>JACATO010000968.1:212500-1412500 GCA_018389105.1 Nautilus pompilius | reverse complement strand
CCTCTTTCTTTAAATATTAATATTTTCTTTTTTCCTTTTCCATTTGAATATTAAAGGGTATTATGATTTTTTTCATTTTTGTATATTTTGTATTTTGTTTGTCTTTGATTGAATTTTTTTTTTATGTTGACAATAAAGTAAAGTTTGAAATATGCATTTAGCTAAATTTCTACTTTTGTATTTTTTCTCCAATGTTTTTGTTTTTGTTAAAATTTAAACTTCTACTATGTTTACTGTACATTTTAAACTTTGCTACATTTCTTTATCTTACAATAAAATAATACAAAAAAAAATTAATTTACTAATCATTTAAATAGTGTGCATTGTTACACCTGTTTAAATACTACTACAGGTACATTCATAATGGCCTGGTTAACTTCTTTTCTGTTCCTGCTGCATGTTTTTAATTTATTGCTTGGTCTACTTAGTGTTTTGTAATGTTATTTGATTATCAGAGATGCCATTTGCCCCAAAATTATGAATAACTGTTCTGAGTATTACCTGTCCGTTTCCAATGAAAATCTTTATTCTCCTCACCAAAGCTTGGGTTCTTTATTCACATTTCCTAACATTATGGCATCTCTGAAACTGTGTCCTCAGGAACAATATTTAATTAAGTATAAATATAAAACCATGGCTATGAATTTTTTTTTATTATTATTTTAAAATTCTGCAAAATAGCAGAAATTGAATTGAGATGTCACTGTCTCTCTTTTTCTGGATTTTTTTAAAATTTTTTTTGTAGATTAAAAGTAGTTTTGGTTTGTGGATTGAGAAGAATTTGTTGAACAGATAACCATTTCTTTAGAAAATAAATAATTAATACTATAGTTAAAACATGTTTTGCATTTTTAGATTATTTGTAAAGCATGCTCTATCATGCCTAGAGCAGGTTTTGACATTAATCTAAAAAATGTAGGAGACTTTTTGTTTGATTTTACTAACCATAGTGCTAACCACTGACCATAGGTAATACTGGACTGTTTTCATAGACTATAATGAAGACAGAATTTCAGCTGAGAACTTGTCAATAATTATGGTCAGATCATCCAAATTAGAAATATGAACATGTGCGATATTGTATAAAATTATCAAGCAAATAATCACATTTAGTCGTTTAGGAATGCTCACATTATCTTGTTTTCACATAGTGGTAGGAAAAAGACTTCAAACAATATGAAACCTAATAACCTTAACTGTTACGTGTCACAAGTTTTCAGCATATACACTAACATTATGTGTGCAACAGCTATTTTTATTACACACTAATAGCCTATTAAATACTGTCAGACTGGACAGATTCTAGTGCTGAATTTTTTATGGTATCTGTGACTTGATTCCAAAACAACATCAACAACAACGGGCAAAGAAGGGCATAAATGCAGTGCCTTTAGATACCAAATGACATGTAAAATATCTGTTACCAGTTTGACTACTGCTGCTTCAATGCGCTATACATTTATCAATTTCAGATGATTGACCTAGAAGGTAACTTAACTGTCTGTCCTGCTTTCATCATCAGATCATTGCATATGTAAATGAAGTATATTTGTAGCTTTTGAATGCAGATGTTTGGTGCTTCATGATATGAAAATTTTGTCTTCTGTAGAGTTTGTTGAACTGGATAATGTTGACTTTGTTGGATCCAAGGTGATTCCATTTGGTATTTGGGTTGTGTACCTCTCTCTCTCTCTCATGTGTTTTAGGAATTGGTATCACTTATTGTTTTGTTTGTTTTCTTCCTCAAATAAAACAGAAGTATATGTAAGGTGGCTTGTTGCAACTGTGCAATATTAAAATTACAAATAAAGGACTGATTATAGACTTAAAATCTTCTAAAATAACTGCCAAATGAAAGTTAAATTTGCTATGGACAAGAAATAAACAAAATCTCAAAGATTTAGAAACATATTTATTTGGCTTTACTTTCAATTTCCAGCCAGTATTAAGTGGTTCTAACAGAAATTTATTCTATTATCTGACAAAACCTAAGATAATTATTTTATTTATAATTTAATGAAAATAATTATTGTTGGCATTTGTGAGAGGGGTTTTTTTTTTTTATGTCTGGGTTTTTGCTTTATTTATAACAATCAGTTTTTCATTATTTTTTACATTGATTTTTATTTAATTTTAAAACAAAACATGGTATAATCAGAGGGCACCTGTTAAGCCAGCTGCAGAAATAGTTGTGGCGTTTAGTACTGAAGATTACTAAGGGTTTATGAATTTTCTTACCGCATGTTTCCAAATTTGTGAAAGAAAAAAAATTTTTTTTTTAAAAAAATAAATCCGACAGAACACAAGGCTAATAAATAGTGGCATCTGTTTATTTACTCCGGTTACATGTGTGGTTTTTGTAGATTTTGATTTCTGCACTTATTTTCATTGTAGCTTATTGCTAGTTTGGCTATAACAGTGTACATAACCCTCTTGTCTTTCTGATACTTTATAAGAGAGAGACTCTTAGATCTCACAAGTTATCATAATTCAAAACATTTTCCAGAAAATACCATTACTTTAAGTTACGCATATTACATAATGTTTTTAATGCTTTCATAACTTTTTTACTAAATACCAAAATCTGCACAATTCTTTATCCTTTCTGGATCATTTCATTACAAATTCCCTCATACTTTAGTTATATATTATCAGAAATTACAGACTGCTTTAAACTGTCATCTAAATTCAAGACGGTGTAAACAATGTTCGGTAAAATCTCGGGGAAAGGGTGTCTGTTAATGCTGGGAGTCCATTAAATCTGGACGTTTACATACGCTGTTTACACACAATCTGATAAAAACTTATACATTGAGCATACCAGATAGCATCTGAAGTCCATTGAATGGTTGGGGTCTGTTAAATCAAGATTTTACTGTACATAAGTATGTAGACTTGTATAGTACAGATATAAAGAATGCTGGACTAGTTTAGAAGAATTTTCTTTTAAATAATTGGCACTCACTGTCTGAGTCCTAAATGTTGTAATTTTGAAGAGCCTGAAGTTTTTCAAAGGTAGTTTCAGTTTGTGTTGCTGTAAAAGTGAATTGTTTTGTATGTCTCCGAGTCCTTGTTGCTTTAAACCCAACATTGCACAGGTCACTTTCATAATGCAAGTTATTTCCAAACCAAAGCATAACATTTCTTGATCTTGTGGATCATATTTGCTGATAATCAAATTAAAAAAAAAAAATTATAATTTTATCAGTATTGCCAGCTGTATACAATTCCTTCAAAGATAATGTTTTTATTTAGTCTCCAAAAATGTTGCTAAACTGAATGTTAAGTTTGAATAATATAATCTTAAAAAAAAACAATTTAACTAATTCAAGTCAACAGTTGTATACAGTAAAAAAATATTATATACATTTCATTGCAAGGAAAATTAACTACCAGAAATTACGGAAATGAAGAACATGTAACTAAGTACCAATTATCATTGCATTCTGCTAGCAGTAGCACTAGTTCTATATCATGTGATTTGTCAAGTTTTAAATTATTTGTTTTGACATGGTATTAGCTAAACAGTGTAATGATTATTTTGGATATAATAATGGACTTGCTCTTGTCTGTGATGCAACTGAGGAACATCTACTACTGCACCTATTAAATAAGGACTACACTATTCTGTTTTGAGTAAGAGAAAGTGATGGAGTAATCTTTTACACCTGTGTTGTGCATACTAAATCTTTTAAGTTAATTATACTCTATTAAATGAATATTTAATTCAATTGACTACATTGATTTTTGTATTAAAATTTATCTATATACCAGTTAACCACAAAGTTACTTCCTGCAGTTTGCAGATTTTGCCACTGGGGGCACCACTTATGCTGTGACATCTCAATGAAACAACCATGTCAATTTTAAAAGTAAGTGTCTTCTGAAATTGATTTGTAACTGTAAGAGAAAATAGTAAAATAGTGAGTTACTTATCAATAGTGCTTTATTGAAATAATTTTATTAACATTTTGCTGCACTGATTCAGTCAGTTCAACTGCTTCTCTGATGCCATCTTATATGGAAACAGCTTTAGTCTTGCAGCTTTGCTGGTTATACCAGTAAATCTGGCGATTTCATGAGTGCTGCTGTTTGATTTCTGACATTAAATTTCTACAGCAACTTCCACATGTGTAGGTCGTTGCTTTGTTCATGGTACATTGGCTACGGATCCATCTCAAATTTATGGATAAGATTATGCAAGGTTCTTGGGGTACGTGAGTCTTGACAAACACCCCTGACATAAAAGGTATGTAAAGGCACTCCTCGGTAACATTATATGATATAGAAAAACTTTACAACCACTATGCTCTCTGGGAGTGAAACTGTTTACAGGTGTGTCTGCTGACAGATTGACACACCTGACAGCTCTATGTTTATATGCAAAGGGAAAAAAAATGTTAGAGATGATGTCTCATACTGTAAATGAAGTCTCCAGTGGCAAAGTTTGCAAACTCTGAAAATGTATTTGCCATGAGTTACTGGTAAGGTTTGGAAGTTATAAACAACCAACTGCAGGAAGTAACTCTATTGTCATCTGGTGTATGTGTGTGTGTGTAATGTAGAGAAAAGGTGTTACTGAGAAAGAAAAGAGTAGTTATAGAACACAGAGGATTTTAAACAAATTTTTTTTACGTATTATGTATACTATAGACATTAATTGTTTGATGAATGTTCTTGCTATAATTGTTTATTGTTTGCTATTTTTTGTTTTTCTAAAATTAATTGAGAATAAAAACTGATAGAAAAGAGAGCAGCTTTAGAATGTAGAGATTTTTTTTAAAATATACTACTTGATATGAAATGTTCAGCAACTGTTTAAATAATAATTGCTTTTTGGTTATTGTTTAACTTTTTTTGTAATCTGATATAAGTGAAAGAATTGAAAAGTAAATAAATCATTAGAGAGAGTGCTAAATATGTTTTTGTTTTTTTAATTTTGATTTTTTTTAATGTATTGAATATTTTAATAATAATTACTTAGTCAGCACTGGGACCAAGCTGTGTTATTGTTATATGTTCTAGCCAAAAGAAAGTAATACTTATAGACATAATATTATTTAATTTGGTTACAGCTGTAGTTTAAGATCAGCTGTTGGTTCCTTTTATAGTTCTGTAATTTATATTGCCTGAGTATCAGAAAATCATCGGTGAAACTAAATAATGTAATGTACATATTACCAAGTTTTTGTCCATCTCTGCTCCTCTCACTTTTTTCTATTTTATGACATGTTATGATCATGAAAATATGACACCATTTTCTAGTAAGGTGAAAATATTTATCAATGAATGTAATAAATTATATGGAATGCATTCTTGTTGAGGGAATTTATAGTTGTCATAGAGATTCTACCTGCAATAAATATATCAGGATTCATCTCTATGAGAAAAAAAAAGAAAGTTAATTTAATTTGTTTTATTCATAATAATTGCATTTCTATGTATGTAATACTAATTATAAAAAATATAAATTGCATACATGCATACAAAGTAAATTGTGTTAGTTTTTTAAATATTTGTTTAGTCAATAAATAAAAGTATTTTTTTAGTAATTTTGTAGTATCTTCCTGGAAAACTTTAGCACACTGGTTAGTAGAAAGAGAATCCAAATATATATTTACATAAATAAATAAATATATACAATGTCTGTCGAAAAAGTATCCAACTTTATTTTTTTCCATGGGAAGTAATGACGTTAGGGAGGCAAAAGTGTGCATAGTGGAGCTGCATGCCTGGTTTTTGGTGGGCTTGCTGGATGCGTCAGAGTCGCTGTCATGCAGCCATCGTGTGAGGTGCTGTACTACTTACTTGTCACATTTTCATCTCGCCCATGATGATGGAACGTGTGGAGCAATGATCTCGCATAAAGTTTTGCCAAAAGCTTGGAGATACCCAAGCGGAAACAATTTGCAAAATTCAACAGGCTTTTGGTGACAATGCCATGGGTGTTACCCAAATAAAAGAATGGTGCAACAGGTTCAAAGATGGCTGCACATTGGTGGAGAGTGACCAGCGTCCTGGGAGGCCGTCAACAAGCCGCAATGCAGTTGTTATCGAGAAAGTGCGGATCTTGATAATGGAGGATCATTGTTTAACGGTGTGGGAAATTGGTGACGAGTTTGGGATCAGTAAAGATTCTGCATATGCAATTATAAAAGGAGGATTTGGGCTTGTGCAGAGTGGCAGCAAAATTTGTGCCCAAGCTGCTTTCTCGTGAACAACAACAACTTCGTCTTGAGGTTGCGCAGGATCTGCTGGATACTGCCAACAGGGATCCTGAGTTCCAGAATACCGTGATAATTGAGATGAGACATGGGTGTACGGGTACGACCCGGAAACCAAAACTCAGTCATCACAGTGGAAACACCCAATGTCAGGTCCAGAGCAAAATCAAGGTGATGCTGACTGTTTTCTTTGACTACCGAGGCATTGTGCATCACAAATACACACCAGAAGGACAAACAGTTACAAAGGAGTACTATCAGGAAGTCCTCAGATATCTTCATGATGCAGTTCGGCACAAGAGACCGGATCTGTGGGCCTCACAAAACTGGCAGCTGCATCATGACAATGCTCCGGCTCATTCGTCGCAGCTGATCCAAGGTTTCTTGGCAAAGAAAGGCATTTCGCTCATTCACCAGGCTCCCTACTCTCCAGACATGGCGGCTCCTGACTTCTGGTTGTTCCCAAAAATGAAGATGCCACTGAAAGGCTCCCTCTTTGAGAGCCGAGAGGACATCATGCGGAATGCGATGGTGGAGCTGAGAGCCATTCCGGAAGAAGCATTCCAGATGTGCTTCGAACAGTGGAAGGATTGCTGGGCTAAGTGTGTGGAGGCACAAGTCGCCTACTTTGAAGGGGATTAGCAATTGAACCCCAGCAAGCATGTAGTTTTTTTTTTCCCAGCCTAAGGTCAGATACTTTTTGACAGACCTCATATATATAAACTTCACGTGTAGTGTTTGCCAAAATTAATGCATCACCTGTGATAATTTTGACCATAACTAATGATGTGTTTTAGCTTGTGTTTTGTTTCTGATTTTGTATTTCTTTTGCTAAAATAATATTCCTTATTCAAGACAATATTGGAAGACCTTGTGTATAGCAGAGTAATGTTGCTTTTAGCTCCTTCATGGTAAAAATCTATATTTATTTTCACATTGTAACAATCACACAGTCAACAATCATTTATTTATTTATTTATTTTTAAAAAGGTGACACAATAATTTTCATTACTGTACACTTTTGGGTGAGTGGGTCTCTTTACCTATTGTAAAAATGCTTAATTTATCATATCTGAAGTCATGGTGTTCATTTGGCTCCAAAATTTTTTTTAAAAAATTAATTAATTAATAATAATTTCTGCATGCATCTCTGTAAATATTAATTTAAACTTATTGCATTGAAAATCAAAAGTGTTCTGATTCTGTCAATTACAGGAATTCTCAAACTCAGGAATACAGGGTCCAAATTTTTTCAAAAGTCCATCAGTATATTAGTGTTTACCATTGGTTGACTTCAGATGGACTGTGAGTCTATGTTAAAATAGTTCCATTTGTAAATATCTTATAATTCTGTCTCTGTCTCTGCCTGTGTACTTTCTTATTGCATGCATTGGAAGTCATGACCATCAGATTTGCCTCTCTGAAAATTGTGATGATGCTTGTATTACCAAAGTAAACTTTTAGTAGCTAAAGGAAGGTAATTTTCACTTGGACAAAAAAGAAAAATATATTATTTATCTCTCTTTGTAAATTTGCTTTTTTTTTTACTTTTAACAAATGGGAGGAAAAAACAGCATAATACTGGAACTTATGTGGAGCCATTAAGAGTGATGGTTATCTGATGTGCTCACATCAGGTTCCAGTTTATTTAAATAACCATATATAAAGTTCTTGCAAAAATAGCTAGTTTATCATCAGTGTTCAGTAACTATTTGAAATCTGCCAAAACTTGCAAGTATTCCATTAATGTCATTATATGCATTTGATTATGTAAAATTATATTGTCAAAACATGCTTTCTAAGGTGGCAACTCAGATATTCCCTATGGCCATTGGTGGCTCAAAAAAACAGGGAAGTGCTGAATGAAGGGACTTTCAAATTTTTCTCCGTATGGTATATTTTCTTTTAACTCTTTCTCTTTAACATTTGATTTTTAAAAAACCAAATTTCTTTTTAACTTGTTGCAACTTCATTTCTTAAATCCATACTATTACCATCTTGATCTGTTATCCAAATTGAATGTTTGAAATAAAATTTTTATAAACTGTAAATAAATTACATTTTATTAAATAACTGTGTACAAGAATAGAATTAATTGATAAAATATTATCTGGATTATCACTTTCATTATAACCAAAAGATACAGCCTTAGCCTCAAATCCAAATAGAATCCTAAACTACAATAAAACTAAGAGCAGCACTATTAGCTTTGAAGGTAATATAATATTCTTTATTGTTTTAATCCCACTCAATGTTATTTTCCATCTGTCTTTAAATTTAATTGCCAATTTCTGAGTTCATTTGAACCTGTATTTAAAACTATTGTAGCCCAAGTATTAATACTTTTAAAAGCATTATATTTAAAAAGAATTATACCTCTCAAGATTAATCCAAGCAATTTCATATTTATTTATAGAATATACATTTAGTGCTGAATAAAAATTTGTTTTAAAATTTGTAGTTTTTGATGATAAAACAAAATTATAAGAATCTCTGGATTTTCTAATTGTCAAGAGCTTTTGCTATTTTATACAATAGTTCTCCAACTATTTATAATGTTTAAAAATTTAGTTTTATTTAATTTAATTTAAACATTTGATCACCAATTGCATTTATTTCATCAATGTCATTATTATTTCTGGCTCGTTTAGATGCTAAAACTAAAGTATTTCATTCAACTGATTAGGATCTGATGGTAAAAAAACAGCTTCACCAAAATGTGGTTGTTTTATATCTGTAATCTAAACTGTCTTAGTCTAGAGGGATCTTTTGATGGACTTTCAATAATTTCTTTTTTTTTCTTAGCTCAGGGGCAATGTAATTGTTATATGGCTTTTACTTAAATCTAATTTATTTTGCACATTATCATTGTTGTGATAAACAGCTGACCTGTATCTTAAAACTGTAACATAGTTTTTAATATCTTCTTCACTAAGAATAGTTTTTTTTCTGATTCTATTTCATTTAAATGTTTCCATGAACCAAGAGTGGTGTCACTTTTAGTCACCTGCCAGTATTAAACTTATTAGGAATAACCTCAGTGGTAGATAAGCCAACTGAATATTTGTTAGATTCTAAGTGTTGTAAAGCAAATACAGATTGTTCATCCTTAGAAAACAAATAATCTGCAGAGCTTTTGTATCTATTTCTATACTGTTACCTATTAAAGGAGCCTGTGGAAATGATAAAAGAACAGCCTGGCTATTTGGTATTAATTTTTGGGGTTTTAAAGGTGCTAGTCCTAGACATTGAGAATCAGATGCTGATAGCTGCTTGTGTGTATTTAAATTGGCTGAAATAATGTAGTTGATTTTTGTATTAAAATTCTTCCCATCTATTTTTTCATCAAGAAACTTTCTTTAATTTCCTTTTATTTGAGATCAAATCCTTGCTTTTTTTCTCTATATCTCCTGTTTTTCTATTTTTTAAATGACATTTAATATAAATTTTAAAATTGATTGCGCAAAACATCTTACAACATTATTTAACAATATAAACAAAGCTTCCAATGTCTGAAACTTTCTACAGAAATGTTAAGTAGGATAATAAAATTCATCATATTTTGAATGGTACCTTCCATTATATTTCTCAGATGATTTTTTTTAATAATTACATATCCATAATCTGACTTCTATAATATTTTCTGTAAAATATTTAAATTCATCAAAAGTCATACCTTTACTACCAAAGTCATCTCAAATATGTTAGAGATCTTTTTTTAGATAATGGAAAAAGAAGAATAATGTTGAATTACTTCAGATGATTTGTGTGGGGATTTTGTGGTATTTTTGAAAAGTTGTCAATATTATTGAGCCTATGTCTAGTGTTTCATGGTTTGTTTGATTTTGTCGACATAAGGTCATCAAAAATAAGCTAATTTATAATCAGTCTTTGAGAATAGGAATATCATTTGGGTTTTTGAAGTATTCTATACCTATTTCTTGTTTCTTTTCTGTTCTCTCATCTATTATTTCAACTCTTTAATGAATTTTCATTTGCAAAAATATATATTACTTGTTTTTTTAAGCTTAGCAAACCTACTTTTTTATTATTTGATATTCAGGTTGATGTAAAAAAAAAAAATTTTCCAAAAGCATAATCCTGGATCTAATAACATATTAGTTTTACTGCAGCATCTTTCTCCAATAATCAATTCACACAGGTTTCTAGATAATAAAAAAATTATGATCTTTACTATTTCTATTTTTTCCAATAAGTTCTAAATTTTTTAATTAATTTTTTTTTAAAATTCTTATTTTCATCTAATTTAATTTATATAGTTTCAGACTCACTGTCACAGTCTCTTCTGTAAACTCAAGACCATCAGAAGAAACACTTCGATAATCACCATATCAGTTGTGTTGTTCTCACTATCTACAGAATCAGCTAAATATACATTCTTTTTTAATTTATACCTTTAAAATGATCTAAATTCTTTTGTTTAAAATGTAAAATTAAAATCATAACAAAATATGATGAACAAGAGAGGAGTTTTTCAAATTTGTGATTTTAAAATAAATATTTTTGTCTCAGGATTAAAATTTTTCTTTGCTGGTGATACTCAGTCATCTTCAGAGAAACAATTTTTTTTTTTTTTTTTTAGCTAAATGTCTTGTTGAAAAACATACTACAGTAAAACTTCGATTTAACAGACTAATGGGGGTGTCAGTTATTGCCAGGAGTCCATTAAGTCCAGATGTTTATGTATGCTGTTTACATATGATCTTAAGATCCACCACATGCCTTCTTATTCACTATACCATGATGTTTACAGAAATGCCAAAGCCAACCATCACTAGCCCGAAACTTTATGTTCATGTGCTTTGCTAGTGTATTCGCAGTGGAGCGAAGTTCAATGCCACTTTCATGTGCTTCTTGCCTCCGTTTGATGAACCACTGGCTGAAGCGTCAACATCAAGCTTTAATGAAAATTGTTTGAGCTTTTTCCTTGATTTTACGAATATCCAACACCCTTTGTTTCTCCATGCCACGCTCCTCTCACACATGGACAACTGACACACCAGACCCATGCTTCGCTATCTACTCGAGTTTTTGTGAAACATTCAGATTTACTCTCTTTCTTTTTACACCACCATCTTTAGAGGCCATGGTTGCTAACTTCTGTTCACTTTAGATGCTAATAAAGCATTAACAAATACTGAATTGAAAGCAAAACTCGTGAGGTAAATATGATGCTCTATCACAAATGCAGACTGGATATGGATACCCACAAGCCGCATGTCAGTGGATTGGGGAGAATCCGTTAAATCGAGGTTTTACTGTACTGTGTTTTGTTGAACACTAATATATTTGAGATTAAACCCACATAATTTACCAAAACCTGATGAAGAACCTATTAATAAAGTTGACTGAGTGTGCTATAAACACTATTTAACACACAAAGATGGTGATTCTGCAGGCAGCTTTGCTGGTATTAGAAAAAGCTGATATAGATTTAATTCATGATCTTAATAATATTCAGAATTCTATTTCAAGAGAAAAAAGTTGATAATAGTTTAGTTAAAACTGTATTTGAAGGGTAAAATTATTTCTGGAGTTTACACCAAAAGTGTTACAGGTTCTGGTTTGGTTAGAAACTTAAACCAGATGAAAACACTCCTGTGTGGGGGAAAGTTTGTTGAAAATAGTAAAATTGGAGAAGTATTTCTGATATATTAATGAATGTGTTTAACAACAACAACAACAAAAAAAAAACAGATTTATTGACAAGTCACCGAAAGAAGGAAGTGAAAGGAGTACTGAAAGCTAAGTGGGCGAAAAGTTAAAGAAAGAAAAAAAAAATGTTTAAAAAATTACACACTAAAAATTTGAAATATGTAAAATTGTGAAGATTAACCAGTGTTCTTTGGATGTATAAATTAGAAGCATTAGATGAAGAAATATTAGAATCATTTCATAGACAAGAGTTAATAAAACAAACGTTTTACTAAAAAGTGTTATTTATCCCATATAGTGTTCCACCAAAGGTCTTACTGGATTAACAAAGGCTGAAATTTCCAAAAGATAAAGTTGATGTCTCATCATCTGGTAGATAAGTTATTCTATGCCTACTTCCTATATCACAACCATTGGTGAATCTGGTTTATATAATACTCTAAACCTTATGGCTTTATCCATGTGGATGATGCATAGATGCAAGTAATCTCTATGGTTTGGCAAAGTAAATAATGTGAGATTATTTCTTTATCTGAGTCAGTTTATATTAAAAACTATACTCTTGGTCATCTAATTTTATAACATCTCTGGGCAGGGTGAAATCTCATACTTTCTTTCCCCACCAATTACATCTATATTTGGAACTTCGAGAGTTTTTATATAAGCTTTCGATATATGTACATAGGCATGCTTCATCTAACAACCCCTATGTGTTACCATAGAAATTCCACCTCTCATACCCTTTTCTGTCAATAACAGCATATAATAATCTGTTAAGATATCTAATTTTATTTTAGTTTTTTTTTTTTAAAAAAAAAAAGCATTCCAGGCTAGAGAAAGGGCTATGAAGAATAGATATGGATCTAATTTATAAACTTTTTGATATAAAATTAAATACATCAGTTAAAAGTACAACACCAGATTTAAGATAGATATCATTATATATACTCTCTTAATATTTGAATAATGACTTTTGACACTTTTTCGTGATATTCAAAATCTAACCCTGAGCTGCTCTTTTTATCTAATTCATTATGAAAACTTTTCGTTAATTCACTAGTTGCTACATTTGCTTAATAAAATTGCAGGTTAAATAGTGTGGAAGGAAGCCTTTTCTTCTAAAAGTTTTGTCAGTTGTATGCCTAAATTGTTTGGTTTTAGATATATCACTGATTTATTTAAACTTGTTCCCATAATCTAAAAATCTGAGAAATTTGGTTATTACTTTTTCATCTGATATCTCTTTACCATCAGGTTCTTTAAATGGAAATCAAATGTACTTTTCAGATGTTTGTGGTATAATAGAGATAGTCTTCTTTAGTCAGATCCATAAAGAAGAGATGTGCTTCATATTTAGATAAATTATAAAATATAAACTGGTATGTAATTGGGGATATCTAAAGTTTAAATTACACTCATTATGTATACCACCTCTAAATTTACTAATTAAGTTACAAAATTGTCTCACTTTTTATCTCTGACAGTAAAAGGTTTGCAGATATGACAAAATTCAGGTATTTTATTTGTAGAAATCATATCTTCTGGATTTTTTAGAATAGAATGATTATATGTGCTACTTTGGTATTACATTTTATAACGATTTTAGCAATGATATCTACTGCTTTATTTCTAGATTTAAAGAGAACAGGTGTGTTCGATTTTGCATAATTCAGATACAGCATAATTACAGAAAAATGATTGAATGTGTATATTGTGTTTTTTTTTTGCTTTTAGTAAAACACTTTCAAAATCTGCATAAATTATAAAGGATACTTTTAATTTTGCAGCAAAGTTTTTAAATTTAAATTTATTATACATTTTGGGTAATATAGGTAAAATCAGCAAAACATTACTGTTTTCTTTGTTTTATAGGTTCTTTCTCATCTCTAATTTAACAAATAAACAAACAGTTGGGACATACAAATTTTTTATTTATGCTTTGTTATTTTTATTCTAATTAATCTAGGTGGATGTTTAATTAAAGTATAATGACTTTGATTTCTTTGAGTAATAAGCAAGAAATGTATTTCCTTGCTCTAATTATTTAAATTTGTAATTCTATGTGATACAATTTTTGTATCATCAAACATATACACCTTTACAGAGATGATTCTGTTGCTTTTAAACTTATTTTGTTTACTGAAACTGGGTAGGTTATGCTGTCTATATTTAATAATAACATTATTAATTGCTGGATGTTTAGCTGTCACATGCTGGTTTTAGATAGGTTTCTATTTATGATTCAGCATCAAAGGCACCTATAATACTTTACTGTTGAATTTGTAAATAGATATCCTCACCTGGGGGTGGACTTCCATGTATGTTTATTGCGTTTTGATGGTGTCAAATTTGTTTGGAACAAAATGGGTAAGATGTATCAGTGTGGAGTATGCTGACTTACAAATTGACATCTTGGTGAGGACTGTGCTCTGGTGCCTTTTAATAAGGGTGGCCAGGTTAGTAGTCCTCAGTGAAAAACTGGAGCTAAACATCAGGTTTTACACTTTTTTATAAACTAATGTATAACCTGCAGCGGGTAAGCATGATTTTAGATTCCTTGACGTTTGAGAGGGTAAGGTGTGGAAGCCCATTCATTAGTTAAAATTAACAAATATATGAGTTTGTGAAGGTCTTAGATGAAGAAACTGCAAGTCTTTTATAGAAGAGGTGGCATGAAAGCCTCCATAGATATACTAACATTTTCATGCTTAAAAGTTTACTGAAACTGCTGTTTTCTTTATCATTTTGTACATTGGAGATTATTTATTTACATTGTGCAAAATTGGATTATCCTTTTTTCAAGTGTTTTTGCATTATAAGAGATCTTTTTTTTTCTCCTGCAGGTTTTGTTGGGTGATCATGGCACCTTGATGATGGGCCAGAGTGCCTCTTTGGAAAACACAAACATCCTGGGGAATAATACTGCTACAACAACAACCGATGTTTCCAAGGAAGACAGCTCTCACACTGAACTGAAAGCTCAACTACAATGTGATGGAAAGGGCATGAAGACATGTCTGGAACTCGTGTTGTCAATGAAAAATGGTAAAACTGACCAACAACAAGATGACAAGACAAAAGAGAGCACAACATCAGCCGATCCAAAGTCTAACAACAAAAGCAGCATTGATTCAGAGACAGATAGAGCAAGCATGCAACTAGGCAAGTCTGAAACTGGAGACAGCAACAAAAAGACCTCAGCAGATGTCAAAAGACTTACCTTCAATAAGGATACTAATTTCCAGGATGCTATTGGGATGTTGATACAGAACTGCATTGCAGAGAAGAAAGGTCCTCAGAATAAGGTTACAGAGGAAGGTGGCACTACTAAAATTTCAGAACCAAATGGCTCCACAAATGTGCAGCATAAAAAATTCTCAATGACTACACCGAAATTTCATTCCTATGAAACAAATTCTGATAAAGCTTCAAAACTTCCTGGTAGCTGTTATAATTACCACAGACCGGCAGGTGACAACAACAGATATTCAACCAAAACTGCTGCTTCGGAATCTGCTGAAACAATCCCTGTTGCATCAAAGTCACTGAGACATTGTGGTGAAATGACAAGGAATGGAAATGTTATGCTTAAGGAGCCAACAAACTCTCCCAGAACAGATATCCCACAAAAGGACCACGTATTATCAATGTATACAGCAGAAAAATCTGTTAAAACCTCGGGAATACATGCAGTAAATGCCAGTGGCCAAAGTGTTGTTCAGCTGCAGGCTTTCATTGATAAGTGTCTGGAAAGCACTTGGCAACAGCAGAAGGTTGGAGTGAGTGAAAAGTTGTCAACAATTGGACGGGGACAGTTTGCGTTTAGTAATGAGCAGCAACGGCAGCAGCAGCAGCAACAACTTGACCATGTGCAACAGATGCGAAATGGGCATCCTGCAAATGTTGGTCGTTGCAATACTGCAGATTTTGGTGCCATTCATTGTGATAAGCAACGACAATTTAATCAGGAGTATTTTCAAAACCTTTCTCCAATCACTAACCAGCAAGTGTGTGAGGCAGGAAAGGAAAGAAATCCTAATTTTAATGGACAAGATAGAAAGGAACCAAGCAGATATATGCCTGCATCCAGCAAAAGTGTGATGGATAATGTTAGACCAACTCATTACATTCAAGGGGCAGGAACTAGTCAGTATCTAACTGCTGAAGCCCCACATCGAAATAGCATGCTGGCAAAAGCTCTGAACCAGCAGCCATATTCAAGCATGGCTAATATGCACCCTGCTGCTAAACATAGCCAGCTAAATTTGATGGATGGATCTGAAACTGCATTTGATGCTAAAGACCTTGTTAACAAAATATCCTGTCAGGCAAGAGCTATAAATAAGTTTTTCAGCAGTTCAGGAGATTCTGGTGATCTGCCTTATTCCGGACCGAAAATGTCACAAACGTACGCCATGAAGCATGCAGATCATGCAGATTATGCAAGCAGCAAAAGTAGAAGTGTGAACTCTCCTGCAACAAGCCCACAGCAGACACTTAGCAGACATTATGAAAATTCAGTCGTATTACCCAGTCAGAAACGAATAATCTATGAAGACAGTTACATGCATTTTGAATCCAAGAGTGCCAGTGTACAGGAGAGAATTAGCTCGTTAAAAGAACAAAGAAACATGTCTCCAGCATACAGAAATCAAAAAGATGAAAACTCAAATGTTATGCACAATCACGGACTCCAAGACTATAACAGCATGCCTCCTATCAGCTCTGCTAGCCTTGGCCGCATTATTCCCAGTGATAACAGAAAAATTTGCTCACCAGCAGAAACCAGCCATTATTCCCGATACCCAGAATTACCACTGCTTCATATGACTAACAATCCTAAGGAAACTTTACCTCACTGCAGCATTGATCAGTCTAAAATTGGCCAATTTAGGGTTTCTCCAGGGGCAGCTCATAACCCACACTTTAAGCCCATGGAAACAAGTCATCACCATTTCACTGCTGCCACAAGTGTGTCGCGATGGGAGGAACACCATAATGTTGCTTCCAGATATCAGCAGGTCTCACCTAACATTATGTCCCAGTCTACAAAAGTCAGAGGCCTAGGTCAGGAGCCTGAAGCCCAGTTTTCTCTTCCATCAACACCATCGCCAAGAATACACACTAATTCATCACAGTTGTTGCAGAATCCAGCTTTTGTATCTCCGACTTCTTCACCACACATTTCACACAAAGAAGGGAGTGCTTCAAGGGTTGTCAGCTACAATGAAACTGGTAAACAGTTTAGTGTTGACCACTCCAGGAGAGGAAGTACACCACAAAGAAGGCACACCATTTCTGATGTGATTCAGCCAGAGCCCAGACAGTATGCTGGTATGAGACCCTTATCTGCTCCTGATGTGGCAGCTGCTAATTCTACTGACCTCTACCGACAACAGTGTCAAATGAATACCATCAGAGGAACTGCACCAATTGTGACAGATAATGCCCTTGATCTTTCTGTTAAAGAAAGAAAGAATGAAGTTCCTGTGAATAATAGTTGCTCAACCTCTACTCCTTTGGGAAACCAGGAGTATCCTCTAGACCTATCCAAAAAGAAACCCAGTGACCGATACCTTCTTGCTGCTCCAAACCTGAACTCTCCTTCTCGAAATCCGCAAATGCTCACAAGCAAGAAAGTTCCTGCAAACATACTCTTAAAACACCTGGAGTACAGTGTTCAGAAATACTGTGGAAGTAGACAGACAGAGAGAAACATCAGTCATCAGGGACAGATACCACCAGTTCAACAGTATAATACCAATCATTATCAAAAGCCACCAGTTACTCAGAATTTGATACCACCACAGCAAAGTAGAAACTCGGATACCACAGTCCGGGCAGTCCCCTCACCCCATTTACAATATGTTGGGAGGAAGGACTTTTCTCATGGTGGTGGCTATGTTCCTGATAGCAGACCATCCCAACAAGGATGTGTTTTTAGACAACCAGCTATGCCTGTGAACACCAAGCATCCATCACAACTTTCTCATGTTACCTATCCAGTGTCTCCACTTTCAGTGCAGACTTCTGGAGCTTATGCCACCCAAGGTACTGAATCATCTCAAATTCATCGTAATAAATCCACAAATCCAGTGAATGAAAAAGCAGAGCACAACTCTAAAAAGCACGACATTTCAAAACATGAACCCGTGCAAAATCTTCTTGGCAACCATGCTCCTGATGATGTTCTGTATTTGATATGCAAGCTTTGTGGGCAAACATATGGCAGTCCATACAGTTTTCGAAAGCACTTTCGGAACCAGCATGGATTTGAACCTCGTCCACACCATACAGTGGTTCAATCAATTTCAGCAACAATATCTTTGTTAAAGGGCAAAAATGGCAGTAGTGGTGAGGCTTCTGTAAAAGTAGAAGAGAAACCAGATATTAGATCAATCAATTCAGCATTTGTTGATCTGTCTCCAGCTGATGCCAGTGCAATTATGGAGGCCAAGAAAGCTGATATTGATGATGTAAAATTTAATGAACCAGCAGAAAATTGCCCTATAACTAATACTAGCACGTACAGTAGTGTCTCAAATGATGAGGTTTTGCCAACTAGAAATCTGACTGAAATTCCAAGCACTGACCAAGAGGAAACAAAATTTCTTGAATGTCCAGAGTGTTACAAACAGTTTCAGCTAAATGACTTTGGTTCATACAAGAAGCATTGCCGGTCACATGATAGAAACAAGCATGGCGCAATGTCTGAGTATGTATTTGATATATCTGGTCAAGTTTGGGAACGGAACTTGCCAGATTTAGAAAGACGTCAGTGTTCATCAGTTCCTGCACAAGATATGCTACCTAAAGACCAGAGCCCTTCAGCAGCTTCCAGTATTTCTGTAGACAGAGTTTTGCGACCAGGTTCATATGACTTGGAATCTCCAAGGGAAATGAGCCTCATGGTCAAGGAATCCCAGTGTAGTGAGCTGGTTGAGGACTACCCAAAGTTACTTTGTATGAGTGACATCAAACAGGAAAATGTAGGTATCATGAAAAAGGACTGTATGATGGATACTGTTTTGTCTGTTATCAACAGTGCTGTAAGCGATTCTTATAAAACTGAAAACCCATCTTGGTCTGGTAGTTTGCAAAGCTTAAACTCTGACCAGATAAAGACTGAGCTGGAGCCACCAAATATTGTGGACAACAGCTGGGAACCATCAGATGATTCAGGTGATGAACATCGATTAAAAATCATTACATCCGAAACAGATGATGTCAGTCCTGTTTCTCATCAGAATGTTGAAAGTGAACATAAAACAGTAGGTGAGAAAAGTGACAGTGATGAAAAAGACTTCTTTACCATTGACAGAAATGCTTCAGAACCTACTGCAGTTGTTTCTCCTGGACCCCAGTTGTCTGTGGACAGAGTGGAGCATGAGAAAGCATCACGAGTTATCAGTGTGGATGATAGTAAAAAAGCATTTGACTACCGGCACAAAAAGTTTGGGAGTCAATTTAAACGAAAAGAGACAATTGTGGATATCTCTGCCACAAACAGTAAAAGGCAGAAAAGTTCTGAAGGAGCAATAGGGTAGTTTAGGAAAAAGAATAAGTTCTAAGTTTATAAAAAAAAAGCTGCTGTGTTCACGACTTGTTGCTGAAGAAACCATTTCTAAACTGCGCATTTCATGAAAAAGAGTCCAATAGTTTTTGTTTGAGAAAGGAATCGCTCATTTGTCACGTACATTTTTGTCTGAGATATGTTGCCAAATTGATTATTGCTGAGCATGCATTCATCAATCATGTTGTGTTTTAAAAAAATGTCTTGGATCTGAATCACATCAAATCTTCTCTGACACATTCATTAGTATGTCTGTTAAAGATATAATGTTTTATAAGTTTTATTCATCAGATATATATAATGAAAGAAATAATTAAAACTTGGTTTGTTGACTTTAGGATGTTTCATCTTTAAAAAAAATACACATGCCTGGAATAATGCTGTACTAATTTGTTTAAAGGTGCTTTGTTGTTGTGTACTTCTGTGTTTTTATTAGCATATCTGACAGACCGTCCCACAGATGTTTATCTGTAATGCTATCATTATAGCTCATCTGCTAACTGAAGTTTTAGCCATTTTCAGAAATAATCTTGCAGGCAAACAGAGGCATGGTTGTACAAAATCCGGCAATCAAAGAAGAAACTACTTTTTTTTTAAAAATTCTTACCAATCCTTTAACAGCAAAATATGCCAACATTTTATTTCTTATAGTGAAAAGCAACAAAAAACTACACTTAAAAAATATATATATATATATCTGTTTTAATTATTGATCAATTCCAATTTAATTTTACATGCAAATTGAAATTCCCACCTTCTGTCGTCTTCAGTTCATCCAGTGCTTCCCTATTTACAGGTTTCTATCACTGATCTGCCTGTTTTGTTATTGATAAAAAATGTCTAATCTTTTCTCTTTTTTTTTTTAAATTTGAGTTTTAGTAGAGCAGCAGCACATCATGACAACACTGATTTTGGAATTGCTCAATACAAAAGAAAATAGTAGTACTTAAAATACATGAATCTGTATAGATTAAAAGTATATCAGTTTAACATATGTCAAGACCAAACTTCCTTTTTATTGGTATATTTAGTGGTTAAAGAATTTGTTTGGATTAGAAGAGAACAGTTTGAGAGATTTTTGTGTTTAGAATTTTTTGTTAACAATGTTAAAGATGTGTAAATGTGTATGTTTTATTAAAAGAAACAACAAAAGTAATCAATGATTTGTACATAACAATGAATAGAGAATGAACAGTAGGTATCTGTTTTTGTTTTATGTAAGTTCTGAGGCCTTGTTGAAGTACTGTTAGTTTGGAAAGTAAACAGCAGAATGATGGACTAAAACAATGATGGGAAAATGTTAACATATTGTGTTCTGATTGTTGCCTTAAACTATTCTGTAGCAGCCTCCTCTTAGTGTATGCTCCATGAACATTGTCCATAATTGGTAGAAAAGACTCAAAAGGCAAACCCTTTTCCTTAGTTTCTTCTCTTGTTGATAAAGGTTTTAGACAAAGTGAAGACATAAACTGCTATCACTCTTTCTCTTTAATATTGCTGAACGATCCCACTTGATGTGGCTAATTGGAACTGACTGCTGCATCCTTCCAACTACTGCTTCTGCTGTTCGTTCACCTATGACATTACTATCAAGCTCATGGAGAAACACTCGTAATAACGGGGAGTTATTTGTTTATTAAACACAGATTTTGTTTGGCAATGCCCTTATTGTTTGTCATTGTTTGATCATAGATTTCCTTGATGCTTACCATTTTTCGTGCAAATCTTTGAATTGAGTTTTTAATTCAGAGAAAACAGCTGATCCACAATTACCATTTACTAGGTCAGTAATGGCTTTCTCATGAAGTTTCTAAAACTGGATGCATCAGTGTCAGCAATAGATGGAGAATATTTCTTTGTCTTTTCTTCTGCTGCTACTATTTGAAGACTTAAATATACTTTTGAACAACTTTATAATTTCCTGCCAGCAGGCTTTAGAATGAAGAACAATTTTCCATCTAATCTGTTTCTGTTATTATTTAACTTGAAATCCATAAAAAAAATTGGTTGAAAGACACTTTTTCTTCCCTTGAACATCGTAGTTGTGGTAAGCCAGAGACAACATAAAATGAATCATATGTAGCACCATGGTTACCAACAAAAACATTGCCACATCATTCACTCCACATGAAGTCTGGTGTTGTTGTCTTCAGCAGGATTTTTTGTGAGACTGGATTTGTCAGATACCTTCTCCTCTGCCATCTGACTTACTGCAATAGCTTCCAGTTTGATTAAAAAACAAATTCTTCTGCCATAATGAGTTTCAGCTCTTAAAGATAATCTATTTTGGCTCAGTGTTTTTTTTTTTGTTTTTTTTTTACATTAGGAAGATAGATCTTGTGTGCTTCCTTAACAAGGACTGCTGCTGCTAAGTTCAACTGCAGGAAGACTAGGGCAGCTGAAAATCCTTACTAAGTCATCGGGTTCTTTGTTAAATATGGAAGGGAACCTAGAAAAAACAAGCGAGGTGAGAAAGAAGACTAACTAGAAATTTGCTAGCACTTCAGCCAATTCTACATGATAATGTAGTACTTTAAGGACCAAACTAACCTGCTGACTATACATATTAGAGATTATGCACAACAAAATTGTGATATCAATTCAAATATTCTTATAAATCAGATTGTGGAATGCATGACAGTTTTTATTGGAACGTATTGAAATTTTTTTCAATGGTGCTATGTAAAAGTTTATATGTTGCATTAAAATGAAAAAAAACATTTGTCATTGTTGGCACAATAACAATACAATTTGAACCAAGATGGATTGGAAGTAATTGGATTATTTAAAAGTTAGGATCATGCAAATATTGTGACTAGTCGCACAAGTACAGCACCAGTAGCCATTTGGGATAACCACAGTGTAAGATCAGTTTAAGCAATTCATTTTTGAAATGATTCCAGATAGTAGCATCAGCAAAGTGGAAAAAGATTTATTAGTTGCAGGTAGTCTGTATACTTGATAGTTTGCAAGTCTGATAATATAAATCATACTAGATTTCAAAACATCACAGGTGGCTGATGTAGTTACAAGAGGTCAAGAGTCACTAGTGGTACATGTAGGGGGTAAATAACATTAGGGATAGTAGAAGCTACATAAGTAGAAACCGCTTCTAGACAAATCACCTGTCTTAATGATTGCACTGATCTCAGGAATCTGTATGCAAAAAAAAGTGGACTGCAGCTGAATTAATGATATGAAGGTACTTTAAGATACATTAAAGGAGGCAAGGGTTACAATTGTAATTAGTCAAATTATAAAGAAGAATTTTTTTGTATCAGGAACATGAATATTATAATACTGCAGTTCATACAAATAAATATTTTAAATACTTATAAGTAAAAAAGGAACCAAAGAAGAAAATATCTGCATTTATTATACCAATACAAGGAGTTCCTATTCTTTAGGAAAAAATGCCATTAGGTTCTACAGTATTATTGAGTTTAGGCGACATTGATGTTTACCTTTTATAATTACTATTGCATCAATCTGTTGTGTGCATGTTACCTTTACAGCTACTATTTCAAAGTTGTCCTCTAAGGTAAGAACACTAGAAAAGTAATTTCTAAGGCTTTTTATTTTTCTCTACCATGAATTTTCAATCCACCATTGAGATTGGTCTGTGTTAACAGTTCCTCTGTTGAAGTTAATGGTATGAATTAAAAGATTTGCATAGCCAAAACTAATTGCATCACATTCTCTGAAATGACCAATGAGATCAGAAAAATCAACAAAACATTTAGATAAAATATCTATAACAACATTTATGTTTTGCTTCAATGCTGTTAGTGTTCTAAGAATTGTTTCATATACCCAAGATTTAAGATAGCCCTGCAAAAACTATTCCATTGGAGTGAGATCTGGAGATCTTGGAAGCCATGGGATTTTACCATAGTGAGAAACAACAATGAGAAATATTGCTAACGTTTTTTGTTGTATGACATGTGTTGCACCATTTTTTTGAAAACATTTCCTCTGTATTGAAGCTCTGTCGTGAGTCTGGTTTCAAGAAATACTGCAGTGATTGACCCATATGCCTTGCATAATTTTTGAGAAATTAAGCAACTAAGTGTATTGACACAATCTCATTCTATACAAATAAATAACAGAGAATAAATGATGTACAGTATATCCATGGACTTTAATAAAGTCTAAATAGTGTCATGACTTAGTGGTCAATCTGTATATACATTATATCATTACAGACAGCAGAACAGGTGCTTGCAATGCTTATTACATATAGCACTGTTGCTTGTGTAGTTATTCTACAAACCTAGATGATGTGTATGATTTTGTAGCATAAGAAAATATGGAATTAATGCTGGTTTTTCTTTATGTCATGCTAAACTTCATCATTATGATGTAGTTTAATGTCAACATAATGAAAATAAACATGCATTGCATTACCACTTCTTTTTCTCCTTCATAAATTTGCAGTTTCTTTCCCATATCTTTAAAGATGATAATTTCCTATTTATAAAATAATAATTCTTTTTCTAATTGCATCAACCCTTTTATTAGTTGTTTTTTGTACCTTTACATTTCTATAAACTATTTAATGGTTTATATAGGATTTTATAGATAGATAGATCTTGCATTTCTAACCAATACATTTAGAATATATGCAGTGTTCATAACCATAAAGTAATCAGAATAATGGCTTATTGACATTGACATTTCTCTTCACCCTCAGATGTATATTTATGTGATTCATAGACACGTCTGAATATTTATTATTTTTTTTTAGTATCCAATAAAATACATCCAGCATCAAATCCTACAATAAAGTAAAAGCTTGAATCATTGAAGGAACCATAGAGCATTCATTTTTCATTAATCAGTTTTTTGCATCTTGCACAATAAAGGCTTGGCTAACGATAACTTCACTAAGCCAGTGGCCCTGAAATGGTCCCAGTATCATATCTACCAGATAATTCCATTCAGTATAATCCTCATTCTTTGTGCTTTTGAACAGATTGTGTATTGTTTATTTGTGGTTTTAATCCCAGTGCCATTTTCTTTAAAAAAAAAAAAAGATAAATAATTAATTTTAAAGTTTTCAGATGTTTTATTGCTTATATTATCCAAGCACAACTGGTTTAAGTGGAGGGAGAATCAATTACTTGTAGAATGCTTCTTGTTGTTGTTTTACTTCAGTTTGTTGCTTGTGAAATTGTACTGAATGATTTGATTAAGCAATGTACTCTTGGTTTTGTATCATATTCCCTTTTGATTCTTTGTTCAGGAATTTTAATTATGACTGTGATGTGGTGGATTTTTTTTTCTTTTCTTTACAGCAGTTCCAATAACTCTACTCTCAGCTTTTTACGGATAGACTGTATGAGCACCAGTATCCCTAACTCAGCCAAAGATAGTCCAACCACTTAGCCAAATGAAATGTTCTCAGCAAATACCAGTTACTAAAAATTGCTAATAAAGTAAGGATTTCTTTTTTTTTTTTTAAAAAAAAAAAGAAAACAAATTGAGGCTTTGAAGCAGGCAAAGAAAATGTTAGGAAGATGGCAAAATCAAAATTTAAAAGGAAAAAAAAAATATTGAATTGTTCAGCTTCTTGCAGTGAGTAGTAATTTAAGATGCCGTTCTGTCAATCTTCCTTCTAAATCAATACTTAATATGAATAAAGCTAAATCTTTCAGAAAGAGGTTACCGCAGTATTTAGGTGGTGTGGTAGTAACATTTTTCTAGAATTGAAAAAAGTAAGAATAGAACTAAAAATGTTCTTTAAAAACTGAAATCATCTAAATGGGAAGTAATTTTTTATTTTAGACGAATGACTCTGTTCCTGGTACCTTGGAAGTAAAAAGAATTGAATATAGATTTTAATTGTTTGTCCTTTTTCTTATTCCTAGTTATCTCCCCTTTGTAATTTTAAATCTGTTTAACTGTCACGATGAGAGACAGAATGAGGTCTTAAGGATATCACATAGTAATTGAGATGTGGCGTGTTGGCCTTGGTGATCAAACAAGTTGCCTGGGGCAAAACATGGAACCCTACCAGAAGTCCCTGGTAAGTCCCTAAGAGAGACATTTCTGTTTAGCTGTGGAAAGTGCACTATACATGTAGCCATTTCCTGCCTAGTATTATTGCCCTTAATATATAAAAACATCGCAAAACAATTTTAGGATATTAAAAATTGTTCAAGTAGATGTATTTTGAAGGGCGTTTTAACTGGCAAAAAAAGCATTAGAAACGATAAATCATTTTTAAAATTAGTCTCCTGAAAATTTGAACCTGCAATAGCACTTTATGATGTCGAAACGTTACTTATTTGCCATGAATAATGAAAATTACTTAGTAAGTTGGTGATACAAATGCGTTTTTACCAAACTAGCAAAATATTTATAATCAGCAAAAAATTACCATCCATTATTTATTTTTTTTTTTAATTTTTAATGTGAAGGTAATTATTGAAAATGCTTTCTGTGGATCGGGTGATCTATTTTTGTAAAATTTTAACGGTGTGTAGTGACTGGCAGATCCTCTTCCTCCTTATTCTGTTCAAATAAGCCCCTAAATCTTTAAATGGCAGCTGCAAACATGTTAGCACGAAATGGTTCATGAATTAACACCAGCTGCTGGCAAACAACAGTCATTTATTTTAATTTTGACTTGAAATAATAATAAAAAAAAAAAAGATATACAAACAGTACTAAGAGTTGGAAGTTATTGGATGTTTCTGATAATGCAGGAAGGAAAACAAAGTTGTCATTTAAATATTTATTCATAGATGTGATACCAGTGACAGTGCAAACTTCACGCTGGCCTTTTGCTTACGTGGAGTCAAACATTTTTGGTTATAGACAGGTTTTACTTACTGAATCCATAAATACTTTGAATATACATAAACTTTTTAATTTAATAATATTCCATTAAGATGGATAGAATGCTTTTTTTTTTTTTTTTCATTGTTTTTCTTGCTCGCTTGCTTCTAAATATCAGATTATGGATAAATTGCTTGTTTAACAAACTAGTGTCAACAGTAATCTAAACTCTCCAGTGAAAAAATTGCTGAATAGTTTGAATAATGAATATCTCCCCCAAAAAAACATTCAAGTAAATCTCCATGTTGCTTTTTTTTTTTTTTTAAAGCCAGTATGTCAGATATGTTAAAATAAAGTGTTTAATACTTGTTTAGTATGACTACATTGTTAACCATTGCTGATTACTGCTGAGAAAATACAGATACCAGATGTGAGCTGATGGAAAAACAACCCATTTATGAATAGTTTTTGGAAGGATGCGAAGCAACATGGAAATATTCATGTGGAAATTCCTTTCCTTGGGTACAGTACCAAGTAATCAAGGCTATCAGGGCTGTGCGCCAGATGTTTTTTTTGGGGGGAGGTAAGCCACCAAAAGCAGCCAGCACCCAGTCACAGCACAACCCAGGAAAATCTGAAACCAAACTGTAGAGTTGGGATGGGGATACTTAAAAACATCAAGTATTATAACATAAATCTCTAATTTTTCCCCCCTTTACTTTGCCTTTCAGATTGAAGAAAATTATGTATTTGGCTATTAGGGAAAAACTTAATATGGTCCGTTGGCTGTTAGAGTTGCCTTTTGTCTACTCATCTTTTCTTTAATTTCTCTCTTTTTTCCCCACAGAACTAGAAATTTGAATGTAGTGGGAGACAGCTTCTCTGTCGGGAAGGTGGGTGGTTTTGTTTTTAATATTCTGAAAATGTTTTTTCTTAATTTTATTTGGATTTTTTTTTTTCTCTCTAAAGAACTGTTCTCTGCTGCTTGCTTTTGTTTGTTCTCCTGGAAGCTGTTATCTGTACCCAAACAGGTTGGTCCTTGTCTCTTAGCGGCAAAGGGAATTGTTTTTGTTTTCATCTGTTGAGGAGACATAACGATTTTGGTTTGCAACAACAAATATTTACATTGAAAACTCTATTGACGCACAGCCGCACAGAGTTACGTCCCTTACAAGAAGGAAGAGGAGGAGATGGGGTCTGTATATGGAAGTAAATTTTAATTTCCAAAAGACTGAAAAATTTGTTCCGATTGATGGATTTACTTTAAGAGTCTGTCCGATTCTGATTCTGGAAAACAAACAAGATGTCATTTGGTAGATACAGAACCGTGTTTACCGCCGGGCTGCTGGAACACGAGTGCGACAGATGTAGATGGAGCCGCCATGACTTCTACTTTCATTTACTAACGAAGATCGTCGATTTGCTGACACGCTGAAGATGTATTTCGGTTACGTGTGATTTTCTAAAATCATAACGGCTGGAAACTCATTTGGAAGGGGTTGGGGGGGAGGAGGAGGGAATTAAATTAAAAGAATGATGAAAACTTGCGTGATGTTCGTCGCGAGTATGAAAGCTGCCTGGTAAATTCTCCGGTGTCCGGAAAAATGTCAGAGGTGGTCTACCTGCCCTGCCCCCCCAACGACGAGCAACCGTGAAATTCGAAACCCCCCCCCTATCCCGGTGTGTAAGATCATGCGAACCACAATAAGCCTGATAACAACTTTAAAAATACTAAATGTATCGATGATCGAAAGAAATTTGATTATCCGATGATTCTTAGAAGTCTGTTTATGGTTAGTTATCTTTGTTTAAGTTTGGTAGTAGTAGTAGTAATTATTATTATTACTCCTGCTCTGTAGAGTCAAATACTTGACTTTGTGTTTTTTTTTTCTTCCCCGATAATCAGAACAAGTTTCTAAAAACCTTTTTATCATTTCTAGGAACTCTAACCCTCCCCTCCCCTCCCCTCCCCTCCCCTGGTTCCCTTACAGCTGTCCTCGAGCCCCACGACCACTGGGAGGGGGTCTGTTCGCCGCGACAGAGAATACCAAGTACTCAGTAAATGGTCGGGTTCTTCCAAGATGGCGGAAATGTGGGGGGGGGCAGTTTTAAGGTGCGGAAAGAAAATGCCGGGGAGGTACGCCGAACCGACCGGAACTCGAACTCGGCAGTTCTCTAATGGTAAGCCACCGGCGGGGGTTGCAGGCAGTGAGTAAGCAACAAACCTCAAATGATAACTTAATGTAATTAACCACCAAAAAGAGAACAACGAACAATGGGAAGGTCCAGGCGAAATACCAGATCAGATATCACCAATATGTTCCCCTTATGGCACCGAGAGAAATCCCGAATAACCGGTTATGCTAATTGTCAGCGGAAGTTTAAAATCACAGCAAAAGGGGAAACTAAATTCGAATCCCCTTGTAAACTAAACTGTTTCACGAGGGAGACTTCCTATTATTGAAGTATGAAAATTGCCAAAATGGCCATCAACACGTGACCTGTCCGGCATAATACAGTGATAACTATATTATTGTTTGGTCTATTTATCTGTGCTATTTTTTTTTTTTTTTGTATTTATTTATTTATTTGTATTAGTAAATTGGTTATTGATATTTCCTAATATTTTTAGTAAAGAATTTTTCTTTCCAATTTCTTCTCATTTTAAAATTTAACATTTGAATCTTTTTTTAAATTTTATACTAGGGGAAATAACTCTATTTCTAGAAGGTTTCATCTTCTCAATTAAAAAAAAACAACAACATTATTCTTATCAGGAAAGTTCTAAAAAAATTTTTTTTTGTGTGTAAAGAAAATGTTCAATTTCTGTAAATTTTATTTGTATAAATAACAACTTATTCTGTACAGAGGAAGATCTCTCTCTCTCTCTCTCTCTCCTCTCTCTCTCTCTCTCTTTTTTTGTACAGTACTAGTCAAAATTTTAAAATATATTTGGAATGCCTTTCCTTTTTGTAGTATTTATTCTTGACGACAGTAGTTTATAATTATTATTATTATTATTATTTACAGCAAACTAAGGTTTCGTTATTTTTTTTTTAAGCTTAAATGTAAAGCTTGGGATCATGTTAATATCATATTGTACAAATCTGCTATCTTGGGTTTATCTGCGAAAAAGAAGCTACTTCTGGGTTTGATGTTGGCAATAATAGACAACCTACTACAGCCACTAAAGTTACACCTGGGTTGGGGGGGAGAGTAGGCGAGGAGATAATTACTATTGAGTTGCTAAACTTCAATTTCTTTAGTTACATGTAAAATACATTCTGTAACTTTTAAAAGTAAACAAGTACGAATCTGTGGTTTTAATTCTGCTTATGTCGAAAATAATTTTAAAAACTTCTTAACAGCTGTTGATATAATTACAACTTTTTTATTATTAGATTGCACATGAATTTTTTTTCTACTATATTAAAATATGTTTCCTTTACAGCCAATTAACATGATACTAAATTTAATTTTCTTAATGCGTATAAATTATTTGTGATCTAATGAGTAAAAAATATCGATTATTTATTAACTGCCATTTTCATATATTATACTGATATATTTTGTAATAAGGGAGATAATTCTTGGCTGATTAGCCTCCTCTTATTTGACTAGCCTTCGTCAAATTTCAGACGCCCTGAAATATAATGTTCGTTTTTGGGGCAATTTAATTCATTAATCAGGTGGAAAAAAAATTTTTTTTAACATTCTTTTGTTTTTTTTTTTTTTTTTAAGAAAAAAATATTTCCCTTCTAATCTATACGAGTTGTTTTTGTTAGCTGCTGTGTTTGATGATCAGATATGACTTTGGAGAAAATCAGCCAGCCAGCCAAACGTTTTATTAATATATGATAACTAGCCATCTGGTAGCAGCCCTGTTTCTGTTCTTCTTTTTTCTATTCTAACACTTACCTATTGCCACAGAATGCAGAATGTCTTTTGTTAATTAAAGCCGGCGTGGCAAATCAGCAGCTGATTGATGAGACTGGCATGCAGGAGGTTTTTGGTATCTCCCTAACACCATGTCAAGCCCAGACATTCAGTAACAGCGGGACCCGGGGTTCACTGCGATCTTTTCTTGTGCTGTTGTGGAAAACTTTTAGAACATTATTTAAACGTTACTGGTCTCAGTACTTTTCACTATGAAATTATATCATTTACACTACAGGTGATTGCCAAAGTGATTTGAACACCTCGGAAAAAAATGAGTTTGTCCACGAATGACTTGCAGATCTGACTATTATCTCTTCCATAAGATGGGCTGCCCAGGAAGCCAGACTTTAGAAACTGGAAAGCTCTGGCTAGATAGATATTCAGGCTTTGGAGGTCAAATAATTACATGGTCAGTGCCCCTTGGGTTTTCCCCCTGTTTGTAGACACTGAATATCCGGTGTATCTGTTTTAAAAAGTTGTCTTGGCATTGAATAAAGAATTTTTTTAGTTTTTAGTTTTGCAAATATATTTCTTTGTTCCTGTCTAACTTTCATTCGACTAACTGCTTGTTGTTTACCTTTATGAACAGTATGTGATTTTTTTCAAAATCACTATTTAATGTTTTTTTTTTTTAAATCAAAATAAAAATTATGATAGTCAAGTAAATATTTAAAGCTCCATACCTTTTAAGGTATTTATAATATTTCATCAAATGCCTTAAAATTCATAATGCTGCAATTGGGCTGTAATGAGTTAAATTCAGTTCCACAGGAACATTTTATTATCTATGCTAATTCATAAATTTTGTAATTTGAAAAAATTTTGAAAATAATGTAAATGTTTAAGAAATAAAATGGATAATAAAAAATATGTAAATCCCTGTCTTTGCACTGAACAAATGTTATCTTCAAATTTTCTTTAAAAAAGAACAGATTCTTATGAACAGTTAAGTGTGTCAGCGTTTTTGCATTATCATTGAGCATACGAGGTTATGATGGCAACCATACAAATAAAAGTTGTGATCCCACTTTACTTGGGTTGAATGTCATATGACTTGACTCCTAAGATGGTTTAAAATGCCAGATTTGAGTGCTCCTAGAAGACTCATTACCGAAGGAAGATGTAATTAAAAAAAGCATCTTGCAACTATCAATATAAGGTCAAATTTGGGGTTTCCTATGCAACAGCAACTACTATGTTGACTGATGTACAGGATGAATTATTAATTACTTGATTGAAGTCATTGTTACACGTGAATAAGGTCTGTCACATTACCTGGTGCAGTATGCAGATTGACAAAGTTCTTGCACATTACCAGGCTGTAGTCGAATTTAGAGTGGGGTGTGTCGGGGCATTTGGTACACTGAAAGATGTCTAAATTTTGCCAGTTAGATATCCATTCTGCAGGATGTTGCTCTGCTTTGTATTTGACCAGGTGACATTCAACTGAAATCATCAGTATTTGTAGAAGATGAAGCAACAGGCCGTCGTACACCCAGAACCACTGCGGGTTGCCCAGTTATTTTCCTGGAAAGAGCCTGAATATGAACTTATAACCTCTTATGAGAACATCTTAATAAACAGCTAAAGACTATACAATTAAAACAGACCTCATAGCAGCAGTTGGATGAATGCCTGTAAACTTTGTTGGAAAGTGGACATTGTTGCTGTTGATAAGCTGATGGAGTTCCTAGATGTCCACAAACTTTATATGATGCATTGCTGGTTCTATCAAAGAGGGGAAATGATTTTAAAAATAGCTATTGTACACATATAACAAAATAATTGTACATGTGAAACCTATGAAGTTCAGATTATTTTGGCATGAACAGGCACTTTATTCCAATTAATTAATTTTACTGGAGATATTTGGAAGACTTTTCCTTAGGCATAATAAATTCATAAATATTTAGAAAATTTGTTATTAAATTGTCTTGGTTGTGCTTCAAGTCATAACTGGTCAGAAACACAAATGGTGGGATTTGTTTCACTGTTTTAACAGCATCATTGTCTTGTGTAACTCAGAGCTCAGGATTGTGTAACTTTATTTCATTGTAAATCTAGATGATGCTTATAATTAATTCTAAAGCACCTGACAGATTTTAAAAAAAAGAGAGAAGATATTTTATGTTTAAATGACAAGAAAATATGGACTAAATTAACAAATAGAAATCTTCAGCTAAATTTACAAAGAGATCCAGATAGATTATGCCATTTTGGAGAGAAATCAGATATTCAATGGTAAAAACCATGACTGGACGGTAGATTTGTTTGTTGAGTTATAGAATTTACATAAATTGCCAAAATGGATTTTGTAAAAATACATGATACTTCAAGTTGAATCCAAGCTTACAAGCCTGAATTCCCATCAACCACATTCTCACATTGTTAGTATCAAGACTTCATTAATATTCTATTTTACTTGTTTTCTGACTGTTTTAAAAAGGTAAACAGAAAACATGATGATAACACAAAAATAAGACCAGTTAAATTTAATTCATTTATTTGTTTATTTAAATTAAATGTTACTCTTTCTTTCTATGTTTGTTCAGCTTTCATTTGCTTTTAAAGGTATAAATGCTCTGCTTTATGTATTTTCTGTCATGCTTGGTTTGTTTCGTCATAACTCAGGCTTTTGAAACTGGTCAGATGGAAAATCTGTTCCATGGAAGAAGTCAGTCCAAATCCATTATCATTAACCAATACACATTCTCCAAAAAAAAAATTAAGACATGCTGTGTCAGAACTTAAACAAAATACATGGGAGTCACTTTACAAAAGCTAAGTCTGCACTAAAACCATCTTAGGCACTGAGTGGCATACATTCTTTCCAGACACTGTGACATCTTGTTTTGATAAAATGCAAACTTGTTTTTAAATTTTTTATTGTTCTTGATTTTCCTTTGGAACAGTTCCCCTGTTCCAGCTGCTCCAACCACCTTCCATATCTACAAGGGACATGTTGCTTTCCAACAAAGTTTAACTACCAATGATTCCTTTCCATGTCATTAGGCTATATCTGCCCATTGGTTGCTCTCCATTACACTGAAGCAAAAATAAATAAATATATATACATATTCTGCTTGGTGGAGAAGTCTGAACTTGTTTAGTAAACAGAACTGTAATGAACGGCTGATAGTAATGTTCTGTCGAAACAACATGGCCAACAAAAACAAAACCTATCTGGTAACCAGCTTCTGTCAGAGACTGAACAATTTCCATTGACAGCAGAAGCTCTAGCTTGACCTTATTTGTCATTATTGATGTTATTATAAGCAATCTCTCCTCGGTTAATTTAACTTTGTACTTTTGCACCACTAGTCAGTAATCAACGCAAATTTCAACATAAACGACTTTGATTTAAAGGAAAAGGGGCTGAGAAAGAGCTCTTCAGTTTTGCCTCTGCAAACACATGACTATAAAACCCTTTTTGGCCTATTGAAACAGTCGTTTTCTCTTCGCATTCACTTGGCGAACTTCTATGAAATATACTAATTAATCAGGGGGTGTTTTGAAGGGATAGGTAAATTTTCCTTGGGAAAATTTAATAACGCGAGTTGTCTCCCCTAGACTACGAATAACCAATATTCTTTCAGTTAGCCTTATCTTTATTACTTTTGCGAGGGAACAAACGGCATCGGAAATGACTTGGCGCAGTCTGATTTTGCTCGACGACCTGGCTTCTATAATCGATCTGCGAAACACCGATAGAACTTCACGCGTCTGTTGTTGGTGGGATCAGGTCCAACCGCTCGCTCGCCCGCGGTCCGATGGCGCGGAACTCTCCCGTCAGGGAGGGGGTGGAGACAGACGTCACCTGGTGGTGGAGCATGCCGGCGTCCATGCGGCTGGCCCTCTGGTGACCGGAAGACGCGATTCAGTAGATATTAATCGACTAAATCCTAGAGAGGGAAGCTGAATTCAGGCGGTTACCAGCCGGCAGAGAGAGAAGGGACAAACAAACAACAACAGTTTCGCCGAGGAAGGAGGAGAAGAAAGCGACGCCTTCCGGTGCCTCCACCCTCTGTGATATTGGCCATTAGACTCCTCCCTCGGATAACAGGGTCTGACCCAGCAGGGTTATTAGCTCCGAGGAGGAGCAGGAGGCGCCCCGACGAGAGAGTCTGGGACAGAACGCTGGGTAATTACCAGAAATCGGTCCCATCTGGCCTGGCAGGGGCCGCCGGAAACACTCTCCGCCTAACTGAACAAACTTTATGTAATAGAGCCACTGGAGAAGGGGAGAGCGGTAAGGGCCGCCGCTCCTGGGAGGAGAAGGAGAAAAACAGGGGAGGGGAGGGAAGCGCTGAGATAGGCAACCCCCCCCCCCGACAAAAAAAAGGGGAGAGAAAGGATTATGAGTTATTTAACGAAGACAGAGGCAGGTAGATGCACTGTGATAGTCTCGTGCCGTGGTTCGGTTATCATTGCTCACTTGAAAAGATAGTAATGATGATGATGATGAAGGTGAATGGATGTATGCAGAGAGTGGGGCAGACAAAGACGCGCTTACAGAGACGAACTTAAATGAAGGGAAGCAGCAGAATGATGTATAAAGGCGATGAAAAGATGAAATTTAAAAAAAGACAGAAAGCGGATGTGAAATATTCATTCTGTTCGGTGCATAGAGGAAGGGGACAGTTAAAAAGTTGAGGAGGGAGCCGCCGAAAAGAAATACGGACCAGCAGCAACTGCACGTGAGTGTGAAGAAGCGTAAAGGATGTGAAAGAATTTTGCTAAACCCCCCCCCTGAAGTTTGCAGGGAGCATGAGAGGAGAGTTCTACAGATCAGGTGATCAGCGCCACGGCTGACCACTCGCATTTTACCTGCATTTTCCTTCTTTTAGTTAAATAAACCAAAAGTAAGAGAGAACCTTTAGACCGACGCCTGGATGTCCAGATCTGATGTAGAAACATTTTACGTTTCTTCCTTTCTACTAATTATTATACTATTTTCAGTTAGTTGTTGTTTTTTTTTTATAATTAGTCATTTTATAGTTAAGTAGTTTATGTTTAATTCTGATTACGCCAATAATTTCTATGTTTTGTGCGAGCGAGAGAACAACGATGTTGTTTGTGTTTCCTCACTAAAGTAAAGTCGACGTAGCAGTCCAATCTCAGAACCGCCCTCTGGCGGAATTTCTTAAGCGATATATCTTCTTTTCAACATGGCGATAACTGCAAAGAGCCGAGTGCGCAGTCTCGCTCCCCTCCTCCTGGCGGACGCCGCAGCACCGATGTTTCAGATTATCACTCTCACGGTGCCTCAAAGAGACGCCGATTCAATTTGAGAAAACCATATCTTTGGCTTAACGGTGTGCGGATCGAAACGTCCACTCACCCCTGTCCCATAAGCATGACCCGTACGTGGTCTGCTAACCTGTACCTGTCTGTACACCTCCTCTCCGAGTAACCTGTGAAAATTCTCTTGCACGTGTAATTCATTCAAACGAAGGTTGTGTACTTTATTTTCAGATTCAGCTTTACCTAAAGAGCCTTATTTTGTTCGGTTTATACACGTTTTCGCGGTTGGGCGGCCGATGCCAGCTCGAGTCTTTGACAATTTTTCCAGCAGTCTTATTGTCTGATAGGCCAACCTGTCCACCTCACCTTTTTTTTTCTGACGGCTCTGCCAGCGCGTTACGTATTCGTTGCCCTCGTAACTGCAGGCGAGTTTGTTGGTTTTTTTTGCGTTCCTCAGACATTGTGAGAGAGACTTACTACTGTCAGTGAGGAGGATATTTACATCACAGGGTACCCCGAGTGAATTGAATTACTTTTCAGCCCCTTTTGAAAATGCAGCTATCTCTGCGCGATGGCTGCAGCAGATTATTCCGGCTGCTACCTCTTCCACCTTATCTCCCAATTCCGTCTAGCATTATTAGGTAAATTCCTACCCAAGCAGACCTAGAACCGTCGTCCTCCGCTCCATCTGTATATCTCCGCTCCGAGCGCTGCTGTCATGTAGCCAGTGCTATACTATTCTTTGGGTTTAATAAGTATCGAGGGTGGTCTGATCTGGAACCTGGCAAGATAAGATTTTCGTTGATTATAACATTTTGTGGCGATGCCCAAGGGTGCCCCGTGATTCTCCTTCAGCCCATTTGTTTCGCAGACCTTTCCAGTTGGCTGTTTGTGACGTAACCCGGTGGTCTGGGTCGGCGAGGGACGTTTTGCTCCGTGACCTGCAGCGCCCCCTGTCGGAAAGTCTCGTCACGAGGAGCTAAGATTTGAGATCTGTAGTGTTTTTGTTTTGTTTTTTTTTTGTTTTTTTTAATGGAATAAAACTTGCGAATCCGTAACAAAGCGGAAACCAACCACCAGACGGCACTTTCGGCCGGTCACGTGTACACCGTGGCGTGAAGGAGGGTAAACGAATTCGCTGTCAAGGCGGAGCGATATTTAAAAAAAGAGAAAAAAAAACAACAACAACAACACAAGTAGGATGGTTATTTTTCTTTTGAAAAAAAAAACCCCTGACAGGGACTGAAACCGAAGCGTTGTTCTAACCAAAGGCCGGGGGGTGGGGCGATTTTTAACCCATTACACCACCGACAAGGGTAAAGTATCAGAACATCGTCACTGCAGAACTGTGCGTTATCCATGGGTAAAAGGTCTTCGACTTCAAGCGTGGCCCGACCAGTGTCAGCCGTTCACCGGAACAGACGGTGAGGTTTGCTTATTGTTTTATGCAGGTAGAAGTTTACAACAACAACAACAACAACAACAACAAACCCCCTAAAAGGCAGCGATTAATAGGATTGTACTCATAGCATCAGAAACAACTCGTTCGCGCGCATTTGCGACCACGCGGCGGCCGGATGCCATTACAAGAAGTGCTACACGGATGGCAAAGCGTCGGAGACATTTATGATGATAATGCGGCACGTGAGAGGACAACAGATGAACATTATAGGCGCCTTGTGAAAGGTGTTGAACAGAATTTAAGAGAAAGGCCTGACACCGGACAGAGACAAATGCTCGGTCAGTATACCTGGACTCACCTTGTGTTGTGGTATACTGTTACGGTGGATATGATGGAGGATCAGCAGCAGCCCGGAGTGAATGCTCGTTGCTGACGTGCTACCAGAACCGTTTCGGGGAGATGTCCACGATTCTTCAGTAAGTTGTTTGACAAGCTCCCGTCTAATCTGAACGTGGAGCACCGCAAAGATGAAACAGCTACTGCCGCAGGGCTGAAGAAGTGGAGAGACCGAACAGATCGCTGGTAAGTAAAGTGGATTCGGATGGCACCAGACGAGGTTTTGATTTGGAAATGGGATTTATGTTCGTGTATAAGAACATACCACATGGTACAACAGCAAAGATGCACACCTCACACGATGTTTTAGGAAAGGAAAAAAACTTTACCAAAAATTCTGTAATTCAAGTAAATATTCGTTTTTGAAATGATTCAGAAGTGCGGTGAGGTAACAAAGCATGCAGTAGGAATTTCCATTCAGCCAACGACAAAAGTTCTGCTGAAACAGGAAATTGTGAAATAGATGTCAAAAGTTTCTAAAAGGAACTATGTGGTCTTTCTCTCCCCCATAGAACTGGGAATAATATGATAATCGAATCGCAGGGTGATGTTGAGTATAAGAATGTGTTTCCACTCATTTTAAGAAATTCTTATAGTGAAGTAAGCGGGCGGGAGTCTGAGGCCTAAATGTATACAATTTTGTAAAAAAAAAAAACAGTAAAATATTTTAAGATTCAGCTAAAATCACTTTAGGATGACTCGGTACTTACTCCATCTTTACTAATGCTGTGGTTTGTATGTACTAAGGCTATGCCTGCTCGATGGCAAAGTTCCACGGTATTTTGTTATTGTGGTATAAGAAGAAAGAAACCTTATTCAGCAAGTTTGTGGGTAGTTCTTTCACACGAGTTCAACAATGTTTGTCATGCGGCCAACGTGAGTTAAAGTTTTAGTCTGAGGAAAGGGTAGAGTTGTGGTGCATTTGTGCTGTATACCATGTGTGAGATTTACCTGTACTTTTAACCCTAACATGACGGGTAATTATAAAGTTTTGTGAAGGCCTAATATTAAGATAAAAGAGAAAGGGGGGTGCGGACCATAAAACAGATCGTCGGCCTAATAACGATAGCGGGAGTCGTCTAAGCGACCGTACTGAGACCCTGGGGTTTCGTGTGACTAATTAATCTCAAAACCAATCGTTAATATTATTGATTCACTCAAACTTATATAGAAACTGGATTAAGTAAAACCACATTACCGTATATAAGCTACTGTTATTCCAGAACAAGTGAGTGGCATCGCTAACTTTAAGTACATCACCACCTTAATTAATGATTATCCCCAAACCAGGATGGCCTCTTTTTTTTATCCTCCTCCACCAGCTGACCGCGTAGGTTGTGACGGAGTAGGGGCTTTCGCAAGCACACGAGCACTAATCCCACAGCTACTTTAAGGACCCACGATCCCCTGTAACTGAGGAAAATAACAGACATCAAAAGTCAAACGAGAGCAAACCGCACGCGCTTGTTACGACGTGTATAGGCTCCTTTACTTTGCCGGAAGTCTACTGATGAAGCCGGAAGTCGATTACGGATGGCGTATTTGCTTAATTAGCCCTGCTAGTCCTTTACGACACCAAGGGCAAATCTGAATATCCCCCTCCCCTCCCGGCCAAAACTGCTCGAGGACAAAGGGATTTGAAACGCAGACAAATAGTTAAATAAACTTGAAAAAAATCATTAAGGAAGAAGAAGAAAACGACAACTGTTTTTGTCGGGGTTATGTAACAGCTCCTCCGACTTTATCTTGCGGTTATTTACTGAAAAATAATCAACGGTTCTATTCCGCGGGTGCTTCTGTTATCAGGGCTCAGAAGCTTCTGGTAACATCATAGAAAACGATACGCCGTCGAAAAGTCTCCTGCTGATGAGAGACTCAGCCTTGTACTATTCATAAGTGGGAAACATTCGTGTAGGCTGTCATGTTAAGATAGCAAAGCAATGTATGTATAGCTTTCAAATCTATCATAGCCGTTGGTTAACACATGCTAAAGCTATATCTCCCCCTCTATTTTTTTTAGGGCTCTATTGGGTTGATTAATTGCACTTTGCCCCATTTTTTGACAACCGAGATGGATGATTTTTTTTTCTTTTTCAATCTGTTGTTCTTGTTTTAAACGGACAATCTCCAGAATGGACGGGAGCGATCCTGGAAGGATAGGGGCGAAAGCTAGAGGTCTCTACTGGTTTCAGAACACTTCCCTCGCTAGAGGTCTCCACTAGTTTCAGAACACCGCCCTCGCTAGAGGTCTCTACTGGTTTCAGAACACCGCCCTCGCTAAAGGTCTCCACTAGTTTCAGAACACCGCCCTCGCTAGAGGTCTCTACTGGTTTCAGAACACCGCCCTCGCTAGAGGTCTCCACTAGTTTCAGAACACCGCCCTCGCTAGAGGTCTCCACTGGTTTCAGAACACCGCCCTCGCTAAAGGTCTCTACTAGTTTCAGAACACTTCCCTCGCTAGAGGTCTCCACTAGTTTCAGAACACCGCCCTCGCTAGAGGTCTCTACTGGTTTCAGAACACTTCCCTCGCTAGAGGTCTCCACTAGTTTCAGAACACCGCCATCGCTAGAGGTCTCTACTAGTTTCAGAACACCGCCCTCGCTAGAGGTCTCTACTGGTTTCAGAACACTTCCCTCGCTAGAGGTCTCCACTAGTTTTAGAACACCGCCCTCGCTAGAGGTCTCTACTGGTTTCAGAACACTTCCCTCGCTAGAGGTCTCCACTAGTTTCAGAACACCGCCCTCGCTAGAGGTCTCTACTGGTTTCAGAACACCGCCCTCGCTAGAGGCCTCCACTAGTTTCAGAACACCGCCCTCGCTAGAGGTCTCTACTGGCTTCCTCCCTCGCTCATTTCTCCTTTAGGTTTCCACATCAAATATGCAAACACACGAACAAAGTTTTGGTTTACTCTTTACAAGGAGGCAGGAATACCAAATAATTTCTTCTATGCGTTAGATAATTTTTGAAGAGTGATCGAATCACTTGCTCCTATAAGTCGTATATCTTTTTTTCTATTTTTAAACCTCGCCCCTATCGGATTACAGAACACGGCTTTAGTTTCCTACTTTTGTTTTTTGTTTACAAGGATTTTTTTTAAAACTGTTTATAGTTTATATCGTTCTCGTTCACTTTCTGTGGCTCCTAGTCAAGGCGTTGGATCGCCACCTCGCTCTTATAACAGCTCTGAATTTAAGAAGAAAAGAAAGAATTTTTGAGAAAGCACTCAGATTAGTGTATTCCTCTGTTGGTTTAACAATAACCAAACGGACTTCAGTGATGGGGTCGTGGTGTGGAGGACGATTTAATCAGGTAGAGGAACTGAAAGCTAGGTAAAATGAACATACAGGTGAACAGGAAATCTGACCACCAGGATAAGTTTGTTTGCTTATAGAAACGATTTTTTTTATCAAGTAAGGAAATGCATTTATTAACATTTTAACAAAAAGATGGCGCGATTAGAGCTGGCCTCCCTGTATGTTATGTCAACAGATTTAAACATAAATAATGATGAAAGATGGTCAGGCTTAATATATGTTTATACGCTATAAATTTCCTTGTCCAGGAGTATTCCAAGTAGTTTATTTGGGGATTTCTCTGTCAGTTTTCGTTAATTATTTGTTGTATTTTCTGTTTAGACGCACTACCCGGAGCAGAACGGACTTCGTGTATATTATTACTCCACATTTGCGAATCTTCATAGAACTATCAGCGAACTAAACCCAGTTGTTTGGCCAAACCTTCACAAAGGGACTCTACGTTTTCCCGTCTTCCGCATTATGCTCTCCCACAAACCTCGTTCGGTTTTTATGTCCTCCAATAAAAATTCTACCCCTATACGGTCGACACAAACCGTCCCCGTTACTGTCGGCCGGGTAACGGATAATTGTCTCGTGCACAGGAAGGCGACTGATGGGAAGACAGCAGCGTCACGCCGAAGGTTCGCGATCCCGTTCGTAGGAAATAAAATTGTAATGCGCACCTCAATTTAGGCGATTAACAGACGGGTTCTCGCTACTAAAACCCAGTATTTTATGGGCTCCAGACCTGCGAAGAATGCCCAACAGAGGGCCCCAGCGGCAGGAACAGTTTAATGGACGACGCTGGAAAGGATTCGCGAAACCAGATGTTTGAACTCAACAAGGAACGTTACCCTTTTGAGAATATAAACCTGTAGACCTATTCTGAAGCGGCCATCTCGTGTACCAGACACAGTCCAGTCTCCAGTAAATAAATCTAAACAGAACCAAACCGAGGGAGCAAGACGGGGACGGGGGGGGTTAATGGTAATATTACTGGGAAAAGAACAGACACTCTTTCTTCTAAATGGACGGACGAATGACAACTTTCCCCTAAAGTGGTCCTGCGCTATTCCACCATCGTCATCAGCTGCTGCAACCCTCCGTTCTTGTGTTAATGTATATTTTATTTTATTTTTCTAACGCGATCTTCGCAGCCGATGATGACATCAGATGTCTCCTGTCCGGGTCAGGCGAAGATAACTCGGTGCGCAGGCGCCATTTTGATGGAGCTCGGCGAGCGAGATGGCGGCCGTCGTCCGTCTCCTCCCCCTCCCCCCCCCGAAGCGTCTCCTGCCTCTCTTGAGGTTCCTTCGTCAACACATAAACGTACCTGCCACCGACCGGTCGGCTCGCCTATTTAACCTGACCTTCGACAAAGGCGGGCGTGGCTTTCTTCTGTTTTACGGGGGAAACGCGCAAATGGTGAGATGGCGGGTTGCGGAGGCAGACAAAAAAACAAACCCACGGTGGCGCCGTCCTCTCGGCGAGACGCGGATCGGCCGGCGGGTTGTGGCTGTCTGTCTGTCAGTCTCGCGCGTTCATTTCCTCAGCGTGTGCGTGCAGACTCCCGATCAGCTGCGGACAATTTTCGCGATGGTACTGTGGGCCCCACCACCGGCGGTATCGAGATTGAACCTTTCTAACTCTCGCTCAGTGACCGCCTGATGATATCGTGTCCCAGCAATTACGTAAACAGTTCACATTACAAAAAAAATAATACTTCCTGCAAAGATTAGTGCACGCCAGTATCAGGTGAGCCGTGTAAAGCTGGTGATGCGGAAAACATTGATGCGAACATTAACCGATAATTATTACCCGGGAGTCGGATGCGTACCTATGCCCGACCCTATGGCGGGTGTATTCCGGTCCAAGACGCTACCCTGAAAATAAGTTCGCGTTAAACTGCTCGCTTGTTCTCCTCCGTTTGTCCAGTTGTTTCCTACTAAAGACTTGTTTCTCTTCCTCCTCCTCCTCCGTTGTAGGAACTGAACCAACTGTTGGTTCGGTCTGGGGAGGAACGGGCTGTCAGATGGGTTAATTTTCGTCCCTAGCCATCTGTCTGAAAGGAAGGATGAGATACAGGGATACAGAGACATTCGGAAAGCAACGAGATAATTTCGCTGACTTGCTTTCATTTTTCACGACTGGGAACAAACGTTTTGGCGCATCTCGAACTTTTCGCCGACCCTGGAAGCCAAGGAGGCCGTCCGTCATCACTGGATAAACACAGAGTGAGTGAGAAATCGGCGTTAAGACGGAGATTAAAGCCTCTATCGTTTCTGTTGAGCTCCCATCTGGATCGATCCACCCCGTCCCGCCCCACCCAGACGGGGTCCGGAACCACTCTACAAAATTGTGGAAATACAGTATATGAGAATTTTCAAATCGACAGAATTTCCTTTTAAAATGCTACTCCATACTGCGATTGTTTGCTAATCCTCAAAGACCTGTTATAATCTGAATTTCCGCTCGTCTCCGTCACGGTATTCTTCTTCAATTTTTGCGGGGTCCTGTGTGGACTGGGACCGCCATCAGGGGACAAAAGGCTTTTCAACGACACCGAGCCACGGTTCACAGGTCTTGTATTTTTACGGTAGAGTTTATAGCGGAGGAACTGCATCATCAGCTTCATTTCCGTCACCGCTTTCAGCGGCTCCACCTTTGCAGCCGACATCCCACGGGGATGTACACCGAGTCTCAGCCTCGCGTTTACATCACCTGCGTGGGTTCTTCGCTTTGCGCGCCCCCTCCCTCCCATCACCACCACCCCTCGTTCTTCGCGAGTGTATCTCGGGGCCGACACAAAAAAATAAGGTGGAATGCTACCAACCACCGCCATGATCTCCTCCCAGTCCCGCCCGATGATGTCCGGACCGGTGCGAACAATGTGCATCTGACCCTCGCCCGATGCGGTGAGGCAGAAGACGTGATACGGACGCAGTAGGAAACACACCTGGGAAACGTCGTTGAGAATTTTCCGCTAATCAAATAAGTCACGCTTAGCTTACTCCCCATTGTCCGTTGTCTTCCGCTCTAAGCCCGCCCGCCATCACATCCGGGTTCTGGTCAGACAGACTCGCGGCTTCCCCGTCCCCTCCCACCGGAGGGCCCCCCCCCACCCAGGTCGGCCCGTTTGTGGTGATAGTTAGAGAAAAACCAGAACTGGGGGGGGGATGAGAAAACGTCTTCGAGCAGAGTCGTATTTTGTTTGTCGCTTGTAACTCTGAGTCTCGGGTGTTTATCGATCGTGGTGACCACATCGATCTCTGCTCGCACTTATCACATTAACTGCGCGTCGATGGATTAATAGGTTCAGCAGCTCAGACGGGCAATCAAAAACTCGAGATAACGTGTGATTGATAAGCGCACGATTAACCCAATTCCGGTTAACTTGGCGCGTCTCTCTGTCTGTCTGTCTCTGTGTGGCTCGGTTTTGTACTAATATCACCTCACAACTCCTCTTTTCCCTATCTTAGCAAAATTAAAATGTATCGACCTTTTCCTTTGTTATTCAACACTTCAGCATTACTTTTAATTGCTACAGACGATATTTAACTGCTAAAACGTAAGAACAGGCAGGCAAGTCCTCTTTTATTTTGGTGTTTCGGGTTACAAGGGTCATAACGTAAAAGGTGATTTTATATACGTCATAGTCATAGCAGCCTTGACACCTGTAAGTTCCTCTTTCTCTCTCTTTTTTAAAGTAACCGAGCCGTGAACGCTTTAAACGGTGCGAGTTAATCTATGTGCTCACGTTATAAATCCACCGGACAGCTAGTTCAAAGGGACGGGACGATATACGTCAACCCTAACCCTAATCTAACCCCACGACCGCCTATCAGGAGTAATGGTAGCGGGCCCTTACAAATACCTGTGGTGACTGCTAATAATTACGTTGACTTCTGAATTACGTTTAACTTCTGCCAGCCCTTTCTTCACCTGTCGATGTAGGACTGTTTAAATAATTTAAAGATTTCCAGCCACCAAGAAAACTGAGAGCTCCTTTCCCTCACGCACCCCGGTCTAGAATCTCACGAACGGGGCCGCTCGCGGTCCCTCAGCTCGACGGTCTTCAGCACGTGCACTATATTTCAACTTTTAAATCCTCTCTCAAGAGCAAATATAAATAAATTTATTATAATTAATTAATTAAATTATGATTTAAAAATGTAGGTTTTCTGTTGTTGTTTTAGACAAAAGATTGAAAAGTTTTATATTTTTGGATGAATTAAAACCGGAAACCACTCAGCTATTGTCAGCAAACTGTTACTGACGACACCTTAAAGACAAATATGCAAAACCAGACGCCTAATTACTTTGGACTATTTCAATGTCGTCTCTTAGTTACATTTTTACAGTACGTGTAATTCCAGAAAATCTTTGCCGTTGCATTTCAGGCTCCTCCTCCTCCTCCGTCAATGTTTCCCATGACACCCATCGCGGAGTCTCATCATCGTCATGATGTCCGCCGCCGCTTTACCGAAATATTGCTCCCCTTTTTTTAAAAAAAGAACTAAATCCCATTAACCATCGTCAGCTTTTGATGGGAAACTGTTCGGAATAAATCTCTGAAGAGAAAAAGACGCGAGGAGTGGAGGGAGGAGGAAACCTTCGCCAGGCGTGCCGGCCGAGGAACACGAGGCCCGACTTGCCTGGTCAGCTCGCCACTTAGCACAACGACTTCCGCTTCCGCCTTCGAGTGGTCTTACGCGAACTGAAGCGAGCGGTAAACAAGGCGACCCGGAGGCCCCGCATTTGGGTCAGCCCGTCGGCAAACGGCCGAATCTTCAACCTCTGGCTCGAGTGGGAGATGAGGAGAGGCGGCTCCGGGTTGAAGTGCTGGCAGCCTTACCAAAGTAGTCGACTGCGGACCCCTCCCCCCCCCGGAAAACGGGTCACGTGACGAAGCTCCGAGGCTTGTCAAACCAATCACAGCATTTATAACAACGGCATTCGGCGTAAGTTAATCGTGTGTGTGTTCCTTGTTTTCTTTCGAGATTAACTGGGTAAAGAGCCGTACATCTCCGCGAACGGTCTACACAAGATAATACCGATAAGCGTCGGCGGGTTGGGGTTATGGATTGCTTTTTGATAAATTAACGGGTCCATTCAAAGAGCATCCCGCGGCATTTAGAGAGAGCCAGAAAGCTGGAGGCCGGGCAGTTGTTACCAGAATCCGTGGCGCCGCCAAATCAGGTCGACCAGTTGAGCTCCAAGACACAGAACTCCCATAGACTGCTTCCGTTTGGATACGACCCGTCCCCAATCTAGTAAACCCGACGTGCTGCGGCACTGCCCTTAGCGAGAAAGTCCTGGCGGAAGACTGGGGGAATACAAGAATTGGGTAACTGGTTCCTTAACGAAGTAAAACCGAGCTGCACTTTCAAGATGGCTGACCACGGTGGTGACTGCGCCATTAAGTGCATCTTTTTTTTTTAAAAAAAAATCAAGTGTTTTATCTTCTTTACCGGTGTTTTGCTTAATAAGTAGATATTTTAATCCCGTCATAAATTGCAGATGACACGACACACTTATCTAGTAAATGGGATGATGGATGCAAAAAGGTGAATTAATAGTGCAATTGTTTGTTCTCTTTTTTAAAAATAATGGCATCTATCTTGGCCTCGGCCGATATGACGGTGACTGTGGAGCAGCCGAGCCCTGTTTGAGTCAAGCTCTGGGTACCTGCGAAAAGTGATTGCCCACCACATTAACCCCCTGAATATTAAAGTCTCGAGAACCAACAACTAACCAAATAAATTTTGTGTTAATTTGTTGGTTAAATATATCCTTGTTATGCTCTGGCAGATGTGTGGAAGAACATCTGATTTGATAATGCATCAATTATATATTTTGAAACCATACTTTATTTACTTTTCAAGTGAAATAGATTCACAAATTATTATTATTATTATTATTATTATTATTATTATTATTATTATATTATTATTATTATTATTATTAGGTTCGTTTGCCTCAAATGTACAAGAAGGAGCTGATTGATATTGATATGTCAGAACACTACTACAGTGTAAGATTTCTCCTAGCACTGGACCCATTTAATATTTCCTTTCTATCGGTTCAGGAAATGTGGGATTACTTTACATTCCTGCGATCACGTACACCACTCCTAGACTGAAATAATATTATTTCCCATCTCGGAGAAATTCGAAATCGTGCACATCTTTTATTTCTATGTATATCCGCCCATGGGTGCAGGCGCCAAGTTAACTGCTGTCAAGTTTGGGATTTTTAATAGCGGAAACTTATGGAATCACATAGAGTTTAACCCGCCAACTACAAAAATGTTTCCCAATTTTACAAATTTCTACAATTAATTTACGATAAGCTTCTTTATCTAATCTCTTCTTTCTTTCTTTTATTTCCGTTACAGCGTCAACCGAAGTTTCCATTTCGTTTATTTATTGTTATTTTAAAAAATGTTTTGAGCACGAGCTTTCACTTTCCTTTCTCTTTGATTAACGGTAGAGAAGGTGCGAGAGCGATCTCAATACCCGGGTTTTCAGAAGTTAAGCAACAAAGGAGAAAAAAACCAAACAAAAAAAAATATTTCCAATGTGGATAGAGTTTTTATTCGCCAAATTATCCGCTCAAACTTCGCCTCTAACGCGATTTTTTAACGAAGAAATACCTAAATTACAAATAAGGTCTGGCGGGCGTGAAAGGGAAACAAACGGGACCGATTCGGGAGAGGAGATTCTAATATAAAGACCGTTAAAAAAGAAAAATGAATTAAATTTAGTCAGTAGAGTGTGTGAGTTATCTCCCCCTTCTGGCAATACATGACAAGGGGCGGCTTTGCGTTTTCTTCGTCAATAGGATCAGCAGCGGGAAAGAAAGTCCCCTGTCTTATGAGATAAGTGTGCAGTTCTGGGGCTGACTTCCTAGAGCATCCCCAACATTCTCGTTGGGATCTAGCTCAGAAGAACGTACCCCGGCCATATTATAGGGTCAAAGGTTCGGGCTTGAAGATACTAGTCGAGGTCTGGCATGGGGATCCAGAACCTTGTCCCCGCACCTCATTGTAGTCAGGGTACCTTCCTGGGTCTGCATGCTCACCTAGTGAAATCCCCACCGACACTCTTCCACCATTGCAACGACCCCTTTCCGCGTCGTTCGTGGGCCGGTTTTGGAGTTCGGCGTCCCCTCCCACACAGATGAGGCCGCGAGCCCAGAATCACCTTGAAAGTTAAACCCCGACTCGTCGATAAAGAGAACATAACTCCAGTCGTGTGGTATCCCGGCAACCCGTTCTCGGCACCAGTCCAACCGCTGCTGTTTATTATAGAGGCGGGTCAGGGGTCAAGCGGCAGGAAGCCTCCACCCCCTATCCCCCCCTTTTTTTTCTTCACGCGCGGTCTTCCACGTATGGTTGAGGCTGATACCCGACCCCGCTGCTGCGGCCGCGGAGAGATCAGAAGCGAATTGGGTCATTGAGACGAGGTTCCGCTTCGCCGAGCCAAAAGTGACACACACACAGCGATCATCCGCAGGGGTTGTGACCCGTGAACTGGTCTCCTCCCTCCGGACAATATCCTCTCAGACGCTCGCAATTGTCTTCATAGTCGAGGGCCCCCCACGTTCGGCCATTCTTACACCCGGCCCATGCCCCACCGACAACTGTCTACCTTATAGAATAAACGAGTACAGCCACTCGTGTTGTATCCGAAAACCTTTTTCACTGGTCGATGGCGCTGGAATTCCGAAGTGCGCGACTTCTTTCGCGAGCACTTGCTTTAAAACCGACTGCCGGCTCGAAAAGACCGACATGCTCAGCACACAGTTGCGCCGAGAAGCTGAAGACGACGCACCTGGCACACTGACTCCAGCCGAACAACAACATTTAACGTATCGCTCCGCCACCAAGGCCTCCTGTCCCTTGCGGACCGGACAAAAAAACACAGCGTGGGTGACAATATCGCCGAGATTCTCACATTTCGGTGAATTTAATGGTCTCTATTTGAATTTTTTTTTTTTTTTTTTGGTCTAGCTGACAGGAGCTCGTGCATTACTTTCCAGTGGATACCTGAGGTATGGTTGGTTGCCAGTCCAACAGTTCCAGGTGTTTTTCCAGGGTAGAGGCCCCGACTTTAGGCTCTCTTGCCACGCTAATTTGTATCGGAAGTTTGCTTTTTTCCTTCTTCTTCTTCTATCCAATTAAGAACTTATAAATATCTCACTGTGAGACCTTCGTTAATTGTTTAGCGTGGTTCTTAAATTTAAGTAGATTCCGAGTGAGGGTTAGTTACTCTCTCTCTCTTTCTCCATTAATTTAAGTTATTATTAAACTCTTCGAGAGCTGCCGGCCGACTGCATTTGGTCGCTGTTCCGTTATCGATATTATAGGCGAGTTCCGTCTGTTCTAGATATAGCATTTTCCGGCGGGTTTGGGGCTGGTTTTTTTGCAATATACCGCTGTGTTTATAACATCTATTACTGTACGGATTAGTTGAGTACGTGTTTTGCTCTCTGTTTACTGTGTTTAATCCTCTACGGTTGCGGAGGTGGAGCGTTATTCTCTTTACCGACTGGTTTCATCTCTGCCATAAGTCGGTCGATCAGCTCGGTTTCGGTGACACGACGACGAACTCCTATAACCATAGGGCGAGGATGACTGGATTCTCTGTTACTCTTTCCTTACCTACCAGACGAAGGTAGGCGGCTCGGAGGTCCACCTCGTGGTATCTGTTTAATGAAATCTTCCTGAAGTCTTTAAGTGTTTTCAACCTGTCCCGTCGAATGTCTTTGACTGGTCTGGTGACGGGAAGGCCGCGGGGAAGTTATCCGTGTTTACATAGTGAAAAGTTTGTCTCACCTCATCAGTTGCAAGGAGTACCGTATGGGTCGTTCTGAAAACGTGCACTCACGATCCTGTTTTATTGTATTATCCGTTACTTTTGCTAGTTTATCCAACGGACTCTAGTTATTATTTTATAATCGTAATTTAGTAAGCTGATTGGCCCCCGATTGTCCAGGCGATTACTCTTCTTTTAAAACAGGATGATCGCAGTTGTTACGCTGGTTAAAAGAGAAGGCCCCTGTTTCGAACACGCGGTTAGTTACCCCTGTCGGACCTGCCAGTAAAGCCGGAAGTTTCTGAATTTTTTATCGTTATCTTTTTTTTTTCCCCCTGGTTGAAATCTTTATTCCTTTAATGTTTAGATGGCCTTTAAACAAACTCGGATTTTAGGCCATAGCCGGTCCGACCGATCGCTAGTCAGTAGTTCTTTTTAATACTGAGCTACCACCTTAAGTGTTTACTCTGCCTCCGTGACGGTGTCGCTTTCTTTAGTTTTTAGGCTGTACATGGTTTTAAATCCAGCCTTGCTTTTCTCCAATCTAAAAAAAGGCTTAGCTACCCATCTCATCTTTTACATCCTGCGCCCCGGCCCCAACTCCAGCTCCTTCTGGTTTTCTAATGTTTATCTTTCCTAGCTCTGTTTTAATAGCTTTAATCCTCTCTACGCTGGGGGAACCTGACGATATATTATGGAACTCTGTTTTTAAATCCGAGATGAGTGAGCGATATCTATCCTGCCTAAACGCGTTTCGCACCTGGCAGAATTCTATGCTGATTTCCATATGTACACTATAAAAAAAAGGGCCTGTGGATCTTGTTTTTTTTTCCCTTCTAATACTTTGGCGTTGTCGATGGTTTTAACATATTCTGCCTCTATCAGGGCGTTGTTATTTAATTCTCAACTGCCGGACCCTCTTGGTGTCTGCTCGAACTTAAGGGTTACTTTAACTTAGAAGCGATCACTTTTGGAAATAACCTCGTGGGTTATGTATTATATCCTGGAATAGCGAGGTAAGTTTATTGATCAGGTACACTCTGTCCATTCTAGCAGCTACAGTGTACCTATTCGAATAACGATTTTAGCTCGGAGTATTTAGTCCCGAGGTCAAGTGCTGTTCGCAGACTCTGCAGCTCCACCTGTACATATAAATGTTCTCTATGACCAGTAACCGGGGGGGGGCTGCCTGCTGAGTTCGTCATTGAAGATGCATTTAAATTCTCCTGTTATTATTACGCTATCCGCTGGGTACGATTACAGTTCCTTCTCAAAAAAGGTTTTGAAGTTATCGAAGAACTCTGTACGTCCTCTCGAAATGTTGAGTGGGTAAATCCAGCCTACAAGCACCTGTTTTACTTAGGTTTGCTAAGATTATAGGATTATTCGCTTGTTATTTTTATCACTAAGATGTTTGTTATGTGGGTCGTGCCCTTAGGATGGACTGGTGTGCTCACACTTCACGACCGGCGGTATCTAAACTAGACACTATTCCGTCGGCCGAATTTAATCACCCTTTTTTTTTAAGTGGAGACCTAAGAACGAATCAAAAGTGAATCCGCCAAAATTTCGATGTATATTTACGGAAGACATAATTAAATTCCTCTTATTTGTCGAGCAATTCCAGTCAAAACCATAAATTCCGTGAATTCACCACTGAAGCCACTGATTGAGTCCTCTCATTTCTGGTGGGACTCTGGATAGAATATTCTGCGGCAATCTTTACCGCCGCCTCTCTTAGCGTGGATGACCCAGCGGCGTCTAATCTGTTTGTGTACCCTGCTGATACCGACCGCCTTCTTTCTGGCCTTACGGGTCTGGCGTGCGATACTGGTTAAATGTGGTTTAAATTTTACGAATCTCCGTTTCCAAAATCTCCCTACACCCCCCTCTCTCTCTCTCTTTAAGCGTACCGTCTCGTTGGCTCATATAACAGCGGAGACGGCAGAGTTACTGGCAGACCGTTCAACATGTGACACCTTGGATTTTGCCCCCCCTACATTCAGTATTTCTTTGGGAATCGAAAATTACTTTGTCGGATCTTCGAGGGTCTTCCCTGTTGGGGGCCGGAGTATATCCTACCACAATCTCTAGTGGGGCCCCTCATCTCCGGCGAGGGGCCAGGCTTTCCATTCGGATTCTCCATCAGGCCTTCTAACACGGGACCTCTCGGTGCGTGGGCAGACACAGCTGCTTCACGCTACCCTGGCACCGAAACCGACGCGAACGACGACTTCATCGACGAGTCGGAAGACTCGACTGGACTGCTTTTGTTGGCCAGGCTCGCTTCCGCCACGACCCGGTCAGTCACTGAGGGCGAGTTCACGTCGGTGGATCGGTGTCCATCCATCTGTCCACCTAACCGCCAGAGACCACCGCGTCTCTTGGTCTCGAAAACTCTTCAGACGGCCCGGTCGGCTTACGGCCAGCAGCACTCTCTAAGCCAGGGTATGGTTCCACAGCGCCGTCTATCGAAAAACAATCCCGTTTGGCGTTTTTAATCCAAAAAGCTCTCGCTGAAGCTCGAATTAACCAGAAATTCTTCCCAAAGTTCGCATCTGCGAATAACATTGAGCCCAGCAATACCACACTTTGACGGGGTTTCTCCCCACCCCTATCTCTCTCCGAGCACTGGAATGGTTCTAACTGTGGTGTAAAGTTGTAAATGTATGTGGTGTAAGTAGATCGGTTCCACGTTCGGCCGTTGCAGCAGCTGTTTCTAAGGAAGGTTTATCCTACACCTGTAAAAACAATATGATAGATTAAGAGGTAGCCGACCATTCATATTCTTTCCTAAGCCGAGTTTTGATTTTGCCGGTGCTTGCCTCCGAGACAGAGTTTCCTCTTCGTGTATTCCCCAAAGGCCGTCATCTTAGCTAAAGAATGCCGAGAAGATAACCTTGGCAAATATAAGACAAATACCCTGACAGAACTAAAACCGATATGAACAACACAAGCCAAATCTGTTCACGTCTTTACACCAAAGCTAATTTACAGATTTCTACCGAAAACCCACACAGATTTCTTTGATACAAATTTGGTTGGAATTTCGGTGAATAAAACCTTAACAGTTTTGCAAATATTTCCGTTTGTTGCTTGACTTTCAAAAGCCCGGTGTACGCAAAGATAAACGGGAGTTGGTTATCTAGCTGGACTTCACAAGTCCGAACTAATTTTTTCCTTGAGATTTAAAAAAAAAAAAATTAATTAGTTCATTATCGAACGATCGCGACGATCAGCTGTTTATTTAATTTCCATTCTCGATCATCTTCGGACAATTTGTGCACGAATAGAAACACCGAGCGACTCTGGAGGCAAAAGGACTGGCGGCGGACGGCAAATGAGCAGGTGTGACATTTGTTTGATGGCAGCAGCCGGGAAGTGCAGGAGTCACCTTGGTCGTGACTCTCACGTCGCTGGAGCCGCTTAATTAACGGAGTCGGGGATTCACTTCTTCACAATGTGCCTAGAATACAAAAACATTATATATAGGGAGAGAGAACCCAATAAATTGCACCGGATGACGGGTAGTATTTAAAACTGCAGGTATTTAGTCTTTTTACACTCGAAAAACGGTGTATTTAGTAATAATAATTGAATACTAGCCAAACTTGTTAATTAATTACTGGTTAATATCCGGTGGGCGGTCCGACGTGGCCAGAAGTCCATCAGGGGACTAGTTCTCGGGATCTGCTCCCTCCCGCCCCGATCGGTGTGACCGACCACGCCCCAAACAATTCGGACGTGGAAGACGCGGCTTCGGTTCGGATTAGCCGCAAATCCCACCGCTCCTCCGCGCCTTTGAGCCGTTTGGTCTCGGGATTTCAGTCCAACAATCTCCACCTAGGGGCAGGTCACCCACCATCTCCTATTGCCGCGGTCCGTTCGATTCGTCACGGACTCTGTCCTTGTCTCGCTTCCCGATTCCCCGTGGATCCCTCGGCCGGGGTCCCGGTCCTTGCGCCGGGACGGATCCGCGCAGCTCGGTTGTCGTTCGTGCCGGGGTTCTTCCGGTAGAGCGCGCGCACCGACAGGCTAACCGCACGCGCCCTCGCTGCACCCCTTCGCCTAAGCTTTAAGCCAGACTTCGCCAGCTGGTGTCGCTGTTCTGCGCAAAGGGAGGAGCCATTAGAGATAAAAAGATACAAACTTTTTTTCTTTTTCTTTTTTTTTTTAGCCAGTCTGCTTCTCTTCATCTTATCGTGATGTCATTAAAATATATAAAACCCAGCGCCTGTTTTCTTGCATTTCGTGGAACGGAATGTTGACAGGACTTGGGGTGGAGGAACCCCATCTAGTGGGGCTCTGCTTGGCAAAGGCGCCTCAGGCCCAGATTTTCTGGGGCTGCGTGTCCAGACCGCGGACGGTTTCCTCCGAATTCTGCTGCTGTTGCATCACGAGGGACTTTAAGGTTGGAGAGGAGAAAATTTGATAATTTATCCCCCCCCCTCTCTCTCTCTCTCTCTTCATCGCGAAGCGAAAGTTGCTGGTCTGGAGGGGCGACAATAGGAAAAAAAGGGAATTAGAAGGAATCATCTTTTAAAGAAAACAACAACACAATTAATGAACAATAAAAGTCACCAGTTTATGGAGAGGAGACAAAAAAATTAGCCAGTAAAGGGAGTTGGGAGAGAGATTTATCTCTTGCTGTCGTTCAGTACTGAGTCTGGAGGCTGCTTCTCTCTCGCACAGAATTCTTTCTTGTCAGCTGGTTTCTATTAGGACCTTCCACTGTAACTCGGGGATCGCGAAAGACCCGTATCATTAGCCACAGCCTTTGCGGGCCTCACCGCTTCCGGTTGTCGGATTTTCGCAAAAAACGGGCTTTTGTGTGCGTTCTGACAAAAATCACTGACCTCCTCAGTGATGGTGGCAGAATACAGGGCCTCGAAGTCCGCCGCGCGCAACTCGCCGGCCTTCACCCCGGATTCCGCGGAGCGCCCTCCTGCGGTTAGCCCGCGGCTTCGAGACGATCGCGCGGAACTTCCGTGCGATGCGTGGCAGCGTCGACAAACGGCTCGCACGAACTTTCCCTTCACCATCCTGAGCTCGGATAATTCATTGTTCGGGAACAACAAAAAGGGAGGGGGGCTATTCTTAAACCGCAGACCGACGAATCGGGCCCCGATTAGACGGAAGTGGGTCCTGCATGCCTTACGAAACATTTCAATCCCAGCGGATCAAAGAAAATCACGAAGTTTAGACAGCTGACAGAGTTGGTGACTTTTAGAACTGAACAAGATGTCGTGTCGTCGTCCGATGAGGCTATCGGAGCTTCTGATTAGACCACACCTTAATTTACTGTTATTACCGGTCCACAAACTGTACCCTTTAGACAAATTGAGCCGGATCCTTGAAGGCGAAACAAAACGAGGAAAATTGCATGTTACCGTAACTTGCAGAATGAGTTTTCTCCAATGAGGTAAACACGTACAATGTGGTTAGATTCTGTTTCGTTGATATTTTATATTCTCTTCTCACCTTTTTTTCCTCCACATCAAAGTTTGTCAATAACATGCAATTGTAAGCAAAGACGACTGACCCCTTCCTCCTTGTCGTGGAGTGGCAAACGGAGTACCTGCTTGTATCAGTCTTCTCCTCTTAGAAAGGGTACTTCTTCTTTACTGTTTTCCTTACGTTACCAAGACACCATCCTTGCTTCGTTATAATGATTCCTTTATTATATATTTTTCTTTTAAAGAATTATTTTCTACATCTATTTCAGATTTGTTTTAAACATAGAATTATTTTGTATTGACGTTAAGGGCGAACGGAGAAATCGACAGGATACCATAACATGTGCGAGGAGAAGCTCAGGATGCATTTATAATTACAATCGCTGAATATAGTTTTCAGTGCAGGTGTGCGTTTAAAATGCATTCCGAGGATCTAAGTTATTGCTACGAAAGTTAAAACTGTACAAGACAGAGACGTTGGCACTTAGGACGGAGTCAACAGACTCTTCTTGTAGTTGGCCGGCCGGCAGGCAGTTGAGATCTCAGCAGCCCCGTGCGGCTGACGAAACTCTCCTGCTAGTTTCTAAATAATTCTGGAAATGTATCCGCTCCTCCTCCTCCTCCCGCTGACATTCTCTTCTCGACAGGATGCTTTTCCTTTTCCATCGTTTTGCAATAAACTTGCGAGATTTCCTCAACAAACATTAGGTTACTGCATTGTACTCCTTGTAATATTAAAGCGCACTGCTGCTAATCGGTAAACAATACAGAATTCTCCTTACTTTTCTCAGCTAAATCTTTAAAAACTTTCCACGAAAGGTATGAGTTATCAATTACTTTATTATTATTATTAGGCAGTGGTAAATATTGAAAATAAGTGTGATATGTGCTCCCATAGATTTAACCGCGGTAAACTTTATTTTCGTCTGTAATTGCCGTTTAACCAGAATTTTCCAGAGTATGGCGGAGTTGATGTGGGCTAAAAAAGCGTAAGAAATGTCTGACCAGAAGACCGACCGATGACCCAGTGACCGGCGGACGGGTGGCTGGCTGGTGGTGAACCCGATGCCGAGCCGGTGTCAGTTTTAGTTGTGGCGAGGTTGGAATGCGCTGGGGAGGGAGGGAAAATACTGTTGACTTCTGCGATACGAGAGGCTAAGAAGCCACAGACCCGTTCTCTCCGAATCACGGTGGGGGGGGGGGGGAGGGCGCGCGCGCGCCCACCACGTGACGCGCGGTTACCTAAGACGACGACTTTCCAACACAGGGCGAGAAGTCAACCCTAACCCGACCGGCGGTCATACAGAACGGAAAGAAAGACCACCACCTCACGTGCGCCACGCGTTTCGGTAAAGCGTGAATGTTAACCGCGCGTCCCAGCAGCCTCTCGGTATTAATGGAGAACGGAAATCGGGTCTTTGTCTGCTGGCGGAAGAAAAATAGTGCCCGACTAAAAAGAAAACAGTGATCGTCTCGTGGCCTCCCTCCCGCGGTTATGACTTGCTGGACTAGGTAAAATTCAGAAGTATGCATCTTATTTAGGCATTTCCCGCTGCGCACGAAAAAGCTGCTGCTATAATTATTATTATTATTCCGCGGTCGGTTCAGCTGCTGGAGGAGCTCTCGCGCAGTTACGCGCGACACGAGACTTCGCCCTACTTTCCTCATTTCTAGTGCTATTTTCTCGAACCAAATTTTAACAAAAAAACAAATGTCTATACGTCTTTCTTATGCCCTATTTTTGAATTTTACCTTTCTCATACTCAGGACATTAAGAGAAACAATAACTACGCTTTTTTTAAAAAAAAAAAAGACCGCTTTAAAACGTGATTTTTGTAGGTCTATGGCGGCGCAGAGCAGCAACAACGGCATGAGCGTTGACTGGGAGTCGACCGGTGATGAAGAGCGTCGTGAACAGCACCGGGAACGATGGAGTTCAACTCTGCCTGGGTAAAGCATTTACGCGTGGTTAATAAGCCGAGTCACGTGGTTTAGTAAACACGCCTGTACGTCCGAGACGCACAAGAGCGTTCGTTTATGATGCTATATTAGCCCCATAGTGGCCATCGTACCACACTGCCACAGAGCGAGCGTGGGTAGCAAACAATTAAGATTACTTAAACGTCGCAAAGTCGAAACAACAAGTGGGGGGGGGATACTATAAGTCCCTCGTGGTAAAAGCACCTAGTCGGACCGCATTAAAAGTTAAATATTTAATATATATGATGCACTCTCTTGTACTTTCCGCCGCTCGTTTCAAAGCATCAGCCTAGAGAAAGCTCGAGATAAACGACGTTTAACTGCTTCTTTTTAGCGAGATATTTCAAGGTCTTTGCATTGCCATTAAAAAAAAAAAAAGAAAGCAAACGGCAAAAATACTGAGGGTACAAAATAGTTGCCCTTTAATAATATAATAACACAAGTGACATTTAGTTCTGGGAGTTCCTCTGTGGTTTTCTGAGACCCAAAGAACAGATAACTGGGTTAATAAATGATGACAAATTAAAGGTAATTATCATATTAAACTACAACTAATAATAATAGTATAAATAACTAGATAGATTAATAATAGTATAAATAACTAAATAGATTAATAATAATAATAATAATGAGGAGATAACCCTGTTGCCCGGTTCTATTATAGGTATTGCAGACTCCATACTGTTTTTACTAGTACAAACTTTAAAAGCGAATAAAAAAACATGTAGTTTATGGGAAAGGCTGAACTTTCGCTGACTTTGTATTCAGCTTTGCCAAACGAATAAGACAAAAATAGGATGATAACAGAAAAGATATTCAAAGAAAACAAATAGGTTACAATTGACCTGGATGTGGAGAAAGGTATAATGGATAGAGTGAGAACAGAATGTCGTTATCCCTTGTTTTAAAACTGTTTGGAACTTGAGTATAGAATTTTTGTTTTGCTTTTTCTAAAGAAAGAAAACACGAATAAAGCAAATGAAGGTTTTGGTTAATCGCTCCCCCACCCACGGGCACTTTCTGCGTTCTCAGACCTTAATACTAAAAGAATGTCGGGGTAGAGTTGTTCTCAACTCTGAATGGAGCTCTTCTGATTTTGTTTTTTCTTCCTCTTAGAAAAGCCTGGCGTAGCTTTAATTAAAGATTTGTCGATAATTCCGTCCCAGCAGCAGTTTCTTTTTTTCGGTAAATGATGAACGTGTTTAATTCCCCTGGACAAAAAAACATTCAGAAGCGCAAATTTAAGAGACTCGGTGAAAACAGAGCGGAACCAACGGTTTGTTTAGCAGCCGGAGAATGAATGACTGCTGTGGAAATCTAAATATTTATCTGTGTGTGTATCTTCTCTCTGCGCTGACAGTTTTGAAAAAAAAGAAAAAGCCCTTGTCAAGTTTCTGTAGTTTGCACATCTGGAAAGGAAAGTAAGTTACGAACACTTGTTGTCCCACGATAATTTGTATGGATGGCCTAATGGATTTAAGACGAGCGAAACATCTGTAGAGAATCGTTGCCACGCGACCACAATACAAAAGAATTAATATCCAAGTATTTGAGCCAGAGTCTGGATTTACTAGAAGTGGCTGTGTAGCCATATATCTCTAAAACCCTCCGTGTATAAGTTGGCAGACAGAGGTGAAGAAACGGCTGCTGCTGCTTGAGTAGAGCTAACCATTCCAAATAAAGTAAGAATGTGAAAGACACTGGCGACCTAAATCCGTGATGTCTCCAGAAGAGATTTGTTCTTAGGGCCAGAGTTTTATCAGAATGTAACATAGTGAAAAGAACCTGAGAAGTGTAATCCACAGGAATGTTAATAAACAAAGGCACGGGATTAACACACTCGAGGCTATCAGAAGGGTCTAGCTGTATACTTGTAATTGATTTCTTTAGAAGAAAGAATTCTTTACAAAAGACTTATTTTGACCAACAGGAGATGACTGGATAGAAAACAGATATTTACCAAGTTTGTCTGCAGGTGAATGGATGCCGCTGACAATAGGCCTGGCTGGTACATCAAAATTATAAACTTTAGGCCAAATGTGTAGAATTATGTAAATTAACTGCATGGATAGTCAGTCCTTTCTTTGTATTTGAAAAACAAATTTTATTTTGTGATTTTGGCTATGCATTTTGCTCGAAACTTCACATACTTAAATTTCATCCATCTACCAGTGTCCTAGCACGCCTGTTCATCATAAACAACACGAGGTAAATTCTGTTGTTCACTAAAGACAAAAAAAAAACAGAATTACAAAATATTTTCGAATAAAATTTTCCTAAAGTAAATTAATTCATTTTATGGTGACCTTTTATAAAGATCGTATCTTCTTTTGTGTGAAATTAAGCCGTCTCCCCCTTTTATTTGAATGGCCCCTTTACCTGCAGGATTATAAATTTAGGTAAAGTTTTCTAAATTTACTTTGTGATACAATTATTATTATTATTATTAGTTTTGTGGAATGGAACACATTCAAAAACACCTGGGTTAACTGGGCGGCGAAAATTGTGCGTAGAGAAGCGCTAACAGGAATCAGAGAAACAATGGTTAAGTACAATGTTTCATTAACATATTACAAAGAAAATCCAGAAATTTGACACTAAACCCAGTCCATTGTTATACCGTCAAAAATGAAACGAACACAGGAGCAAAATGTTACGCTGTGGAGAACGCAAAGCCATTGTTTGACTAAAGAAAGCGCCATTTTGGCTAATAAACTGAGAATTTTACCCAGTCACCCCCGTCTACCCGCTGGCTACGGGGCATGCGCTGTGGTCCGCTCAGAAAGGAAGTCGATGACGTATTACGGCGCTGATTCGATTTACCTTCCGGTACGGCCGGCTCACTGTCTAGGCCCGAAAAGGCGCAGTAACTAGCTGTTGTATCAGCGCGAAAAGCGCCAGTATTAAAGAGAAATGCAACAAAATGTTGTTCCGAACAGATCCGACGAATTGCTTCTCCTCTTTAAAAAAACAAAACAAAAAAAGCGAGGGGGGGTGATGATTAAACGCTTGGTTTTGCACAGATGATGTTTCTCTAAACTATAGAAAACAGCCTGGAAAGTTGCGAAATAGTTAAACTCGTAAGAACTTTTGAAAACTAAGTAGTGAAAGACGGTTCCTTTCTATTAGAAAGGTTGGTAACGAATTTTTGTTTATCTCATTTTATATTTATACAGATATTCGTAGAAAAACAGGACGAAGTCTATTCAGCTTATATCAAGCGCCCCCTTTTGTCGTCTCCAAATCATCGATCTCATGCATTTTTAGATGTACATCGCTCAGTTTGTTCCATTGAAGGTTTTTAGATGCTTCCTACAAATAAGGTGCAAGACTTTACAGGTGCGGTATTTACGGGTTTGCTTCATCATAGAAAGGAGCAAGTTTTGCATATCCCGTCTGTCTACCATTCGGATTCATATTACATTTACTTGCCAGAGTTTTCCTTCTTCTTCAGAAATGTATCAGCTTTAATTATCGAACTGCTGTCTGTCGTCTTCTTCCGTTCCGCATCATTGTGACGTGCACTGACCTGGCGACACGACTTATCCGCCACGTTCCTTTAATACTTGGTTTAATTATTGAGCTAGGTTTCCTTGCAAAGAAAAGAAAAGACAAAAAGGTTGAAGGAAGGACGGATGTACGTACCCCGTACACAAGTCAACCCGGTGACATTTTCGTCCACCTGCATCTCGCCCGATTGCCCGAGGTGGTTTCTGATCGGCCGTTGCTTGCGTGCCCTTCCGACGAACGCCTTTCGTTTTGCTTCATCCTCTGCGGCAACACCGTTGTCTACAGATTGCTTAACCCGAGCATCTAAAAGCTCGTTGACAGCTCTTTGTCTTCGCTAACTTTCTCCGGTCACCTGGTAGCGAGGCTGTTCGTCTCTCCGAGCTTTCGCCTACTGCCGATGATGATGATGATGATGATGATGATGGCGACGGTGGTTAGGTTGTTATCTGGCGGCTAAACTCCTTGACTGCTCTTTGATGGTTCGGCTCGAAGTTCTGAAAAACCCGTTCATGATTGGGACGATTTATAGGAGAGGAGCAGCAGCCATCGGCCCACGAACCAGTTCTACCCCTTTTTTGTGTGGTAACCAGACATCCTGGAGGCTGCCGGCTGAACCCGTCCGCGCCCTAAGGCAGCAAGAACCCATAGAAATAATGAGGCGACGACCACGCGAGATTGAGGAAAGGAGAGAAGCGGAGCCGACCAATTTCAGTCATCTCTGACTTGGCTTTCCATTACTCGCCCTCCCACGGATGCTTAAGTTCTCTTTCTCTCCCCCTCCCCCCAATTATAATTGAGATGTGGCCGGCCACTGAAGCCGCGAAAAGCTGTCTGAAAACCGATATTAGAGAAGAGGAAAAGAAATTACAAAATGATCCCGTTCATGCCCACCAAAACAAGTTTTCGGCCATGGCGATCGTTTGTAACGTTTGTGTGACGGCTTTCCTCTGGGACCGGGGTTCTCGTCGTTTTATCACGTGGTGCCGTGTTTTGACGGAGCTGGTTACAGCCGAGAGAGGGCGCCCTGCTCGCAAAGCGCTCGCCGAGGACAGGAATTTCTCGAGAAAAGTTTAAAACCAAAAAACAAAGGAAAACTATAATTAAGATGGGAAGGAAGAAGAATCGGAATTTTATCTCGAGGCGGCGATTTATCCGGGAGGGGGCCAAATAAACGACAAAAGACATCTCAGCCGATTTCTGTAGATACTGAAAAAAGAAACAACAACAACAACCGAAAACACTTGGAAAACGGATTCCAAGCAATCTCTTCGCCATCAGCGACCGCTAAATAATCCCTGGTTAATAGGGTTGATAAACATCATCAGGGACGGCGGCTCTCATCCCTTTAATGGTTTCTCAGGGAAAAAAAAAAACAAAAAAAAAACAAAAGCAGCGTAAAATGCGACACTCAGCCGCACTTAAGATGATAATTGCTTTCTGTGAACACCGCGATATAAGCAGGAGTCAAATATCGCCAATAGTCCGCGGTTAATTAGATTTTCATATCTCTTTATTCTGTGGAAAGTTTGGCACTTTGGAGGCATACAATTAAGCTACATGTGTATATATGCTCACTGACGCTTCGAGCGAGTGCATCCATCCTATCATCATCTTCGGCATTCTCCAGCACTGCACACAGGCAACCACTCACTTTTAGCATAGTTTGCTAACCCCGATCTATTAACTTCCAGAGCATCAGTGGGACATTACTCAGAATTAATATTTTTGTATCTACAACAAAAAATATAAAATAGAATATCGATAAATTAATTTACGTTCCACAATTTTTTTTTTTTTTAGGATTTGTTTTCTTTCCTTAAGCGGTCAACACTTACGCACAAGCTCGTCTCGTGTGCGTTGTTAGACCCTGTTCTCGTCAGCCCCACAAACTTTTCTGTTGCTTTTTTTATGCTAAGTAGAATAGATGTAAGAAAATGTGTCGTTAGCAGTCGTGTGTGTGTGTGGGGGGGACTACTCAGAAAGGTAGAAGTGGCCAGTGAAACAGTTAAAGCAGCGTCAGCGACGTGGGGTTGAAAATTGCGGGAAAGAGGTTTTATTTCCGCTCTCTCGCTCTCTCTCCAGCGCGGCCTCGCTCTCTCTCTCCATCTCTTCATATCTCTCGCTCTCCATCTCTTCATATCTCTCTCTCTCCATCTCTCTGCTCGCGCCAGCTCTCATATCTCTCTCTCGCCACTCGCTCTCTCTCATCAAGTCTTCTTCATCTCTCTCTCTCCATCTCTCATATCTCTCTCTGCTCTCGCATCTCTGAATATTCGATCTCTCTCGTTGCATAGCTCTCTCTCGCCAGCTCGTCATATCTCTCTCGCTCCATCTCTTCCTATCTCTCTCTCTCTCCATCTCGTCATCTCTCTCTCTTCCATCTCTTCATATCTCTCTCTCTCTCTCAGTTACTGACGTCATCTCTCTCTCTTCATCTCTCTCTCTCTCCTCTGTCTCTCTTCTCTCTCTCTCTCTCAGTACTGACGTCCATTCTCTCTCTCTCTTCATATCTCTCTCTCTCTCTCTCTCTCCATCTCTCTCTCTCCAATCTTCTTCATTATCTCTCTCTCTCTCTCAGTACTGACGTCATCTCTCTCTCTTCATCTCTCTCCTCTCTTCATATCTCTCTCATCTCCATCTCTCTCTCTCCATCTCTTCCCTATCTCTCTCTCTCCATCTCTTCTCTCTCTCTCTCTCTCTCTCTCTCTCTCTCTCTCTCTCTCACACACACACAGCTAGGAGGAATAGCTATTTTAATAGTAAATTGCTTCGCTTTCCTTCGCTCTCCAGCTGCCACTCGCCAACAGTTGTGACGGTTAAAGTTATCTTGACGTTCCGTTTATTCTGCAGCATTTAAAAAAGAAAAAAAAACATCGGTAAGTAATTCTCCCGAACTAAGCTCGATCTCTCCTTCCGAACGCTCTGCTTCTCTGTAAATCGCGGATCCATGCAGTTTCTCCACGGACATTCTGACCCTCATCTCGGGACCGAATCACGCAGACTACTGATTATCGCGGTATTCAGCCATTTTGATATTCTATCGAAGATAGCGTCGAGAAATCGCCGACACCGGTCATATGACGTCACGCGAGTTTCTCTACATCAGTAAGGAACTGAAGGAAGATTTATAACCAAATCTATTTTGCTGAATCCTTTCTTTGGATGGAATTTTTTTTATTCCATTTTAATTTTTTTTTCTTTTTTTTCTCCAAAATTTGCTCATGCAACAACATTATTTGAGGAGACGGAATCTTTGAAACATGAAGAAAGGAAAACTCCCGATCAGGATATCGATCACCGTATCGATTTAGTGCGGGTTAAAAAACTCAACACGTGCGGTTTTGTTTTTGATTGTCTGTCGCTCGATGCGGCAGCCGCTACGTTTTCGTACGACCTTCAATGTCGAGCAGTTGGTTTCCGTCCGTCACAGGAGCTAATTCAAGTCGAAGGGTCAAACTGAAACCGGAGACATAGTTCGGAGGAAGCCGGGTCTCTCCGGAGACGGGAAATTGGCCTGTTAATTTAGCGGGGGGACATTCGATACGGGCGAAAACTGCTGAGGCGGGCAGACCAGCGGAACGTTCCTCGTCTCTCGAGCCAGATCGCTCTCCTCTCTCTCTCATCGCTCCGTCTGAATGGCTCCTCATCTCCTCTCTCTGCCCAGCCAATCCTCCTCTTCGCAGCGAGGCTCCATCTCGCTACTCCTCTCCAGTCTCTTCCTCGTCAGATCGTACTCTCTCCATCTCTCTCCCATCTCCTCTCCATCTCTCTCCTCCTCTCTTTCTCCTCTTCATCTTTCTCTCCCTCTCTCTTCTCCTCTTTCATCTCTCTCCTCCATCTCTCTCCTCCTCTCCATCTCCTCCTCTTCATCTCTCTCTCCATCTCTCTCCTCCTCTTCATCTCTCTCCATGTCTCTCCTTCTCTCCATCTCTCTCCCCATCTCTCTCCTCCCTCGAAAATTCGTTACATCAAGAGGACGATCGGTGAACTGTCTGCGCTTTCGTCATAGAATAACAGTCTCTCTGACTCGCATCAGTCGGCTAGCGTTTGTGATGACTGTCCGCGAGCGGTGGGCTCAACCCTCAGTTTAGGGAACCTTTTGTTGTTGTTGTTGATTTTTTCCCTGACCCAATCTCCTCGCTTACCCGCTATGACCGAAAGAGAGTGGAGGGCAACCCCCCCCCCCCAGGGAGGGGGTTAGACAATGGTGGAAACGGGAGATTCGGCTTTCTCTTCTTTAAAAAGGTTTGTTTCTTTCAGAGCAAAAAGGGAGCCTTTAATACAGGGGCAGACTGTTCTGTTGCTGAAGAAAGAAAACTCGTTTAAAATATACTTCACTTCCTCTGCCGACCGGTTCCTCTACTAAATGAAATAAATGGGGCTTTGACCCCCTCGGCAAACTCACCGACAGCGAAACTGGGATTTATGTAAAATTCAAGATTTAAAGAAAAAGAAATATTTTGAAAAAAAATAATAAAAAACAATCAACAGCTAATATGGAGGCGGAACGTGTCACTGCTGCTGCTGGGGATGCTACAGGATGGTGAGCGAAACAGCCTGCCCGGTTATACAGGTCCCAGGGCCAGCTTATCCCTGTATCCGCAGAGCTAAAATAAACGATGATACCGATGATGATGATGATGATGGTGATCTAACGGTGTACTCCAGCAGCCAGAACAGATGTTTGTCCACCGGTACAAAGATTCCCACAGACGGGAAGAGATGACATCCGTAGGCGTGGTTTTCTGTTGTTGTTTTCAGCATCTTTAAAGCCGCACTGTCCACGTGCCCAGCGGGGGTCCATAACAAGAAAGGTTTTCCAGGTACGCTTGATATATCGACGACTGTCAGGTGTGTGGGGGGGGGTTCTGAGAGGGTGAAGGCAGAACTTCGGCTCGTCTGCTTTCCAGGTAGTTCTGAGCCCCAAGGCAACACACCTATGAGAACTCAGGTACGAAACGGTGTCTAAGTAAATCGGTTTATTTATTAACTGTCGCTTATTAATTAAACAAAACGTATGGAATAATACGTTTACGCGATAATAATTAAACGGAAAATTAAGATAAATTCTGAGTCATCAAACAGCGAAGAACGAAAAGGTGTCAGTGGGCGAACGGTGTGAGGCAGGGACTCTGGCTGGCGGCGGGGTCCACTACACCTCAGCGCCACCTTTATCTCGGTGACTTCTAATGGCTTCCGAACGAAACCTTTCGGTCCACACCTTAAACGCACTCATGTTCCCATTGTCAGATATTAAATTTCACCTGCGAAGCAGGTAAGCATACAAAAAAGAAGAAAAAAGAGAGGAGAAAAGTAAATTGTACGAAGTGTGAATGAATGGAATCGTCAGTGGTGTAAATTGCGTTTTTATATATTTTGGGGCAGAAACACCTGTAAATATGCCTCGGTTCATTAAGCAAGCTAATGAAGGTTTTTATCCAGGTAAGGTAGCACGACACAAAGGCAGCCGTCGTGTATGTCTTCTACCCAACAGCTATAATGAAGAATAATTACTGAGTGCGAGGATAAAATTGGAGAAGAGCTCCCGGATTCTGTGAACAGGCTAGCGGTGCAGATGGGGGTAATAATATAGAATTATCCTTTTACCTCTCCCCCTCTCCCCCCCACACTCACACATGGTGACAATGCAATAACTAAGACTCGCTCCACTTGAGCGCCAGGTTCCCGACATCTCACGAGAGAGAGAGAGAGAGAGAGAGAGAAAGAGAAGTGAAATAAAGGATGGGATTTTTAAGGTAAGATGGGGGAGAAAAGAAGGATGCAGAAAGAAGAATATTTGTAGTTTTGTCAAAATATTTTAAATTACATCTGGTTTCGTGAAAAATAATTTTAAAAAATTAATGCAATCTCTGTAGACGGGAAACCATCAAAGTTCTTACACTTCCGCCCAGCGTTTAAAAGTAACGTGAAGAACGCCATTTTGTTTGAAAGCTTTAAAAAAGGAAGAGAACGATATCATCGCTTATAAAATTCAGAAATAAAGGAATAAAACGTCCGCTGTTGGTAAGTATGTTTTTGGAAATACCAAGAGATAGATTTTTGGTGATGCACGAACCGAATCACCAGGAAGGAGGTCTGTTTGCCGTATATCTTCCCTCTCCGTCTTCTTTGATGTGTAACACGTTTGCGAGTAATCGTAGGTCCGGATCACTCGGCACACCGGACGTTCGGCAAATGCGCAAGCAGAGCAGAAGCTCGTGTTTGAGATGGTAGACCCTCCAATTTCCGGGTTTCCCGTTCGTTTCCGGTTCTGTGACATGATATCGAATGCACGACCGTGTACCGGATGTTGAGTCACTTCTACCTCTCTCTTTGGAAAACATGGCGACAGTCTTTCAAAAGAAAGTAGCATTTTACAGGAAACAGGAAGAGCTGAAGCGAGATGTGAAACCGAGTGCTTTGAACGACATGTATGCCATATTATTCTCGACAGCTTCCGGTAAAGGGAGGTAATTTGTTCGGTTACATGTTTAAAATCATTTTCTTTTTATTTTTATGACAAGTTGCACCAAAGCAAATTAATACATTTAAAATAAATTTGTTGTTTTTTTTTCTTTTGATGTTTTGTTTGATTTAAAATGCAAACTAGGATGTTTGTAATATATAATTAACTTCAAACTTTGTTTAGCAGTATTCACCAACTGAATGTCATCAATGTGGGATATGTTCACAACGCACATGCACTTCCACTGAAAAAAACATTTTCAATATTGATGAATTTGTGAAAAGCTAATTCTTCTCATTCTTAAACGAAAATCGATAAGTTTTAAAAAAAAGAAAAAATTCACTAATCGACCAAGACGAGTCTAGATCTAGGAGAGTTTTCGTTTGTTAAATATTAAAAACGGGAGATAATCGAAAGTTCGTGTAAGGTATCTCGGCCATTTGGCGACTGTAATTAATCAGTGCCAACATTTGGTTATGCTATCAGGTTGTTACAAAAGTTTTGTCGGTTTTTTTTTATTGCAACAACGAGACTTCATCTCGTCACTGAACGTGAAGTTTATTAACCAAAGTCAGTTCCATCACAATCAGTACACTTCTGCCAGCAAATTACAAGCACATTTATACCATTTTGAAAAAAACCTGGATTTCTGGATTCGATAAACTGTTCGAAGGCAGTTTCAATCGCTGCTTGGTTGGAGAAGGATTTCGTATGGAGGAAGCTGTCGAGATGTTTGAAAAGGTGGTAGTCTGTGGGAGAAAGGTCTGGAGAATAGGCTGAGTGAGAGAGAACTTCGTACCCCAATGTGTTCAGTTTCTGAAGAGTCACTTTTGCAACATGAGGATGAGCATTGTTGTGGATCAGGATTGGGCCTCTTCGATTCACTAATGCTGGCTGTTTTTGGGAGAGTTTATGATGAACAACGTTTAATTCATGACAGTACCTTTCAGCTGTGATGTTTTTTTTTTGTTTCTTATGACAAGTGAAGATCAGATCTCCAATCAATGACTTTGTTGTTCATTCAACTCGTGTGGTCAGACAGGGGGGGGTGCCTTATAACTATGTCGATAAAAACTGGATTCTGTTGCGCTCTGTTTAACAACCGCCCGCAGAATCCAAGCCTCCGGTCTGGGTGATCTTCATTCAGAGTCCGAAACAACCGTGAAATGTACGGTTTCTAATCTGCATCCTCCAGAGGTCGGCGGACACTTGACTTGCATGGACCACCGGCGGCCTGGTGCGACTGGAAGGCGGGTTGGTGACAGTGATTCCCAGCATCACCGCATTATCCGCTTGCGCTGATCAAGGAAGAACCAGCCTTCACTTGTCCTCTCTGCCTACACGCTGAAAAACACGTGACGTCAGGTATAGCAGAAACACATGCTTAGAAACAAAACACTCTGGCACGGTATTCGTACGAAAAAGTGTGTACACATCCTTATGCGACAGCCTGTATACCGGATAATAAACCACACGCCGTCCGCAGCGTTTTACGTTGGAGTTCAGACGTTCTAACTTCTAAATGTTCAGCCACGGGCACCTTTTGAATTTTTATTTGTAAGGGAACACGAGGTGGGAAATGTTAGAGAATTTAAATCATCCCGCCTTTTCGAAAAAAAGTCCGACTGGCTCCCTAAGCTCGAACAGCGTTCCAAGACAAAATTCTAATGCCGTTTAAAAAATGGCTGACTAGACCTCGATGCTACCATCATCTCATACTCATCAGCTTTTCTCAGTAGGATCGTCCCGTGATTGTCAGTGGATGCGCTTGTAAATCATTTTTAATACAAATGAATACTAATTCTACCGGGCAGCGGGTTTTGGACAAGAAAGGAAGGAAGGCACCTCGCAGTCAGCCCGGAGAGTATTTAGTTCCCCTGGTACCTAATAGCCACCTTCACGCGAGAATGGGTTTGAAACATCTCCCCTGCCACCTGTGGATTAACTAAACTATATTTACCAGCCGGAAAATACCTCTGTGCTGTATCTCCGTGTGATGGCCTCGTTTCAGAACGAAGCCGATTTTCTTTTCTCTCCCCCCCCCCCTGGCGTCACACGACGCTGATGCTATCTAATCCCCGCCATTTTACACCTGGCAGACGTCACCGGGTGAAAGACAGCAGGAACAATGCTCGGTCATTGAAAGTCCACGGAAAAGATGGAAAGGAAAGTGAACTTCGCTGTCGCTGACACGGCCATTGTTGATGAGCTTCAATCCAATCTTCGTCGAGATTTCGGTATTAGTTCCATCTCTGTTAATACACCTGCTTAGGTGTTCTGCGCGGCATAAAGAGACCGAAGCCGGAGCATCCCGTGTGGCTGTGGATTAACTATCGCGGGGACCCTGAGCTGGAGGGAGGGATGATTGTTCGGTCGGTAGTTTGTACGGCGGCACTGCGCAGGTTGATAGCTTGACCCCAGTCGCATCCGACTCACTCTCTTTACAAATATTATGCTGGGCAAGGACTCTGGTTAGGAACCGGTTCCAGTGTTAAGCTACCGATCCGAATTTATCAAATTCATACAGGAAACGACTAAGTAAATCTTTCCATGCGATGCTGCGGAGACGACCGACTATCTTTTGTTTCTAAGATGAGAAGCGAGAGTGAAAATGATAGTGACGTCAAAACCCGCGCGATCGCTATACAGCCGGATGCACAACTATGACGCAACCGAACGCCATAATAACGCCACAACCATGTGCGGAAAGTGGTTTGTTGTCGGGGAATAATGACGACTGCCGCGTTCCAAAATGTCGAAAGTTCGAGTGCAGCGAAATCGCGGTTAGTGAGTTCCTTTCAATTATGGGCTAATAATATGGAGTGTTCACGAGTAAAGCAGAATTTTTGCAACCTTTCCACACCGCTGACCACTGTGCAGAGACGATTGAAGATTTTTGCTTCCCGCATTTCCGGTTCCGGTTAGGCATCACGTGCGAGAACAGGACGCAACGTATTCGAACCGTGGTCGCTACCGAGACAACCGAGTTCGCTACGATGCTACCGTTATTCTTTGCAGGCTTGGAGCTCTCAACTGAAGCATTGGAATTCAGCATAAATGAAACTAAAATCTTTTCACGGCTTAAGAATTTAAAAATACGTCGAACAGTTAAAATAAAGATTAAACCTTGGATGTTAGCCGTTTAAGAGAAGATGTTTTAATTAGTAATTAAGGATTTTGAGCATGACGATAACAACTGACAGCAGAGGCCATAACTGCGAATTAATCAAAAATTCCCGCATGATGAGCTATCAAGGAATATTTCTTTTGTTAATAAAAAAATTGTCGCGTGTAATAGCTTATCGATATGTGTAATTAATCGTGATGGTATTATTAATCCATTCATTAATCAAAACGAGGCTCCCTTCTCTCCCCTGAAGGGGTTGCGCTCCTTGTAATGGCTAAACTGTAAAATTAAATCTGTCGATATGATATTAGCATTGAAATGATGAGGATTGGTAAAATGCACGTTGCTATAGCAAACAAAATCCTTTAGTAGATGTTAGTAGTTTATCATTTAAATGAAAACAATGAAACAACGTGATAATCGTCACTGTGTGCGGAGGAATTTCGGAGACGAAGAATGCGATAGGTGCAGTGCAGAGTTTGCGTGTGTGAACATAATACAAACAGTCCTGACAAACTCTCTCAAGTAAGTTGCTATTAGATATTTAACTGCTGGAGTTCGACCAGCTTAGAGCGGAGGTTCATATTCAAACGTTTTTAAAAGGCTGTCGTGCTGGCTCGTGACAAAGGTAAAAAAAAATGAACACAAACGGTGCTTGAACATCATCGAAAATCATTCTTGGTTTGAAATCCGCTTGTGTTTCGCGTGACCACCGAGAAGTTGGCGCCTGGTGCGTGAGTCGCATTGGGATTACGTGAGTAGAATCACCCGTTCGATTCCACCTGTGTATGGTCAGCGTCTACCTTCCATGTGTGATGGACGACAGAATCTCTTAATGACACAGCCTATTTTCTATTGCATGGGTGGGGTGGTCGGTCGATGATCGAAAGAATGATTGCAACGGTTGAAATTTGCACGTACGACGCCCTGACAGATGCGGTCGGGGGGGAGGTAACTCTTGAGGCTCGTGGCTGAATGATTTTGCACGTGCAGGGAGACAGGGTCAACGGCCAGGAGCTAAAATAAGGTCTCACGGTGGGACCGGGAGAAAACAGGGCCCAAGGAAATGACGCCAGCTACTGGTGCAGTAAAACAAGACGACAGTGCTATGGAAGGTTCGTTAAACAAGTCGGACTTCGGCTGAGATCGAACTTGGGCCCCCAGCTACATACTTGGCTACGACCAAATGTTTTATCGTTTTTCAAAATATTTTGGAAATATCATTATTAATTATTATTTTAATTTTATCATTTTTTGTTTGTTTCTTTTAGGTAGCATGGTATTTCGCAGTGACCATATACTGAGAATGTTTTCTGAAGCGTTTGTTTCAGCGTAGAGGTCGATCCTTTGCTTTATTAATATCCTTGTAGACGCGGGGAACTTTTAAAGAGATTTTGCACGTGTTCGCCATTTACAGTATTTCCCTCCGCAGAGACTGTAGACATTCCAAAGAAGTTTTATATTTGGAATTTGCTGCGTCTTTGGGAAACGTTCTAATTCATCCCAAAATTTTTCAATCGGGGAAAAATCTGTGGATTGCAATGTTCGGTCGATATTGTTTCAGGAACTCCTAATCGTTTACTGAATTTTAGATTACTTTATATACAGATCTGTCAAAAGTCTTTGGGAATGTTCTCGTCAAAAGGTAAACCTTCTGCCAGGATGATATGTGCCTTGATGGTATGGCAAAGTATACAAGAATGCGATGATAACCAATTTTCTAATTCCATCTTTTTGACGTAACATCTTCAGGGATGAATTCCTTGCAAAGCATTTCAAATGGTATTGTTTTGTAGTTGGTAACAAACATTGTTCTTCGAAGCATTCATCTTTACGTTGTCGACCAGAATACTCTTCGTTTGGAACCAAGTATCCTCAAGTAGAATTACATAAGTCAAGGAATTGCTTTACTAGATCAGTCTCCGTAACCTATTGCCTATTTCAGCCTGCCCTCTTCACTCTGGATCAAAGTAATAGTTGTCTGGTACCGACGTTATTGTGAATTCAGTTTTTTCTTAAACGACGTTCGGTATGGTAAGTATGGCATAGAGGTTATCACCAACCCTTTCATCTAATGTGCTGTTAAGCGCCAATTTCGCAATCTTGTCAATGGGATGCAGTAATTGATATTGTTACTAAGAGATTATTCATGCGCGTCATATCCGTGAAAGATGGCATGCATGGTACGCTGTATACCTCTTATATAAAGAATGCCTCCCCTTGTTCTGACCTTTAAAGTCTCTAGTTCGATATGTCTGATGTCACCACCAACATCGTCATCCTTCTGGTTAATCGTTCGCGAATATGCGTCCTAAGAATCCATTTTCTGAAGAATGTTTGACGACCGAACGATACGTATAACTGTCAGAGGAATACAACTCGAAACCAATTTAGCAAAAACTTTTTACTGAAATAAATGAATGTCCGCTTCTAAGTCACTGATCAACTAAGCAAAAATTTTAAATGCATGGAATAACTACTATTTGCTTGTTACTCTGGCTACGTTAGCATGAAGAAACAGCGGTCGAATCATTTTTTGTTGTTGCTGCTGCTGCTGCTGTTGTGAGTCACATATTTAGATGTGGCCAAGCTTCATCCCTTTTTCTAATCCCTGAGAAACTTTAACGAGAATATTGCTAGTCGGTTCGCTTTCCGGCGCACAAGGGAGGGGGGTATTTTGTTGTTGTTGCTGATGCTGATAAAAGACAAAATGAGGATGATTTTTTCTCGTTTTTCGCGGAAATAGCTAATTAAGGATTAAAGAAATTCAGACCAGCACTAAAAGACAAATAATGGCTCGAGGTCTTCACTGTCGCGGCCCAGTAAAACAGGAAGAGGGAGCAACGATTAACAAGCAACAGCTGATCATTTACGAATGTAGTTTGCACCTCAAAAGCCAAACGTATTTAAAGAAGAGCCAAATGTAAACAAAGTATCTTTTTTATTATAAATTTTGGTGTAAACATAAGAACCCCCCCCCCGTCTCTGTCCTTGTCTGCCTGCTGTCTGTCTGTCTGTCTGTCCCGCTCTCCTGTCGACTGTGTTTTCCCCCATATCCTTCACGATACAGCACACAAAAAAGAAAAATCTTTTTAATCTCAACTAAGTAAATATCACATGTTTAACAAAAGCAGCGTCAGAAAGAAAAAAAAACTTTCTCTTTTTTCTACCACGAGGTCATTTTTAAAATCGAGGTTCAACTGTAGAAACATTCAGCTGAAAGTGTTCAAACATTTTGCAAAACAGTTTCGCGAACCTATGTAAACGAGTTGTTTCTTTTTTTTCTTTTTTTTTCAAAAGAGAAGCCAACAGAGAGAGAGGGAGGGCGAGAGAGAGAGAGGAGGGCGAGAGAGAGAGAGAGAAGGGGGGAGGGAGGGAGAGAGAGGGGAGAGAGAGGGGGGAAGGAGGGGGAGGGAGGGAGAGAGAGAGAGTAAACACAAATGGAAGACGGTTTTTTGTGTGCCTGTCACAGGCTTTAGTTTACCTTTCGGATTGCTATTGGAAATCTTGGCCAATTCGCTTTGAGAGCCATGTCACAGCGCCCTAATGAAGAGCACCACCCTCCCGCCCCTCCACCACGTTTGACCTCTTCTTGTCGGGGGAGGGGCCTTCTCTCTCTCTCTCTCGTCTCTCCCCTCTCTCTCTCTCTCTCTCTCTCTCTCTCCCTCTCTCTCCTCTCTCTCCTCTCTCTCTCTCTCATCTCTCCTTCTCTCCGATCGAATTCCCTCTCTCTCTCTCTCTCTTTTTACGTAGAAATTATTTGGTTAAAGCTGCTATAAAATTCTAGTAAGAGTTCAGCTTTAAATATTTGCTAACTCAAAGATCCATTGTTGGTGCAGCCATTAGCGCAAAAGAACGAGCGTAGAATTTGTTACTAAGGTTACCGGCGAGCAATATTCATATTCTGTTTTTAATAATCAGATTAACTAATTAATGCGGATTGAGAATAAAAATTACAAGAACTGCATTATGCGTAAACAACAAAAAAATAGTTATAAAATAGTGTTAATATTAACTTTTAATGGCATCTTAATAGTAAAGACTAAAATCCGCAGTATAATATTGCGTGTTTTTCTAGCATCTTCTCATTTCTGCGCGACTTTCCCCGTCGTGGACAACGCTGCACGCGGTCCTGTTGTGAGATGGTAACCCGAGTCTGCAACCAGTGTGGAGACTGTCTTCTACTTCCAGCCGGAGTATGCGGCTGAAGAAGCACTAAACGCACACGAGAAGTCCCCTGGGATTTGATAGGTCTTCCCATCGAGCGTGTTCTGAAATATGTCACAACCGCGGGGCATCAGGCGGCGGTGAGCAACCGGGTGCTGCTGCTGCTGCTCCCGCCCTACCTCCCACACACGATAACCACGGTGAACAGAGCCGCCATTTTTGGGGGTTTCGAGTTGTCGCCGCCGTTTCGTACGAACTCGTCGAGAAACCGCAAGAGAAACGAAAATTAATTTGCTATCCGTCTTCCATCCACAACCACCCCGGCGTGTACCCGGTAATAAGCTACACACGGGCGAGAGTCGGTTCTTACGTTTCCCTGCAGCCATTAGCCGGAAACGTGCACCACGTGAAACCTTAACTCTCCATTTATAATGGTAACTCGTATAATTTATATCGCTTACGTTAACCCTGCCCGCCCGATCACCGCCAAGCACCCTAAACACACACACGCGACGGGGAATGTATGGAATCGAGGGTTTTCCCACCCTGCTTCCGCCCGTCTCTGGACGCCGCGGCCCCTGTGAATGTCGAATGGCCGCTCGCGCGCGAGCCCGGTCTGGCAGACATTATTAATTCCGCGTCAAACGCCGCTAATAACTGCGACTAATTCGGCTCCGCTACAGTCCGCGAGATGCCGTTATTAGATCAGATCGCTGGCGCGTGAAACAACTTTATTGGAATTTTGATGGGATTTAATAACGCAGACAGCCGACCATGAACGAGTATTATCTGGGAAATATGCACCACGCGCTGGTTCCGGAGAGTCGCGACTCTCCCCGACTTGGCGGGGAGGGGGAGAAGGGGGGGTCTGGCCCGCATGCGCAGAAGCTGGTCTCCTTAATGGTCGGGCGGTAAACAGTAAGTAGGCTACCTGCATGATAAGAGGCCGTCCCCAAGCTGACCGCGACAGGGAGAGAGGAGGAGGAGGAGAGACGAAGAGGAAGAAAGGCGCTAGTTTTAAGTCAATGGGTAAGAAAACGTTTCTCTTGTGGTTCGATCACCGAACGGGATCCACAGCCAAACGAAGGGATGGGGGATAACAACGAGATGAAGAGCAGGGAGAAAGTAGCAGCAAGGATCGCAACTACGAACGTTTCCATGAATAAGCGAAGGGACCATTTCGGCCAGGAGCGTGTCTTCCTGTCAGAAACAATCAGACAAAAGGTTTCGGGGTGGACAAAGGCGTTCGGCTACCTCCGCTTCGCGAGGTCAGGTAAAAAAAAGAGAGCACACCTGGAACTAATTCCGAGAAGCCGTTCGAAGGACTCGGCCGAGAATCTTCACTGAACGTGATGGCGACAAAGGGCGGAGAAGTCAGTCTGGGCTGGCAGCCGGGTAAGAGAAGATTCCCTCCGAGTTACGCTGACGTCTGATGGTTCGGAACAAAGAACCAGAAACAATAAGTAAGTAAGTAAATAAACTTACCTAAACATCTCTGGTACCCGCACAACTGTCTCTCGATCATCTTCAGCCTTTCAGGCTGGATACTATTTACAGTTCTGCATTCGGCCGCGGATCGAACCCTCGACCGCCCGCTTCGTGGAAGATATGTTTAAAAAATTTTTAAAAATGAAGTAAATTATTCCGGATAAAAGGAATTCTGCACAAGCCTTTGTTATTTACTGGTCGGGACGCTAAAACCGCTGGTGGAGTGCCCAACCATTGTCGCCTATGAGTCCATCACATTGCCGTCCTTCAATAAACATGCAAGTGAGGCGGAATGCCGGGGCGATGCCTGCAGAACTATGGATTAGGTTGATTGCTAAATATATTTGTCGTCACGCGGGCCTGCCTGCCTCTTGTGGAAAGAGAGAGAAGTTGGGGGGCGCGGAAGCGGTTCAGTATACCCGGCCAAGACGGGTGCAGCCAGGCTTTAAAGGCTTGGAAACAAATGCCGGAAATTTGCCTACACGCATAATGTTTGCCGGTCACCGTAAGACAGGTCCAGGGAGTGGAGAGGAGTCTGAAGAGAGAAATAGTTCCACTCAAAACCGTACCTTTGACCAGGAGAAAAGAGGCCTCTGAATATATATATATATTCAATTTTTTTTTTTCAAAAAAGAAAAGAATTAAAGTCTTTAAATGCGAGTGGCGTGATCTATGTTAAATGTGTGTGTGTGTGTGTCCGGAAGGTCAGTCGGCCTGGGGAGTTTGCTGAAGGGATGAGTCACCCGAATGCGAGGTGCGGTGTCCAAGTGAAAAGTCTCGGGTTGTTTTCAGTGGACCGGGAAGAGTGCAGCATACAACGAGAGAAAGGGAGCATTTAAACTATTGCAATGCCATCTTGGAAACGAATTCTGGAGAAATACTCTATTCCGTAACATGGCTTAAGCTTCTCCATTACCCACCCACATCTAATATTTCCTAAGAGAGAGAGAGAGCGAGAGAGAGAGAGATGACGTCATGAGACAGAGCAGAGACGAGAGAGAGACGGAGAGAGAGATGACGTCAAAGGAGAGATGATGTCATTATAGAGAGCGATGACGTAAATACAGAGATATGGCGTCATTACAGAGACAGAGAGATGGAGAGAGAGAGATGACGTCATTACAGAGACAGAGACGGAGAGAGATGACGTCAAAGGAGAGATGATGTCATTACAGAGAGCGATGACGTAAATACAAAGATATGGCGTCATTACAGAGACAGAGAGATGGAGAGAGAAAGAGAGAGAGAGAGAGAGATTAGCGTACAGAGAGTACAGAGAGAGGAGAAGAGAGATGACGATGATGATGATGAGAGAGAGAGAGATGACGTTAGTACAGAGAGATGGAGAGAGAGAGATGATGATGATGAGAGAAGATGAGAAGATGAGATGACTGATGAGAGAGAGAGAGAGACGATGATGATGATGATGAGAGAGAGAGAGAGAGCGAGATGAGAGATGAGATGAGAGACGAGAGAGAGAGAGAGAGACTTAGCGAGACAGTCGCGGAAATTATCATAGGCCACCCCCCGCTCCGAAGTCAACCCAGCTCCTTAACCGTAAACTTAATAAGTAGCGCCCACTTTCCTTATCTTGAAACCTTTTCTTCTACCGCAGAAACTTTTAAACTTTTATCTTTCTTTCTTTTTTTTAACCGTTTATCTTAATTAAAAACTTGTAAGTTTTAACCTTAAATCCGACCTGGACTTGTCTCTGGGTTAACGCTAAAAGAATCCTAGTTAAACGGTAGCCGAACATCGTCCTGATTTGCTCGCTGTTCTAACAACGTTTAACTTTCTTTGGCTTATTTTCCACCCACCACTAATGAAAACAGACAGAGTTACCTTGTCAAGTAAACGAGCAGGGAGAGAAAGCTGTTGGGGGGGAGGGAGGGATTGTTGTACCAAAAACCAAGACACTTACCGCGGGCATCCCATCCTCAGCTTTATGGGTGGACGACCCAACCTTTAAACAGCCGAGGACCAGGGTTCAATCTCCGCCAAACACTGACAACACGGTTCGACCGAAATTCGATGGCGTGGCTTCCTCTCGCTCTCCCGTACCAATCCGTCGGCGTTGGTTTCCTCCTGCAGCCAGACAGAGAAGTTCCAGAAGAAGATTTTTTCCCATTCTCCGCTGAGCACGGAAAGGGCTAGGCGTCACGGCGCCACGCGACTTCTCCAGGTATGCCTACGATTACCGGAAACAACAGGCACGCACGCCATCTCTGCGCGACGCTGATGGCAAATACTAACTGAAGACAGTCTTTTGTTGTTCTTTTTAAATATCATTTACTGGAGACGAACTAAAGATGGGTTTAAAAAAATTCCCCCCCCACCGGTTACTTCGGTATTTTAGACGCCAGCAAAGGATTCTTTTGCTTTATGATTTTAAAATACAAAACAAACAACACTCCACGGCTTCGACAGTGACATTTCTGCTCGTCGTCTTTATCAGTTAGCGAGTTCGTTCACATTATTTGGCGTCTTCTCGACACCAGTAGTACTACACTAGTTTGCAATGTTTCTTGGAGAACCCAAGACCACGAAGGGTGAAATGCCAGCCAGCATCGTCCGTTCTTATTCTTGATGTTCCCAGCAGACTCCGCTCAACCACCTTGTTGTTAGAAACACGATACCGTTTCACGGCCCACTCACACCTCGCGCCGCTTTCCGTAAGAGATTTTACTACGCCATACGTCGCCACACAAGATATCTTCTCTCTTCTACTCAGCAGAGAATATAAATAAATTAACGGAAAAAAAAAATTTTTTTTTTCCCTTCTCTCCACCATCCCCGAGTCTTCTTTTCCCTTTCGCATTCTAGTCGCCCACATGGCTGTCACGTGATATCCCATTGTACGACCGAGGTAAGAAACCGTGCACTTATTTAGACATTTAAAACACTTCTCGGCGCCCACGAGGAACAAGTAGCGTCCTCCCTGGCCCACAGCCATTCGACAGAACTGTACATTTTTTCAAATAAAACAGTTATAAAGAACGAATGGTTTCGAGAAGCGCATTCTTTGTGTAAACAGCATTGAGGAAAGACAGATAGCGCCCTTTCTAAGATTTCTCCTGCAAGAAAAAAAAAAGTCTGTTTGGCAGTAGCGATGATCCAGATACTATTTCAGCCAGAGGGGAGGGAGGGAGAAGTTTGAAGAGGCCCGCAGTAAAATATTTGAGTTTATTTCTCAAAAAGGTAAATCTTATTGTCAGTTGCGCCGCTAGTATTATTATCGTTTTCTTTCTTCCACCTTCTTCTTCAACGAACGATGAACGGTTTTAATACCATTAAAATCACGCGGTGATGCAGTCCGCGCCTCTAACTGTTCAGGAAACTTTGAGGAAAAATACGCTAACAATGTTACCGAGAGAGAGAGAGAGGAGAGAGGAGAGAGGAGGGGAGGAGAGGAGAGAGAGAGAGAGGAGAGAGGAGAGACGTCATGCTGGATATATGGCGGTCAGTATAGAGCAGGAGAGAGAGAGAATGACGTCATGCTGGATATATGGCGGTCAGCAGGAGAGAGAGAGAGAGAGAGAGAGAGAATGACGTCATGCTGGATATATGGCGGTCAGTATAGAGCAGAGAGAGAGAGAGAGAGAGAGAATGACGTCATGCTGGATATATGGCGGTCAGTATAGAGCAGGAGAGAGAGAGAGAGAGAACAACAAATGTTTCTTGAGAAATCTGCAATCTGCGGTGCTACCCTCTGCTGGATTTGGATCAGAGACAACGGGCTCCATCTAGTGGCAAATGTCGGTTGGTTTAGCTGATTACGTAACAGATTAGCAGCCCGAATCCCCCCTTCTTATCCTGGTACTGCGGGCCACTCCAGATAGCCAACCACGTGTCTGTCCGGTTCATGTCTTTTCAACGGGTTGTCTCGCATTCGAAGTATTAAGGCAACCAACCGTTCTTCACGGTAAACCAGGTATCTTTAATATGAGGAAACCCGGACATAATCAATGGCTAGATTGGTTAACAAAACGTGCGCCGGTGGTGGGATATTCGGTTTCTGGTCGGTATCGGTTAAAGCTGAAGAATTTTCTCGTAGAAAACAAGAGGAAGCGTCAGCCAGCGAAATCAAGATGAATGCGTTCGTGTCAGCAGCAGCAACTCCGAGTCTTTGACTGGATGTAAGCCAACAATGAATCTGTCAACTACCCAACCCACTTAAAAATGAAGAGTCTCAACAAACGTTTTGTTTACGTAGAGCGTTTTTTTGTTGGAACCGCTTGTCCAGGCTGCCGTGTTGGAAGAGAGAAGAATCCCGTCGTTCCTTTGCAGTGAGTGCGTCGTGGGCACGGGGCTATACGAGATGGCACGAGCCTTTGTTGGCTGGAGCGAATGGAAGTAGACAGCAGCAGGCTCAAAACGTCATCACTTAACCTCGTCGGTGTCATCGCCGAGGCCTCCACACTCTACCGCCAACGCATTCCCGAGCACAAAGCTGGTTGATGCTCAGTTTGCTTGCTTGATGCGGTCCTGCCCCGGATCAGTTTTAAACATCTTGGCTAAACTGGTCTTGTGAAAGTTGCAGATGTGCTGAACACTTTGTTTAGCTGTTCGTCGATACGTGTACAGCGAATATTCATCCAACAGCGGAGCTCGGCATCAGTTTCTGGATGAGAATACCAAATTTTGCTTTGGAACCCTTAACATCTATCTACGGTTTCCGGCATTCCTCACTTTATTTATATATGTAGGAGGAAGAGAGTTTATTAGTCAACTTTGGACATATATAGTGGATGAAAAATGTGAAAGGTTATCTGTTTATTATTTTCCCAAACACTTTTGATTTTGTTTGAAGAGTCTCGTTTATTCCATCTTACGAGGAGTCCAAAAGGCCATCTTTATATGACATTTACTCTATATTTAATGCTGGTGTAAATGTCACGCTCGTGTGGTCTTTCAGATCTCTGTGGCAGTAATTAAAGATGATGTAAAGATGAATTTTCGTCCATCTTACGAGGAGTCCAAAAGGCCATCTTTATATGACATTTACTCTGTATTTAATGCTGGTGTAAATGTCACGCTCGTGTGGTCTTTCAGATCTCTGTGGCAGTAATTAAAGATGATGTAAAGATGAATTTTCGTCCAGCGCTCAATACGAGCATGTTTCACAGTCTAAAAGAAGCATTCGGGAAAACTACGTTGGTCACGTGATACTGATGACTCTCTCTCCCTCTCTCTCTCATCTTTTATTTATTCTTAAGAAAACCCATAAAGTTTCCATGCGCTTGGCAACACTTCCCATCGGAATCTTTTGCCGTCCGTGTTGTCCTTCCCCGGCCGTTCACTGTCACCCAGGAGGCTTCTGCTCCGCCCGCTTTCGGCGGAGGTCGTCAATCGGCGCCTTGTTCGCCGTTTGCTGGTTTTCTAAAAAGAGGATTTACCTATATCGAGGTGCCGGAAACACGAGCCCAATAAACACCCGGCCGGCCAGGACCACCCTTGATTCTGACCAACCCGGTGACGAGGAGTATTCCCCCCCCCACTGTCAGTATTTCCGAGCCGATCTCCAATTATGGCCCATAGAAACCCTCGCGCTTTATGGCCGGGCGGTGAATGGGAGGACTTTTCCCCTGTTCTTTAATGGCCGGGCGGTGAATGGGAGGACTTTTCCCCTGTTCTTTAATGGCTGGAACATTTGACCTGGAAAACAGAATGCGCCTCTGCTGTTTTTGTCACGGCGCTGAATGGTGTTGTCATACATTGCGGCGCTCTCGGAATCTTGAAGTTTAATAGGCTCTTCTGTCGCTGAGAGGTCCACTTGTTATTTTCAACAGTAAGTGTAGGTAATGATAACTGTTGCGACTCTCGAGGATTACTTCTGAAACGTTCACACCGGAAGAAAATAATGCAGACTTTTTGTCTCGCTCTAAACCACTCGAAATAAAATATTTCATGAACTGGCAGATTTATTGCTCACGAAAAATATATATATATATATATAAATTGATTTTCTTCTTCTGTTTATTTATTTATCATTATTATTGATGTCAAATCCATTTCCATTAAAAAAATAGCAGCATTTAAATTAAATAATAAATGGTTCTAATTAAAGCTATGCTGCCATACTTTATTTCAAACTATGCAGTTTTCTTGACCGTGCAGTCGAGTATTTAGGAGAAATTATCGCAATAACCATCCAGGAACACGGTGGTTTACTCAATTTGCTTCTCCTGAATGTATTTTCGGTGAGTTACATTACTATGGAAATTTGGTAAATAATTTTTAAAATAAGGTTACTTATAATATCGGTGATATGTATGTTCGAAGTACAGGTCTGGCGCACAGATAGTTTTTTTTTTTTTTTGTCAACGGATCTCACTTCAAAATTATTCTAAATCATAGCGTTAAGACGGAAGTCACTATCTGAGTGGACTTTGAGCGAGCCAATCAAATGCTGACAGGTCACTAAAGAACTCTATGAGCGAACTTTGAGCGAGCCAATCAAATGCTGACAGGCCACTAAAGAACTCTATGAGCGAACTTTGAGCGAGCCAATCAAATGCTGACAGGTCACTAAAGAATTCTATGAGCGAACTTTGAGCGAGCCAATCAAATGCTGACAGGCCACTAAAGAACTCTATGAGCGAACTTTGAGCGAGCCAATCAAATGCTGACAGGTCACTAAAGAACTCTGAGTGGACTTTGTGCGAGCCAATCAAATGCTGACAAGTCATTAAAGAACTCTGAGTGGACTTTGTGCGAGCCAATCAAATGCTGACAAGTCATTAAAGAAGTGCACAAAAGATTTATATGAAAGAAATGTCTTCCCGGGCCATGGAAAAGAGGAAACATATTGCGCAAAATACCTGAGATAGGATTTACATTTTAAATGAGTTTGGATTAGCTGAACGCCAAGATTACTGTATCTCCAGAAGGTTGTATTATACTCTTCAACGTTATATTGAATTAGTGGGTTTTGCAATAGAAAGGGTGCGTAAAAAAATAAATAAATACACATCGTAATCACATGATGCCTATACAGTAGCGACAAGCATGATAAAATGAGGCTTGAACAGTGTTTCAGATCACATCAACCCTCAGCAGTGCGGAAGATAAGCAGGTAACCGGTAGGGGATGCCGGAATTGACAGTCAGGCAGCTAGCTGCCCGAAAACCATTACTTAAAGACAGACTAAAGTAGCAACAACAAAAACAAGGCTAAAAGAAGCCTCAAATGTGGCAGAACTCAGAGACTGGTCCATTGGTGATGGAAAGCAGGCCCACAAGCGGACAAACTCTCCACCCGAGCTGTGTGGTTTCAAACGAAACAGGTACGTCTTCAGCGACGGAAACCGCTCCGAAGAGCAATGCTTGGTGCTAACCGTGAAGCACGGTGGAGTTATTTTCTAGGGAATTCTACAGATATCCGCAAAGCTGTAATTAAAGAAAAGTAAACCGAAAAACAAAATAAAAAAAAATCTACCAAGTAGTTCCTGTTCCCCACACCATACTGACACAACTACGTATGACCCAGGTGTTTTAAATATCCTGCATTTGTAAACTAATGAAGGCTTAGAAGTTTCTGAAATGCATGGACTGGACACGGCAACCTCCAGATTTATCTTCGAATATCGCTCAAACAAATTTCAATCGTCGAGTGAAAAGCCCCGTCAAATTATTCGATACGAAACACCTACGGACATAGAAAACCTGCAACTACGCATGGTGTACCAATGTATCCAGTCGCTATCGAACACGCGAACGAGGCCGTGAAAGGGGATAATCTCTGCTGAGCAGCATCTTAGCGTACATCAGCTCCACTTTCTGGAATTCTGCTGTCGCATGGTATTACGTCATTAGGAACAGAATCGCAGACGTCTGTCGATGAAAATGTGTTGCCATGGTTGCTAAATAATAATTGGACGTCATTCCTGTTGTTTATCACATGCGCGTCACGTGTGCATATTATGTATCACATGGCCAACAGCTGTTCGTTTCGTGTCATTCTTTAAATGCCGAATATATCCTTTCTCTATTATTCGGATGAGTTCGCGTATTTTTAATAAGAAATGTATTTCTTGTAATTTTTTTTTAGGACTGTCGCCGTTGCATTAAAGCACTTCACCCTTATCTGTGCAGAATCGCAAACATTAACCGAAAAACTGTCGTCAGGGACGTCACGTCTGTTTTCAGTTCTCATGAGCCACTGGTGTTCATCATATCACAGCGAAGTGTTTGAATACATGTATTGTTTAAGCAAGACTAACTCACGAAGGTTCAGAGGGTATTTCCTATTGACTGACCCCCGGTAAGTGTTGCATAGAATTAAGAGGAGACCGGCTTTGAATAAAGGCGGCCAGTACGGACTGCCGTAGGCTTCCCTGAGAGGGGCTGGTAGCGAGGAAGACGCCCGGTTACCCGAACTCGATTGACGAACCTGATATCAAAGGAGCTAAAGCAAAAATATATTGCGCACTTTTGAAGGGAATTACCGACTTGGCAAAAATATGCGTATTTGCTGTCTCTCTTTTCTTTGGAGCCAAGTACTTATCAAATTCGGGCAAAGCTCGTGTTTGTAGATTACAAGGGAGAGCGTCCTTCCAGAGCCGTCTATCCAGGAAATGGCGGTAGTTCTCGCCATCGTTCGTGGTCGGTCCGCTGAATCAGTGTCGATGTATTTAGTGTAAATGAAATAGCCAAACGGCGTGGCTCGTGTCCGGGTTTGTTCACCTGTCGGCTTCTGAACGTTTGCTGTCTAGAAAGCCGCCTGCTTGCTCTCGTTCCCGACAATTCATCGACCGTGGTTAGGGTTCGTATAGCCGACAGATGAGCGACCACGATGACAACGCCCTATTACTACTTCGCTACCTGCGACCTCGAGCTCGTCCTTCTGTGGACCTGCTCAGTGCTGCTGGAACCTCCTACCTTAGTAAATCCACCTCAATTAGAGACCGAGGCCGGGAGTATCTCTCCCACAGTTTTAGGTGAGCACGTTTAATCTTGATGAAGTACAGCCTGCAAAATGTCCTTTCTGACCAGTGATAACAGGGAATCGGAGCACCGGTAAAAAGCGTAACGGCCAGGTGAGTCAGTTCAGAAAAGTAAAAAGAACGCCATGCTAAGAGGCAAATGGCCGAAATCAGGAAAACCTGGACCCCACTAATTCGAAGTGCGGGTTTTCTACCACTGTTACTTCACGATAAATTGTACGTGTCTTCCGAGACTGAGGAGGACTGTATAATTGTATGTATATGTTTTTGAATTTATGCGCTATACGGCATATTTTCGGAAAACGAATACTTAGAATCATCACATCATCTGTTAATAACTCATAGAAGTAGAGTTTTATAATTGTGTCCGGGGAATTGCTCAGAGATTTCCGTCCGTGTGAAGAGTCAAAGTTTACGATGGAGGTCAACGATGTACGTACGTCTAGATCTCATGATGTATGCAGAAAACCTACTGATTGTACAGAAAAATATGCTACTTGCGAAATTCAGTTATACGGTGGTAAATTAATTGCCTTGCTTAAAAAGAACATCAAGACACATAAGGTCTACGATACAAAACGGAATTATTCAAGTGTCAGTGTAGCATAATTTATTAATGCTATTTTTAATAGATGCCTCTCGTGTCCAAAACACTGAAGAATTTTTCATACTGTAGCGGATCAAGAACTAACCTCATCGCTATACATCACATAAAGACTTCATTATCACTCTATAACTAAAAAATACCTTTCTAATAACTTACTTGCATTTTTAACTTCAAAGGAGGGAACTTTTGCATTTTAAACGTGTTTGGCCTATGAATAAACTATCCTGTGAATAAGGTAGACATTGCGCAGGTCTTTAAGGCGTTCAGTTAGGCATCATAGTCGTTCACAATGCTGAATGGCTGACAAGTCGGGTGCCATTCGCTTCTCTACCCTCCTCCATTCAAAAGAATTTAGCAGCATAGGTTGGTCTACGGAGTGCCAGTTTTCTGATAATTTTCGGTTAACGATGACTTCAGTGTTCACGGAGAACTGCAATCATGAATAGTAGTGCTACACGTCGTCGAAAACAGGGTAGACTTGGAAGTTTCCTCATCTGGGAAGAGAAACAGATACAAACGCTTCCAACACGAACAAAAAGTCTGAAAAGTTTGAAACGTTCAAGCATCAACTGTAAGAAGGAAACAGACTCAGATAGCGATTCCAGACATACAGCTAAACTGGATCGTGTCACTGCAAAACAACAACAACAACACCACGTGTCTATTCTTTATAAATCATAGGCAGAGTAATTTTTACTGTTCGTGACGGCGAACAGAACAGTAAAAGCTGAACACTCATCTGACAACGGCATCTGCACAGGTAAAACAAGTAACATCTACTTAATGTATAGCACCACCCAGATGGAGAATTATATCCAGCGAGCGGCGACATTCGGTCTGTAGGCTGGAAATTTTTTTTTTTCTGAGCAAAAGTTGTGCCTGTGTGTTTTGGTGACGCGATATCTATATTTTAAAAAAAAATGGTGTTATAGACTTTAAATTCTGAAATCACTTCATTACTAACATCTTTGACTAAATTTTAATTAATTAATTAATTTACAAAATCTATGCTGATTTGAAAGCTTTATAATTCGCATAGTTTATAGAGGCGCCACGTGACCCAGTAGGTAGACAATAAACTGCTAAGGTCGGGGTTTCCTCGATTTCCGGCCATGTTTTTTTTCTTTTCCTCGCTCTTCCCCAGAATTCTGGTTTCCTTCCACATATAAAACCGAAGAGTTCTAGTAGTGATTTTGATACTGAGTTCGGAAATGCCGGGCCCCCTCGTGGCGCATGGCAGGCAGCACTCTCTAGCGGAAAACTGCGGTACTACTTCACCTCTCTTATCAGGGTTGTCTCTAACAGAAAGCAGCAAGAATTCAGCTTTAAGATAACATTTTAATAACAATCTATTATCTTCTCATTAAAAAGAAAAAAAGAAAGTTTCGAAGACCCATCCACGACTGTTACGCCGCATACAAAAAAGGGAGATGATGGCGGCGACATAATCTATCGTATACACTGACCGACGATTCTGTCGGCGAGTAAAACGAAACTACCGACAGTCGTGCCGCGGACACCACGTGACAGCGCCGACTCGCCACGGCGGAGCGAGTGGACCCAAAACGGCTCTGACACCCATTCACGACAAACCCGCAACACGAGCGACCTCGAAGACGGGTTTCGAGCAAACAGGAGTTAAAATGTCTCTCGGGCCCGACTGAACCGGCGGAAACTTGCTCGGTATTTACTAACGGAGACAGTAATTCAGGGGAGGAGCCGACGCGACGGCAGAGAGAGGTTGCAGCGCGCGATTACCCGACGGTACACATTTGTCGCCTCCACGATGAGTAACTCGCGTCCCTTCAGCGATCCTTCAGCTTTAACGTGAGTCATTCCAATCAGCCGAGCGGCGAACACGAGCAAACTCGGCTTAAAGTTGCGCCATCGGAAATAATTAATTACGGAACGAGCGCTCGCCTTTTTTGAATTATTTTAAAACCAAAATCGCTCGGGTTTGTTTCCGTCCCGTCTCACTTTTGTCGGCCGACAGAAGAGGTGGAGGGGAGGGAAAGTCAACAGGTTTATTAATAACCTTTCCGATTGGAAAAAAAGAAAAACCGCAGTCGAGGAAGAAAGGAGGGGAGGGGGGGGAAGAACGGACATTTAAAAACCTAAAAAAATATCTATGTATGACACCAAAAATGGCTACAAATAACCTTTCTATTTAATGGCAGTAGTATGTATAGTAACATTATTATTTAAATAAAAAGTGGAGGTCTTAAGGCGTTTTTAAAACGATTTAGTATCAAACCAAGCGAAAGGCAGATCATTTTAGACATGGGCCATGTAGTAGTCGGCTGAAGAATGATTTATGTTCGCTCACGAGGCAGTAACTAGGATTAAATGGCTCATTTTCCTGGATCAACATTCTTAAAGCCACTTAAAAGGACCCGGACGTTTGTTTGTAGTGATTTTCATTTATCATTTACTTTCAAGAGAATTTAAGTAAATTCAAACTTGCCGTACTTAAAAAAAACAAAAACAAAAAAAAACATGTAAAGTAGCTCTCCTGCCAAAGAGATAACGAACAACTTTGTGCGTACTATACTCGTGGAGGGAGGTCTGATGTTACTGCCTGACTTTTACTTTAGAGCTAAAAACAAACACGAATATAAAAAAATTGCACTATCGCTGTCTCGATAAAAAAAATATATTCTTAACTTGTGTTAGTAATCCTAGCAGTGAAAAACACGCCACATAGATAGCAGAAATAGGTTAAAGCTGCGTAGACCTCAGTGTCTTTAAGAAAGAACGACAACTCTCCGTTTCTCCAAATCTAAAAAAAAAAAAAAAAAAAAAATGGAAATTGGAACTTTGAAAACGTATATAGTTAAGACTTTCTGTAACAATCTTTAATTGTGAAAATATAGTTGGTGTGTAGCGGAAAATTGATGATAATATTAAGATAATCGAAACAAACAAAAAAAAAACAACTTCTGTTTGCATAGACACAGTTGTCCCCCTTTTAAATGATAAGAGTTGTTGTTCGTGAAGTGAGAGAAAGTGCGAGGATAATTTAAGGGGAGCAGTAATTAAAATGTATATGGCGCGATATTTATAAACAGAAAACACCACAGCACGTTTTATTAAATTGTTAATTGTTTCATTCATTTATTTAAGGGAACAAAAGCCAAAATAAAGGATAAAGTTGCGATCTAGTGACAAAGGAAGTAGTCTCCACTGTTCTAATTACCTTCCATGTAATATAATTACTGATTATGCATAAACTCACAAGATTCGCAATACTTCTTAACGAATAATAAATCAGATTTTATAGTCGACAAGACCGGTGGAAGAAGAAGAGTCGGGAGAAATGCGTTGATAATAAAGTTTAATTATACAACTATTATTTTATTTTAAAGCCGAAAAAAATCCTGAATTATCTGCTGCTCTCCGTAAACTGAAGACCTTACATTATTTTAAAATCCACTATCTGGCTTAAGCGCTTAAATTCCAAATTAGCTGAGACTAATTTCTTTAGTCGTTCAGTATATTCTAAATCTGTTAAACCTGGAAACATTTAAGTGAATCTATGAGGAACTAACTCATTAATAATTCTTTGTCTTCTCATGGATGAGGTCTTCGTGCCAGTACAGCATATTCGAAATATGGACGAACTAAGAATGTGTTTAATTGGAGTAAAATGTCTTTATTTCCACAGGATGAGCCGTTTGTTAATTACCGCTAATGTCTATTAGCTACATTAGCAGTTGAAATGCATAAATCTTTATATAAACAAAGTTTTGTTAATGATTACTCCATTCCAAAAATCCTTTCTTTTAAATATTAATATACGTACATTTGTCCGGAATGTACGCTCGTTTCCAGTTAATACTTTGCCAGCGAAGTTATTTGGAATAGAAATGGTCTGGCACGACTGTGGATCGATGAGTGAATTCTGAGAGTAGGTAACCCATCTAACTTCCAAACTCGACAGTGTTATGTTTACAGATGAGGGTACTGCGTGCGTGTCCCCCCCCCTCTGTGTGTGTGTGTGTGTGTGTGTGTGTGGAGAAGATCTAGAGTGTATTACTCATTCCACACCACGGCCGGGCGGCGGCGGCTACTCCTCCTCCTCGTCGTGCTGAAGGGCAGCTATCGCCTTTATTACACTCACAGCCACCCAAACCTCTACCCACGTGGTGAACTTGTTGCGTCTTCCCTTGTCAGGCCGGACACGAAAGAGAAAACAGACAGAGAAACCCGAATCAAAACTAAAAAAAAAAACTATCAATTCTGGTGCAATAAGGAAAAAAAAATAATACATTTTTAAAAATATTCACCAGTCTCAATAGACTGCTTTCCTGCTTCGCATAATGCGTGATGACAATAATAGGATTAGTTTCCTAAAAAGACCTCTATTAATAGTGCAAAGACAGTGGGATAATTTCCATTCGCCTCGTACTAATAAGCATCTGAAAACCAGTTAAAATAAATTATAAGTCAAACTGCTCATCTTCGTGCCTCAAAATCGGTAACAGAATTTTATTTTTTTTTTTAACATTTAACTCGACTTCTCTGAAAAAATGTTGCTTTTTTTTACGGTGCTTACTGAAACCTTGAAAGATGATACGTACGTGTGAGAGAAGACGGGGGGGGGATGTGTGTAACGGGGGATGGCGGGCGACGCGGATACGGACAGAGACGAGACGCGATGCGATTCCGCTGCAGATGTTGTTCGTCTTTCACTTGCAATAGCAAACAAGGAGAGAGAGAGAGAGAGAGAGGAGAGAGAGGAGAGATGATGATTGTCACTACAGAGAGAGAGAGAGAGAGAGAGAGGAGAGAGAGAGAGAGAGAGAGAGAGAGAGGAGAGAGAGATGATGATGTCACTACAGAGAGAGAGAGAGAGAGAGAGAGAGAGAGAGATGATGATGTCACTACAGAGAGAGAGAGAGAGAGGGAGAGATGATGATGTCACTACAGAGAAAGAGAGAGAGGGAGAGAGGGAGAGATGATGATGTCACTACAGAGAAAGAGAGAGAGGGGAGAGATGATGATGTCACTACAGAGAGTGAGAGAGAGAGAGAGAGAGAGCGGCTACATCGCGGACAGGACGGTTATCGGGCGCAGACCTGAACTGAAGACTTCGCTGTTTGAAAAAGGGCTTCTTCGAGGAACGGCGTGGAGGGAAGGAAGTCAGGACGGTTATCTTGGTTTTCCGGATAGCAGGCCGCGTGGGAAGCTGAACATTTTCGGAGTTTTTAAAAATATTGGCCCATTAATGTTCTCGGCACCACACACACACACGCGAAAGAAGCCAGAGACCGGTTGAAGGATCCTAGAAGAAGGGAACAGTTGGTCCCGTGACTTGGATGTCCGAGATCCAAACACAATGAATGCCCCCAAAGAATAAATAACCCAGATCCGGTGGAAGACAGGAACTTGATTTAGGATTCAAGTTTAACAGCCTGCTCCCCCCCTTTAAACAAATACGGGGACTAATTTACATATAACATTGTCAATCAGTTTGAAAACCGCACCAACAAATAGTTCTCCGGTATATGAACCGATTGCCCTATTTACATGACGGCCCTCTGCGTCCGGGAGTAAAATGAACCTAAACCAAACTATCGAATTTAAATTGATTTCCTATTATTTAATCGTTCGTTTATCTTTCTTTCTTCCTTTTTCGTGAAGCAGCCGAGCCAGGCGATTTCACCCGAAACCTGTGCAATGTAGAAGCGGAGGGACAAATGGCGAAAAGACACATTTCACGTCCTCACCGGTAAATGTCTGATGACCAGTCAGCCACTCGTAGCAGGCGCCGCACTCCCGAATCGAAAGCTGAAGGAATCCACCAGACTTAGACGATTTTCCGACGCAAATTTCTCGATATACGGACTGTCTGATTTGCGAGAATTATGATTAATAGAATTAATGATCAGACGGCTTCTGTTGTCCATTTCTGAATACCGCGGGTTAACCCCAAACCTGCCAGGGAACTGGCCGTCCAGAAATAACGCAATATCGCCTTAGTGCGTTAGGGTCTCTCCTCGGGTATGTCCATCTCCCACCCTCGCCCCGCTTTGTCAGTCTGCTCGACTGCCTACAATACTACACGAACGAAAGAACGAATGGCCTCGGGGTAATTATTCTCCGCTGTCGTCGAATCATGGCAGGATATTGTCTCTCTCTATACGACTGAGTCGGGGGAAGGGGACAGCAACCGCTCTACTGCGCATCTACAGAAATACAAAGGTCGTTAGTCTTAAAGCTGCTTGGTCAGTTACTTTATTACTCTTAGATGTATTTACATATCTCAATAACCTAAATTTCTATTTCATCAAAAGATGGACAGAACAGAAAGACATCATCATCATCATCACCACCATTATTACTAATATTATTATTATTAATTTGCTCATGTTTAAGATATTTTAAGTTTAAGACAAATAAAAGTTTTGCTTAATTAGCGGCGTTAGATTTAAAATCGATAAACTGCTGCGATTGTACAAAGAATTTCCTGTCAATTCTAAGACCGTTGATAGAATTACAATTGGAAACAAACTTTTCCTTCAGTTCAGAGAAAGACTGAGATTTTATTTAAAAAATAAGGGGTAACTTTGGAAAAATACAAAACATAGAACAAACTCGCGCATCCATTTTATTATCTGGAATTTCTGTTTCCCTCCCTCCCTCCATCCCATTGAGGATTTATGATAGGCCCCCCCCCCCGGGGGGGGGGTGCTAAGAGCGGTAATGGCCTAATGGGAAAAGAAGCAGGGTACCTGTTGTCAGCTGACTGCGATTCCCGCCCCACCACCGCCGCTGTATGAGTTCGGCTGTCATGCGATGTGCGCGCGTGCTGAGGGAGAAGGAGAGAAGAAGAAGAAGAAGAGAAGAAGTTCCTCTCTCTAGTCCGACCGTCTTCGCAAATCCGAGCCGAGCGCAGGGCTAGGATTACCCGGTCTCCCCCGGTCGCCGATCACCGGGTGCAGATGGCTTAACGGGCGCCCAGCCGAACACGGGAGCGGAGAAGTCGCTCGAGAGACTGCACATACGCCGGTCTTATTTTTAGCACACCTTCCCCCCCCCTCCTCCGGCCCCGGCCCCGGCCCCGGCCATGCCGTACGGAGAAGAGAAAGCCTACAACTTCCGGGCAACTGTTGATGCGGGCTACTTTACGTCATCCGTCGCGTTTCACCGCCATCTTTGAAAATCCTGCCGTGTGTGTGTGACTGACTGACTGACTGGAGTACACTTTCTGCTGTCTCATGCGGATGTTTCGTGCGGTTGGCGGGGAAACAGTCGCTTCGGAATCCAGGTGAGTGGGACCCCCGTCAGCGCGCGCGCGCTCCCGTGTGCGTGCGTGCGTGCGTGTCCGGTGGTGGAGGGGGAGGGGGGGAGAGAGAGAGAGAGAGATTCCTGCACATCGGCACCGGGTTGTGTGTGTGTGTGTGTAGGGGGGGGGTCACTGGTTGTGTCGGTATGCAGCCGGCTCGTCGGCCTGCTGTCAGCGCGACGGACGGACGGACGGACAGACGGACGGACGGACGACGGTACTGCTGCCGTACCCCGGCTCCTTTTTTTTTTTGCTACTTGTCGAAGACCTCCCCCCCCCTCCCTCCCACCACCACCATCATCACACCACCACCACCACCTTCCCGGTCCGTTCTGTATCGATGAAGAAGACGACGACGCGGAGTTTATTTTAACCTGTTTCCCCGTTCCCCCCTCGGGACTTTGTAAACACGTGGCGGAGGAGGACCTCTGACCCTTCGGGCCCGCTCCGGGGGGGAAGGGGGGCCCTCTGAAAACCCGCGCCGGGAGGAGGGCAGAAACTAACTACAGCGGTCCGAATCCACTTATTATTGCTGCTGCTGCTCCTCCGTGTTTTCACGTGGTCAGTAATGAACAACAACAACAACAAACCAGCTGTTATTGGCGAAAAGACCCTTATTCATGTGAGTAAACAACCCTAACCCGCTCGCTCTGGTTCATCTGGGGCAGGTAGGACGGGATTCTCAAGTTCCGGAATGCTTGTTGCTGGAGTTGGAATCGGGATATTTAAATACCAAGAAAAACAAACCCTATTCTTGGTTTGTTTTTGTTTTTTTTTTTAAAGAGACAGAATATTGTTCCCTTTTAAATTTAAAAAAAAAAAACAACAAAAAAAACGTGGGGGGTGTGAGGGGGGGGTGTGCTGTTTGCTTATAAGCGCCCGGGTCTATATAAAAACAAAAAAACAACAACAAGCAGACAGACAGACAGACAAACTCCGGTGAGTTAGGGTTGGTTATGTATGGTCGGACCCGTTCTCTCGAGCAGTTTGCCGAACGAGTGGCCGGCCGGCGGCGGCCTTGAGCGGATTATACCGACCGGCCGTCGAGAAAATTTCCCCACGTGTGTGTGAAGGGGCGCACACACACACACACACACACACACCTTTTGTGTTGGTAAAGTGTTCCCCTGCTGTGCCCAGATCAGTACTGAGACGAGTTGATCTGCCTCCTCTCCCTCCCTCCCTTAACGGTACGTACGCCTAAACCCAAGCAAGCGGTCCATTCAATCCGAGCAGAATCCATCCGGCTTCTCTCGGTATTTAAAGGCGAACTGTCGTCGTCTCTAACGTGGCGAGAGCAGAATCCATCCAGCTTCTCTCGGCATTTAAAGGCGAACTGTCGTCGTCTGTAACGTGGCGAGAGCAGAATCCATCCAGCTTCTCTCGGCATTTAAAGGCGAACCGTCAATCCGAGCAGAATCCATCCGGCTTCTCTCGGTATTTAAAGGCGAACCGTCGTCGTCTGTAACGTGGCGAGCCGTCAATCCGAGCAGAATCCATCCAGCTTCTCTCGGTATTTAAAGGTGAACCGTCGTCGTCTGTAACGTGGCGAGAGCAGAATCCATCCAGCTTCTCTCGGTATTTAAAGGTGAACCGTCGTCGTCTGTAACGTGGCGAGCCGTCAATCCGAGCAGAATCCATCCAGCTTCTCTCGATACTTAAAGGTGAACTGTCGTCGTCTGTAATGTGGGAGCCGTCAACGCGAATTTTAAAAAAAAAAAACATATAGAAATAATACTTTTTAAAAAAGTTTTTAGACCTGCCAGTACCCGCCATTCTATTGGAAAACTTTCAAACAAGTGTTCTTTCCCCAGACAGTTTACTACTCAGATTATATTACTGGATGCTCGTAATATATTTATAAGACCTGTATGCACAGAATGTACTTATTCACCCTAGTGAAAAACAGTTTTTATTGTGTTATTTATTATACTTGAAAACTTTTCCATCCTCCCTTTTTTTAAACCCCCTTTTGTGTGTGTGTGAGCAGCATTCATTCCATAATCATTATCCATATTAAACCAGATATCTAAGGAACTAAACACCATCTCCAATACTTTATAAAGTACACTCTTTGAAGGCATCTCTTATTTATTATTATTTTTTTCATGTTTGCCGTCACCTGTCTTAAACCATGTCAAACTTCGATGGACTATGCACGTTTGCATTCTTCACTTGTTCCATTCCTGCTGGGGTTACTGTTATTCATCATTCTATTTCGTTGTAGAGATAACAATTCTGATTTATAGGGATCAAGACTAAATCCGCGACCACGAATGACCGACTGCTAGCCTGAAGCAGTTGTCTGCTCTCACACAATCGACATGTTTAAGAACGCTTTGGACGGGAGATCTGAGGAGACAGGTAAAAAAAGAAGTGTAGAAACTTTCGGCTTGTCTGCAGATCATCAGTTGCTTTTTGCTTCGTTTGTAACCATTAGGCACAAGAAAATGGCCTAGATTTTGATGCAACAGAAGAAAAAAAGAGTTGGGTGGGGGTCACCTGTATAATTTTAAAAACTAAATTAACCCCTTCCCTGAAAATGAGTTATTTTGGCTCAGCTTTCAGCTTTCCTCCATCTGATAGGCCCCACGAATATACCTGGAATAACTGTTAAATGGCTGATGTTAAAAAATGAACAAAGAAAATGTTAATTATTTTTTTTTTTGACTTTAGCATTGTTTATCTTATAACAAATTTGTTTATTATTAGTTATAAACAAAGAAAGTCTAACTTTTCTCTCTAACTAACAAGAGTTGAATGAGGATAATCATTTTTTTCCCCCAATCATGGTCAAAAGAGTTAGAAAAACAACAAAGCACATACTCACTGCTAGTCTGGGAAGAAACGCATCAATACTGCATAAATATAAAAGGATACCAGTATTCTAATAAATGTAGTGAACAGTCCAAAGGCCCAAATTTGTTTTTGTTATTTTTAATAACAGTTTTTCACTGTTAACCTGAGTGCAGGTGTGAATTGTGCACCATTAGTTAAGAGCAATTTTACTTCGTTCGTCTATTTTTAATGTGACATCTAAATTAGTATACGAATGTGCAAAAGTTGGTTATAATAGTTTATAGCTTACTAAAAAATAAAGCTCCAAATTTAGTGTATTATTATTATTATTTAAAAATATATTTTGAAATTTAAAGATGTTATTATTGTTCCTTCAACAAAACAAAACTAATGTTTTAAGGGTTTAATGATGTTGCTCAATTATAATTTGATCTTCATTAATTTTTTATAAAATGCATAATTGTGATTTGATTCTTGAGATTATATATTTTTTTGGAGGAAAGAAAGAGAAATGTCTGTAACAAACTAAAGTGATAGTACAGAATTATTGTTGTCCTCTGAAGTGGATCACCAGAAGAAAAAGGGCTCTCAAAACAGTTCTTTTATGTTGATTATACTTACCTAAGCTGTAGATATTGTTTTCAATATTAAGAAGTTGGAGCTACAGCCATGTTAACACTGGCTGGACCAAAAATCTGGTTATTTGGAGGTCGGTAGGTTGGTGATCAAAATTAGTTGGGTTCTCAGAGAGACAATCTGTTGTAACCCAAAATCAATCTTTCTTTGTAAAAATGGCCATATTTTGAAAGCACTGTTCATTAATAAGTTTGTTGCCTGCATTGCATAAAATGACAAAATTATTTGAATTGTTGTTAAGTTTTAACTAAAATATTTCTTAGAGAGGAAAAACAAACAAACAGACAAACCAAAAAAACTAAAGTAAAACCCTGAAATTCAAGTTCTCAGACGTATATTTAAAATCATTGCCACCACCATCTTTGGAACCAAGCTGGCTAATTGTTAATCGTGCTGTTTTATTGATTGATGTGTTTTGTGCTTATTGAACTGTTAAAAACATCTGAGGGAAATGATGACAATGCGCCATGTACACAAGAGATGATTAAAAAGTACAGCATTGCCGTGCTGATAATATGTGAGGATAGTGAAACAGAGTTTAGATAGAAGAAAGCATTTTCATTTTTTCCTCTCGCTGGCCTACTTGCCGAACTCGGACAAAATGTTCTTGAAGTAAATCAGTTCTGACAGTAAGACGGAGAACAAGTTACTTTTTCATATTTTTTTTTTTTTTTTTTAAGCAAAAGACAAAAAGTTGAAACCACAGATCCACAGATGGAAACTTTTTTCTCATTTTTCGCCTGTCAAGTTTTCTAGTTAAAATTTTTGAATCAGGACTTGTAAGTTGAAGAGAAAAAGTGTCTCTTTTGAGACTTTCATCGTCAATTAGCATTTTTTCTGCTTATTTTCAGTAGCAACAAAAAAGTATCTTTTCTAGAATAAAAAAGTTTGTGAAGTTAGAAAATTGCTTATTAATTTGTATTACTTATTTTTATTAGTACAATTATTATAACTCTTGTTCAGTGCCAGATCTGTGATTTCAGTGGGCTTTTTAAGGGTCTCCATCAGCGCACGATCTTGGTTATTTTCCCTTTAAATTTTGTATGGAGGAAAGATGGTATTTACCTTGATAATTGAACAATCTGAGATATTTTGTGTGCACGACTAGTGAGCACTGCGTGAGTGAAATGGGAATAATGTATTTTACTAAATCTTCCAAAAGGAAAGGGAATATTTCAGATGAACCAATGGCTGACCAAACCTTTATTTTTTTCATATTTCCAGATAGACTTTCAATTTTTGTAGACTAAAGTGACCACATAGTGATTTAAAAATACGTACATTAACACAAATAGTGGCATACATTGTTGGATGGTTTTCATCCCTTGGAAGCAAGAAGGCCAGATGTAGTTTCATTGATTCTTACACTTCAGGATATGCACATTTCACATATGTAATTTATAAATGCATGTCGTTTGCAGAGCTACACAGTCATATTGGCCCCTGAAACTCTGGTATTGGCCGCATGTTCAGTGAGGGCATCTTCATAGACCTGAGTCTGTAGAAAGTAACATTAGAATGCTGATACTCTATATTCTGGTTGTATTCCATACTAAGATAACAGAAACATGGCTACCATGCTTAACAAGTGCTTGCTCTGCTAGTTATCAAGCTTCAAATATGGTTTTATGCACTGCGTGACATGATCAAATGTCTAATTTGGGACCAAGACACCCAACCATTTATAACTCGGGGTTTTTGAAATCTACAAATTCTCTTTCTAGGAACTCGAGCAGCATGGCAATAGTTGCTCTGTGTTTGCCGCTACTGATCAGCAGAATCCTGGTCTTGTCATATGCGTAAAATGAAGATCATTTCTAAACTTTAGTATTCTATGGTTGAGTCCCTGTATTTTTGGAACTAGTGTGAGTTGGAGGCTACAACTTTACAACCCTTTTGGGAGCCCAGTTAGCTTCGGTATGTTTTTAAAAAATCTGAGGTGGTGAGGTGGGGTACTGACTTTTTTTGGGTTATCTGTTGTTTCCTTATAAGGAGGTCCTTCTAGATATTGTACCATGAATTTAAGTAGATGAGCCAGAAAGTCCTTTTTTTTTTCTCTGAAACATTTGTGGTTTTTATGAACAAATGGGTTTGATTTCCGCTTTTTTTGGGTGGATTCTCATAATATCTAAATAAAAATCATCAGTTCTTGCAGTTCCCTAAAAACAAGACAGTGCGATGATGCATGGTTAATGCATCTAGACCTGGTCATAGTGCAGCCTTGTGATCATAACACCTGGATCCTTGCATGAACCTAAAGCCTCACATCAAAGAAGGACATCAAGAATACCTGAAGATTATATTTGACAACTAATATTTTCAAACCCCCTCAAGATTTTATAAGCTTTCACGTAATCTTATGACTTCTGAAAGAAATAGAATTCTTTATGTAGACAAACAGCCTCCTGACTGGATGTAGGACTTTTGTCTGTTTTTAAGAACATTTTTTGTTAGTTAAATAACATTCATTAAGAGTTTTTTGAAAAGATCAAATATCCATTAAATAGAAAGCCTTAGAAATATTAAAAAAACAAACTGGAAATTAAAAAAAAATATTTTTTTTAGAGTTTGGCTTATAAGGGGACCTAGAAATAAGAAGATAAATTGATTTTTGTAATCTTAAAAAAAAATACAAGTAAAAAAAATGAAAATGAATAAATTGTTGGATTATTAGTATTTTGTTAATGCCAACAATTAAGAGTGTTTTTAGTAGTTTCGAAATGAAATTTACAAATATTGTTTGAAAAATAGGATTAATATTCATTGTCTAGGTGTTTTTTTACACAATTTTACTATTAACAGTTATAAAGAAAAAGTAATGAGGACACATTTTGTAAATTAGAAACAACACTGGTTTCCAAAAGTTAATCATCAAACAAAAATATGTCTAAAATGGTTAAAGTTTTATCAACCAAATATCCAACACGAATCTCTCTTCATGTAGCACAACTTTTGGCAAAGAAATACATGAGTTTCAGTAGAAACAAAAACTAGCTTTGGTATAAGGTCATGAATAAAGATCTAGCTTGTATTTATATTAATTTTGACTCTGTTAGGATATCCATTATTTGTTTTGATTGGTAATGTTACAAATGGTAGCTGTACTTGTTTGGAAGATTCTTTAAGGTGGAGAGCTATGGTAGGATGGAAGCTCGACAATCTCAGACTAGGCAGCATAATGGCTAAATGTGAACAGAAGTGTGCTTTGGTTATGGAGACAATTTCAAGTGCATGGAGATATTGTCCAAAGACAAGTCCAAGATTTGACCATGGGTCACAACCAGAGTAGATGATCACTATGTTTCAGCTTAATGAAGTAGAACTTCAGCTGCTGCAACTTGCTTCTGATCTCTTTGTAGCCAAAGGGAGGTTGGTCTCAGCCTTGATTGTATATGAGAGGCTGCATGGACTGGACCCATACTAGGTATCTTTTTAACCCGCTTCCATAAGCAGGAGTGGTTAAACCGGTGCTGTGAATATGTTGCTTGGACACCAGATGATGGGAGCCACATTCTCTTTGCTGATGAATCACATGCAGAACTGGAGGGATGCAACCAGCTCACAAACAACATGTAAAGAGATTACTAAGATGGTGGAAGTGTAATGGTCTGGACAGGAATTTCATTGGGTAGGCTTACAGATCTGCAAGTATTTCAGGATGTGGTACTCTGACTGCAGTGAGGTATAAGGACAAGATTTTGGATCTCTGTCAGACCATTGCAGGTGCAATTGGAGATAATTTCATTTAAATTGACTATGATGCTTGTTTTCATAGGGCACATTTAATCAACCAAAATCCTAACCATTACCTGCATGATATAGCCCGAGCTAAATTCTATTGAGAATATTTGGAATGCTTTAGGAACACTTGTACCCCCTCCAAAAGTTGCAAAATTCTCTGATAAGACTATGGATTTTATTTATTGTCCATTGCTGCCATTGATGAGGATCACGCAAAGCCACTTTTAGTCATGTATTGCCATCTTGGGGTTTACATCTCCTATTGACTACCTATAATCCATTTTTGAAGCTAGGGTTTCTTGTTTTCCTTTACATTCCTAAAATGTATTTGCAATCTGATGTTTCTCTGATAAAAGTTGTGTTGCATGAAGAGGAGTTTGTGTGATAATCTGGTGAATAAAACTAATCATTTTGGAAATATTTGTGTTGCTTAACTTTTGGAAACCGGTGTATATATATTTCTTTATTTCTTTATAGGATATACAAGTGGTGGAATTTTAAAGTTAAATAAATACCTAAACAGAGGAAAATAACAACAACCCCTGTCCTGCGCTATCAGTGAAATTTTTAATGAGACCCGACCGTGATCCATTCCTTCTCTAAAATCCAGACAACTTGAAGGTTGACAGTTGATGGTTATGGTAAGAAAACAATATTTGGATATTTATCCCAAGCCTAGCAATAAAGTCAGATTCGTCCTCAGATTTTCCTTTCTACAAGCATCAATTTAGCAATATTTATTCATTTATTTTCTTCTCTACTACTACCTGCCAGGTATTCTTTGTACAACAGCCTTGTGAAGTAACTTGTTGTAACCTTTGTTTGTGTTGGAGGGCAAACATAAATGTTTTGAAGAAATATAACACACGGCCATGATGTCGCGGTTCAGTTTCTGAGAAGAACCCCGTGCCAGTCAAGGCACCACCATTGTTTTAACTACTCCCATCTGAAGTCTTTTTGGGGGGATAACCAGTTTTAAAATGTTAATTGTGAATAAGACCTTTTTATAAGTAGTAAAGTGAACAAGTCAATGGTTTGTTATAATTTTAAATCTTTAAAACACACCCATTACTGTAAGCTATATATATATATTTATATTTTAATATGTAAAGTTAATTAGCCAGGAGTTGGTTAGTAAAATTAAATAGGTATTGTTGTCAAAACCATATTGTTATAATTTAATCTTTTTGAATATATTTTATTAAATGAAATCCTCTGTACAGAGTACCATTTAACTGTTGTTTTTCTGTGTGGACATTGTGGTGAGTTCTGCTGAATACCAGCAAGAGCACATATGCAGAATTCAGCTGCTGTTGTATTTATGCGACTCCAATAGAGAAAAGATTAAAACGAGAATTTCAAAAAAAAGTTTTATTTGTCTAAAGTTATCTATTAGCATGTGGGATAGGAAGTTGTCAGAACATGTCATTATGTGGGAAAGGGTTAAGAAGAAAATATATGATGCATTTTATTTACCTTTTAGAGTAAAAAAAAAAGAAGAAGCGACAATTAGTTTTTTAATTAGATTTTAAACTTAGATCATGTACTTTATTTCTAGTAAATGTATTACTTTAGTGATTATTTTACTACCATAGGCATGTAATTAAAGAAAAATGACAAACTCTTGTGGTAATTGATTATCTTTTGTTGTTGCTACATTGGCATAATACTTATTCAAATTGTTTCATAAGAAATGGTGATGTGATGTTTTTTCTACCCATCTAGTAAAGTATCAGCTTTAATGATAATCACAAAATATACTGCTAGAAGGAAGAAGCTGTGTATTAATTCCCATATGATATAAAACTTTGCATTTTTGGTTATATACATTTGTAACTTACTTAAGTTGAAACTTTGTTAACCCTAATCAGCCCAAAAAATCTGAAAAATGTATATTATCAAGGGCAGTCATTCAACAGCAGCATATGGTGCCAGATTTTTTTGATTGCGTTCTGTGGACTTAAGCCTAACTGTGACTTCCCACTCCACCTTAGCAGAAAAATTGTCACTTCCTGTATACATTCTCTGGACTTTTGAAGTAAATATAATTAATGAAGTTGCAAATCTGTTTCTTCATCATACTGGAACTGTTCATGAAGGGTGGATAACTTCACTTCAGATTTGGAGTTAGTGAAATTGTAAACATTATCTCTGCTTGGAAAGGGGTTAAACATGTATAATAATGGAGTATCATGTGAGTTGTTTTATACAATAACTATCACCGAAAACTTAGCTGATATTCAGGCTGATAGAAAACTTGCATTATTCAAGTAACACACACAGTGTGTAGAATCTTTTTTGTTTTTCTGGGTGACTTTTCAGAAAATTGAGTAAATTTGCTTACATAAAATTGAGTTTTAAAGTAATCATTGACTAATCTTGGAAATATGCAGTTACTTGTAATACTTCAGTTTGGCAGAAGTTGCACCAAATTTCTGGAATCTGATTGAAATTAAAATTTGCGAAAAATTCGAAATTTAAAATTTGGAATAAAAACACCACCGGAAACCTAGTTGTTATGGCAATCCCAGGAGGGATCTCCATTGGCTGGCTAATCTCTGTTTTCCATTTGTTAAACCTTCTTAGGTAACTAAATTAGAAATAACCATGTAATCAGAAATTGGGCAAATAAATCATTACCTGGTGCTGACAATTTGGTTGGGTATCTCATTACAGAAGGATTTCCACACAGAAAGAAATCAGCTGGTAGTTGGAAGTAAAGAGAAGATTGGAGTAAAAAGCTCAGGTTAGTTTGGGACTCAGCTTGGTGTCTGTTTATGTGAAAAACATGATTTTTTTCATGTTTAACCCTTTCTTGAGCAGTGGTAGCATCTATTAAAATGTGTCTGATTTAGTTTTGTTGCCTACATTTAAGTTCTTAATACACAAATTTTTTTTTTACAGCATAAAATTTTATGAAACGTTTGTTAGTTTTAACTCTGAATATAAAATGTAAAAGATAAGATCGCAAAGATGTTGATAATGTGCTGCTGTTAGTCTAGGTTTTTTAAACTTATCTTGTGTGTTGATATATAATTAAAGAATATACTACATTTTGCCACCCCCGCCCCCCTCATTCTTGGGAGCTCTGGACTCTGGTCAGATCTGTACAATTTAACCACTTGACCATTCACAAAAATAGAAAGACCCACTGCAGCAAGATCTGTCCATGGCCCTTCTCAGGACTAAGCCTCGCTGATGACGAGGGAAGATGGTTGAAATGCTGATTTGTTACTTGTATTACCACTAATAAGGTGATTTGAAAAGCCTAAACTAACCTACTTGAAAATATCAAGTCTCAGAAAATCAATACTTTTTAATTGTCTGTCATAATGGGTTAAACGAGACTTATTAGTTGAAAAACTATGTAAACAATTACCTTAACCTTTACGCTGAAATATAAAATGATGTTGTTTTTTTTCTCTTAAAAAAGAAACTAGATAGCTTGACAGGTGAAAGCAATGGTAGAAATGCTGCTAGGAAACATTTCAGAATTTGTCAGTTTTTGTTTCAACTATTTCCTTCATGAAAAATATTTGCTGTAGTCTTTTCCTTTTTAAGGGAATGTTGATAAATGAGTTTTTCATGGTTTACCTAATGAATGGCTGATTAAATTACATGGTTAGATCTACAAATTATGTAGTGATACACTTTGAGGACTGGCAAGATTAGATTTAAAGCATGGTTTGATGTTCAGGTGGTGGATTTTCACAATCAGTTAAGCTGCAATGTCAGTGTAAGCCAATGGGTAAAAGCAGCTCTTGTCCAGTTGGTGAGCAGATCCAATGGGTAACAGCGGTATTTCTTGAGCCCATTGGCACAGGACATTTTGCTTTCATAGGAACTGATTCAAGAGCTTTATTCAGAAACCCGCTCTTTGACTGGAACCATTGATTCACTTATGATAATCCAAGGGAGAATGTTGAGTAAAAGCTTTGTTTTGTTTCCATTATGGACATCTCGCAGACATGCACAGACAAGAATACATCAGAAAAAATGAAGAATTGTTATGAATTATTGAAGGAAAATGCACATGGCCAGTAGCACAAACGTGTAGGAACATGGATAAAAAAAGTAGGCATCAGTTTGCATGTTATATCTAATATAGTACTTATTAAATTTAACACAATGATATATTGGGTATATATTTTGCAATTCAGGCTTGGTGGAGCAGTGGGCTTTTAAAGTGTTGTTTGAAAACTCCATCCTATTGCAACTAACAACTTATAGCTTTCTCACCTGTGGTGTTTTGAAATTGTCAGCACATAAAAACTTTAAAATGTTTATCTCTCATGGTATCTAATTTTGGTTTAGTATTTTTTTTTTTTTTAAAGTTTGGTATAATTAAAACAAAATCTAGTTTAACATGGCATGCGATTTTTGATTGATGTGCTTTTATTATAGAGAAGTATATATAAGTAATGAATACTATAGCTATTTATTGTTTGTTTCTATGAAAAAGTGCTTTTTAAAAAAAAACTTTTCCTCTTTATTTTATATCTACTCCAACTCCCCCAGAAAATCCTAGTTTTTAAAAGGTATCTTTAAACTGGATTTGAAAATTGCCTAAACATTAAAATAGGAAGTATTTTTTTTCCTCTAATTCTTGTCAGACCCAAGTACTTGTGCAATGATTTATCGCCAGTCTAGCTGAATAAATGAATGTTTTATTATATCCTTGGGACTCTGGAATTCTATTAAAAATTAAAAAGAAAAATTAAGGTTGCTGTAAACAGAAGAGGGTGGGGGGGGGGGGTAGATTTCCCGACAGCTTTAATCTTGAATCTTCTTCTTATAAAGAAAGAGTAAGCCAACAACAGAAAATAACATTCCAAGACAGAATCTTTTCAGTCAAAATATGTTTAAATTCCCATCGTTAAACTGAGAGGAAGAAGAGATGTCCTCTTGAAGCTGGCAAGGATTCTTTGATGTATAAAATGTAGTGGAAAAACATGGTAGTGCACATTTGGCAAAGTTTCTAAATGCGAGAGTAGAAACTTATACTGGGACATGGTTTTGTGAGTGTATTTCTGACCGATGCAATCTTCTGCTTTTTTTTTTTGTTTTTTTGCATGAACATGAATTTGTCTGCCGTGGCGTTTTCAATTCTGGCATTTTGACTACATTTCCATCAAAGAATTTTAGCAATTTTAATACAGATTCCCAATTTGAATGTCACGTGATCTTCTGCACCATTAATATTTGTTCATTTCTTATTAAAGTGATGAAGATTAATCAGATTTACTTAGTTTAATGCGAATATGTTGCTTTTCAAAAGAATTTTTTCATTAAAATTCATATCAGTTGAAATATTGGTTGGTTTAATTTGATTTTATCATGTTTAAAGCCCTATTTAAAGGAATTTACTATTTATCTGTTATATTGTGCTTGAAAATCCAAATATTTTTTAAAATGTTTGCCTTGTTTTATGAAGTTCTATGAAAAATTTGTAATATTCATCAATGCATTCATCTAAAAAAGCTTAAAATCTATCATTGCTAAAATTTAAAATAATCACATATCAATCTAATGATTATCTCTGAAATTATCTAGAATGTTTTATACCTCTCATTGAGATGACATCATTAAACATTTTTCCATAATCTTAAAACTATGTATATATACAATATCTCTGTTTTTGTCAGCATCTTGGGTTTGTTAATAACAACTGATTAGTCAATTTGTTAATATTGTGAATTTTAGTATAAATGTCTTGTGAGTGATAAAAAAATTCTGCTGTTATTATTAAGGAATAGGTTTAATTTCTGGCAAGGTTATTGGAATGATTAAGAAAGCTGTAAAAAAAGCAGGTGCTGGCAAGGCTTCAGGAGGTTAGGTTTGCCTCAGGTGTTACATTAGCTAGAGAATTAGAAGAAAGTATTTTCAAGACGGTATCAGATAAATCTGTTAGAGGGTATTTGGTAAGAATGGGCTTCAAATTACCCATCCCAGCTAAAAAGCCAGGATTTTCGGCTATACAAAAGAAACTTCAATTTTGTAAAAAAACACAAACCAAAATTAGAAAGTAGAAGATTGAAGAAAGATTATATTGGAGATGAAATTTCACTTAATTTTTTTTGGTAATTATAGTTCTTTAAGAGTTATAAGAAAATTAAATAAAAAAAATTTTGATCAACCAGTAATTTTACTAACCAAGAAGCATCCAGAAAGTTTCCATATATGGGTCTGTTCTCTGCTAATGGTAAAAGCAAACTGGTAATTCTACCAAAAAGGAACATTAATGAATACAAATTGATATTTGAATCTTTTAAAAGTGACTTTTGGTTTTTAGAGGATAAGGCATTATGTTGCATAGCAGAAAGTCTTCTCTTGTTTCAAAAACAATAAAATCCATTGTTTTGAAGACTGGTCTTGGAATTCTTCTGACTTAGATCCCATTGAGAACATATGGGCAGTGATTGGACAATAAATTGCAAAAAATCATTCACAAAATAGAAAAGAATTGGCAAAAGTCATTAAGGTGGCTTTGGAAAATATTTTATGAAAAGAATTAGTTGAAACAATGCCAGGTAGGATGAAAGCAGTAATTAAAAACAAAGATTACTGGTCAAAATATTAACAAAACTTTAACTCAGTTTTGTTATAATTTCATTTTGCTATAATTTCACATTTTTATCTTTTTTAATGATATTTGTTAATTAATACTCTATTTAAAAAAAACAAAAACAATATAAAACTTTTATCTGGCTTTGACTTCATGATTAAAAAAATGCATAAAGCATTGAAAATTATTATGGACCAAATTGACTGGCTAAGGCTATACACGCACATTTAATAATCCAACAATTGTTTATCTGTATTAATGAACATCTTTCCCACTCTGCCCTTTACATTTATTTTAGTTTCCAAGATTTCCTGACCAATAGTTCATTTGGATACTTTTAGTTATCCCTGATTTCTCCAAAATTCAGAGTGTAGGTGCTTAAATTTTTTCCTCCTGTTATTTTGTGATTTTACTTAGTAGGGTTTGTTTTAATATTGTTAGGTGGCTATCATTTCTCCTGTGAATTCTTACTAAAATCTGGAACATAAAAAATTCTTTAACTCGTATTCTAGTGTTACTACTATAGTTTGGTTATTCTTATATGCTTTAATATCATGAATATATGACATTTATTAGTTTTTATTTGGAAGTTACAGCTCTGGTTGAAAAGCCAGTTGAGTTCTTAACTGAGTGTTCTTGTGTTCAAAAACGCTACTACCACTCCTCTACATAATTGCTTGATTAATTATTAGTTAGAACTCTAGCATTTGTTCCTAATTTATTATTTTTAGATGTATTCATTTTTAAAATCAGATACACATTTTAACTAAAATGGATATTTTCATCTTTTAATAGACATATCAACAATTTAGTTAAATATAAAATTTTTAGCAACAAATTAGAATGTATCTGTGCACAAAAGGATCAAAGAAATGTTTAATAAGTATTAACGTGGATGGTGCTGAATAGAAATATTTATGCTGTGTGTGTGTGTGTGTGTGTATATATATATAATTTCTTTTCTAATTGTATAGAGCTGACATAATTGGTGATACTTGATAAGTTCTTTGTTACCTACCAAAAGTCAGTAACACTAAAAGTATGCAGTCCTTGGATACAGATCTTGGTGATGTATTATGAACCTTTTGCAATCTGTTAGCGCACATGATGCAGGGTGCATATTTCTCTTACCATTTATTCTGCTTCGGTGTGTTGGGAAACTGTCAGCATCAACAAAGTCTTGCATTGCCTAATGTTCTTGCACAGAATGACATTAAAGTCTTGCAACCACAACTTTGTGCAGTGCATTTTTCAGCATTTAAAGAGAAAGTGATTTGGCATAAGGTTACGAGTAAAATGAAAGCGCACAACTTGCTTCGTGAACACCCATTATGCTGCGTGTTCCAAATCAGCTAATCTTGGTTTACACTGCTTTGGTTGTTAATCAGAATCAAGAAGGATAATTCACTTGCTTGGTCAGTAATCTGCTAGTCAGCCACATGTTAATTTACTTTTAGTGTCACAGAGTTTTGGCATTACAAGAGAAAAAAGAAAAAAAAAAAGGGGGGGGTTTCAAACAACAATTGTCTAAAATCAGTATTGCAGAAAAACACAATTAAATTAAAATGATTGTTTTAGAAGGTAGGTGTATTTAACATGGCTTGCTTCATGACTTCATCGCTCACTTCTTTTGGCTATAAAAAATGTTTTTTGTGGTGAGGTTGTAGAACAAATAATAACATACCTAGCAACTTCTCACTTCTGGTTGGCAATCAGAACCTTATATGTTTTAACAACTCGGTGAAAATCCTTATTCCAGAACTCATTCTTTTCGAGCCTTCACTAAATAATATACTAATTTACCAAAATTTTTTTCTACTCTGGTCAAGTCAGGCACTGGATTTATTTTAACAGCAGAATCATTGATTGGCCAGGTATGGAATGTAATTTAAGCAAAATAAAACTTAAAAAAAAAAAGCTCTGAAAAAAATTTCTTTAATCTTAGCATTAGGAGTTAAAAGAAAAGAAATACACATTTGGTATTTCTTGCATCTTCAAGCAAAGGTGGAGTCCATTTAATATCTCGGTTGGTTGCCATCTGTCTTTGTTTATCTCGTTTCACTACTTTTAGATAAAAGTATAAAATGTATTTAGGAAAAAAATGTTAGCTTTTTAGAAAATTAGTTCTTGAAAATAATGAGCCTTTTAGTTATAAAGTTATTAAAGAGACTGGTAATGTAACAGGAGAAATAATTTAGACTTACAGTACTTTTTGAAGATGCTGTGCTGATACTATAGCTATCCTATCAAGAAAATCACAAACTTTATTTGGTCTTCAACTGGTGACCTGTTAGTTGCCATGTCGCCTTTTTTAGTATGTATTTCTTTATACCAATTTCAGCCCACTGCATCGCATGTTACTAGAATGATTCTGGTCTGCTGCACAAAACCCTATACTACTTATGCCACCTTAAGTAACATGTTTTCTACCTTTGCTTAATTAGTTTATTTCCAATTATCACAGTTTATGTTTAATTCTTCAGTCTCTTTACTTAAGCTCAACAAACATCACTTGCCAGGAATTTTGGGCACACTGAAATTGGCCATCAGTGCCTCATCAAGCAAGTTCTGAAAAACTAGCTAAACGTAACTGAAAAACTAGCTAAACGTAATTAAATATATATATATATATATATATCATATGTGTGTGTGTGTGTGTCCACACAGAATATTTGCATTCTATCTCCATTGTATTGAAATAAAGAAGTCAGTGTAGCTTTGTAGAATTATGAGTAGGCATCTTAACCAAGTTCATGTTACCAGATGAAGACTTAAAAAAAAACAAAATAGATTCATACTTGAATGACCTTACCTCTATTTTTATAGCACAAGCCTAGAACAGGTGGATAAGTTTACACTTCCTGCATATGTTCGGTGTTCTTTAAAAAAGAAGAATTGGTGCAGTGAAAACAACAGACCATATCATTTTTTCTTTCCATTTGGAAAGTTCTTTAGTACTTTTGCAGTTAAGGTTATGTGTATAAAATTTGTTTTTGTGTGTGTGTGGCTGCTGGGGGAACCTGTATATAATGTTTGTTTATATATAGCTGCTGGTGGAACCAACATATATATATATATATATAATGAAAGAGATGATGATGATGATGAAACATGCTTAATCTTTTTTTAGTTTTACAAACAGGATGTGCAACTTCTATGAACAACATATGTATGGGAAAAAAGACTGAACTTTTTTTAAATGCCAAATTAAGCCAGTATGTTCCCGTAGAGAGGCTGTAGCAGGAATTCTTGGCCTATAAAAAGATAAATCATTCTGACAGATGAAACAATTTTGACTTTAAATTATTTGCATTTTTATCTTTGTCAAGGAGGCTTAGATGCACACGTAAGCTGATGAACACAGGGAGGAAGAGCGCTTGCATCTCTTTATACTTAAAAGAGGAACACTAGGAAAAAAATGTATACTTGTCTGTATTTATTTAAATACCATTTAGCATTTTAAATAAGGTTAATAGTTTTCAATTATTTAAAATCTACATGGGTAGCTGAACTGGGAATGGCTCCATTTAAAAAGTAATTGGGAGATGTGCTGTGCCATTAAGCATCCAGATTTTTAACAAACCGTCAACAAGAATTCTTTGATGCGTTTTCTGTCTTTAGCAAAATGATGATCAGTTCCTTTTTGTTAGCTTTCCTAGGATGTTAGTCTCAGCTGGAATTGTTCAATTGCTTGTTTTTCAACCAATAATGTGTTTAATATCAGATAGTTTTTTTTTGTATTAACAGGATAATAGAATTTGCTTTAAAACAGTGGAAAAAAAAAGAAGTACGTTTTGTAATGGTGTGTAGCTGGAAAGGTCTTTCGTGCTAAAACATATCCAGTTTGTTCAAACTGTTTCAGAAGAATCCTGCTAATACAGTGGAATCTGCAGACACTGGAATTTAAAACAAAAAAAAAAAAAGGAAAGAAATATATGCTATTTTTGTGAAGGTGAGAAGATGATAGCATCTTTAAGGAGATTGGAGGTTGTCATAGCATAGTAAAGACACTAGATGCTTCGTATTGGTAGATTTCTAAAGAAAGATGAGTCACTGAAATTGCAACATTTTGTTTGCTTTCACTGGCAGTTGAGGAAATGTTAGTGAAGTGGTCCTTTCTTGATACTTTAAAAGATATTTTGGTATTTTTAGCAAGTTTTTTTCTCTTCTCCAAAACACCTTTTGCAGTAAGATGACTTTATTAGTATTGAAATACCATGTTATCTTTTCTAATGGTGGTGTGCTAATATTACTGTTTAGTAAACTAAAGAAAAGGACATTCTTTGCCATAACATTCCCAATAAATGTTTACTGAATAATGTTCAGTCTCTTTTTTTGTTTTTTCTTGTTGTTAAACTTACTGCATTTTATTCCAGATTTGCAAGATTTACAGATTTGCCTTATCCTAGTTGTTACTTGAGATTTCTAACTTCACCTGTAATGATGATGGCAAAGTAAAGAATAAATATCTTTGTATGTACTTAAAGTGATATATGAAATGAAAAATAGCAAGAGTTAAAATAATCACTATAAATAAAAAAAGAATATTTTGTGTGCCATTGAATAGGGGCTGCATGCTTTAAGAATTATATGATCAAAAGGTAAGCTTGAGATATTAAAGCAGGTGAAGAAACACCAAGGCAAGAGAGAAAAGAGTCTGAGACTGTTTGATTTATCTTCACCTTGTGAAGTCTAAGTATGTTTTGTGGTTCACTAGATTAAAGAGGAAAAAAACCAATTAAATGATTTAAGTTTTTAAAGATCCACTTGTCACATGGAAACTTTTGATGTCATTTTTTTAACCACCTTGTGTGTCAAATGATCAGGTGTGATTGGGACTATGACCATCACATGCAGATCATGTGATATTAGCCAAGGTGCTTGAAAATCTTAATAAATACAGTAGAAATCCACTTATGTGATATCAGTCCTGGCACTCTGGATTATCTTAATGACCTCTGTCAACATGCATGAGAACATTGCAGTGTGTATTTAACCCTTGAAAGACTCCATTCCATTTCAATTTAGGCCACAGAGAAGGGCACAATCAGAGCACATTAAAATTCTTTACAAAGCATTTCCTAGCAACTGAAAAAGGAGGGTGGCTGTAACCTTCAGGGACAAATTTGGGGCCCTGGAAAGATTGAATAATTTTACCTTATTGTAAACTTTATGCACAGACATTGTTTCTAGATGAAGAATACTCATATTTGGGTTAATTGGCCACCATCCGTATCAACATTCACTTATCTGACATAAGGTTAGCCCCCTTCAAGTCTGATAAGTGAGTTTCTACAGTACAACAAAGAATTAAATTGGGAATATTAAGCTTAATGGTAATGGGAATTACATGTTTCACCTTTTACCCACTATACAGTTATGTGGTGGCTCATATGGCTCACAAGATTACAAATTTTTTCCATCCCTGATTTAGAATACTGTGCCATTTAGGTAAAATTAATGATGTGGAACACTGATAAAGAGATCAGTATGATACATTTTTTTTCCTGGGCAGATATCTGCAGTCATGGCAACAGTTGAGAATTTTGATTTTGGACATGATCATGCGATCATCCTAGATGTGTGTGATTTTCAGGCTGCTGCCACGTATGTCAGGTTGATCGTAAGATATTTGGATGACCAAAAACACGGCAGTTTTAGATATTTCAAATGGTTTGTTGAACAACACAGAATGGCACAGCAATAGCATTAATGGCATTGCTGCCATCTGAAAGAAAGATGATGTTTTCAGCTGGTATTCTAGAAATATATGTTGGTGCCACTCCAAAAAGAAAAAAAGTGTGTATATATATATATATAACAGTATTGTCTTGGAAACAAAATTGAAAGAAACAATGAATATTCATCTGCAGCCATCAAGAAGTATGTACAGTGTAGATATTTTATCTCGAAGGTTTTCTGACAAAATTTAGCCCATGGACGTCAGCTGGAATAAGCTATTCATTAACTATTTAAAGAAATGTATGCTGGGCTGTCATTGGTACCGTCTGAGTATATTAAAATAACTTGGATGCCATTTCTAAAATGAAAGCTGCATCTTTTCAACAATGGCTAAATATGGAGACCCTTTTTGAAGTAACAGAAAGTATTCTAAAACAAACCTATGTTTGACATGCTTTGAGTGAAGTGAGAGAGACTGAAGTGTTTCATAAAAATATTGATAGTTTCACTCAAGTTGTGGGAGAATTAACCAAGAAACCTCCCACTGCGAATTCTCTTGATTCTGGATGTTCTCAGTAGTTTTTTGGATAATGAAGAATCTCTCTTTATTCAAAACAATTAGAAAAGTCAAAGAAAAAACATTCTAGTGTGCATGTTGAAGATTATAGGGCGATAAAACATTTAAAAGGTATGGAGCAAGCAGGAACATTCTGGTATTGCTTTAGCATTTTAAACTTCAAGGCATCATGATGTATACTTAAAAAAAATGATCATAGCAAGCTTAACTCTGTAAGTGGTTTTTCAGGATTACCATAATGAATCTCTGGAATTTTCTCCACACTGGAAAGCTGTTCAGTGTACTGTCATTAATTTGTTATTCGGTTGAAAGGACTGAGGGATTTATAGGAGTAGAGAAATTTCCTGCTACTCTGTATACAACTATATCAGACTTTTTTTTATTTTGAAGGGGGGAGGTCTTCTGGAATACCAACATTTTAAAATTAAAGAAGGTATTATGCAGTTGGTCACCAGTAGGCGGAAGTTGGTGTTTTAGCACAAACAATTGAACCGTGGGTAGCAAGAACGAAGGAAGTAGCAATAAAAGATTCTGGGGGATCCAAGACTGCTTTTAATGCAAGCTGTCCCCTTGGCCCTAAATGTACTGGAAAGTTGGGACAGGAACTAAGCACCTACGTTTTAAACTTTCCCCAAACATTTTTCTTTTTTTCTTTTTAATGTCACATTTCTAATTCACCAGACTTCTGGAGAGATATGGGTGTGATCATTCTGAATAATGTTAGGTTTTCTGACCCCTCCCCCCTCCTCGTGCCTTCATCAAAATCCATTCAATCTACCATCAAGATGAATGTAGTATGATTAGTTATTCATCTTTTCTTAACAATTTTTTCCCTATTATTATTATTATTATTATTACTTTTTTTTGACTGGCCCACCCACCAAGCTGTAGAGTTGGGGTGATTTGAAAGAGGGATGTTGATGGTTCCACAGAGACCGTGTCTCAATGCACGGTTTGCTGGATGTTATTATCTACGTGGGTGGCAGGCAGTGTAGGTAATGAAATATAGGGAAATTTGTTCGTGAAGGTTTTTGTTTATATACTCGGCCTGAAACGTGATTTTTTAAAATCTACAATTTGAGTCTTGTGCATTTCTAGGTAATATTCTTAAAAAAGGGGAAAATAAATACAGGTTACAGGTTATATTTCATTCCAGAAGCGAATAAATCATTTTTGTGATGCGTTAATGTTCTTTCATCGGCTGACTGACTGCATACGATTAAGCTTTTCTGGTCTGTTCGTTTGTTGTTTGTTTGTTTTGCTTTTGCTTTTTACTACCTGTCTGCCATGCCATTGATTTTTCTTTCATTCTCTTGTCTTCCCCAACCAAGATGTGACTTCTGTGACTGACTTGATTGTTTCTGTTTCCATTACACGACCACGGCATACTTGCTTCTTCTAGCAGCATACAGAAAGCAACAACTACTTTTAGCTGTTGGTGGGAGAAGTGTGAAGCAGGTGGTTCCTCTGTATACTCACTCAGACCTACAAGCCAGAGCTCAGGTGTGATACACCTTGATGGAAATTTTTATTACCTGACCCAGGTTCTTTTTTGAGTTCACTCCTAAAGTAGAACAACATAGTATGTACCTTTTTTTTTTCTTTTCTTTTTTAAAAAAAAATATCCACATGATTATAAAGCCTTTTCTTTCCTATTAAATTTTCTTATCTATGGTCTATAGTTAGGCAGATAATTGAGTATTATAACATGTGCGCCATGGTTTGTTAATTCTGGTCCTGTTATTCAGGGGCACTTATTTGTTGTTTGGAAGAAACTCCCTTTAATCTGACTTGCCTGAATGAGCATGCTACACTTTAAAAGATATATATATGTGTGTGTGTGTGTGTGTTTTCTTTAAAAAGATATTTACAATTACATGCTGTTTTTTTTTCCTTTACAAGAATTGTTTATAGTGGTGGTAGCTTGTATTGCGCCATCTATGTATTTCTTCCATTCCCCTGTACCCCAGTGGTAGGCATGTATATGAGTTGACTGACTGGCAGGGGGTTAGACTCTTCATTTTTAGCTGTGGGAGGAAACTGGAATACATGAAGGGAACTCACAAAGTGACTTGGGAAGAACCATGCTAGGGGGATGTGCTAAACTATGAAGCCTCCATCCCTCCAAGGAAGGGCCCTCAACCATAGCAGTCTCGTAGTCTAGCCATCAGACAATTGCGCTGCCTCTGCTCCTGCCCAGACACACACACACATGCGCACAAACATTCAAACACACTCTCCCCCCCCCCCACACACACTTACACACACACACACACACACCACACACACACACACACTTACACACACACACACACACACACACACACCACACACACACAAGTGAGAATGAAAGTTGGCACTAAAGCTATGATTAAAAATTTTAAAAGATTAATAAATAAATATAGTATTGAATTAATTATCTATAGTTTTATAAGTTGAAAACAATAGCAACAGGTTACCTATTTATACACAGGATTTCCTGATAAGAAAAAAAAAAGTATGATATTTAAATTTTGCATAATTTGCTGTTCTTATTTTTTTGTTCAGTAAGATGATGATGATAATTGTGGTCACCCTTGTAATTAAGGACAGCTGTTTATAAAAATTACCTGTGTACATCTGGGTATATGGTTTTTTACAGTGTAGAAGCTGTAGTCCACAAAGCATCCACACCTGTAGGTAGTGTGATCTGGGAAGATCAGACAGACAACTTACTACCTACATCCATATATCCAGAGTTGCATTGTTTTCTAATATTTTAACTTTTTGTATGCATACCTTTAAGTATTCATTTCTAGAATTACTGAAAAAACAAAGTGTATGCTCAGACTTAATTAATTTTGTGAAATGGATTGTACATGAATAATATAATGACTAGATCAACTGTGATGAAACTGGGAGTGTGTAGAAGACAAATAAACAGGAGGATGTTTGCCTGTTTGATGATTAGATCAGTAAAACATTAATATGGTAGGAGATGAAGTGTATACAGAGAGAAATGTGATGTGTGTTTGTAGTAATCACAACAGTTTTTTTATAGTATAGATATTGATCTAATGGGCAGAGGATCAGCATGTTGCATATTTTTTATGATGGCACCTGCATTTTGGTCATTGACAGGTCTGGATTATAAGTTTAGCGTCTAACCAGTGGTGTGGCTTCTCTTAGTTGCTGGCATATCCTTTTGGAGTTTCCTTAGGACAATCAGATGTTGTACTAGGTTCTTTTTTTGATACTGCTGAAGCTGCCATGTGTTGTGCACCTTTGTGCCAGTTGGCATTCCAGCTCTTAGCAAGGTGACCTGGGTGGGAGGTGGGGGAAAGAAGAATTGGTCACATGCTAGCTACCACTTTATTGGACATTCTTTATTTTGCTCTTTGTTCTTAGAACAATTGGACTGTAAAGACATTTCTATGATACAAGTCTTCTTATGGAAATAGCTACCAGTGTCATAACTTTCTGGTCTTAGGTATAGTGGGGAAGAAAGGTAATAAAGTTCTTTGTGAAAAATCAAGAAATGCATATGATAGAGCTTGTCTATGAACCCTGAACTCTTTAAGTATTTTGTTAGTGCAATCATGCATGCTATTTTAGCAATGTCCAGTATTCTGTTTGCTTCATCCAGTTGCACATAGCTATATTATTAAGATGCTTTTATAATGCAGTCTTTCTTGTCATATATCATGTTCCCATTTATAATTATGATTCAGTTAACTGAGTTTTAAATAACAAAGTAATGTGATGCCCAACTTCCTGTTGTTGCCTTTCTTCCCTAGCTCTCAGGGCTTGTGTTACTGGCCATGCTAGATGGATCACGTGAAAGTCGCATGAAGTGGTAGATACAGATGACTTTGAGGTTGTTGTTATTATTATTATTATTATTATTATACATTGCAGTATAATTATTTTGTTGTAACAAGCAGATGTTGCTTCCACAGATGTTTTCATAGTAATAAATCTGGCAGAATGTGCAAAATGTTTGAATAATTTTTACATAAGCAGAAAGAGACAATTTAACTAAACGATCTTTTAATGAAATAGTTAAAGTTTAATGTAAAAAGTACAAACCAGGTGAACTTGAATTCCATATTATAAATGTTAATTTTTTTGTTCCTCTCCTCCATGATGAATTATAGTAAGGTTGTCAGTGTATTTTAGCACAGTTCAAAATCAATTGCTTATGTGTAGGGTAAAGCATTGGTTGGTTGGTTGGTTTGTTTTCTGCTCACTAATCAGACCTAAAAACAGCTAGTAATGACTGCATGATTGGTGTGCTGCACCATGCCGCCTGAAGTGGTTCTCTGTCAGTGCTGCTGCTGCGGTTTGGTGAGGAAGAAAGGTTGAGGCCAGTGGTCAGTCAGGTGCTGTGTGTGACCTTCCTGACATCAGAGATGGCACAGCCTCTGAAGCAATCACACACATGCACCGTGCATTGTCTCGGCGACACACCTGCCTGCCACTGCAGCAATTCCGTGGTTAATGAACAGATTGGTATCTGGTGTACTAACTTTTACTCGGTTTTGCTAGTCACCAAAATCAAAATCTCCACACCCCCTAAGGTAAAGTTACTACGTTGTCGGTCAGACCCTTGCTGCTGCCAGTACCATGTGAAGACTAAGCCGAGGGAGGTGTTTTAAGTAACCGGTTTAGAGGGAAAATTCGAATAGTTACACGCATTCTGTCGATTCACGCATTATTGTTGTACGCTAAAGGTATTAAAATTATGTTTTGGATATAACTCAATTTTCAGTTAATTAACATCTGTAAAAAAAAAAAGAAGAATTTGAAAGTATACCTTTAAACATTCCACCCCCCCAATAACATGGGCTATATGGACATTCTTATATTGTTCGATTCAACACTAAATAAAATATATATAATCATGAGATTATTATAATTCTAATTTATATATTATTATTATACAGAGGAATGAATAAATGCTGATATTATTAACAATTAAAGATAGCTAAAATGTTCTGTTTAGATTGGAACACACGACAGACTGAATTCTCCATATATCATTAAGAGTTCATGGTTGATCTGAAGTAAATATGATTTTTGGGATCCTTCAAAATTCTAATTACAGATTGTATAAACATTTTGTAATAATATTTGCATGTATTAACTTAAATGGCTTTTTAAAATTATCTTTTTGTAAGGTTTTAAAAATCTATATCATTTCTGTGCACAGGCAGTCATTTTGCCAAATGAATTAGATATTGGTTCAGAATTATTTCATTAATTAAAAAAAAATTTAGTTTACTTTAAAAAAAAACAAAAAACAACAGCACCTGTGTTATTTTTTTTAAAGATTGATTTAAAATATTATGATACTTGAAAAAAACAAAACAAAAAGACCAATCATCTGTTAATTGAGTGGAGGGGAAAGACAAGAGGTGTGATCAGGAACCATAGATATGTATGTATATGTATTTAGCCTGACTTTGGGGTTTCTCTGTTATTTGCTTGTTTATCTTGTGCTGCTGCTACTGATTTCTCATTGGGTGGTTAAAAAAGTTATATTCATCCTTGAAAACAAGTTCCCCCTTTTCTCACTTTAGATAGGGCATCAGTGGTTAGAGTGTTAGCGTAGTTTTTTTTAATTGCTGGACTACTTAGGCTAGTCTGGAAGCATGTGTGCATGTATGGTATCTGTTAGAATCCATGTTGCAGAATATAAAGTCTGCTTGCGTTTTCCTCTTTAAGATAAGTTTCTTGGCTTAAAAATAAAAAAGAGAGAAAGCATTATAAAATCAGGGGTTATTTGCACCTTAATGGAGCAGTATAGGCAATCCTAATGGAAAGTAATTTTCTGGTTGCTGAAGCTGGGTGAGAGCCTAGATTTAAAGAGCTTCAGTTGCTCACCTCTGTGTGACCTGTGTTGAAAAGTGTAGCTTACCAGATTCCTGCATCACCTAACTGAGGTATGTTCTGGTATATCCACTTCTTCTTTTGTTAAATTTTTCATATTTTTAAAAAAGGAAAACAGCAACCCCCTCACATGTGCGAGTTAATGATTGTTTCTGTTTCTCTTTATCAAGAAAAAGAAGAAGTTTTCTATCCGACTTAAAAGGTGTGATGGAGATGTAGGGAGAGGGAGAGAGAGAGAGAGAGAGAAATTGTTCTGATTTAGTCCCCACCTTCTGTAAATTAAGGGCAATGTGTTTATTTTCTTGTGGTATTATGTTACATATACCCAGAAGAAAAAAAAAAACAAAAAAACTGATCTCTAATGTACTTATTAATAAGAGGAAGTAGAGTTTTTATATTTGCTAGTGTTTGGCTCTTCTAGTCCCTTCCTATATTCGGTGACTTGCCTGCTTTTTCTTTTTTTTTCCTTTTTCTCTGTTTAAGCAGGAATAAACTTCTCTTTTAGGGAATTGTGAACACGTGGTTATGATATCAGAAAGACCCTGTTGACTCATTTCTATATTCAGGTTTCATTTAAATTTCATTCAGTTTATTAAACAGGGTCCATAGCCCTCTGATTTTTTAACAGAGAGAAAGAAAGAAAAGATAGTGATAAATCAAAGCTATTAAGATAGGTCAGGAGTTAACCTGCACTTTTCTTTCTTTTTGTTGGCTTTTTAAACTTAAAAATTTCAGATGTGGGGTGATGTCAGCAAGTGTCATCTCCCATAACTCCATAACAAAAAAGGCCTGAGTGTGTGTGTGTGTGTGTGTGCAGGCCTATTGAGATGGCTTAAATTGTCATTGCCCGTGTTTTTTATGTTTCTGTCACCTTGTGTACATTTTACTTTAGTTTATATATTACGATTTAAGGCATTTGCCTTATGACTTTATGTACAAGCCCTCCACACGCACACACACGCACACGCACACACACGCACACGCACACACACACGCACACGCACACACACGCACGCACGCGCACACACACGCACACACACACACACACACGCACACACACACGCACACACGCACACACACGCACACGCACACACACACGCACACACAGCGGTAGGACAAACTGCTGATCAATGCAAGATTTCAAAATCGTTCTCACTGTCACCACTAATGACCACTGCTGTTAATTTAGCCATTTTATTATTTGTTCCTTGGTATTTAAAATTATTTTTAATTGTAATCAACAGGTAAAAGAAGAAAAATTTGTTTAAAAATTTCTTGGGCCCCTCTCAAAAGTCCTTGAGGTAAGCCAGCCCATCATCTATCTCTCTATTTCAGTTGCTCTGAATATACAACACTGGACAAATTTATGAAAATGTCTGCTCAACTCATCTAAGAAGGATTGCACATTTGAATGAAAATCTTTTGGTTTTATGTTTAGTAATCTAACTAACAGCTAAACCTTTTTTCATTTAAGGTTTTTATTGATAATTACTCATGAAACAATACTTTATAATTTAGCTTCTCCTGTATAATAAAGCTTAAGTTTTTTCTTGTTTTTTTTTTAAAATTTGAATAACTTCATGCTGCTTTTTAATTATTATTTTCCACCATTTTAAAATGTATTGAGTAATCTCATCCTATTTATGTTTGTTTTTGGAAATGATCTTCATTATTTATTATTGTTATTTGCATAACTTCATTTCAAAAAAATTTTTGTTACTTATCCATACTTACAATATATCAGTATCTCTGGATAGCTTGAGAAAAAATTAAGACCTTAGACTGAAACTTGTGGCACTTCACTGGAACCATCTTGATATGATGATTGGTACAATCTCTCTCTGCCATTGATAACAAAGAGTTAACATTCCATCAGATCCAGTCTGCCAAACCTATTTTGTACTGGACCAGGGTTAATGGTTTAAACTGAATTGAAGAGGTTGTGTATGCAGTCTGAATCTGGCTTTTATCTGCTGATAATTTGGAAAATCATCCCATAATGCAACACTGCAAAAACTCGCAATTAAGTTCTGATCATTTCTGACTCCAAATATTTAGCTCTGAAATCAATATGGGGTTTGAAGGAAGATACTTGAAAAAAAGAAAATATGAAATTTTGCTGGAAAGAAATCATGCCAAAGTATACTGGCAAAAAAAATGAACCTTCTGACCTTTACTGGTGAGTTTTCAGTGTTGCATTTTGGGAATTTTTTTGTAAATGATTGGCTTTTTGAAACCAAATTCAGATTGCACACATGGACACTTCAGGGTTACAATCTAGTTAAGAGGATGAGAATAAGAAGAATGGATAATGTTCTTGTAATTATTATTTTTTTAAAGTTCTTAATAACTATTGATTAAATTTTTGTGCATTTTTATCAATGTCTTCTGATATTTCAAATACTAATCAATGTGGTGGAATATCAGCCTGAATCAGACAAAGGTAATATGCTTTTGTAATTGTGATTACTCTGAGGAAAATGGTGAATCTTGAGAAAGGAATTTACAGAGATGCCAGTCATTCAGATTTTTCTGGATTTCTGCATTTTAAAAAAAAGAGGTAAGAAAGAACTTTAATGTTTTTTGAAGTTTTAAGTAAAATGACCTTTTTGGAATAAGGTATTTGAAAACGAGAATTAGGTTACCAAACTAGAAGCATCACTATAATGCATCACTCCATGTGTTGACTTGGAAGATTTTCTTTTAGTTTTGCAAGTTTTTAGCAATTATTGTTTTGTTAATAATAGTAGTAATAATATTTTGCAACTATTAGTACTAAATTAATTGTAGTAGCTCGATGGCTGGACACTGGATGCTGCTGTTAGAAATAACTTCAGGTGGTGTATGCTGGAAGAAAGGGATGAACATGGGGACTTCAGGTGTGATTATATTTGAAAGTTAGGGGACAAGGCTGGACTTGCTTTTTTTTTTTTTTAACAAAACACAATTCATACCAACAGTGTTTAGTTGGTAGAAAAATGTTTACTTTTTATTTTTTTGCGTTGTGGATTTCCACGGTTGGCAAGTTACATAATCTTTATTTTTTCTCTGTCTCAGAAACTTAAGGGCTGTTTAAGCAAAATCAAAGCAAAATAGTAAAGGGTGATCAGAAAGTAACTATGCAGTGGAGTATATTTGTAATCATTTTTGATTCCTCTCCTTGTGCTTTGTTGTTTTGTACTGTAGTTCCCAAAATGACCAACAGGTGTTGGCATTAAATTTGCAATAGTGAAATGTGACTTTTGTGTGATTGTAATTTTTGTGTAATGGTTCTTCCAAATGCCAAATGAATCTTTCCAAAATAAGTTCAAGAATTTCCTGATGCAAAGCTTCCATACAGAAATGCTGTAAGGGCATTGGTTAGCAGATTTGAAGATACTGGTTCATTTGAGGATTATCAGAGATCAGGTAGGCCAAAAGTGTTGGACGAGGAGAAGTTGTCAAAAATTTAAGATGTAATGCTTCAGAACCCTTCAAAATCGTTGTGTTGATTTTCTCAACAAGTGAATGTTTCACATGGGAACGCGCATAATGCTTTAAAGGTGTTAAATTTTTACCCATATAAAGTGAATCTTTTCCAGTACATATTTACTTTTTGATCACCCTGTAGTTATGCAACATGAATTACTGTCTTATACATATTACATTATAGAGAAAAATGTCAAATAGTTTCACTCTGTTAAAAAAAAAAAAAAAAAACCCCAGACAATTAATATGAGTGATGATAGATTATTTCAGGCATTTCTATGTTTACTATAACAGTTTATTAGATTAGGGATCTCTGGGTCTCCTGGAACTGTCCAGTAAAAATAGAAAAGTTGGCAAACATATTGAAAATGAGTCACATCTTTCAGCAAAGCTTGGTTTTCATGTCATCACATTTAATACTGTTTTATATTGTCTTTTTTTTTTTATTTTCTAAAGAAAATCCTGCATTTAGTTGCTTTAGTTGTCACTTAAAAGTATTCAGGTAGCAGCAGATGATGCCAACAGCTCTTTTACTATAGGGATATAGTTAGATGCAGTTTTTAGCTTATATCATCGACTCTGGCCACATTTTAACTGCATATTTCGACATCCACTGCACTAAAGGGTACTGTCAGATCTTTTGTAATAAAGAGATTAGATTAATCTCATGTTCACACACACACACACAAAGAAAGAATGTATGTCCAAGCAGGTTATGTACAATTTGGCACAAAAACCCTTTACTGTTTCTTTTCTGAGCAATCAGTTATTTCCTAATGCATCTCAAAGTAGGTAAATTCTGGTTGGGTCTGGTTTTGGAAAGAAAAAAAATAAGATAAAACTGGTTCTCAGGAAGTGTATATTGCATCATAGCATCTGCTACTAATTTCCAAAATTGTCATATTGTTTGTGTAGGGTCCCTTTATAATTTTACTGACTTGCAGTTAGTTGTGTACGTTTTGTTAAAAAATGAGAATGCTAAAGATTTTTCCTGTTTTGTACAAAAACATTTGAATATCTATTTATTTCTTTATTGGCTTTGTTCACAGTCTAGGATTCATTTAAGAATTTTATTTGTTCTTCATTTCTGTCTTGCATAACAAAGAGTACAAAAGTTTAACTTTTATTAACGGCTTAGTAAGTAAAACTGGGACATGATACCAGATAGGAAATAAGTTTAATTTTCTCCACTTTCCATTTGCTTAATTGCCTATCCATGTTCTGACTGACTTGAATTTTTTTAAAAATTCAAAGATTACATAAAAGTTTACCACTTTTATATAAATAATCTTAATCCTAATAAATCTACTGACATGTTAATTAGTTTGAATTGATATGGTTAACATTAAAGAGAAGGAAGATACTACTTTGAGATAATATAATAAAATGTTACTGTAGGAATTGTTTATTATTTTAATTTACAAATAGTATATTGGCATTATGGGTGCAAACTTGAAATATTTTTGTCTTGTGTTTAGCTTGTTTTTTGCAGTCCTTAAGTTAAAATATTTTTCTTCTATTGGTCACTGGAGATGTTATTTAGCTTGTGTTGGAAAGCCAGCACTTGATGGTTAGACAGCTGTACTGCCATTGGTTAAGGATCTGAGTTTGAAGCCCAGTCAGGACCATTTCCTTGCTAGCATTGTTTCTTTTTGTTCTTCTTTATTGATTGGCTGCATGGGTTTCACCTGGCCTCTCTAGTATTCTCCCGCATCTAAAAATGAGGAGTTATAGTAGGGTTTCCTAGATATGTGTGGTGGAGAAGGCAACTCCTGACTGGCTTGTGCCCCAACCACTGCTCAAGAGCTTTCAGCCATACTCCGGTAACTACTCACCTGATCACCAAGGCCAATACCCCACACTCTTCCCTTCTACTTTACTGTTGTGACATGTCCTTAGACCTTGAAAGTCAGGAGGGGTCCAATATGAAGAAAAGCCTGCATTGGACAAGGTGTTTACATATATGGTGGAGTGTTTGAATGGTTTTGTTTTACCAAATGTATACATAAGAAAAGTTTGCAAAAGTCTCAAAACCTGGAACAAAGGATGAACCCTGTATTTACTAAATGTATTGCCTAGAGTATAAAAATGTTATCTCAAGTGTATGCTTAACATTGTATATTTATTTTTATGTTTGCAAATAAACTTCCTAACTTTGTTTACAATTAAGAAATTTGGCTGCAATGTTAAACATTGTAAATGCAAATATTTTAGGAACCAATGATAGGCATGTATTGTTAATAATGATCTTCATGTTCAGCAGGAAAGTTTCTGTTTAATAATTTTTGATTTTCACAAAACAGTTACTTCTCGTGGCTAAAATGTCTGCTGAGAATATGCTAGGTATGGTTGATGGCAGTTTTTAGACACTGAAAACTGCAATAATATTTACGATTAGAAGAGAAGAAACAAGGTATCAGTTTGGAGCAGAGGATGAAGTGTTGCATTGTGGGTAAAATTTTAATTATAATTTAAAAGAAACTTGTTTTCGTTTTTCATTTAGCCATGCAATGTGATGAAACATCTATTATTAAAATAAATTTTGCATGTGTCTTATAGTTTTCCTTCATCATGAAAACAAATTAATTAATTCGATGAAGGTTTGGTGAGGTGTTTTTGTTTTGATCAAGCCAGTTTTCATATTGGAATGCTAATATACCTTTTACCCACGTAGTGTGTAGAATTTCCAGTATTTATTCGCCTTATTCTACTGTGACTTAGATTTCTGAATGTCTGAATAAAAATAAACTCATCGGCGTACCTTCTAAGCCACTACTAACACTGAAAAAAAAAATAATGATGGCAGACCAATCCAATCCAATCCAATAAAAAAAAAGGGCACAGAACTTTATAATAATTTTCTGAATGAATAATCTTAATTATAATACTAGTTTAATAATTTACTTTAACAATCTTGTAGTCTGAACCACCAACATTTCCATTTTTTTTCTAATTTTTTTTTTTAAAGTCATTTTTTAATTTGAATTAGCTTAGCTACTGCAAGGAAGCTGTCATTGCTTATGGAAGGCTTAAATGGCCTAGGCTTTCATTCTTGAAGATCCCATTCAGACATTCGCTGGTTAACATTTCTCTTTTTTATTTGAATGATATTTTCAATATTTCACTTAGCAAAATAAATAAGAAGACATTATTTGAGTTGCTGGCTTAGATTAGAGGGGCCAGGAAGCGTCTTTCATCTGATTGGTCAGGGGAGTTAAATGTGTCGTATCTGCCCAGGGATAAAATAATTTTGACATTTAAGTGACACGACTCATAATTTTTAATCATTTATCAGATATTTTATAGTCATATGGTTATTTTTTTTTTTGCTTTTTTGTCTAATTTCAAAATATATTTTATTGTGAACCATGTTTTGTATGTGTGTTGTTTTGTTTCATAATGTCATGAAAAGATGGTTATAAGAGTTTTTTTTGTTGTTGTTGTTGTTGTAATGATGCCCAGCTGTTAACTCACTCATTTCTGAAAGGCAGTTTTTCTCAAGTGTATGTCCTTTATAGGTTATAGGATAGTTTAAACCAAAATAGTAGTACAGCTAGTTGGCTTAATCAGGGTATTCTGCAGTGTTGTGTACCACTCAACAAAGCCTCTTCCTAGATAGTTTCACTGGAAAGTGTAAAATGGTAGTTAGATTAAAAAAGTAAAAAGGGTATTTATTGTACTTTGTGACACCATCTGAAGCATCCTTAACAATTGCCTAAAGTATGTTATGCTGATGTCATTAATTTGGATGTCTAAACCAAAATAGCCAGAATATGTATCTGTGTCTGATAACTTTTATGAAAATAATCATGATCTTACGAAGTACCAAAGCGAGCACTGACAGTATCAAGAACAAGTGTCACAGCTGTAAGATTTCACTTGTTATGATAGTTGGCCAGGTTTGAATCCAGCTTAGTGTTAGCCATTAGCTAGGCAGGCATTTGTTTTGCTTTGTTTTTTTATTGGTTTTCTTTTGCCTTTTTTATCCTTCTAAAATTTTTCAGTTTTTGTTTTCTTTCCTTGCTACTAATCAGTTTTTTGCATGCCTTAATCAGAACATATCACTATTAGAACATGCGAGAACAACAATAACTCTAAGGTAATAGTTAGTGCTTCTTTTAGCTGCTATTTTCTGCATCTTTGACATCATTTTTCTTATTAAGACTTTTCTCATTCCCATTGAAGTTCTGCTTCACTTTCAGTTGCTATTCTGGAAGCTCTGCTTTATGTAAGCTTTGTGTTGATTGGTTGATGCCCACCCTTAATTCATTAGAATTCACATCAGCTTACATGCATGCCAAAACAAATTAGTATTATTTTTTGTTGCAATTTCATATTTTTTGGAACAATGATGGATTGGAATGAGATAGAAGTTATTTCTGTAATTTTTTTTAGCATATTCTGGAATATGTTGGAACTCTGTAATTGCTTATGCCATGTGACAAGATGACATTAAGCTGATTAACATCTATAAGGCAGTGCAACAAGTTATGAAATCTGTCACAAGCATTGCTCTCTGTAATGTCTTTGAAGCTGAATGAAGCTTGATTGAAAAGAAATTGAGCTACTAATTAAATGTTGAGAGATTCATTAGTAAATACACATTTAATAATTACTTTAGATCCTAGCTAGGCCAATATAGTTTATGTAGATAGATATAAGTTCTTTGGTATGTTATTTGCACTTCACACGTGTTCAAAATTATGAGCTAGTCTTACAAAAACTTTGTAGTCTACCTTTCAATACTTTACTGACAATGAAAAATGTATTATTTGAGCAGAATCCCAAGAACAATAAAGAAAATATATTTAGACCATTAATTGTGACGTTACAATGTTGCTGCTCACTTTTTGGGTGTTCTGAATGGTGATTTTTAAAAATTGCCTCGAGTTCCATAGCTGATTAACAATAGTTGAACCTTTTCCCTTGACTCTTTGATTTAGTTCTTTTCATACAAGTTTATTGGGGTTCAGATCTGGAGATTGATGTCACTGTATGTTTTTAAGAAGTCTTGATTCCTTTAATAGCAAGATATTGTGCACTAAACTTTGCAGTGTGCTTTGGATCATTATCTTGTTGTAGTGCAAACCCATCACCTGTCATTTGATGCCCTGATTGAATTGCATGGCACTGCATGCATAATGCTATTTCTCTCGTGAGAATCCAATTAATTTTTTTTAATCAACAGCTGAATAACAAAGCAAAGTAACCATTTGCGTTCTCACTTCTATCATCATGCTTGTTAACTGTAGGACAATTGCAGCTCTCATTCTTGTCTCCAGCCTTTCTTCTAACATACTATCATCACTTAGAACCAAGTATTTCAAACCATCTCTCATGTAACCACAATATACCAGACCATTGCTCCAAGATGTAGTTTTTATGCTGTTTAGTCCAGTCAAATTGGTTTTTCTTGTTACCATCTCTAAACTAGAGCTTCTAGTTACTACTTGGTCAATCAAACCCCTCAGACCTCTTTTGGTGATAGAATTTTAGATGCTGACTGTTGTAGAGGAATTGCAGTCAGCATTTAACCGACTACCTGTCAAGAAAGGGTCTATTCTAGACTTCCAAACCAACAGCGTATCTTCCCACTCCTAATATTTTGTTCTGTCTTCAGCCCTTTAAGTTCACAGCTGAGCCAGTTAATTTCATTCTGAAAATGGCTGTTTGCACACTACCTTGTGTAACTCCAATTTCCATCGCAAATTTCACCAAGCTTAATGAAAGGCAATAATGGATAGCCGTGTTTCATATGGAAATTTTGTTTTTTTTTGATGCCATCTTTATCTGCCAGACAAAGCAAAAGCAGTTGTCAATAATGAGATCCAACAACATTTATATAAAAGCATTGTATGAGTTAAAAATTGTGTGAATTAAATTGTAAGAAAATGATATCAGATGAGCATGATAAATCATGTCTTCAGTATAAATTAACTTTAGCATTCATAGAAATAACTTGCTAGGTCCATAATTATGCAAAAAGTTTGAAGTGGTGACAACATTACAATACATGGTTTATTGGATTAATATTATTAGGTGTATTTTTCTTTTCTGGCTGGGATAATGGATTTTGTTAGCAATAAAGTGTTGAAAAGGAGATAACTGATTTTGTATGGTGAGGTCATAATTTTGTTTGTGCATGCTTGCATGTGTTGGTTATGTTTATTTACAGTGAAGCTGGAAGTTTCTCAGTTTAAATCCTCTATGTACTTTAATATTTAAAATGAATACGCAGTAGACTCTTGATAACCTGATGTCAGATCACTTAAGTATACTGTTTAACTTGAAATGACATGCAGATCCTGGAAAAATGCCTGTCTTTTCCATTGTAAAAACTAAGGATAACTAGAATTTGCTCTGAGCTGAAAAGTTGGATAAGTTGAGTCATTTTTTAGTTCTTTGAAATTCAATTACTTGTTGATTTTGTAATTCAAAGTTTGTCAGCTGACATTGGGTGATTGATCTTGATTACAATTTTTTTTTGCTTGTTTGTTAAGAAATCGTGAATTTCTTTCCATAAGTCACTGATCATCGGTGATACTAATTACTTGATTAATTTATCATTAGATAATGAGGGGGTGCTTATCGTGGCATCTTTTGTGAGTTGCAAATGTTTGATATGTGATTTAAAAAAATTAAGAAATCACTGTTTATTCTCCTATCTACAAAGAGATGCACAACTCCCTTCTTGTACCGCTTGTCTTTTGTCACGCCATTGCAGAAACAATCGCACATTAGTATGGCTTCACAAAAAGATTCACAAAATTAAGACAAAGTATCAGCTGATTCTTAAAGCTGAAAAGGGACTAAAAAGTGAAGCAGAAATAGCAAAGCATTTCAACATTCCTCCACATATTTTCCATGTGGCTTAAAAATACTGATAAAACCAAAGATGCTTGCTTGAACGACAGAAATGCAAGTAATAAAAACCAGTAACTTAAAGAAAAAAGTCAAACTTTGTGTTATCGGGAGTATGCTGTATTTTATTAGGAAACTTTGAATAAAATTGAGATAGTTGCTTACCTGTAGTTGTGGAGACAGGTTAGAATGCAAAGCGAGAATTAACCAAAGGTATTTTTTGTAAAATTAGTGTAATTTATTAATTAACACCAAATTCAGAAATATCATGTTTTTTAGTCATCAATTTTGTGTTTTGTTACTCTCGGAACATTTTGGCAGAAAGAAGAATCCATCCAGGTGCTAACATTTGCTTTGTTAAGATTGCTGATTGCCATATAGGCACACCAGCCATTAAAGTTTCTTGCCTCATGGCTGTTGTAAACACTTCCAGGTGTTGATTATTTAGTTAATATCGCAGAAGAAAAATGTAACAAATAAACTTGAGTAATCCTGCAACTGGGAATCTTTTCTGCAGATTTTTATTAGAAGTTGGTGAACTGACATGTTAATTCATCAGGTGGGCAGATATCTATGGGATTACCTCTTTGATGCCACTTAAAAAAAAAATTAATCATTTAATGTTCAGAAGATGATAATCCAGTTCCGAAACATACTATCTAGTTTGTTTGGGGAGAACTTAAATTCTTTTTGAAATTCTGCAGAAAAACGAACAGTGAAGTTTCTTCTGTCAATTTATTAACCGGTTGGTTTGGGGGAGTCTTGAGGAATGTTGTCATGAGGTGGTAGCTATTCTAAACACTGTTAAACAGTTTTTTTTCTTCTTTCTGATCATTGTTATTGCCATTAATTCGGCTACACAGAAATCAGAAGATTTTAAATTAGCAGTTTTGTTATTTTATGTTCATTTCCAGTGTTCACTTTTATTCATCGCTTGAGGAGGGCTGATTTTTAATTTTTTCTTTGAATAGTTGATGGTTTGTTCACCTGAGATTTAACATTCTGATGTAGTCTCAGTCAAGTTTCAGCATATTTGGAAAACTTTGTAGTCGATGCAGTTATTTCCAAAATGAGAACCTGATCTTTAGAATACTTTGCAGCTGGATTTTAATAGCATCTTTTAAAAGGTACAAACCCTAAATTTGGACCACTTATAGGTAAATTCAGTGCATCAATCAGATAGTTCCATTCTAAATAATAAGCAACATTTGAGAAAAGAATTTTTTGCTCCAGATAAAATCTCCACCCCCAGATGCTCCATACCTCCAAGCATCTGCATAGGTATGATAGCTAGCTGCAAATAGGTTTGAAATTGGAAAGTCTTATCCAGTCCATCATCAACTTTAGCAGTTGGTTGGGACTGATGCTAATTGATTACTCGTCAGACCAGTCCAGTGGGCTTTTCCTGAATGCCAAGTTGATAATGTGAATTACCTGTTTGTTTGGCCTACTGTTCTGCCTACCTGCCAGGTGCCAGCAATGGCTAACCAGACTGTCTGACTGTCTGTCCACTTGTATTGTTAGTAGATGGTAGGTTTGTGTAATACTCCAACTCCTTTCCAGCTAGAGGAACCAGAGACTATTCAGTCTGCCTGGCCATACAATGCAGGTAAGTGTGTTTCTTGTGGGGCAGATCAGGTTGCAGTCAAGGTGTAATGTGGCATGTCAACCAGAAGCTCTCACCTGGCATTTCCTGGTGAATGGTGCTGATTGCTTAGCCAATGTTAATGAGCCTTTCATAATGTGATTTGTTACCTCACGCCTTAGCTTTTGATTTCACCATCCTTGTTGCCAAAGATATAGCCAGACTACACAGTAACCCTCTTTTTTTAGGTGTTTAGCCTGGAAATTTATCATTTCTTTATAATTATTAATCTTTTATGAACTATAAATACCAAATCTTACTACTGTTATCTTAAATTGTAACTATGTACCATTAAACTGTTTTATAATATATTTATAAAAAGCCCACTAAATTCAATACATTATTAATGATAACTTTTGATAAGAATTTAAAAAAAAAAAATGAATTTTAATTTTTATTGGTTAATTTTTCTTGATTAAGTTCACTTCAAAAAGTGTGAAAAGGATATGTTTTTTTTTTTCCTGTTTCCTTTTTAAAGAGAATAGGAGACATTATCAAACAATCTTAAAATTTAAATTTATTGTTCAGCAAAAAAAAAAAAAACCAGCTTCAAATTGTTGAAACTTGGAACTTGCTACACCCTACTTTAGAAATTAGGTATTTTGTAAGATTTGTGTTTTAGACTTGTTAAGTTAATTTTAAAACTACATGATTAAGAACAGGTTGATTTTGGACTCTTGAGTTTATAGGCAAATTGCCTTTAGGCTCTGTATGGTTTCAGGCAAATATCATGAGGGAGATTACAGAATTAACTTCGTGCCTTTCTGTTACTAATTGAAATATTTTGGATAATGGCATTAAAAAAAAAAAAAATTTAAAGGCTTCTACAACATGAGAGCAGAAAATGAAAATCAGAACTCTTACAAATGATGATACATGCACTGTGCACAACTGTTGTGCGTAAGTTGTTTGTCTCCTTAACAGGAGAGCTTTTGTATCACTTATTCAGAATGAGAACATAAATGGCAATGTTATTTAAGAAAGCACGGGGTAGGCTCAGCCACTATTAATAAAATATAGAATAAAATGCCTGAACTAACCTACAACTTACACTCATGCATGTCATAGGTTTAATTCCATTGATGTTTTTCAGGAAACTGATGATATGGGTGATCTACTAAGATTTTTTTTTTGTCAACTATTTAGGAGACAAATGATTTGTTAAGATTTTATTTTGATGATTGTGAAACTGAGTTTCAGTTTAGTGCATGCATAATTAACTCTGCTCAAAACACCTACAGATTTTTAGAATATTTTGTCCTAATGGTGCTCTTGTTTTCTGTACTAGATAGGCTGGGCTTGTCTGGGATAGAGTTTAGTTGGGGGGGGGGGGCATATCAAAACATGAAAAGCCAAAATATAAAGGTACTTTGATATTGGAACATAGCCAGTTGAAAATCATTTTGATGAATCCTTAAATCTATCTGTATACAGCAGTAGCTGGTTTTGAATTTTATTATTATTATTATTATTATTATTATTATTATTATTATTATTTATTATTATTATTATTATTATTATTTATTATGTAAATAAAACAATATTTATGTTACTCTTTCTGTAATCAAACCTGATTGCTGAAAACATATGTACTAATTATATCCATTTAGTGTAATTTCAGTGAAATTAAAAAAAAAAAGTTAAGAAAAATTTAGATTTGATGGTTTCTGGAACACTCGGAAGGTGGTAACTGTGAGAACAGCTAGTTAGATAACTGCAAGAGAGAAATTGGAATTGTGAGCCAGCGAGTTTTCTCCACTTGGTGGCTGGCTATAAGGAAGCAATGGAAAGGGGGTGGGCTAAGCATAGCTTGTATAAATTCACAAGGGGTAGCAAAAAAATGTTTACCAATCTGAATAGAAAAGAAAGGTTTTTTTTTTTTAAAATATTTAATTCAGACTTTAAAAGAGATGACAAGCAGTGACAGAGTATGGAAAATGTCATATCTCTATAACCAAGAAAACTAATATTCTCTTCTCTTTATTAAAAAATACAGATTGCCAATAAAAATGTATCACAGACATGCATGCAAAAACAAAACAGTTAATCTTAATATAACAATGAAATAAATTATATGTACAGATATGAAAATACATTATTAAACTTAGAACATGCCCTTTTAGATTCTATTTCATTTAAAGCTAGAGATTAGCTTGGCTATCAGAATCTCCCAGTAAATCAGACTATTCAAAGAAAAGCTAAGGTATCCTTTTAGTTTCAGCTAACTGTGTAAAAATAATATGCTCTAAAAATTATTAAAATTATTTTTTTTTGCCAGAGAATTAGGGATCTCCCCAAATAATAATAATAATAAATGATAAGCTTTTTAATTTTTAAAATCTCACACTATTAAGATGTGTTTTGAGAAATCCTGTTCTAGCTTTACCTTAAGTGGCATGGTTGGTCTTTGTAAACGGAACCACCATTTTGTAGGTAGTAAGATTGAGCTACATTATACACCAACCAATTTGTTCTGGCAGCTTCGTGCAATTTTGGTGGATAATAAACTTTGCCAGAAATCATTTCGTTTGCTGAATAATTTATCACTGGTCCCACGGGTCATTGACATTTTCCCTTAAAATCGTTAGTTCCATATGGAGTCTTGTACAAAAAAACATTTTATTTTCATTGCAATTGTACAAGATACTAAGATGATACTTTAAAATATATATTCTTAAATAGTGGCAATATAAAAATATTGTGGAAGTTATGTGACGTGAATATGTCATCTTTGTAGCAAGGACGAAAGAGTGCAGAGTTGAGAAACTCTCTTAAGTTCTCCATGATAGTTATAAATGGAAAAAAAAAAAAAAAACTGAGTAGGAAGTTTTAGTTCTCTTAAAACTCCTTGTGCTTCAAACAAGTTACAAATGATGTAATGGAAATAGGTGCACCTATCAGATTAACGAAAAATGATAAAGAAACTTTATAAGACTTAGCTAAGGCTATGAATTGATAACATGTACAGGTTTTTGGAACTACGTGGTACCTGGAAGAAATTTTTTTGATTCATAATTGATTAGATCACTGCTAACCTTAGTTGTAAGTTTGTGTCTATGCTGTATCTGCTTATTAGTTGTTGATTGTAGATTTATCTGTATAATATCAAACACTTATGTAGATAACTTTGACAAAAGCAGAAGAAGGCTTATCTTGTTTGTTTTCATGTGCTTTTGATGGCTTTTGATGTCTGGAGTTTGATTTTAATCTTTACTCTCTCAAGTGTAGCCACTTCAGTATTTTTGAAAGTTACCAGGTGTCTGACTATCATTAGGGAAATCAAGTATCCTCTTAAGGGTTTATGCCTTTCTTGTTTTAATAATGCTGTTTGGAGTTTCTCAATGACTTGCATGTGTAGAATTAACCAGAAATTTAACAACACACACACACACCGAAGAGAAAAAAATAATATAATAATGCATTAAATAAAATTTTTAAAAAAAATTTGAATGTTGTTTTACCTTTTCTGATTAATGTAGACTTTTTGTGATAGTTTTCGATAAAAATTTATCAAAACACGAAGATGTTAGATAAATGCAGCATGAAATTTGAAAATAAATTAACTTCCAGGTAGATCCTGATAAAACTTTTGTTTTACAGAGTTTTGCAGGAGAGGTTTTTTTAATTTCTATATTTATTGCTTCATCCTGTATAACCAGCTTTGAAGTTAGTGAAGCCATCTTGAGACGTTAACGAGCCCCCTTTTTAAAACAAATAATTTTATCATTGTTTTACATTGCTTTTTTTTTTTTTAAAATAAAGTAGTAACTGATTAGTAATTGTTTCATTTAGTATTTTCATAATTTTAATTTAAAGCAGAGCTGGAACATTTATGGTTATACAAGATCTGCACCGTGATGCGCACACAAAAGATCTAGGAACTCCAGCTCATCTCTCTTGATATCAAAAGTATGTTGTGGTACATTTAAATTGAAGGGAGACGGTATCTGTTCACTGGCTTTTTCAATTATTATATTTAACTGCAAAAGTACTAGACTGGTCATGCTTAGACTTGAGTAGAGAAACATTGGGCAAGCATTCGCCTTTTTAGTTGTTCATATGCATAGCTATTCATAAAGAAAGCAGAACAAATTAATGATTTAAAAAAAAAATTTCTTTTTGTTTTCAAACTTTTAGTCTGAGAGAAATTTAAAGATGAACCTGGAAAGGTTATTACAGAATTGTTGAATAAGGAGTAAAGAAGTTATTTGAAGTTTTTCTCACTACTTCACCATGATAACTATTGATAAACATGTTGTTGTTGTTAGGGTTAGTCAAATGGTCCCTTTTGGTAAGCAAATGTTGGGGTTGCATTTATCCATAGAAGGCATGATTTACAATAGATAAAATTTGTATCTTCTTAGGGGCTGAAGCTGATTCTGACCCTACTTTTTTTTTTTTTTTTTGGTTACCAAGTTTTCTTGCTTGATGGTGCATGCATTAGATGACAAGGTCTGACCAAAAACCATCATAGTAGAACTTGTTGGTGACCAACATAAGTTGGAAGCCAACTGAAGCCACCGATGGTATGAAGGATCTGAAGTCTGTGGCAAATAAACTCTCTGTTCACGGCTTTCTTGATTTGCCATAGAATAGTAATTTATATTTGTTCCATGTACACAATCTCAAAAAATCTTCTGTAGACCCCCCCTGAGTAATTGTTGATCCTGTTTGTGTATTTTTATTTTTTGTGGAAGGGCTGCATTTTATAAATACCTAATACTTTGTCTTTGAAAACTGTGAACCCTTAATATGCTGCTGGTGCTCTGGATCAGTATGACTTTGTTTCCTCTAATTATTCATCAGTCTTAGAATATTACTTTTTGTTGTTTTGTCTTTGCAAAAAAAATAAAGAAAAGAAGCATAATTGAAGACATTTTAAAACTGATTTAACTTTTATGGAACTCTTTGCTATCTCTTCAAGCCTGAACGTTGATTCTTTTATGTATTAATTCTTTATAATGCCTCTCAGTGGAACTCTTCAGCCTGGATGGGATATTATATAATTTAAGCAGTAGATTTCCTTAGTCTTATTCTAATGAAAATTTTGAATTACTTTTCATTATTTAAAAAAAAAATTAACTGTGTAGTAGTATTTGATTTCTTTAATAAAAGAGATTTCTTTTTATAATTTTTTCATGAGTTTAATAATTACTCTTCAGACTTCTTTTAAAGGCTACGTTACAGTTTTCCTTTCCCTAATTATGTTTTTCATATTTAAAAAAATCCTTAGCTTATCTTCAGGTTGCATACATTTAATTTAATGGGTTTTTCCTGTGAAATAAAAGGTTACTTACAAATTACTATAGACTTATATGTGTTTTTAATACATTTTTAGCAGTTTTAAAATGACTTATGCAAACAACTATATTGGTACTACTAATAAAAATGAAGATACAGTAAGGGAGCTTTAATTTTAGAAAACAAAATGATACACATCTTTTCAGGAGTCATTTCAATTTGACTTAAATGTAAGGGGAACAATCTAGTCCTGAGCAAAGTTACAGAGTTATTATTTATAAGTGAGAAGTGACTCTTGTACGAGTATATTGCTTTGTTCTTGTAGAAGAGTTTTAAACTAGCAGGTGAGAGGTTCTTATAAATGGAATGATAGCACTCCATTTCTCTCTAGTATACAGTATTGCTCAAAATTGTCATCTGCCACATAAAAAATTTCAAAATCTTCATTATAAACAGAATTACAGTTAATTTTAGTTACCTGGTATCAAAAGTACAACTCACTAATAGCATTCACTAAAAGCAGCAGCATTTTTATTAATATATACTATTTTGTGTATTTGTTCTTTGCTTTCAAGACTGCTTTAACTTATTTGGGCATTGATTCCTTTAAATGTGCATGCAATTCTGGTGTTCTAGTAGTGATTATTCCACAAATCATGAAGAGTTGTTGGTTATTTTGTTTGTTTGTTTACTCTATGCTCCACAAATTTTCATTCAGATTAAGATATGGAAACTGGGGTTGGGGTGGCCACGTGCTTTGGATCATTGTGCTGAAATACAAAACCATGGCCGACTGAGTGAATTCTACATGGAATTGCTTGTTGCAATATTGCTGTTATGATTCTGTAGACTTTACAACACCTTACAGAAACGACCCCAATTCATGAGACACTTCACCATGCTTAAGCTAGTGTGATGCACATGTTAGAGTAGATGCTTGTTTGTTTAGCACCCAGGGAAACTTTACTTCAGCTGTCTGAAAAAGAATATCTTTTGTATTCTTTTGCAGTGCAGTATGATTTTGTATGTATTGGCCCAAAGTAGATTCTTTGCAATGTTGTTTCCACAGCAGTGGTTTCCATAGAGTTTGACTTGACCATTCAGCTGCCTTGGCATGTTTTTGTTTTGACAGTAGTTTTGCTTATATTAGAGAGTTTCTAATTGAAATGACACCTTTCTTATTTTATTGTGATGAAAGGTGTTTGTATTGGTTTTCTTTTTCTCTAGTCTTCCATTCCTTACTTTGTTCTTGTGCATTCTTGTAGCCTTCAGTCGATTTGTTCCTCGCTAAAGTATATTGTACTGTTTCCTTGGAAACCTTTAATTTAGCACCATTGTTACGCTGATAATGTTTCTGTATGCTTAATAAACGAATTTGGACTTTCTTAGCTTTAGATAGCTCTTGAACCATTCTATTTTGCTCTGAAATGAAGCATTAAAGCCTATGGCTTGTATTATGCTTACTGAATGCCAATAGTTAGGCTATTGGACTGACAAGGCCAATGGTCTGAGTTTGAATTCCAGTTGGAACTGATTCAGTTTGGTGTATCTTCCTGGCATGATTTGTTTTCACTCTTCACCAGCCAACTATGTGAGTTTTCCTCAGGAACTCTGGTTTTTCTCCCTTATTTAGTGAAGTATGGTCTTTTGTTAGGTAGCAAAATGCATGGGTGACACTTACTGTCTAAATCACTATATTAAGAGGACTTGGCCATCCACCAAGTACTATTCCTTGGGCACATTGCTGAGGCTATTCCTTGTTTGTGATTGCATATTGTGAGCTACCTAACTTATATAGACAGACAGTCTGACCAAGATGCCAAATGATGGCATTGATTTTAGCAAATGTAGTTCAGCATTATTTTAAATTAGAACATTAAAGCATTTGCTTATATCATTGTATAAAATAACAATCAATAGGGAGTATCAACTATGATGACCTTGTTCATTTTACCTATGACAAATTACATAAAACCCATGTTTTTAAAACGACTTCATTAATCGTTTGTATCAATTAACTAAAAATAACTGCACAAATAAGGTACATGGTAATTTTATATACTTTTGAGAAGAAAAGTATCCAGATTGGATTGCTTCAAATTTTGAACATTTTTTTTCGATGTGTGTAATTCAATCTTTATGGATTAGTCTGAAATATTCCTCAGTTCCAGGCAAAGACTGCATGAAAATGCACAGTTTCTATCATTTACTTAAAGTCTTTCAAGGAAGGGATCACTGGTTCAGTAGTTTCATCTTCTCTTCCAAATGTTTCATCCATTTCTTTCTTTTCACTAGTCATTACAGAGTCACTGACACTGTCATCGTCCATTGTTCAGATGTTGGCACCTGTGTCTCTCCTAATATCATTTCATTAAGTTTTGTTTCTGGTGTGCAGTTGTTTGCACATCAATTATTACAGGCATCTTATCTGAATCTTCATCACCAGCATAAGTCCAGCTGGCATGTTTGAGACAGTTTTTCATGCACTCTTTTCTTCACCCACACTGCCATGCTTCCTTTGTGAAGTGCATGGTTTATATAATATCCACTTGAAATGGTTTTCCACTGTTCATACATTCCAACATCATCCTGAGTTGGAAATTCCTGTGCCAGGACTTGAAACAATAGATTGTGCCTTATTTAACTACAGTATGCCCATGGAATTAAGATGCAAAAAGTGTTAGGGTTAGGGTTTCCTGCCTTCAAATTGGTAATTTTGGTATGCGTCAACTAACAGTAGAGCCTTTTGGCTTTCTGCCTGCATCTTTTTTTGTCAAAAGCTCTGAGCCATTCAGTCGAGATGCCATGAGTCAGTCATGCCTTCTATTTTGTTGTTGTATCAAGAAGAGACAGACAGGCAGTGTTTTCACGTTTTATAGTACCTAGGATTCACTGCTTTTCCATGGAATAGAGGGAGCACATGGTCTGACCAGTCCATGTTTTCCACAAGCAGGTGTGTTGTCTGTTGTTTCTTCTTTTTATTGCCGGTACTATCATTGTCTATGTTCATGAGTGTTTTTCTGAACAGAAATTTCTGAAATAGCCTAGTTTTGTTGCCACTGTAAATGTATTTCAGGCTGTAGTATTGTATCAGCTAAGGATAAATATCTTTTAAACCAAGCACTTGTCATCTTGGATTCCACTTTATCCCCCCCCAATAACTGCTTGAAGTTATTTAATCTAGTCAACCATTTGATTGTTTGAAATTCTCCATGCTCAAAGATGATGCATATAGTTTAGCCTTTGTTCATAGTAAGTTGGCTGAAAGACAGACACTTTTGTCATTTGCTGTTTTAAACTAGTGATGTACAGTGTCATCAAGATTTTTGTGATCTGTAATGCAAATTCATTTTCTTTCTAACAGTGTTTTACTGTGTACAATGGCAGCCCTGGTTTATCTCCTTTTGCCTCCATACCATAGCAGCTGCACTCTTTGCTAGTCAGTCAGATTTCTCTATAAATCACTGCTTGAGATTTTGATTATTGTTCTAGATCATCAAGAAGTTGCAGTTTCAATTTTTGGAGGCAGAGAGTCAGTCCTCTTGCTTTCATGCACTATTTTTAAATTTCATACTGCAACAGTTCAGTGATCAGCAGGCTATACACATTGCACTTACATCATGCAACTGCTTAACTTATATCCACTGCAGTCGGCTCTCTTTTGCTTAGTCAATCATCTTTGTTTTATCAAAACATTAACACAACTTAACTGAGACCAGTCAATTCAGTGATCATTATATCCAGGTCACAGTATTGCAACGGATTGTTCATTTAGCATAAATTTCAATAGGAAAATGACATTCTAGTTGTTGAGATTGTTAAATCCAGTTTAAAAAAAAAGGGGGGGCAGGGTCATTATAGTGAGGTTTGACTGTGCTGTGTTTAGTTTTTCTGTTACTTTCGATACTTGAAAGGCTATTGAAGTTTCACAGCACTAGTCTTCAACATTTCAGATCTACGCAGATAGTGATGTTCAAGTGTGTGAAATTATGGACCGTGGAATCCCTGAGGTAATGCGTGTCTCAGGCAGAAATTTCTAAAAGGTTTGAATGTTCCTAGTCCCAAGTATCCAGGATAGTTAAAAGAAACACCAACATAAAATAATAATGTACACAAAACATGAATGGAGAAAGAAAATGCCAACATTCTAAGAAGGATGGTGATGTAGAAGTGGGCCCCCTCATCAACTGCTTCTTACAAGCAAAGCAAAGGCCAAAGAATTTCCCATTATTTGTGATCTGCAAGGAAGTGTGTTCAACAGATGTAATTAAAACTACAGACAAGGAATTTGAATCATTCTGGGAATGGTTAACTAGATGGAAAGAAAGGAATTACATCAGCTTCAGGAAAATGCAGAATGAAATGAAAAATGACGATGCCTGGATTGCACACTCTTTGCCAGGTCTCCATAAGAAGAATGTTTATTGCAGATCAAAATGACAGTGAATTAGCTTCTTAATATTAAAAATTATATTTTTGCACTTAACACACAAAATGAATACACTCAATATTTTGTTCAAAAAATTTAAGGAGATATGGTAATTTTGGCTACAACTGTAGACTATAGCTATAGAGTCAGAAGATCAGGAAGTTTGTGCAGGTCTGTTTGTTTTTATTTTTTAAATTAAACTAAGTGATTGTTAGTATTTTTCAGAATATGACAGCATTGTTTTAAATGAAGATTGTGGCTGTTTGAACAGTTGATCCATGTTGACAATTTGCAGAGATGTGCCATACTCAAGAAAATTATACATAAGCAGTGCTTTAAGAAAAATTCATAGAAATTCTTGCGCTCTGCTAAAACAGCATATCATATTCTTCAGTCTGTTTATCAGCTGGGTGCTTTAGTTATCTAAATGTGTAATTAAATCACAATGTACATCTTTAGGAATTTTTTTAAAATGTTTTTACATATTTACATTTGAAAACAAAAGTGGACTTATTTACTTAATTTTTTTGCTTCTATTAGTGATGCACTTGTCGATTTTTTAAAGTCATGGGCTAAAAAAAGCCAAACCATCCATTATGTGAGCATCATGTACAAACCTCTGCTCTTCAGTGGTTTTATTATTAATGCCAATTAAATTTATTGATATCCATCCAGTATAAGAGCTAAGCACCATTAAGGTGGTGCTGGTATACAGGTGTATTAGCTAGGAAGGGAAAACAAACAAAAGGCAAAAACTGATTTATTTATTTTGTGCGCTAAAGTAGCAGTCAGCTTTACAACTTTTGTTACAGATTGAAATTGGTGCCAAAAGTCGGAGCATGCAAAGCAGCTTATGTAGGATGTGGATCTTTGTCTTTATAAACAAGAGTGTATACACAAGGGAGAGAACTTTTCTGTGCAGTTTCATTTTTTAGGATTAAAACAGAAAACTACTTAAATTCAGATGTATTCTTAACTCTAATCACTCTAAAGCATTTCTGTTTCCTATATTTAAAAATATTTCTTTGGCTACCATTTATTTAAAAAAAAACAACAAAAACTGCGAGATTGATTGATTTATTTTTTAAAACTGTTAATCTGGCTTAAAATAGATTCTACAGGTATGTGTTGCCCACCCATTCATTTTTTATTTCTGATTTGGTAATACAGTTTGCCTGGGGTGGGGGTTAGAGGATACACCAGATATGAAAGTTCAGCCACCCTAATAAATAAATTGCTAGAACCTTTAGAAGTGGGAGGAAATCTCAGTAAACCCCCCACCTGTTGTGAAGAAAATAAAAATACCACAACTAACCGGTTATTCTAGATGAACCAGAGAGGATCTATGCCAATGGCTAGATACAAAAACGCATAACCTGGACCCTTTTGGGGGACCAACAAAACCGTGATCACCACTGTGGGTAACAAGAGCAGAGTGTCCTTCTTTGTATCATGTAATAGCAGTTTTTCCAGGTAAAAAGCTACATACTTTAGGAAAACTAATAATACTATGCAGATTCAAATTACTGAACCATGATCAGCGCCATCTGTAGTAGGACTGAAAACGCTATTTAATTTATTTAAAAAAAAGATGCTACTTTCATTAACTGATTAACTATAATTTGTTGCTCCAGCAGGTGTGGTTTTGCAGAAAGGATAGATTTACAAATTTTTTGCTGAAGGCTCTCATGCTGTCCTTTGCTAGCTGGTTCCAAAAACAGTTTATTCTGAACCCTCAATCTTCCTTAATTAATACATATTTTTTTTTGTATTAAAATTTAGAAAAAATGACATTTGAACAGGTCAACCCATTGAAAAAACAAGAAAAATTATTATTACCCATCATTATCAGTTTTTTTTTTTGTTTGTAATTTTCAAATCTTCGATATTCTTGTTGTTTTTTTTCTTCTTTTTCTTTTTGAAAGATGTGTTCGCATTTTGTGTTGTCACGACTAAAAGTGGTCACTGTTTTACACTCTCGCTCCTAATACCATTGATGAAAAACGAAATGGAAAGGGGGGGGGTTATTTGAAAGGGAAAACCTTCACGGCAGTTATAAGTAGTGTTCTGAGTGATGACTTACATGGACCTGAGACAGGTAACAGAAGAATGAATGTTTGGCCAAACCACAGTATCCACTTATATGGGAAATATATTTTTATTTATTTTATTTTTTACTGAGTGTTACAGTTGTAGTTTTTCCACTAAACATGTTTAATAAATTAAAAAATACTATTTGGTCTACCGTAAGTTGTAAAAAGGTTGTTAACGTTTGAAGGTTAAACATACGGTTCCCTGCCATGTTAAGCTGGTCCCTTATGATGTATTTGACTGAAATTTGCATAATCCAGATGTGATTATGTTTACATTGGATGCCCAGGTGGAAAGCTAATCATTTTGCACTATCACCCTGGTAAAAAAAGGCAGATCTTGAGATGTTTTTATATATTTACCTGAGGTCATCTTATAGGCTGTTCAGTGTGTGACCAGAGTTAATGACAGATTGCCAAAGATATCAACATTTCTTGTAGATCTGCGCCACTGTTATTATATAAAGTTCACCATGGTGAAGGTGAGTGTAACTACTATGGCAAAGTGACCTGGAAGGCTTTTAACAGTGATACCATGATAAGAATATACCATTAGTTGCCACTTTACATTCACTGGCAAGATTCTTTTCCTAACAACACTTGTGCAACAGAAAGGTGCCAAAGAAGGATCCAGCATCAATTCGGGTGTCTTGGTTATAGAAAGTATGCTGAATGTAAGAATCCTGTCTATCCAAATAGGAATAAAACACTTTGAAAGATCTTGTCAGAGAATCTCTCACTAGCAAGATTCTTGAATTGTTGGTGGGATGTACTGTTCTTTGATGGATCTGGGGTTTAGCAGTTCACATCTGGAGGCCACACCTTGGTTTTACCCCAGTGTCTTTAGCCTGCTGTCAAGTATGGAAGTGGGAATGTCACAGCATGGGGTGCAATTGGGCATGGTGGAAATACAGTGACATGTGTTGAAGAATGCATAATTTCTGCCAGATACATTACCATTTTGAAACATCTTCCATTTTACCAATGAGGCATACTGAGATATGATGATCATATTCCTTAGGGGAATGGTGCTGCATGTCACAACTCTCATGTGACCAAAGTCTCAAAAAAGGAATTTAAGCATTCAATTTTTCTGTGTGTTCCAAAATTCTGTTATGAATCCAATTGAGTTCAATGAGAGAATCTGGATCATCAGCTGAGATAAACTTATCCACGTCCCACCAGTGATAAAATTAAAGGAAGTTGGCACCTTGATATAAAATCTTGCTGATTATTCATTGCCAAAGAGGGTACAGGGTCATCTTGCAGCAAGGGACGGCCTGGCTATGTTAACATAAAGAATTTAACTTTATTGCTTGTTTTTATATACCGTTTTCCATAACATAATATAATAACAGTTAGCAAATTTATTGTAGAAGAACTCCATTTGTATTCTTAAGATCTATGACTAAAAGTTTAGTTTTTTAAGTGTGTAAATCTTTCCTCGTTCTAATAAAAATATTTAAAAAAAAATATTCCAGGTGCTTCTCCACTTGTAAATGGTGGCTGCTGCCATGTTGGTTTCAGAAGGTTGTCTTGTCACATGATGTTTTATGAGATTCTGCTATGTTGCAGCTAATCATTGAATATGATCAGGCCATTTACTTGCCAATAATGAAGCTATCTAGTCTACTTTGTACTTGGAAAATAATGCATGTGTGTGCGCAACCAGGGAAGCCTATCATAATGGAAAATCATTAGGCAAGTCATTGTTCAAAGGAAAATTGCTTTTTAAAAAAAAAGAAAAAGTCATTGTGTTTTTCTTTTCTGGAAGGAAAAAAAAACACCCCTTTTTGGCTGAATCATTCATCATTCTCGAGGAATTTCGATAAATTCCCTGTTGAATGATGTACACTTTTTATTTTATCTGTTTAGCTGCAGTGTGAACAAATATTTCCGTATGTTTCGAGAGTTGTATGCTTGGATTTCCTTCCATCCAAGATGATAATTAAAGGCCACAGTCAAGTTTTTTTTTTTTTTATTTAATTTTTGTTGCACTTAATTGGCTAATCGTTGAAGGAAAAATATACCAGCCTTGCGTAACAGGAAGTCTTGTTTATTTGTATCAGGTCTTTTCTGTTTGTGACCAGTGCATGTGGAAAATATTTACTGCAGATTGTTTTCAGGGAAATTATCGGAAACTTCTCCAAATTTATCTAGGCGTGCTTAAGAAAAAGACGCTTTTAACGAATTGGAATTATGCCTGTCCCTTCTCTACACTGCTGAACTTACTGTCAGTAAATCATCATTTCTTTCCTTATAAACTTTGATTCTTTATAGTCTTTTATACATGAAACTGTTTTTTTTTTTTTTAATACCAGAATTTATTCTTGGCCTTTCCACACCTGGTATTAAAAGGGGGCTTGACTGTATTGCCAGAATCTATTTTCACAAGTGATAAAGATGGGAAGTCTCCAAATGTTAAATGGAAAACTTAAGAGAGACTCCAATTTCAGAAGTAATCATGAACTTGAAATTGAATTAGGGATATGAAGAATATATTAGGGTCTCACACCTCATGAACTGTTTTCCCCCAACTCTAAAAATATATTAGTTTTCCAGAATTAGAAATCTTCTGGATGGAATTGCTTCAACACTGTAACAATGAAACGAAGTACAGACAACAAACAACAAGTCGTCCGTCGTCTTGGGAAAATTTCTTATCAAATTTTTTTTTTTTTTTGTTTGTTGAAAAGCTAGGATTTAATTTAAAAAAAATTTTTTTTTTTTTGGAATTCTGATCCATTTGAAAAAGAAAAAAAAATACTGTTCTTAGAAATCCGGCTTTTTTATTCCTTGGCATGAGATATAGAGATTTTTGGTAGTTTTTGGTTAGTAAGGGGTGTTTGTTGTAACCATTACAATAGTTTTACTATGTGGGTTATGTATATACTGTGAAAATAGACTCTGTCAAATTTGCTGATAAAATTATACCTTGGTTATTCTAAAATTTAGATCCTGCTGTTGACATTAGAATTTATTGTCAGTTTAGTATTGGCTCCTGACTGAGATCCTATTTAAAGAAGACTCGAAGTTACTTTAAACAGCCAAGGAGGAACGTTAACTGTTGGGGAATAGTCTTGATACAAATTTTCGCGACAGTGTAGTTTACATGCCCCACTTCCCCTGAAACCGTGTCTGATAAAAATTGGGAATAAATTGTAAGTTCTGCACTAGACTTCCAGTCAATTTTAGTTAAATGGTCTATCATACAGACCTACTCAACCTCACATCTGAGACTGTAATTATGTTCAACATTGTGGAAGACAATTTCCTGTTTTTTTGAAAACCTACTCCAATACTGAAAATTGTATTTCTGTCATTTGCCCCTAGTCTGTCTGTCTCATCCTCATAATAACGTATTTCAGGTTTTCTTTGGTGTAAAATGCTGTTAGAGTTTAATACTAAGTCATAATTTATCACTTTAAAAAGTTTAACATTATAATTTTATGACTAACTGGTGTGTGCTCTGCATGAACATTCTGATTGCTAATTTCCTTTTTTTGAAGAGTAAGCATTAGATCTTGGATTACCTTTAAACTCGCCTGCTTATCGTCTTTTCCAGTCACGGAGGCATTCTGTTCTTTGCTTCTCACTTCAAATAAAAGTAGGGCTGATTGAAAATTTCAGTAGGCTTGTGAACTTCAAAATGAGCATATTGGGTAAAACCAAAGGAAAACTAAGTGTGCCCTTTAAAGATAGCTTCTTTTGTGTGATATATTGTGGTTATATTCATATAATTCTAATTGCAGCATATTTAAAAATCTTTTAACATCAGTTATTTCACTTTGAACGTTTTAGTGATTAGTTAAGATGCTTGCTTGCTTGGCAATTTAGCACAAGGTACCGTCTCCACTTACCTGGATAAAGAGGTTGGGGAGCAATTGGGTTCCATAGTTGACCTAACATGCACATGCGCGCACGCACACTTATTTTATTACTTTTACTTTTTTGTGAGCTTCAACATTTGAAAACAGTTTAATTGGATTTGATCCTAAATTCTGGTTTCTTAATGGTCAACTATTTCTTTTCCCCTCCAATTCACAGAATCATAAATCTGCATATTAGTGCTTCACACGACCATCTTATTATTTGGTCAGTATTTAAGTAGAGACCACACACAATTGCACCAAGTTTTGTCAGCAAACCAGTGTATCCAGCTGATTAACAGATTAACACACATCCAGCGGGATTGATCTGATTTTGGAGTTCGAGAGGGAAAAGTGAAGATGGTAAACCTTGCGTCCACTTATTCAGCCAGCCGCCCCTCCCACACACAATCTATAAACATTCTAGCTAAAAAATTTTTTTGGGAGATAGTATTTTGTTTAGAGGGCAGTTAGTTGTCTCTTAGACCCCTCTCCCTCGTTGTAACTAGGTGAACACCAAAACACAATAATACTGTCTGAAAATACATTTCCGAATTCAACACAATTATGAGTCTTTAAGCTTGAAATCAAAAGCTTAAGAGATTTCTCTGTGTTGGAGTGATCAACATAACCATTTCCAAATACGGATTAGTACATAACTATGTGAACGCCAAAGTATTGGAAGTAATGCTGGTCTGCAAACAAAGATTCTAAATTGAAAATAATTATGAAAATCTGTTAAAACTACAATTTAGTGTTTAAAATCAAAAGTTTTTAATAATACAGAAATATCAAGTTCATCGTCCATCGTCCTCTGGATTGAGGCTGTATCTTATTGGCTGATGTACATACATATATGTCCATCAGTGCTAGAAAGCCATTCAGTGTCTATAGAAGCTGGAGGTGTACATAAATGCACCTGTGCCAGCTTTTCCAGTCTTCTGGAAAGTATTTCTTTCCATCATGAAGGATCTTCATTTCTGGGTAGTAGGGGTAAATTTAGATACTCCATAATCTTGTTCTATGTTTTAGTTCTTGAGGATCTGTAGTTTGCTTTCCTGTAGAACTGGTAGCTTGATCACTCAGTTTGTTAATAAAGGACAGTTACTTGAATTAGCAATTTCTGATAAGTCAACACAGATAGTATTACTAAGAATGAATAATTAAGCAAAAAATGATGGAGAGGCTTTCTTTATCATAAGAATTAAATATTAATGTTATAATGGTTACATTCGTTTGATTATACAAATTATACATATATTCCATAATTAAAACAAAGTTTTAGATCTATTTTTGTAAAATATAACATATGACTTCAGATACTGCAAGAGAATTTTCTAATAATAATTCAATGCAATATAGGTTCCATGCAATGATTATCTCTTATTTCAAAAAATCTTAAATATTTTCAAAATTCTATGTATCTGTATGTATGTTTACTTATGTAGTTATTTTTATTTTTTCATCAAATCTATATTGGCTGCATATTGTAATATATCACAAGTTTTCAACATTTATGTGAACTGAGCAGTTAGGGTGACTTTTCTCTTTAATCTTTATTAACAAATAAACTTTAGACACGCAGCTTCATGAATGCATCTGCTCCAGTGAGAAAGAAGGCCCAGTCAGCGCTTTAGACCTGTTTATTTTTTTATGCTTGTGATTAGTCTGTCTACGGAAATAAATTTCTGGCTTCCCAGTAGGAGCAGGCCAAAAATTCTATCTAGGGTTTTACTGATCAGCCTATTAATTGATAATTATCCATTTTGATAATCTGCACAGCTTTACGAGACCCTGAAGAAATTAAGTCCTTAATGTCAGAAACGATAGGTAACTCTTCAAGAAGTTTTAGTACACCAGTTGTGGACTGTCGACTATAAAATACTTTATTTTGTTGCTATATTTAGATCAACCTGAAGAGAATATTCTCTTAGGCAAATGTCATAAATGTAGATGATGTATTAACTTGAAGTAGTAAAAGAAATTTAGCCGGAGACTGACAAACTACGTATTGAGCTTTTGTGTAATCATCCATTGTAAAAACTTTAATGCAAAATGAAAGTATGAAACTATATGAATTTGTCTGTTATGAATATAATGAGTATAATAAAGTGGTGTGATTTTCTATATATATGTAAAAGGTTATAAAGAATAAAGCTATCAATTTCTAAATAATGTTTAGCTTTATTTGCTTTTGATCTTTAGCTTTTAGAGAAACAAATGTAGTTTCAATGTATATCACCACTGCTTATGTCTTGGTTTTAACGATAAATTACTAATTACAAATCAGATGTGCATAAGAAATAATTAAATGTTCTTTCACTGATATTCTGGTCACTGTTATCTTGTGTGTATTTGTAGGACTTGTGAAGTTGAGAGGAGATGGATTTTTATATATATATATATAGAACCAGATGTCATTCTGCACAACTATGATGCATTTTAAATCACATTCTGCTGTTTTCTTGGCAGAAGTGTGGCATCAATTAGACTCGTTTGAAAGTATCGTAAACGTATACTGAATTTTCCTTGAAATGAATCGGTAATGTAGACAAGTTATTGCAAAAATGTGCTTTTACTGATGGAGTAAATTAAGTCTGTTTAATAGCAGACTCTGGTCTTTCAAAAGATTTATAAGCTATGAAATAAAAACTGGTAATGTTGCCTTTAGTATCAGAGTAATGTTATCTGATTGCATTTTACTTATCAGTCTAAATGAAATTAAACATTTTAATTAATGATAAGGAAGTTTATGTAAACCGCACGCGTGCGCACTGTGTGTGTTAAAAGTATGAGGATTACTGACCTAGCTAACGTGAGCTATATTGTTAAAGATGCTTACTACATTATGGATATTTAAGGGAAATTGTCACAAAAGGATTTACAGTTAGTTTACTTTACAATAGTCTGATCTTTTGTTATTGTTGTTGTTATTGCATAACTAAATTTAAAAATGCAGAAAATACATTTGCTTCATTTGCCTTTGGAATTCTGTGAATATAAGAAAAATTATTTTATCTGAAAAGTGAAAAAAAAAAAGAGAATAGGGGTGGCACATATTACTTGAAGAGTTGGTTGAGGATTATTGCTTGCTGCTGCTTCAGTTACTCATTGGCAGATGCTGAAGTCATGTGTTTTAGTATAGAGAAGATTAGACAAGTTCTGTATGAAAAATTAATGTTTCTTTATTTAGCTATGGGAATAAAAATTAATCTTTAATATTGTGGTACACTTGTGCTTGTTATGGCATATGAGTAGTTTTCAGAACCTCTGCCTTGTCCTTCCTGGCTTTAGAGGTTGTCCTGGAAGTTATCGCCATTGTTTATCACCTACTTGGTGATATTGCTATAGTAATGACTTCAGACTGCCTATGAATTACGTAAGAAAATTGGATGTAATCTGCATATGCCTTTTTAGTCAATTGTTTTTTTTTTAGCTTGTTGATATTGTTGAATCCAAATTTTTTTGCTTGTGTCCATAGACAATGCATTGTACTTTCCTTTAAACTAAAATTGAAAAAAAAAACAACAAACATTCTTCTGCTGTAGTATTCTCTATCAAGGGAGATAATTGTAGTTCTCTTTGGCCATTTGCTTGAGATTTGAATCTTCTGACTAGTCAAAATCTATTTAAAAAAAAATTTTTTTTTTGTAGGTGTGGGCTTGTTTTTTCTGAATATTTTTTTATTTTCTCTCACTTTAACCCCAATGTTTACATGGTTCTATGAACCCCATACGTCTTATAGCATCATGCAGTTCAAGTAGCTTCTCTGGTCTTCAATCCCATACCTGGGGTATTCTGTCGATAACCAGTAGAAAATGAAAATAGTAGCATCAGTATCCGTTTGTTTTTAATTTGTGCATCAATCAGATTGAGGCATCGTCCCTCTCTGTTACTTCAGACAGTACCTGCGTTACTTCTTCATGGCTAATCAGCAGGGACTTCTTTCAGTTTCTAGCAACTATTTAAAAAAAAAAAGATCTAGAATTGGATATATTTTTTTAATGTGTTTTTATAATTTTTTGTTAATTGGGCGTTTTAAATACAGATTTTCTAATTGAATGAAATACATAAATTAATAAAGTGGTTTTTAAAGAAAATACTTAGCTTTAACAGACTATATCTTTCTCTATTTAAGGACCTCTCCTGGTAGTATTTGAGTTCAGCAGCTTTTATGTAAACTTTTTTTGTTGCATATATAAATACAAAGAAGGAAAGTCCTCAATCATTCTTATTATTCTTGGTAGTAATATTTTATTTCAGAGGGAAACGTTGTAAAAAATAAATAAATAAATAAATAAAGAAGAAATAAAACAATTCTTTTAACTGCTTAGTTCAAACATCGCATGGGTGGCAAGGAGCTATCCATGTGTGGAGATACATACGCCATCAGGATGGATGTTTTATTGCCTATTGATTTAATCTGGTTTATTGCACTAGCACTGTTTTTGGAAGTGTAATCTTTTATATAATTTCTTTGTTTAAAAAAATGTTTCGATGTTAAGCTGTGCTGATACCTTTCTTCCATCTGACAGATGACCGCCTAACACTTTAACTGTAGATAGCACAGAATTTGTTATCGCCCACATACTCAAAACAGTCTTGTTCTTTTGAAACAGTTTTTCATCTGTTGTCTGGTACTTAAATATTTTCCTGTAATAGTGTGCTCCTGTGAACTGGTTATTTTAGGTAGAATAGCACTGTCAGAAAGTACTGACATATTGAGCAAGTATGAATCATATTATTGAAGGAATAATGATATGGATTATAAAGACAGGTAGAATTATTGCTATACTGTCACTTTAGGCTCCAAAAATACTGTTGTCAGGTCGCCATTGGCAACCAAAAAAAAATCTAGCTGGAAGATGTTTTTTCTGGTAACCATCAATGACACCACCAGGATAATGTAGAGGTCCTATGGAAACCTGTATAGACCAGACCCATTGTTTTGGAAATTTGGACAACTAAATGATTCAATAAAGCATGATGATGGGGAATAATTTCTGAAACACAGGTTCTTTAATTAGTTACACCAAAGAGATGGTGGAAAATTCTACAACTGTCTAATTTCTATAGGTAAGATATCACCAAAAGCTCTCTGCTTTCATCTATGTATTTGGAAGTATTGAATTTAAGTCTGTGTTTTGAAACTGTGCCCCTCCCTCTGAATATGTTTGTAAGATTGTGTACAGTAGTTCCTCAATATAAAGCAGCCATTGGGAGCACGAATCATGCCAATTTTATATGAGTTAAATGCTTTAGGGTAACAGAGAATTTGACATCTTTATGCATGTGCATCAAGCTTAATGGTAAAGTTTAATCTAGTACCCTGACAAATTGTCCAGTGTTTGAACCAAAAACTTTAGCTTTGAAGTAAAATTCCTGCAGAATTATAGTAAAAGGTTAAGAGCCAAAATACTGCCAAGTTATATTTGAATTTATGTTAAACTGAAGTACATAAAATCAAGGGACTTCATTTGAAATTGAAAATATTTTCTAAAAACCTGTGCAGCAAGACCAAAAGTTTTGCATCATCATAGAATTTTTAAAAATTTTGCTTGATAAAGTCATAATAAACCAACTTAATTAGCATAATAATGTTACATTAATGTACTGAAGTGCATACTACTGTATAGTTTTCTGCGTAATATAAAAAGATGTAAAAATTGGAAAATGTGACAATTTTAAATCTAGCATGCAAATACATGAGTTTCAAAAGACCTTAAAAATCATGACAGCAAATGTGACTTAAGAGAGACATTTAGAAGTGATCGTGTATACAGTGGCATCTTATGAACATGATCTGAAGATCAGTTTTGTTATTGTTATTTCTGAGGGGATGCTAAACTTTTGACTCTGGCTTTACTTTCAATTACTATTAATAAAATTGTCAAATCTTTTGGTTTGTACATTATATTGCATCTCCTTGTTTTGAAGCAGTTCCATTTTGTTTGCTTATTTGACTTTTTAATTTTTGTAATATTTGTTGGTTTTCGTCAAGATCATTATCATTCAGAAAGTCAAACAGTCATTTTAAGATTTTTTTCTTAAGGGTGAATTAATTTTCTAAATTGGGAATTCTTTTAAAGTTTGAATTTTAGCTAAAGGTTTTTCAGAAAAAGAGAGAACAAAACTTTAGAATGCAAAAATATTGGCTCTCCAATTGATAAGGGTGGTGCCACAGTTATAATAAACAAACAAGAATACCAGAGCAAAACCCAAGAAAATCTGCATAGTGCAAAAGTATAAAAACCTGTTAAGGGATCCAACACAATACAATGAAAGGAGACAAAAGACTTAAACAGCTCTGGCCCCTGAAATAGCTAAGCACACATCTTAGTCTTATATCTCTCTACCTCACATATGTGGTTTCCCAGTAATTTATTGAGATCCATTGGGTCACCAGGCCACCTTTTGGCAAAACATCTTCAGAAGATTCTGACCTTAGTTGGACATAGTACTTCACATGTCAGAAAAAAAAACTTCATTTTGTAGCCATCATCAGAAATTCTACATTTTTAACATGGAGATATGCTAGGCAGATAGATAAAAAGTTAGTTCAGTTTGTGCTTCAGTTAATGAGCCCTTATCCACCACAAGGAATAAACTTGAACAGGACATAGAACTTGAAGGGTAGAACTTGGAAGCAATGAATTTAATCTCATGAGTAACAGAGGTCTTCAATAAACAAACTTACCTCTCTCTCTCTCTCTCTCACCTGCTAACCATAAACTATTTGCAAGCTTCATTTGCATAATTTCAAGACACTAATATGAAAAAATACAAAAATATGACAAAAAGATTAAGATTACTACATGTAGGATAAGTGTGAAGGAAATACTAAAAAAAAAAACAGTAGATTTTTTAAAACAGAATTAATATTAGCATTAACACAATATATAGCCATTTTAAATTTAAGTGCATCAATTATTTATTTTTGTGTTTCTAATTCTAAGATCATCAGGGGTGAATAAAATAGTGTTCATCTTTATTATATGAATGAAATAAAGAAGCAAGCTCTGGAGTACTATTTTATGATGCTGCTGGTAAAAAGCTGATCTCTGCATGCATAAACTATTCCAGCATTATTGCCATGACCAAATTTCAAAAGAGTTACTTTATATTTAATATTTGTTGCCAAAAACACAAAAGTTATTACTGATAAGGAAAGAGAAGTTTCTTTCACAAACCTGTGCATGCACAGATCACATTTTGGAGAAGCGAAACTTGTCATGCTATTGGTTTGATTATGTCACTTGATGTGATTTACTGTGCTTTTTTGTTAAGTGATTTTCTTAGAAAATATTAACAGAAAGTGGTTTTTTTCTATAACTGAATCACTCAAAAAATAAGAGGAAGAGATTGTAATTTATAGCCCACGTGGTAAACATTTTTTATTGATATTTTCCAAGTAAGTAAAAAAGAAGTATGCCTTTTGAGTTGTAGATGCATACAAATAGTTTTGTTGGAGTTTATTCACATCTGCATAGATTTCAAGCCTAAATGAAACCTCTTGAAGTAGATCTTGTAGATACATGTACAGTAGCATACATCTGTTAATACTTATCACTATGTTTGAGTTACCAGACCTGAACTTTGTTGGCTTCAGTACCAGCAGATCCTCTGTATGGGATACATGTTTGGATAACATGGTTGAGTTTATGTTAAGAAGCTGATCATGTTTCTTCAAGATGTGACATTTCTCTTTCTTCAAGCAAAACACAGTGATTGTGAAGTTGCACATTGTCAATTAAAACTTCAAAGGTTTGTTTGTTTATGTTAACCTGGTTGCTGTTGGTAAGAAGTATCAACCGAGCCCAACAATGTACTTTTTGTTACATTTGGATATATTAAGCATTCTGCTATTGCTGGTTACAAAGTTACTTAAAGCCATCTAGAGTTGTCTACCTTGGAGGACTCTTCAAAGAAAAATAAAAAATGCTTTACATACTACTGTCAGGTCCAGACTTTTTGTGAAAAGAGACATTTATATGATATGACAATTAAAAACATCTTTAATTAAAATTTTTTCCTAGAATACCTTAAATTGATTTCATTGAATATCTTAAATTTTAAAAATTTCTTTGTATATTTATTTCTATCTTGTTTTGAATGTTTTTGCTGATCTTTTACATACCACCTTGCAAATGATGAAGTCCTAATTTATTGTTTATGATCAGTTTAGCTTAGACAGAAATTCATAGCAGTTCAATGTACATTCTGATAATGCTGGAAGAGTGGACACATAGATAGATCAACCTTTTCCAGCAGGACAACAAGCTGGTACTCTACCTAGAGCTGCCTCTTTATCTCATTCAGATAGTAAAGATGAATTCTTTAAAAAAAAAAAAAAAAAACTATTTGAGTCTCTTATTTGTATGTATGCTTGCTTTTTGAATATAGTTTTAAGCTAATTATACTTTAATATATTCCGCACAATTTTTAGGCATTTTGTATTAATTGTTCTCCTCAAAAGCAGAATTCAACTATCTCCAATAATTTTAGTCAATGGCCTTTCTTTTAGCTCACCTAAAATGCTTTAAAAAAAAAAAAAATATTACAGTGTTTTTCTGGACTGCTGGGGGTTTTGAACAGGTGATAAGATTGCTTAATTTTTGGAGCTGAACAAGTGCTGATCACTGAAAGATGAAAGACCTTGACTTAGCAAAATTTATATGGTGCCCATTTTTTTCACAGCATGCTCTTTTCTTTATTGTGCCAGGAATTTTCCAACAACTGTTTATACTGGAAGACTCTTTGTTAGATACCTTTAAGATGATGTCATTTTTTTCTGATTTTTTCCCCTTGGGACTGGAAGAATTCACACTTTCTTGATTGAGATTAGATCTTGTCAGATTGAATGACAGTATTGACACCATATTAATGCTGTAACCCAATACCCTACTGGACGTGACAACTTTCCCAGATGGTGACCTTGAATATAGAATAGGTAACTGGACAAATGGCATGATCATTTATTTATTAGTGATTCAAGGATAGAAGTTGGAAAAATGCTTATCAGACATGTTTTGTCAAATAACTGAAAGGTAAGCAACTGAGAAGAAAGGAAAATTGCTTAGTGTGTGCTTGCCCTTACCATTTTGTTGCAAAATCAATACATAATAAAACCTCATGATGGGCAATGAGATATGTGATTTTCAATGACAATACATGAATTGCACCCATCTTTTACTCTTTTACATGATATAAAACCACGAGAATTCACATTTTTATTTGAATTTTTCATTAAGAATAGAAAATATAAAAGTGCTTATGTTTAAATCTTAGCCTGTTTTATGACTTTTGTGCTGCATGTAGCCCAGATGATTCCTCAGATAATTAATTGCTGAGATCACCAGCAGACAACCATTAGCTTGCTGTTTATTTGTAGCTTGATGGACTACTTTAGCAGAATTTTTAAAAATTCATTTTTTTTTTTGCTTCTTCGGGGAGCAATTTTAATTTGTCTTGAATATTTCAGCCAAGTATCTAGTGAAAATTAAATATAAATGGACTTTCTTGCCATATAATTTTGATTGTAGTAGTGAAGGCATCATAATAAACATTAGATTAAAAGTAAAAACACTGGTTGGTAAAATAAATAACTTAAACTGTCAATGTTGGTTTTTGTTAACCAGACTTTGTGTTTAATTATTTTTTCTTTTTTTTTTTTTTTTGGCTATCCTTCCAGCTTAACTATAATTTAGAGAGCAGCATTGGCCTTTATCTAGAATCCAAGGTGCTGCTCACCTTCTCATTTCCAAAACCAGATATGTTTCTTCTTCTTTGGTCATTTGTTTTATTAACCTTCTACCTACTAATTGTTTTGGGGATATCATGAGAAAATGTGTAAAATATATATATATATATTTATCTCTCTCACTCACACACACACACCCACACAGACACACACAGACACACACACACAGACACACACACACACACACACCACCACACCACACACACAGACAGACAGACAGACAGACAGACACACACACACCAGACAGACAGACAGACACACACACACAGACACACACACACACACAGACAGACAGAACACACCACAGACAGACAGACACACACACAGACACACACACAGACAGACAGACACACACACAGACACACACACAGACAGACAGACACACACACAGACAGACACACACACAGACAGACACACAGACACACAGACAGACACACAGACACACAGACACACACACAGACACACAGACACACACACAGCACACACACACACACAGACACACACACACACACAGACACACACACAGACACACAGAACACACAACCACACAGACACACACACACACACACAGACACACACACACAGACAGACACACACACAGACAGACACACACACAGACAGACACACACACAGACAGACACACACAGACACACACACAGACACACACACAGACACACACACAGACACACACACAGACACACACAGACACACACACAGACACACACACAGACACACACACACACATTCAGGCACAATTTTAAAAATTCCATTCAATTTTTTTTATAGTTTTTTCTTATAACTATCATTTAAAAGTTAAAACAACAAATAGAAGAATAAAAAAAATCTTCAAAAACTTTATTTTCATTACTTACTGGCCAAGTCGTCATGTTTCTTAAGCAAACAGTTCCGACTATTTGTTTGTTGCCTGTTTAAACAGTTTTTTAAAAGGGGGGGGGGTCGTCCAGATTTTCGTTGGTTTTCTATTTTTTCTCTCTCTTTCTAGAAGTTCTCCAGTGCGCCTGCAGCAATCATCGTGTTAGTTAAAATTTGTGTAATGTACAATTGTAAGACAAAATATAAGAGCGTGCTTCAACACTGCGAGGAGCATCGGGTCCATACATACAGAGAAACCTCTTCAATTGGAAACTCAGCAGTCTGCGTAAAACACGTGGCATCCATTTATCGAAGCCCAGCTTTTCATACGCAGGGGATGGGGTTGTGTTTTATGGAATTTTGAAGCAATGACAGATTTCTTCTTCTTTCCATTATCGGTTGACTTTTGACTTGTTTAAAAATTGACAGATGGAGAGGTCGTGTAGCAGAAAAAAAAAATCAATTGGTTTGGCAAACTGAAGAAAAATCAGCAATTACCAGAAGTTGATGCACATAATTTTCAAGGAAGGAATAAAACACGTAAACAGACAGACATTGTTCTCATATTTAAATAATAATAATAATAATAATGAAACTGGTAGCTGTATTATTAAGTTTAATTCTACTCGAAGAAACATACATGGTAATTAGAAGTCACAAGGAAAATGTATTCCTTTGTCATTTAAATTAGCACATGGATTTTATTACAACCTGTTAATGGTGCGATCACAATGATTTGCATGGATAGTGCTGAGTTAAACTACTTTTGGGTTTGTATGCAGCTGCCACATTGTTGCCTGCACGTGCTTGAAATGGTTACCAACAACCCCGTGTCATGACATTGTCACCCTGGAACACACATACCTTGGTGCTAGTTGTTGATGAAAAGCCAGATCTCATAATCTTATCCAGTAAACTTTGTCCTGTCTGACCATCTTGAACAACTATGCTGCCATCATTGCATTTGTTGTGTTCAACATTAGCAGCAGCACAGACCTTTCTCTTGTTAGACTTTCATCAGAAAAAATTGCTTGCTGCCACTGATTCTATAATTTGAACTTGTCCAGGCTAATTGAATATTGTGATGATGATGACAATGATGACTGCTCAAAGGAAGGCCGACATCTGGTGTGTAATCCTGTATGTCAAGATTATTTCATCTGTACAATGTCAGCAATCTCTGCTGGGCTTCTCATAGATCTCACTGGTCTGTGTGTAGTGTATGTACAATGGACTAATGTGTGTGTGTGTGTGTGTAACATTGCAATTTTCAGCAGGATTGACCTGCTTGGAGCCATTTGGCAAATGACCTGCTGCAAAGACCTCACGCAGACCACCATTATGGCTTTAGTGTGTAACTGATCTCAGCTATAATTGTACTCATATTTTTGTACCTATGAACTAGTGTGCATTTCAAAATTTTTTATAGACCGGGGAAGTTCATTTAGTGGATGAAAGCATATGCTGTCAATGTTTTTTTTTTTCCTTCATTTTTTTCTGTTAGATTTTAGTTAAATGGATTAATAATACTTGACAGTAATCTGTCTGTGTCACTCCTAATAATGTTAGCAAATTCCACTGCAAACTCATATTCCTAGATTTCTCATGTGCATTACATATTTTTTTTGTAAGAAAGAATAATTTAACTTTACTAGTGTTTGTCTCTTGATAAACAAACAAAAAAGATTTACAAAATGTTAAAGTTTTATTTACCAAATGATCAACGCAAAATTTCTTTTTGCGTAACAACTTTAATCGAATAAATATGTAAATTGGTTCCTGATGACGTTTTCATTCGTTAAAAAAAAAAAAGTTCCTGTGTTGGTGGCCGAAGATTAATACACGTCAACATTTGTTCATCTACTTGTATCTTTATCAGCATTGAACGAACAATAGAAAACTTTGTTGATAAAGTTCATAATATTCATCTGTTGGCACTTTTGAAGATAGTTACATCAACGACAGTTTATTTTTTCAGCTATGCCCAGTGAAGCTATTTTTCTTGAATTTTAATTATTAGCATTTATTTTAGAGTTGTTTTAAATGGACTGATGAGGATTTGGTGAAATGACTACTTTTCCAGCAAAGATGCTATGTTGAGCTCTGAAATAAATGTTCCCTTTTCTACTGTAATTCATTCATCTCTTTTGTTTAACTGAATGTGGCTTCCACATGGTGCCAGCCAGCTATGCTATATTTTCAGGCGTCAAATTTACTAAATTTCGACAGATTAAACTAAGCATAAACGCTTAAAAATTACTCTCTGTACATTAGTGAGAAACAACAAGCCATAGCTGTTTCTCAAATTGTGAAGAGATCACTTCACCATTAAGCCCTATTCTGTTAATCTGAACACACATTAGTCAGGGAGGGGGATAATTGATTTGGTAGCTAATTAGAAGGCTTATGCCAAATTTGATGGCATTATTTCTCTGACTGTAACAATGGGTTATACTGTATTTTTAAAATCAGTTGCTGAATCACTAGCTAGTTAGTGATGATTGAATAATCTATGCTGTTTTTCATTGAGTGCTTTTTTGTTTCTTTGTTTCGAATACTGATATTTGAATCAAATGACAGATGCTTCCTTTGTCCTTATTCTTTTTTTTTTTTTTTTTTTGTTTTCAAAGGTTACAAAATTACAACAGTCCATTAAATTGCATCAAAGTGTTGGTGGTGATGTATTTTTCACTGTGGGTTTTCTCATCACCTTATTATTGTAACACAAATAAATGAAGAACTTGTTTTGGAAATTTTCTCCGTCACTGCCAATAAGTTGATGGGGAAAGTTTTAAACTAACTTTCTAAATGATATAATAAAGTCGTCTAATCTTTGTTTTGATAATATCCATACTGAACATTCTTAATGTAGTCATTTTCCATGGAAATGCAACTTTAGATTAATGAAACAGTAAACTTCAACAATGCACAGTTTAAAATATTTTTTTTAAATAAACGAATATCATTTTAACAAAAGGAATAAGTCAGAAACAAAATCTGTATTTAATCATTACATTAGTTATGGTATAATTTATACTTAAAATAGAATAAGTCAGGTAACTCACCAATTTTTGGTCACTAGTATGTATATCTTTTTACTGCTAATACAGTTTGTTTGTTGAAAACAAGAAAAAGTGTATTATTTTACCTATAACAAACTTTTTAATATTTCTGTAATAACAAGTTATGCTCAATTTCATCTTAAAATGCATCTCATTCAAAGACTTGTTATCGAGGTCTTGGAAGATATTTAAGGAGATATCACCTGTATGTTTAGATGAAACCACGTGTGTGCATCAGTATGTTCTAGGTACTCAACTTAGCATCAATTCTTTTTTGTGTCTATATAAGCCGCATAAAATATTTTTTTCATTGCTTCACCTTTTGACACCTCAAGATGAAAATAACTTTTACATGCTGATTAATCAGATGAGGTATAGAAGAGATTCTTTGTCTGATGTAGAAAGAAGTGGATCTCGGAAAATAATGTAAAAATTGACTAAATATGACTGTGTTTCCCAGCAATCATATAACTCTATTAAGCATATTATCAACACTTTGTAATTTATAAAATTTCCACATAGCTGGTCTATGGATTTCCTAAGAAAATATCAGTAACAGAAAAGTAAACAAAATTGTTTAGCTGTATTGTTTTAATATATTACTTAGAAGTCTACTCATAACAATCAATAGCATAGCCCAAGAAACCAAATGTCCAATATAACATTAAGACAGATACTAATTTCAGGCATTTTGCATGCATTAGTTTGTTTTTGAGTGGCTAAACTTCATTTTGATAAAGAAAAATAAAATTATATTGATTAATCTGAGTGCTGAATTACCCATCGTCCTTCACTTCATTTCTTGTATTTCATTAATGAAGTGTTTGTAGTTTGGGTCTTTTCTTTGCATTCTCAAAGCCGTCATGCGCTCCTCTTCTTTTTTTACCCTAACCCCTTGTTTTCTTTCTCCCTATTCTCGATTCAGTTTTTTTTTTTCCTTTGACGACCCATATTGTGTCTGTAAAATATTCCACTTAGATGTGAACTAGAGGAAGGTGTGTCAGCATGTTCGGTAATAAAAGAATCATGGCTCTTGGCATCACAAGTGGGCCATGAATGAATGACAGGTTGGCTTCCTTCAGAAGAACCACCCCCCCCTCCCTGACTGAACTGGAGAGATTTTAAAATCTTAAAATCTAGGGGTCATAGCTGAAAACCACCACCAACCACAAAAAAAAAGAGAGATCTAAATGTTCAGGATTGCCCTTTATTAAAAAAAAAAAAACTTTCCATCAAAATTAGTGTGTGAACTTGGATGAAACATTTCCACAGGTTGTAGGTGTATTGAAAGAGCAATACGGCAGGTATTTTAAAATATTTTAATAGACTTCTAACCACCTGTGTTCATGATTACTTTCATGCCATGCTTTAGTCAAATGTTTGGGTGTTTTGGCTCGAGTGCTCTTTTAACTTCAAGTGAGAAACCTTTGTGTCAAATGTAGTAGCTGTATTTTGATGGTCATTCAAATGAAACTAAGATTAGTTGTGACTTCATGAAGTCGGTGGGTAATCTGAAGACTTTTAAGTGAGCCATAGCTGAAAAAGTAATTTCCGATGGATGGATGCTATTACACATTACATATAAAAATACCACTTTTTTTGTAGGAAATTGATCAAATATTTGGTTTTTGTCATATTTTTCCATTTTGAAGAGGATAATATCCTTAAAATATTTACTTGAGTTGCAAAAACTTTTGATTTGCTTTGGCTTTTTATCCTTAAAAAAAAGGAAATTTTTTATCTCTCCTGTTTGCCAGTGGCCTCTGGATTGTGCTGTTGATTAAACACCCACTTCCAGATTATTCCAAAAGTTACCCACAAGATTTTCCAAAGCAGCTTTTAATGGTGATTTCATATTTAAGATAATGACTTTTCCTGCAATGGTGCAGAATTTTTCTAGCTGCATCATTTGTGTTTTAGGTACACTGCATTTAGACAATGCATTATATATGACAAGCTGTGAATTATACCACCTTATTGCGCTTCAATAATCATAATTTATTTGTGTCTTTTGAAGATTGAATTTTTATAGAAAGTAATGGTTAGTTTGTGCATTCCCATTACCTTAGTAGTATCATTAAGCTTTATCTTAAGAAGGTTTATTTTTGAGTGAGTGCACTGTTGATAATTTTTCAGTATTTTTAGATTACATGGGTGGTTTTGGCTGATCTTGAACCTGTGATCTGTTGCTGTGTTTGGATATAAATTTTTAGACATCTATCCTAGAGCAGTTTTGCTTCCCCCACAAGCATCTCTCTCTCTCTCTCATGTTTTAAAAAAAGTTACTTTTTTAAATTATGTCCGTTAAAGTTAACAAGTGTTGCCATTCCTGCTACTCATGGGGCCCCATGGTACTTGTGCCTTTTAACAGGAAATGGAAGCTATTTAGCTGTGGGAGGTAACCCATGCTAACAAATTGGTATGGAAGAGCAAAAATAAACCATTGCTATTGGAGGTTGGCCAAACTAAATCTAGTTTCCTGAGAGATCAAACTTGGGCCATTTGCCCCAGCAGACTGGTGTGCTATATGCTCAGCCATTCTCTGCCCAGGATACATATACATGATTTATGATCCTTGATGAATTAGAAATTTGTCACTAAAGGATGTTCAGATATAAGAACAATTTTAAAAGGTTTTAGCTTAACTTTTTTAGCTACTGTTGATCAAAAATACAAAAGTAATTTTGCTCTGCATCATGTAGACAGAACAATTGATCAAGAATGTTATTTTAACATATAAAGGGTGTATGGATTTTATTTTTAAGAAATAAGAACCTCTAGCACTCAAATTTTGTGGGAAAGACACTGATGCATCTACAATCAAGAAGGAGTAAGCATATCAGAATTTTAGCTAATCAGCTGTTGATTTGGTTTCTTGTAGTTATTTACCCTTTCCATCTTAAATACCCTCTTAAGGTTCCTTTCTTTCCTTTTAAATTTCATTTGGTAGTACTATAAGAGAAAGACTTGGTTCAAAGTCTTATTTGTTTAGAGTTTTCTAATTTTTTTTTAAAAATAATGACCAATAGAAGCTTAGTGTATAGTTTTTAAAAGAACCAGCTAAATGGGAACAGAAGGTATGTTTACTAGTGTGCCTTTGTTTTCTGGCAAAGTTTCATTGGTTGACTGATGTTTGTGACTAATAAATACATTCATTACTTTGAAATCTTTTAATCCATTGATTTAAATTTTTTTTTTTTAATGAACAGCCACTGACTGTAGAGATTTACAAAGTAACCTCTACTTTCAATTTTGTTTTGTGTTCAGAACTAAAAAACATCGATGAATAGATCTGTAATACAGTCTACCCCCCCCCCCCTGCGTAATCGCGGTTCAGCATTCGCGGCCCCGGTTATTCGTGGAATTTTCCTTAGAACCTAACTAATAATTGTTCGTGGAAGCCCCCGCATATTCGCGGAATCGCAAATATCTTCTGCGATTTTTTAATGGCTTTTTTCATGGCAATATATATTTTTTCATGCTTTTTAATGCTAAATTATTAATAACAATATAATTTACTAATTTTGTAATATAAATACTAACGTAAATTCAGCAAAATATCAATATAAAATAAACGCTATTGGCTGGAGGTTTGAAAGCCAATCCGAGAGTGTTATTTATTTCTCCTTGCTGCTGATTGGCTGCTGCCCATGAGGCGCTGTCTCGGGCAGATGCAGCCCAGCAGCCCCACACAATCCCAGTTTACCGCGTGTAGCTATCTTGAGTGTTTCGCTGAGTGTTGTATTTTTTATTAAATTATTATATATTTACTTATATTTTTTATTATATTTTACGTTATATTTTGACGTTTATAGGCATTTTTATGGACCACGTCCATTATTCGCGGTTTTTCACTCTTCGCGGTGCTCAAGGGACGTAACCCCCGCGAATACTGGGGGACAACTGTATTAGGATGTTAAGAGAAATCAGTGGTTAGTTAAGCATATCATATGTGGGAATACAGAGGGGCAGCATTTTTTTTTAAAAAACTCCTAAAAATCTTTTTTTTTTATGTTGCAAAAAGTATGCATCTATTCCACCTCCCATATATTTATGTTTTCTCCTCCTATACCTGGTTTAGTATACTTAAGATTCCTAATGATATATGACATGCCATATTGCCAAGCATGCTTCTGCATAACAATTAGGTCTTGTTTTGGTTCAAAATAGCAGTTTTTTTTTTTTTTTTGGTGACAATTTTTGAAACTCTTGTTAGCTCATGCATATTTTTAAGATTTCCCCTTTTATAAAAACTCTTTCTCCAAAAAAGAGGATCTTTTAGACGTGTAGGCTAACAATGTGGCACCAAAAAAAGGTAAATGTATTTATTAATAACTGATTTTCTCTCTTTGGCAGGAGGGAGGATAAAAGATGGCGGTGAATGCTAGTGAAAGCATTCAGACCTGCCGGGAGTTACCTAACCTGGACGGTAGCCAGCAGTGTGAAACAGTGGGGACAGTCTACAATGAGCTGGATCAACTAGAGAAGAACATCAGCACAAGTTTTCAAACAGTAAGGTTTTTTTTTTTTTTTTTCATTCATCTTCATCTTTAATTAAATTTATTTTCACAGGTGTAATAAAGCAGTGGACTTCACTTTATATCTTGTTCACCTGATTTGAAAAGTTCTGGTGACCTGCAGCCTCCAGAGTTCACCAGCGTTTTCCAAAAAGTGCCTTTGATGCAATGATTGGCATTTGGTTGCTATCATAGGAATGACATTAATTCTGTTGCATTTACCCTCATATTAGAATCTGGATTTTAAAAAAAAGCATATATTTAAACTAATCAGATTCTAATCATTGTTGTGGATGGTGTCTGATCTTTTCTGTTTTGTTTTTCCTTTTTTTTCACAGAAAAAGATATCTTAATGGTAGGGGGTACTCAGTCACTGTATTGGTGAGGAATGTTACTAAATACTATCTATTTATTAATTTTTTTTAAAAAAAACAACAGATTAATGCTTTCTGGATTCCTATTTGAGGAAATTCACTACTCAGAATTTCTTCCCTTACACTGTTTTGATTGTGAGTTTTAAGTTGCTGTTTGCACAATTTTAGAAAATCTTCCCACAATGGAATTCTATGAAAACTCATGATTGCCTAGAAGTTAGTTAAACATCTGCCATTCCTCCAGTTAATACTTTTGCTGATGGACTTTCGTTTTGGTTAAGTTTACAGCACGGTGATCCAAACCTAATCATAGGTTTTCATAGCATTACATCGTGGGAAGGTTTTCTAAATTATCAGCAGGTAAACAAAATTTGGATGATTGCATACATAGCCACTTAAGGGTCTTGAAAGCCATCTTGTCATTTGATGCAAAGCATCAGCACTTGGTGTTTCATTTATAGTTTCATTTAAAAGAGAAAATTGTTTGTCTGGATGGTAAAGCTGTTTTTTAATTTGTGCCTGTCTTTCAATAGAATCACATGGATTAGTGGAGAACCGTTAAATAATAACAGGGACCAAGCACTTTGTGATTGTTTTTAAATTGGATTAGAATGAATAATTTTCTTGGCAGACCTGTTTGTGATATTCCAAGCACCTAATATTTAAAAATCAAAGTCCCCAACCAACATTGCAGTCCAATAACCTATTCAGTTATAGTACGTTTTTTTTTTTAAATATTACAAAAGTTAGTGGGTGTTTAAAGTTTAAATTGCTGTATTTCTAGGACCATAAAATCACCCATGTACAATAATTGTCTCTCTTTCATCTGACTGTGGAATTCATTTCTGTTAACTTCATTTTACTTGTTATTTCAAAGAATTTTCGTGTGAAAACTTTCATATAACAGAACATGTGAATGAGGTTAGCAGGTTTCTTTTTGTTTTTTGTTAAATGTGATTTATTGTAGCTAATCTAGGTACATGACCTATATATATATATATTTTTTTTTTGTCTGTTGCTTCTCTGTCATATTGATAACATTAATTACATGATACTGCACTCTGCGAACAAGCAGCATGTATTTACACAAGTTAGGATAAAACATTAGGAAAAATTTTTAAGCAAAAAAAAAAAAAATGATTCTTCCACCTTTTATAATATGTTGTATATGAAAAAAGTTATATCATTTGAACCTAGGTAAGCTTTAACTTTTCATGTTTAATATAAACCTGCAGTATATAGCAGGTGTGTTATGTAAATGGGCAGCAGATAAATGGTTCCAATTAATTTACTGTCAAGTCAAACAGAGCAGGGAAGATGTTCATTTGTATTTTCCACCTGCTGTTTGCTTAGTACTTTCTGCAGATTTATCTTATATTCTTATTTCCCTTCCAAATGTTTTTGCCAACAAAATGATGTCAAAGGCGCTGTCTACTTTTGTGAACTTTTGTCACTGCTTGTAGCATTTTTTGAAAGTTGTTATGTATGCCTATGCTTTCTCATTAAAATAGTTTTCTATAATTATATTATCAGTTTTCATCCTTCTTCTCAAATACCAGTAACATTTGTTTTTCTGATAGAACCCCATGTTTCTTTTTGTATGTTATTGATAAATAAGCCTGCTGCCTTCACATTTTCTAATAAATTCAGGATGGGTCAACTCCTAATACATTTTACTCAGGTTCATATACGGTCAGCCAATTTCCATGTGCAAACCTTATAACCTACTATTACAGATTTTGCTGTTAGCTAGTTACCTATCCTGTTGTTCATGGTGAGATCTGAAACTAACTACCCAAACAGGTTGTGTTGCATCAGAAACAGTGATTGGCATGATGTTTGCATGCTTAATGGCTACCCAAACAAAGAACCTACCAGAAATGAGAGAATAGTCATGCAGAGAGGGTGGGACATAAGAGAGAGAGAGAACACAACACTGATTAGATACCAAACACAAACTTTGGACCCTTGTGGACTGAAATGTGGGTGCCACCTTGATGAGTAAATGGGCTATACTAACCTGCCATCATAACGAGTGAGTGCGCTATATTAACCCGCCATCATGAGGAGCTAAGATTACCCGACATTATTGTGGGTTTTAACAGTCTAGAACGAAAAAGTTTGCATTGATGTAATGTTGAGTATACAAACCATATAAAATATTTGTAATTTTTTATATTTATGCAGTGGAAGGTAAATAGAATCTGTTTATCATAAAATGGACTAATTCACTTTTCTGTATCCCTATTTCAGAATACAAAATTCAACTATTTGTCTCCCTCTTTTTTTTTATTTTTGTAAGAAAATTAGCTGTCAGATATATTAGTTGTGTTAAAAGCAGCTACATTGCAGTGTCTGCAATAATTAATCTCTCCCCACACACACACACACACACACACACACACACACACCACACCACACACACACACACACACACACAGACAGACACAGACAGACAGACAGAATTGTTTTTTTTTAAAAATCAGTTTTATCATTATTACATTTTAAAAAAAATTATCAAGTTAAAGATGTTAACCAAAGAATCTAAGCAATACCTGCATATAAAATATTTGGTCACAAGGCAACCATGGTTTTTAATTTATTACACTACCTTTTAAAAAAACCTCAGCTAGCCATTTTAACCAGACTTGGTTTTCAGCTGATACTTTTAGTTCAAAAGCTATTAATGTGTATTTTAGACCCCTGTTATGGTATTTTTATTATTAAAGTTTTCAGTCACATGTTCCCTTCATGGAGATTCCATATTAAAGACAGTTGTATATAGAAAGATGCTGTGCAAGCTGCTCATTTTACTGTAGCTTACTTAAATTTTCTTATTTTTAAAATGTCATACACACAAATTCCACGAAGATTTTATAACAAATAAATGCAGATTTTAATAAAAACCACAAGCCTTTGTGAACTTGCATACAGAAATTATAAGAAAATACAAAATTAGCATTACTTTGTCACTTTGATAGGCCATTGATACTTGTGGATTTTGTAATTAAGCTTTTCTATCTTGGAGTAGAACATTTTCAAGCAGGATTATTAATGAAACTGCTAGGATTTAAAATAGGAATTTTTCTAGGAGGGGGTGTCCTTTAAGTTTCCTTATTGTCTAACAGTAATTTTGTATTGTTTTCTTAGATGCAAACAGTGAATTAAAAAATTCTTTTTTAAAATTGTAAGGTGAAATGCACATTTGTTAGACAAATTAAATTATATTCTTTTGGCCCCCTTTGTAAATTACTGTTTATATTTATTTATAAGCATTTAAAAAGAAATTTTGAATCTACTGCTTAATTTTAGTTGCATGCGTGTGCCTATTTAAATATTTAGAAACCAAATTCTTGAACTTTTATGCCATTATGATGGGCATATGTTTTAATCTATGGTTGTTGTTTAGGGGCAGAGGGGAGCCAGAAGTCTTGATTTTTTAAAAAAAACTATATTTATTCATCAAAATGTTTTCATCGTTCTCAGAAACCATCTACTCATCTGTTTATTATGTTGGTAAACTTTTGTATAATAAGAATGTGGCTGATTGAGAATTATTTCCCTACATTCTTTCTCTAGTAAACTTTGAGAAACTTTAAAGTATATGGTCTTATCTTATGTCTGATATTTGTAAAAACAGAACTGAGATGTTTATAGCTGCTTTTCTGTTAAGTACATTAAAGCTGTTTATTACATCACCATGCAGTCCATTACGAGAGATGGAGTACTGAAGTTTTCTTACATCCTACATTCTAGTAAATCTGCACTTCTCTCTCTACAAAGCACTGAAATCTAACTAATTGCAAAGCCATGGCTGAGCCACAGTCCAGCTTATAGCCTAATGAATTCACACTTTGTATGAAGGTGCTACAAGGCGCTATGACTTTATTTGGTGTTCTTATCAGGCTTGGTAAAGCACATTGAATGGCATGCTTTCACTGAGGTAATTATTGGGTTAGCTATGTTAATCAACGGCCTTGGTGATATTCTCACCAAATGAATCACTGCCGGTCAGCCAAAGTTTAATATTTAATATTTTTTTTAATGGTTTTTGTTTATTTTTAACCAGAAGATGACTCCTGCATTTCATTTAACATCTTGAAGCATTTTTTAGGCCAACCAGGAAAACTCAGATTATTCCTGTGGCTAGGTAGCCATTGTATGGCTTAATTAGACTGTCTATAAATTTCTCCACCTGTCTCTCCACTTCCTGGGTTCTTTTTAGTTTTGGAAGCTTTAATGACCTCCATCAATCATTGACATCATGTAGGGCTCCTTGCATCTTTAAAATTTAAAATTAAGAAAAAACTTTACATCCTTTTCTGCTTCTATCAACAAATCTTAGAAAAGACTTTAATTTGCAAGTCTTTGTGGCTTTTTTCTGGAAGGTTTCAGAGATCTTACAAAAAAAACAATGAAAAAATACCTTTTTTTTTCCCTATTATTTTCTTTGCACGTTTTTGTTTGTGTTTTTCAATACAGATTTTGTCTGATATCGTATCTGGAGAGACATCATTAATGTGGATATATAAAGAGGGTGTAATCATGTGTGAAAAATAATTTATGTGCATATCATATAAGAACATTTTTATTCCATTGATAGAAAATTTTATTTCAAATTCGGTATTCTTTACCTGCAAACTCGTGCAGTCATTCAGACGCATTACTTAATAGCTACTTACATACCTTTTGTTGAAGTGCACACTCAAAAACCTTTCATTTTCGTATATCGGTTCTGCAGCAACAGATGTGTTTTGTAAAGGATTTAACACAACAAAAATCATGTGTGAATATGAACATTTCAGGTATAGCAGCTCTGCTTGCGCACAGTACATTTTCCACACCAGCTGAATTTTACCAGTTTGTTTTTACTGTTCCTTGATTTGTGCTGCACTGGAACATTTGCTCTTTGGTTTTTAGTGAAAATCCAGCTTATCTGTTGTACAGCTTGGTGCATGCATTTGTTTGTGTGTTTTTTTAAAAAGAAAAACAGTTATTCTTGCCTAGTCCTTATTGTTTTAAGGGCCACAAAAGAATGAGAAAAAATTATTATTATTATTATTATTATTTATTATTATTATTATATTATTATTATTATATTATTATTACCATTTTTGAGTTCATGTGTGAGAGTTATCAAGTTTCACAGCTGCTGCGTTTGTTGTCAGTGTAGGTAAAATTCATCTTTATGATACCATTTCTCTGGTGAAATTAAAGGTGAATGTGGTTATTTGTCCCCTTATTTTATAGTGCTCAGCGTGAAAAGCAACAAAGGAGATGTATAGACTACAATCAAAGTATTAATTTTCTTCTGTTTGCCTCATTATGATATTACATTTCAGATATCAATACAGGGTTTTCTGTGTAGAAATGAGAAATGTATGTGTGCGGGGAATGGAGGAAAGAAGAATCTTTAACTCTGTGTGTATTTTTTTTTCTTCTTTTCCTTTGCTTGACTACATTTCTGACAAATAAGCATGCTGCTTGGTGACTGGCCTTTCTGGCTCAGCTCTAAAGCCACCGGCTGTGTATGTAGTCAGGAGGAGGAAAGGGCTGTGAATTAACAAGTAATGGATTTTTGCTCAGTGTGAATATTAAAGGTGAAGTTCTGTCAGTATCAAGTTTGTTTCATTTCAAGAGTTGCTTTTAAGTTGCACAACTCGTCAAGGCTTTGAATAGCAGCTGCAGTCACGCTGCATCCTCATGAACTTGTTGAGAAGAGGAGAGAGAGAGATGATGTATGTATATGATCAGGTCATTATAGTCTGTAGAATCATCAATCTTTTGTTAGAAAGAAAATTACTGCTGTCGTCTATCAAAAGAGAGAGAGAGACACACACACACAAAAACTATGAAACAGCTTGATACACTTGTCTCTGAACCAGTTACAGATATGTGCAAAGGGCTGAGAAGCAAATTACTGTGTATTTCTTAAGAACGACTTTATACAAGTATCAACTTCTGGCATTTGCACATGTACTTGCATCTGATGTACATGTTTTAGTTAGCAATCATTTAACAATTAAAGTTATTTTTGAGTGAATTATGTTAACACTGTATTGTATTCATTGGATTTCATTTAAAAATGAAAAAGCTTTTCAACTATTTAAATTTTTAAAAAAATTTTGACATGATTTTTAATATACAATTTCTTAGGCTTTCATTATTTATTGAAATTTCCAGACTGCTATGTTTATCTTTTTTTTAATGTTATGTAAATATTTGCAATCAGTTACAGAAAAAATAGACTCTGTTCAGGTGTTCTTCTTCTTCTTAGCGTTCGCTGCATTGGTGTAAGGTGCATGATGCTGTGGTTTGTTAAGAGAGCACACACTAGCCCAGTACCTTTGACATCAGCTCTCTAGGTTTTCTGTAGGGGTTACCCCACCCTTAGCTCCTGGCTCATACGTCCTACCCTGGGAGCACAGGGGGGATTGTTTCCCTGAGTATCCTACCCTGGGGCAGGGCTTTTAAGGTGGCCCTTGCCCACCTGCTGGCTCTGTCATGAGATACTTAGGCATTTTAGGAGTAGTTTTGCCACAAGCTACTCCACCCTGTCCTGATAGAACCAACGACAGTTTGGTCCATGACTGCTTATTCGACTGGGAACAGCTTATTTTGCAGCTAACCTCCATATCTGGAGGCCATTCCCCAATCCGCCATCCGGACACGCTCAGTTGGGGTGGTCACCCCAACAAAGAACCAATGTGCTGGACATGTAGTAAATCGCCCTATCTGAGGTACTTAGGTGTTGATAGATTGCTCTTTATTTACTATGACAGGATGCATTACATTTCTATAAAATGGCCGTGTGAAAAGAGTTAAAAATCTGATGACATACCTGGCATTTTGATTACTTATACTAATTCATGGTTTGTTGGATGAGCTTTGTGGCCAAACAGTTGATTATGAATTTTCAAACTTGACAGTAATGAATTCTAAGAATATTCTTTATATTTTGATATTAAAAAAATCAAGTGTAATTGTGAATAGCTACAGATAGGATGCTGGGGAACCATATTTTATATGTATTTTCCATCTTGTCTTTCACACGAAGCTCAAGGAAGGACATCTGTTGCTTATTGCGCTTTAAATTACAACCATTTCCCATTAGTAGAATATGCTTGGATAGATTAGCCCGAAATTGTGAGTTTCTTTTTACAATAAATTTTGTTGCTGTGCTTTTTTGGTTAATATTTTTATTTAGAAAAATGAGAAAATGACTCTGAAGAGAAATGTTGTCAGTTTCAAACGAGTTCTTATCTACCAGCGCCAGTGAAAAAGATGTTGCAATGCAATACTGGCATCCATAGAAAGAGTAAGTGCAGGCAATAATCTCAGTCTTCTCTCTTCTCTCCCCCCTTAAAAAAATTGGTAGTTACATTGTCTGAGAGGAAATTTTTGTGTTTTGCTGTTGATTCTTTCTTTTTTTTTCTTGGTGGATATCCTTTTGAGTTCTAATAAAGAAATCTCTTGGCCTTTGTAGTGTTGCATTGTGGGAAAATTTTCTTAACTACTGGAAGATAGAAAATCTTATCACATTTCACAAAACTCTCTTATTTCATTCATGCTGACAGATCCTATTCCTTTCTTCTTTTTTAAAAAGTTTGTTTGAGAAATGAAAATGGTTCAGTCAAGCCTAGGAAAACAAAGTTTTTTTTTTTTTAAAAAAACTTAAATATTTAAATTCCAAATGTAATAATATACATGAGCATGGTATACATTTCTATGACTGAATACATCAGTACAATTAAAATGCATGCTAAGTAATTCTAACCTGTTTTCCTATTTGCTGATTATTTTTATTTTTTAAAATTGATTTCAAATATTGCCTGTTTTATTTTTAACTTGCTAATTTATCCCTATCATAAGATATTATCAACTGGTTTCAAATGGCTATAGATTTTTTTTTTTTTAAAAAGTCTCTAACTTCAAAAATTAGAGTCCATCTATCTGATTTAAATTAATTTTTTCTGTTTTTGCTTTTAAAGCTGTTTTAGTGTCTGAGAGACTTCAGTGGTGGAATTTATCTCGAAATACCTGGACCCACCTCTAGAACGGGTTGCATAATACCTAACAGGGGAGTTTCATTTAACTTCACTACTGCTTAGAATTTACCTTAGAAAGTTCTTTGCCATGGTCACTTTGACTAAGAATGCAGGACAATTAACAAGGGTTGTTAGCTGAAAATTCTCTGGAAAATAAGTCTGGAAATCCTGGAAGAAAAAGCTGTTTACCAACAACTTTTGTTAATGGACTGGTCAGTTTTACAAACTGGCCATTACAGTAGGCCTGACCAGATGTCCCTTTTGTTGGTTCTTATTTGGCCCAAGAAATGAGTTTTTAATTGGAATGACTGATGGAATGTTTGGCTGCTGACAACCAGTGGCCCTATCTGGATAAATATTAGTATATAAAATGTGACAGGGACCCAGCTCTTCTTGCTGAAAGGTTAGTGGTAGGTAAACTTAAGTTTTTATTGTCTTATTGTCGAAGTCCAGAAAATTTCTTATCACATGTGATTTTAGGACTTAAGTTTCACTTTATTTTTCCAGAGGTAAGCCTTATTTGTTGCTTGTCTTTGTTAGCAGACCAGGATGAGCTGTTATAAACATTCTTGCACCAATTAATTATGGTTATAATATATAATTATTACTTTTACTTGGAAACAAAGGTAGAATTTTCTTAGTTACATGGAGCTGGAATTAGCATGTACTAATTTTTACTGGTTGTTGGTCGGAGACTTCAAACTGTAAACTCAGTAGCTGGATGTTAACAGTAGGATTGTAGTGGTGAAAAAGAAGGGGGATGGCCTAAAAGTACCAATAAATTCATTAGGTTTTGTCAAAACAACAACAACAAAACTGGTTGTGCTATCTCAAAAAAAATGTTTGAGTAGTTTAGCATATTAAATGTTGATTTTTATTTGTCCTGTCTCTCATCTTCCATCTTTACAAACCAAACCTTCAGAAGCCAGATTATTTGGATGAAAAAGAAGAATGTTGTTGCTACTGGTATCTTCTTTCTAATTCAGCGCACAACTGGAGATTATGATTGCCAATTTGCTTCTGTTTATTTATTTGTTTAAAATGTTATAGAATGTTTTCAGAACTTTTTCAAGTTTTGAGAGCTTTGGAGATGAGATGTTTGGCTGTAATAGTGGAGACAGATTGCAGGAGCTTGTTTTTTTTTTTTTTTTGTTATATATGCAGAAAAAACCCCCAGATTGTTCTTGGCAGCTGACCTATATTGTAATTCTCAGTATTATTTACCAAATACCATAGCAGACCAGGTCTCTCTCATTGATGTAAAGGCCAGCCACATGGCTTTGGAAGTAGAGGTATTTGGGGGTGGGAGGTAATGCAAGGGAAGGGGGGAGGGAAGCACAAGTCATTAAAACCCTGGACAGATTGTGGATAGGTGATGCTGTTTTTCTGATTACTTCCCCTTGCCAGTCAGCACTGTGTACTCCATTACATCCAGGAGTGGCTTTGATGAAAACCACATGGAGGGAGGGAGAGAGGTAGGGGGAGAGAGAGAGAGTGTGTGTGTGAGTGGAATGGAGGAGGAGCATTCTGAAATATTTAGGCTCTAATTAAATGTAGTGCATTTATATCATGCCTTCCTGACAGTTGTCTGGGTGCTGGCTGAAATAACTATCAGGTGCAAATCCTTCTGAATAACCTAAACTGGTGCTTGTGGATGAATGAATATGTTGCTATGGTAGAGAGGAGGGGGGCTGTAGTATGATTGATGGGTTTCAAACTTGGAGCCCAAGGAGGGGAGGGCATCTCATATGGGTTATTAGGAACAACTTTCTCACCCCCCACCCTGTAGATAACCAGGCAATAGCAGCAGTATCTAACCAGTGCTGCATCTAAACTTGAATGACAGAATAAGGTGGGGGCATACCTATAGGAAACGAAAGGGAGGTTTCTTATGCTAAATGGAGAAAATAATATTAACTACAATATAGCCTGTTATTTATTTATTTTTTTATTCCCAAAATTTTCAATGCTTGAAACAGAATTCTAAATTCAGAATTGCAAATACCAGTAAATTTATAGGTAAAAATTTGAAGCTCCCAAAAAAGCACCAATATTTTTACTAAGTAAGATACTAATGATAACATTTTTGTCGAAACTGACATGGCTGACATGGTGTGGGTACAAGAATATTTGGTCTTTGTCTGAGATTCTTGACCTGTATAAAAGTTCACATCATGCACTGTGTAATGGGTATAAGAGAGAGAGAGAGAGTGTGTGTGCACGTGTGTGTGATTGCATGTCATATAACACAAAATACATTTTTTTTCATTTTCTTTTAAACAGAAAACAGTCAGTTTCGTCACCATTTATAGTTGCCGAACGAAAGGTTACAGTTTACTGAGATTTCTCTAAACATTGACAATCTTCACTTTGAATAAATATTTCATTTGTATGTTGGTACAGGAAGGGATCTGTTTGTCCTTATGCATGACTGGAAATAAAATATAATGTTTCTGCTATTTTAGTGCTAGATCCCTTTTTTTCTTGTGCATCCTTTGCCTAAGATAAATTTTTCTTCTGGCTATCTTATCTTGTGTTTAGTAAATAGTCAAATTTAAAAAAAAAAGGCATTGATAGATAGATAATGCATCAAGCAAGCGAAACTTGCAGTTGTAAGTAAATCTAATATGAAATTGATAAATCCACTTCAGCGAACTGACATGGGGTTTGCTAATAGGGATTTCTACATCCAGCTTACATTTTTATTGTGTGACAAAGTCTGGATATTGACTGAGTATATTTGTTTATCTTGTAAGCTCAAATAATCACCTATAAGGGGATTGACTTGCTGGCCATTTTTTAAAATTTATTTTTTACTAATGAATCTTATATATATATATTAGTAAAGAGGAGGATGAGGGATTGAGTGGGGGCTTGTCTCTCTAACTTTTAAGGCAGTGTTTGGAAACTAAATTAAACAATTTTTCTGGTTCAGAATCAATCGCAGACCTTTTTTTCTCCTCTAAATATGTAGGTTTTTTCATACATGGTTCAGAACTTGCTCAAATACGTGAAGAGGGAGTTTAGTGGAAAGAAGACCAATTGTTTGTTTGCTGATCTTGATTTTACTGAGAGTTCTGTCACCTCCTTTTTTAATGGTGTTGAACATCAGTCTGAACAGCGAATAGAGACAACACCTCCCTAGATTGGAGATGGCCTTGGCGAGGAGCGTTGTGTTGCCATCACTCGTCCTGGCCAGCAGGTCCCTACTAGAATGCTTTGCTTTTAGATGTGGAAGGAAACCGTGATAGGGAGGTATACCAAAACCAAGCTGACACAACTGGGGAGGGGGGTAGAACTGGGGGTCTCAGCCTTGGTAGTCTAACCATTGGACTGCCTATACTGCCTTATTTGTAAAAAGAATTTGGAATGTTCTGGTTTATTTCTGGGAATTTTTGAATTTTATTTTCTTTGACAAACCAAACAGTGCTGCATCATACTCTGCAGACATTTGCTGTCTGATAGTTGGCTTGATGGTCTTTATCCACTTTCTTTCTCTTAAACTGATACCTTAAAAGTTAGTCACTTCATCTTGCTCTCATTAAAAGCTTCATTCATTGTAAGCACATTCTGTATTAAATCTTTGTCAGTTTTTGGACATTTGCCACACCTTTTGAGGTATTTCACAAATTTGTGTAAATGGGTGAAAGACAAGGTTTAACATATGTTGACAAGTTTTGGTTGGTTTAGCATTGTTGACTGTTTGCTGAAAAATCTGTCATTTATCTTGTATCTAAGAACTTTTAGAGGCAGATGGGTATACCTGTAAAATAAAGTTACAATGAACTCCCTTGTATATTCTATTGAGAGTTAAAAACAAAAAAAAACACACCAACTAAAAGCATTTTTGTTTTATCATGAGAAAATAAACTACTGAATTTCCCTTTTCTTTTGTGTTTTATTTAGTGTTTGCATTTGTTTTATTTACCCTTTGATTTTGTAGATCAGAATTTTTCTGCTCTTCTGTTAGCATCTTTTACTATTTAGTATGTAAAAGGGAGAACAACTCAGTGCACCTGCTAGGTGGCCAAGTAAAAAGGATTAAATTATGTACAATTTTGCAAAAAAAAAAAAAAAAAATAGCTGCTATTATTCTTTTTAAAAAATTGAGACACATTATTGAAGAGTTTATTCTCCTTGAATAATTGAGTTTCAATGTTTTTCTTTTAAATAGGTATTTTACAAAATGTATCTGAAACAAAACCAAAACAAATTCTTTTAGCAGGTTAACTGTAGAGTATTTGAAAACTTTTCAAAGCTTTTTAAGAAATTGACTTTCAAAACTTTTATTGATTTTTTTTTTCTTAAACATGATATCACTGTCATATTGGTCTAGAAATTAAATGAACTAATTAAATTATGCATAAAGACTTTTTAATGCATACACACAATTTTAAAAACCAAGCATTTGCATTCACTTATGTATGGTATGCACTAGTAAATCTTGATAAACTAATGAAGATTCGTCATGCACAGAGACTGAATACCAACTTTGGTTACTTGGGAAATCTTGAAATAATATACTTTGGTAATAAAATCTCTGTCAAATTGTGAATCTGAATCAGGGTTGATGATGTATCAGCCTTGACAAAGCTTTTGCTGTTGATCAAGCTTTGTTCACAGTTTTGATTTGTCTTTTTTTTTTTTCGTTTGTTTGTTTAAAATCTGAATGTAGAAAGATAATTATTTGTGAGATTTTTACCTTAGCAGCAAATGTTAAAATAGTGTCATTGTTGCATTGCTTTGTTAAACCATACATTTTCATAGTCTTCATGTCATTTTCTAATTTACATCTCTCTCTTGCGCGCGCGCACACGCACACACACACATTCCTGTACTGATTATATCTTTTTTCTGAACTTCCCATCCTGCTTAATACTTTTGCTCTCCCCGTATAATGTATAACGGGGACATACACTCATATATTGCGCTCTCAGGACAGAACTAGAGTCAGTAAATCAAAGAAAAAAAAACACTTTTCTCCAGGGCACATTAAATAACGGTGAAAGATGAGGAATTCTTGCTTGATTTTCGTTGATGCTGGTTGATTTATGAAGAGATTAGTATGGTTGCCAGTTAACTTTCCAATGTAGTACACAATTTTCAAGTTGTAAATTTTACTGAAGAAAAGGTTATGGACAGAGAGGTGCAAAACACTTTTTAGCTATCTGCATTATAGCCATATTTCATTACTGAGTGACAGATGGTCAGTGAATAGCCTATTGGCCTGAATTCTATTCCCATAGGAAACCTTTTTGGTTTGACAAAACCATGGCATGATTTTGCCTAAATTTTCCATACCAGTCCACGAAGCAGTTTTATTGGGAACTTTCTCTATTTCCTGAAAAGGTGCAAGTACCAGGCTCCAAGAGGCTTAGGAATGGCAACTTGTTAGCAGAAACTATGACACAAACAACTTCATCAAGTATGTCTACGGTAGTAGATAATAAGGTTTGTCAAATATTTCACCACAAAAGTTCTGTTGAGATTGAATGTAATGAAAGGAATCTTAATCTATTAAGGTACTTGATATGGATGTTATCTGTTCTGGGATTACAAAAAAAAAAAAAAAAAATGAATAAAATCAACAACTCAAAAGAAAAGCCTGGCATGACAGACCATGGAAAAATTGTAAAAACCAATTTTGGAGCAACAAGTTGTGTGATAGTAGACAAGAAAACCATTGAAGCATTATCCAGCAGTTTTGGGGTACACGTTACTTTGATTAAAATATGGTTGGTCAGTGCTAGGATCATTATAAATGTGTCTGGTAAAACACAGATCATTAGACTCCTGATGAAACTATTTTAAGAAGCAAAACTTCTAATTCTGATCTGCAAATAGCAAATGGATACAACCCATTGACATTGTGATCATATATGCTACCTGCTGTTTGGAATTCTACATTTATTGTGCTTAAGTATACAGTTTTAAACAGCAGTATTAATAATGCAGTATGTGGCAAATGAGTTATAATGCTGCTAGTTTAGAAAATTAATTTTACTAAATTTAGAGAAACCTTAAGGATTATTAGTACTTGAAAAATTTTTTTAAAGAATTCTAATGCTTTTTACTGAAATTGATCCATTAATTCCTTGATGATTAAGCAAAATTATGAGCCTTTTTTGAATAAAGTGAATTTTACTAATGCATTGAATTGCTAAGCAGATGGGGTAAGTAAATATAACTAATGACTGGTAGGTACTTCTGAATTATTCATTTATGGAAATTTGGTATTTATTTTTATTATTATTCTAGAAAAATTTGTCAAAACATTCCTTTTGTGGATATGATATGGTATCGTTTTGTTTTAGGTTCTGCTTTTCTGTGACTATTCACAAGAGAGAGAATCTTTTGCAGAAATAACTTTAAGATTAGATTTCTCAGAGTAATCTGTAATAGAAAAACAAAAAAAAAAATCACATTTGAAAAGTAGTTAAGAAAAAGAAAATACAAAAATTGAAAAGGTAGAGTAATTATAATTTAATCTGGTGAAAGAACTCATTTCTGTTGCTTTGATGTTTTGTTCCAAACATGATGATGAAAACAAGAATATATTGTTGATGTAATTTTCAGAAAGAGTAGAAAGTTAATTCAGTCATTTCCTATTTAAATGAACTTATGTTTTAAAAATCTTTTCCAGTTTCCATTACCAGAACTTAATTTTTGAGTTCACTGATGTCAATTCTGTAGTGGAGCTGTCTGTTTTTGTATTGCACAAGTGGCTTCTGCTGGTGATGAAGCAAGTTCCTATACAGCAATACGCATACATGTACTAACTAAATACTTTTAAATTAGAAAACCAAAATCTTATAGATGCTTTTCTTTGTAACCTTTCATCAGTGCAACATCTGCTTGATATAATAGTAAAAGATTAATTGCAGCTTCATGACACACAAATATGGTATCAAGACTTGGCATTGGTATAACTGCTTAAGCAGCAGTCCTATGAAAATGAGTATGTAGCAAAATTTGGTGAATGCCATCTCTTATTGTGCATTCTTCTTGTAGCCCAAGATGCTGCATCGTGTAAGTTATACATACTTATAAACATACCTATTTAAGTTATTGATCATAGGAAGAATTATACATTAATCACTGTTAGCATGATTTTTTTTGCATATCTTATCTTGGCAAAGAAAAGAATCCTGTGGCAGAATTTTCTAGACTATGATTCTCTTGAAATATTCGAAAGAACAAAGAAAGATTCAAATCATCTATAACATTTGAAGGTGGTTTAATTTCGAAAGCTTTTTTATTTTGTCTTATTATTAAATTCTAATTTTGAAATGTTACATTCCAAAATACATAGACTGTGAACATGTATTTCAACACACGCGTTAGTCTGTCTTACAGATGTAATTCATGTTTCGCATAAGCGAAGAGAAGACTTGCTAAGTTCTGATCATTAACAGTAGTTCATTTTCACCAGGGGTGAAATATAACATACAAAATTTAAAATGTTATACAGGATGCCTACCTACTTTTGCCAACCCTATTTTAATATGAACCTTATGACAAGGGAGCCTTTTTAAAAAAATTAATTTTTGTTCTTTAAAGAAATGTATGGAATCATTTAGTCTTAAGAAACATATCAACAGGAGACCTCAATAAAAAATTTTTAAGTAGAATCTTTAAACAAAATGTTAATAGTGCGATGCATAAAATTTTGTGAAATCTTTGACATTTCTGATTTATGTATTTCCAGATTTCTTATTAAGTTTTCAGATTTGCAATTACATGTTCCAAAGTTTGTTGCTTTAAAATCTGAAGATGAAAATGCAGTTCAAGTGAAAGTCACACTTATATCAACGCCTGCGGGTGTTTACAACATTTCATCACCAAACTTGGCGCAGAGACAGCAGGCACCACTTTGCCACTGGATAAATGGAATGCAGAAATACCTTTAATAGTGCAAGTGTGTACTAGAACCAAGCCCGGTGATATAATTGTCACATTGAGACTGAAAATAATTACAGTTTTTGACTAAACGTGATTAAACTTAAAAAAAAAAACAATTTTGCAGCACAGGTTGGTAATGACACCGTGTCACTGAAAACTGTGCACACCTGGTGTAAAAAAGGTTCAAATCAAGTGTGGAAGACAAGAAGCAAAAATATCATTCTGGTGTAAAACGATTTGCAGAATGAATATGCCATGGAGGACAACTGCATACAAATGAGAGATCATCTTTGTTGAATATCTGTTCATTAGTTTTGGAAGTTTGGAAAAATTTTTCAGCATATAGGTTTCTGGGTTCCAAAAGAACTGAACACATTTTAAGATCATGAAAGTTTGGCATCTGTACTGAGCTAAAGTGCTGATGAAGAGGGTTGTCATGTGCTGAGACGTGTCCATCACCTCACATTCAGATCACGGTGATCCATGCAGTGTAAGGCATCAAGGTTCAACTCCACAAAGACCTTTAAGATGGTGCAATCAGCCAAGAAAAAAATCATGCCCACAGTGTTTTGAAATAAAAGAAGCATATTTTTTAGTCTATTTTCTGTAGAAAATGTCATAATTAATACACCACAACTACTATAATGCTATGCAAAGGGTAAAGTTATGATTTGCAAGAGTTGTCAAGTCAGGATAAGACCTGCTTCTGTAGATGCACCTTATGGCTACATTACATCAGCTTTTTATAGCCCAGCCATAAGGTCCCATCAGGTTTCCATGTTTGGACTACCGGGGGTCACTTTTGGGGGGGGATCCAATGTTTTCAAAGCAGCGATGACCTGAAAACATGTCTCTCCTTGACTACATTCTCAAGATGCAAAGTTCAACCAAGCTGATGCCAAGAGATTCTTACATGGATTGACATAAGTGCATGTTTCTGTTTCATAGAAGGTACCTGAGAAGTACAGTTTGCGCATTGTATGTCATGCGCTTCAGTTTTGGGGTATCAAAGGTGTAACTTTCACCAGAACTGCACACATTACTTGTGTAAACACTTTTGAGGAAATATTTTGCCGCATTTAGCTAAGGATTAAAAAATGTGAAAGTAATTCTAATACATCCTTTCACTATGTAATAAGTTAAAGTGTCACCGCATACTTACGGCTGTCTTTCTGTGTTTGGGTAGATCCTTCCAATAATTAGATTGCTGATCCACATGCACAAGTTTTAAAAAAAAAACGTTTAGAAGGATTAGTGACAGACAATGGCTATAGGTTTCTTTTTATATTACTGGTAACATTCTCTATGCAAGTGACTGCTGGGAATATGTATATATCACGTTCTAGCATTTGACTGTCATCTCTGTGTTCGGTCAACAAAGCATCCAGGTTACTCTAAGATGGAGCTAGCATAATAGAAGATCCATGGCCAAATGCATTAATGCAAAATCTGAATCATCTGAGCTTGTGTTAATGTTGATGAAGCTGATTTTCTACAGGGCTTTTTGTTAATGGATCACGATAAATCTGCCGGTGATGAAGACCTGTTTCATGGCGTGTTTGCTGAAAAGGAAATTGCACTAGAAAATAATTGAGGCTGGAACTAAATTGTCAGCAATTGCAAGAGAATTATCATTTGATGGTGCAGGATAATAGCACTTTCCAGATGAAGCCATCACTTTTCATCTCCTTTATGGGATGGTAAATGCAAAGGAAAGAAATTGGTTTCTAATTTGCTAGGGTATACTTGTAGAATATAAGACCAACTTTTTCAGATGCTGCATGTGGAAGCAAAAATAAGTATTTTGTTAAATCATTATCTTGGAAAAGTAAACCTCTATTATTGGTGTAGTTATGAAGCTGCTGTATATCTTACAGTGGAAATAAAGCTCATAACATTTACTTTCTGGAAGTTATTGCAAGTCAAGTCTAGCATTATACTCTTAAGTGAGCAAATAACCACATGCCTAGACACTTATATTAACGAAAAAGTCTTTCCTGATCTTATTTACTCAGGTGTACAGTATTACATTTTAATGGAACGATGAAATTGATATCTTGAAAATTTATTTTAAATGCTTGTTTAAAATATGTGTTAGAGGGTAGGGGGCCTTTCCTAATGATAAGACCATATGATAAGATTTTCTTTTTTTAATTATCTTCATTGTGCTGTTACTGGCTACAACATCTGTTTGATATCATAATACGAATGGGTTTTGAAATTAATTTTTGTTGCTAAAGGTTCTGAATTTACTGAACCATGGGTATGATTTGATTTAGAAGTACAAAATAATTACTTTTTTATATTTATTTAAGTTAAATTTGATTTCACCGTTTTGTTTCATTTATTTTAAATTTTGTCTGTATTGATTTGACTAACATCGTGTTGTACATTAAATGATTCATAACACTAAACTAATGAAATTTCCAAAACCAGATTTGTTTTCCCTAGTAAAACATCCAAAGAAATTTTGTTTTAGGGAGAAAAGACATCCCCCCCCCCCCTCCCAGGTCTTTACTTTTTAGTATCATGAGTTGCTTTAATCACATATAACCATTTTCATGCAATGAAAAATTAGGGGACACTAATTCTCAAGGTCATTTTGGCCGTACCATTAAGAGAATTCTGCTATTAGTTTGTTGATGTTTTAAAAATTGTCAAACGAAGAAAACTTGTGTATTGGAAAAGACTGGCAGTGGTAAACCAGGTTGGCCTTCAGTAGAGTAAAAGGTTCTGAACTTGACTTGAGATATCATTTTCCTTTTTTATTTTACATGTTTTCATCAGTTTTCAATTTATTAAATGAAAATGATTGTAAATCAGCTTACCTCATCGGTGACACCAATACTATTGACATCAGAGATGCTGTTCTGGTAGGAGCTTTGTCAGCAGCAGCGGATTTAATCAGTTCAAAGATGGCATAATTTAGAGAGACAGTTTGCTTGCGCCTGAAGATTTTCTATAGACTATAATTGCTTTTTATGCAAAACTCAGAGTTTGGATAATCTGCTTTAAAGGAACAAATCTTAAATGATGCTCTTTTATCAGATGCAACATAAAGAATATGAAGCAGTTTGAAAAGTAATATGGTAGAAAAAGATAAGTATTTTTAAAAGAAAATAACAATTCTAGAAATGCTTGTATCCTAGTCTTTCTTACAACTGAGGTACCATCATAAATGATGATTTTTTTTAATGTACATCAATAAATCACGTGGTACAAAAGAATAACCAGTGTAACTACTGCATGGTGTCATGGTATAAATCTCCTAATGGGTAGATGAAAATGCATTTGTACTCACTCTTTATTGAGAAAATGTTGTTATTAAAAAAGTCATTACATTTCTAAACAAGATGTTCATGAATAAACTTTTTTGTTAGATTCTTTTTCTTATTGTCTTCACTAGTTGTGTTTGTGATTAAATCTAAATAAGAGAGACCTCAATTTTTGATGTTCTGGATTAATCCAGTGTACAACTATGCTAGTGATTTATGATCCAATCTTTAGGGCTGGTCAAGTCCAATAATCTTCAGTTTAAGATTTGTAGAATCATTTTCACTTGCAAAAGAAATTCAAATTTAAATGAAGAGAAATAAATCTATTCTCCTGAGCTTATTTAATTTATTTGGTTTTTCAAAATCAGCAGTCCATACTTTTGGACTGAAATATCACTAGTACAGTCGACCCCCGTGTAATCGCGGTTCGGCATTCGTGGCCCCAGTTATTCACAGAATTTTCCTTAGAACCTAACTAATAATTGTTTGTGGAAACCCCCGCGTATTCGTGGAATCGCAAATATCTTCTGCGATTTTTTATGGCCTTTTTCGTGGCAATATATATTTTTTCACGCTTTTTAACACTAAATTATTAATAACAATATAATTTACTAATTTTGTAATATAAATACTAACGTAAATTCAGCAAAATATCAATATAAAATAAACGCTATTGACTGGAGGTTTGAAAGTAGCCAATCCAAGAGCGTTATTCGTTTCTCCTCGCTGCTGATTGGCTGCTGCCCACGAGGCGCTGTCTCAGGCAGATGCAGCCCCGCATCATCCCAGTTTACCGCGTGTAGCTATCTCAAGTGTTTCGCTGAGTGTTGTATTTTATATTAAATTATTATTATATATTTGCTTATATTTTTTTTTATTAAGTGTTACATTATATTTTGACGTTTATAGGCATTTATAGGCATTTTTACGGACGTGGTTTTTCACTCTTTGCGGGTGCTCTAGGAATGTAACCCCCGCGAATACTGAGAGACAACTGTACAGATATTCTTTGGCGCTAAATTATTACAAATTCTCTCTCTCATTCAGTTTGAGCCAAAAGATTAACTGACGCCCACATTAATTAGTAATGAAACAAGAGCGGGAAAAAAAACTGGAAAATATTAGCCTAAAAACTTATTTTAATCGGGGAAAAGTAGCCTCTGTCACCAAGTGTAGTTTATCTGGCTTTAATTCCTATAAAGAATTTGTGTTCACTCTTAGATTTACTATCTGAATCATAAGTACTGGGCTATAACCAGGTCATGGTGGTAATGAAAACTACTGATCTCTAAGACTTTCCTAGATTGGTATGGGAAGTTTCTCTTTTCCCCCCTTTTTTAAAAAAAATTTTTTTTACTGGTGGTAGATTATCTCAGTGGGGTAGTGCGCTCTCTCTGGCTTATTTGTATGTGGGTGGCCCAGGTTTAATATCAGCTGCTATCAGCCCAGTTAAGCATCTTGCTAGCAAATTTGGTTATCTCCCTTTCTGGCTTATCTTCCATCTGTTTCCTGTAGTTAGTGTCTCTGTCTCCCTCACATATACTAAACAAGAGTTCTACAGGTGTGTGACCTTTGGTTGCTGCGCCATGGACAAAACTCTTTGGAGGACTGCCTACCATTTGCGTGGTCTTGGTGATCTTAGGTGCTGATAAAAAATGGTTTCCTTTGCCAGTATCTGTTCATATTGGTGGCTTTCAACTTTTTTTTTTTTTGTTCCAAAAAATTCTCAACCACTATCTCATGTTGGTGTCCACGATTAGCCTTTCAGGTCTTGTATAATTTTCTTTATTTACTTTTTTTCTTTTTTTCACATTCAATTCCATCTGTTGAAAATTGAAATGCATGCCATGATTAAAAAAAACAGAAGAACATGCAAGATTTTGTTAGGCACTCTAGAGGTGACCTATAAGTTGCTTTCTGTGCACCTTCCAGAGAGAGAGAGGCATGCCCAGGATTTCCAGATAACTGGAACCAGCAGACAGGGGGGAAATTTCTGCTGAGATAAGACAGTGTGCTCCAGTGTCACTTTTTGGAGTTTCATGTGCATTCACCAAGGGAGGAATCCAGATGCAAATTATATAATATAGCATTTTTGGATCTGTCCTTTTTAGATTTTGTGTACAAATCCAGTTTTGCTTTCACTCTATTTTATTTTACAGATGATTGTATTCTCCATCCGAAAAGGACCATTTTTCTGATTGTTTCAATGTATCGTAATATCAGCGGTCAGATTAAGTAGAGTGTGGCACTCGACCCAACTTGTATATATTTGCGTTTAGACTACATCAAATTAGAAACTTTAGTATATACTTTTTTTTTTAATTGACAGTCAACAAAGACTTAAAAAGCAAAACAAAATTTTCAAACTAAGCAGAATTTATTTTCAACTAAATATTAAACTTTTAATTAAGAAGGGTGGGCACTAATTAGATGGCCAAGTGCATAGTCTACAAGCCAGCTGTGTGGCTGAGGATCTGAGATTAATTCCCATTGTGAACCTCCCAAAGCACTGTTTCTTCTAGGTATTCCAGTTTTCTCCTAGTAAGGACTTTCCATTTTCTGCTTAAGATAGAAGGTTCTAGGCAAGGCACAAGAATGACAATATATGGCAATCATGGCACTGTGCAACCTTATTAGGTGTTTACAGCTATAAGCAGAGGATGTTCATGGAAGGATAAGAATTTTAAAAAGAACTACTGTCCTAATGTACAGATAATTGTTTTGTTGTAGTAACCAATATGGCATGATTTTGAAAAGAAAAATAGTGAAACATAAATATCAAAAGTAGAATTAATTTGGTTTTCTTCAGCATGCAAACACGGATTCCACAATTCTTAATGTGAGGTCTTAACATGACCTGAACAAATGTAAGATAAAACTTATGCTGTGTTTCAGTAATATCAAATCTTTTCCATCTATGAAGACAGAAAAATTGTCCTTTTATTAAACATAGATTGGTTCACAGGTTAGCACAACCTTTTTAGCATGCCTGCTTATCATTGGTTTGATTCCTGTTCATAACTGGTAATGTGGTTCTGCTCTGTTAAGTGTTCAAAGAATCTGTAGCCAGATAAGCTGGCTATAAAATGTACCACTACTGCTGCCTTGGATAAAGAAAGCTTTCCAAAAAAGTATTAACTCTACTAGAAGTGTGGGGCAAACCTGCTTGTTTAATACAGCATCTGTAATTACTTATGAACAACTCTGAGAAGCAGGGAAGCCTAGCAAGTACTACACCCAAGAAACGATTAATGTATCGATAACACTCTTTGGTTAGCATTTAGCTTTAGGCATAACGAATCAGGGGTACAACCATTTCTTGTTTTTTGTTAATTCTTTAAAAATAATTTTAGTTCTCTTTTTATCATCGTGTGGGACATGCCAAACTACAGTGGCTACTAGGAGAGTGAATGAGTACTCCCTGTCTTCATTGATTTTTAAATACTAACAGTTTTTTGTTGGTTTTCTCTTCCCTTTTTTAAGGAAGGCAGCTTTCCTAAAGCGCTATAAAAAAAATCTTATGGACACAAATATTTGAAAAAAAAAACTTGTAAAAATATTAACAATTGATATCATATTCATTAGCATAACTCACGTTCATGGACATCTACAGGATTTTCCCATATGGAGGATAAAATGGCAAAAGAAGCCAGCAGGGTAGTTGTGGCACGTGCAGGCTCTGCCGTTGCCTTATATTGTATTTTCCTAAATTGCTTCTCTCCTCTCAGCCTTTGCCCTTCGGCTGAGTGCGGTCAGATTCGTTATTTCTTGCCCGCCCCCCCCCTCACCACTAAGCATGGTGAATTGGGCAAAAAATAATGTCATCATTACACTATCACCACCAAGTTCCAAGTGTGCACGCACCAGTTGTCTCCCTCTCCTGCATATTCCTATACTTGTGTTATTAAAAAAGTAGTCCAATTAAATTTTGCATTTTTTGGCTTTGTAACCACTGATTTGTTAATTAATAGGGATATTTTTTTTAAAGTTTGCTCAGGGATTCTTGGTCGATACCGAGTGCTCTTACTTTGGACATAGTTGGCCTTGCCTTATATGCACTCTTGTTATCCACTGTTTTATTGCAGTATCATAAAGGAGCATTGCTATCCCTATCCATGGATGCGCTGTGTTACGCCTTGAGGACTGAAGACGGACTCAGTCTTGATGGATGGATGATTGTGGGAGGGGTTTGGAATGGAACAGAATGAAATCACCATCTGCAGGGCCTTTACTTATGATATGTGATACAAATAACGGTAATGGATAATATCACAAACGGTTGGATCGGTTAGAACATGTTCAAACAAGTATTGGAGGTGCGTACCACCAAACGGACTCGCAAAGAAAAGGACCAGGATGAAGACAATTCCACGATAGGGGATTATATATGCACAGTGCAGCAGATGGAGACTGTGAGTGATATTGAGCTGACGGTGCTTGAAGCATGCAACACTGATGCCACCTCTATTATTACATGCTATAAATTTACTGTTTTTGCAAATTTGATATATGCAGCAATTCTCAGGATTGAACCCCTGCATATAATGAGGGTTGAGTGTGTGTACTCACCCTCACACCACACACACACACACACAATCACACCACACATGCAAACACACAACACACATAACATAAGCACGTGTTAAGGGGATATTTTTTTATCAGACCATAACAGGTTTTTGTCAATGTTAAAGTGGGTGATATTTTTTCATCAGAGTAGACTTAATAATAACCTAATGCCAGCAGGTAAAAGAAGCAAGTATTGGTAGCAAATGAAGAAAATAGTCTTTGGAAAATAATGTATGAGGATAGTGAATGCATTGATTTTAGATAACAAAAATTGATTCCAAGTATTAAAAACTGTCATGTTTAGATCAGTAGCATAAACAGTACCAATCCAGCATCCTTACTCAGCATAGCTACAGGAACCCCAACCTGATTTTTGCTATGCATAGTTTGGAGTCAGATTTTATAAGGATTCTGTATCAGTTAAAGTATAACAAGCATATGATATATCAAGTGTGAGGTACATGCATATAGCATGAATCTCATGTTCTTGCTTATTTGTTTGTTTGCAAATTTGCCTGTTCTGTCGCTCCCTTTTCCAATTGCTTTGCTTGCATTTCTTGACTGCCAGTATAGCCAAATCATCTAGGCGATCTTGTGCCATGGATGAAGAAAGGTAGGTTTGAATTATCTTCAGCTTGAGAAGAATGACTGCTTAGCTGCTGCAACTATTATGGGCAGTGTTATGAAAAGCATACTTCAGACTAGTGAGTTCAGCCATAGATGATGATAACTTTGCCTAAAACCTTGTGCTTTTATTTTAACTTTTTCAAAAGCTCATCTGAATGACTGCACTTCCTGCATGAGATCACTGCATAACATTCATTGCTATAGAAAACTTTTCAAGTGCTATGCTATCTTTGAGAGAAACTTTGCGTGAAGGCATTTCTGTAGACTGTCTGACGACAGCTCTGTAAGCTTATATACAGGGAAAAAAATGTCAGTGGTAGCATCACACAATATAGTAAATGCTATCAGGCAATGTATTCTCTTTGAACCCATATGAATGTACACTTTTGTTATGACTTGTAAATTCTAAACAGCCAATTGTATTAAGTAACGCCATCTTTTGCTTATCTGATTGCACCTGAAGATACTTGTCATCAAGTAAATGACTGTATCAGATGCTGATATATGTGGCATGGTTCTTCTAATTAGTATAAATGGCATTTACCTCTATTTAAAGTTAATTATAGAGGTTTTTTTTTTATAAAAAAATATCTTTCACTATCTTCTAGTGCCAGAGGCTGCATGCAAGACAGAAACTCTAATCAGGTTTTGTTTCTATAGCCAGTGGCTATTTTATGAGGTCAGGTGGGTAGTTAGAATCCATCATTTTTAGATGTGGGAGGAAACTGGAGATTCTGGAGAAGATCCCACTTGGCTACCTAATGAAGAAGAGCAAAAAGAAACACTGCTAGGAGGAAGCTATGACCACCATTACTGAGATTTTTAAGTCCCATGACTTTACCAGTTTAGTAATATGATTCATCAGGTTACCACACCCCTCATGCATCCTATAATGTTACAACTTTTCTATAGATGTTACATTATCATTATGGCTTCACAAAAGGTTTCAAATTATTATTATTATTATTATTATTATTATAATTTTTTTTTTTTTTTAAACTCTCCAGGAACGGAAAGTTTGTTATAACTGATTTATTCTTTTGTTTAGAATTAGGTTATATTTTAATGAAAATTCTTATATTCTTGGTTATGATGTCAGAACTGTGCTAAAATATTGAATACCATCTTATTATAATAATAAAACGTATGATGCATTTTCATAATTTCATCGTTTCTAAATGTAACTAATGAAGCTAATTCAATTAAATGTAATTGTTTACTTTTACTACTATTGAATGTCTGGCCCTATTGTTTAAGCAGGATTAGCTTTGGAGTATTATTTAAGGTAAACACTTCTCACCAAAATCACCAAAACCTACTTTGGTTTCATTGTAATTTTTATAATTTCCAGATTTTTTTGGGTGTTTGGTTACCAGCTATTTAAGAAATGACATGGGCAGTTGAGTCCTCGCTTAAGCTATGAAGTGGTTATTAACTCTTTCTGTTGTAAATGTAATGAGAAATAAATTAAGCAAAACAGGTGTGCTGAAATTTGGTGCAGGAAAGAAAAAGTAATTAGGGAGATGCTTTCTTTCTCACCTCATGAGTCAGCAAGATCAATAAGTAAGGTGGCGTAATATTGTTATTAAAAAGAGGGGAAGCATAGATGTGGTTAGACTAAACTTTCTCTTGATCATAAGCAATTAAATAATAGTACTTTTAGTGTATTGTTTAAAAGTAAACATAATTTCCACATGTGTATTTAAAAACTAACTAGTTTCTTTTTTTGTATGTTTTTTTAAAATTATTATTGAATTTGTGTATCAGTTTTTATTGAGATGCATGGAAAAAACCATGTAGTCTATGGCTATGCAGGGGATAAAAAATAGTTTGTAATTCTTTACACCATCTCTATCTCTCGGTATCTCAAATCCTTTTTTTTTTTTAATGTTTGTTTGTTTTTTTGTTGTATTACTTTAAAAAGTGGCAGGGGAAAGGAGAACCCTAAACACTCAAAAAATTTTCATGGGAGGGAGGATTCTGTTTATTTGCTCTTTAACAAGCAAATGTTGTCTCATTTGTTTATTAATCACTTTGTGTACAAACAGGGGATATTTAGAAAAGCTGTATCATTGTGTGATAAGTAGATCTTTTATCCCATCAAGGGCTTTCTACTCGAACTTGTTTGCATATTCTGTTTACATTTCTTACGCTGCCGACATTCTTTAAAGGCGGGTACTCCGGTGAAATCAAGATTTCCCAAAAAAAAAGAGCGAAGGGAGGACTTCTGTAAACACAAGCAACAACAAATTGTTTATATTACTACAGAAAAGTAATTTAGCTGATGCTAACTTACAGTTTGTCATCACGTGCCTGTTGTTCCAACTACGGTGCTGGTTCAGAGTTTAAAAAAGAGAGATTAGTTATCTTTCCAAATATTATTTATTTCTTGATTGTGGCGTGTTTTATTTTTAAGGTGAAATATCCTATATCCGCAGTCATTCTTTATTTTTGTGTGTCCTGAAAATGATCTAGTGCAGTGTGCACTAATCTTGTGTAATGATGTGCTGATGGAACCTGATGGGTCAAACGTGTGCCAGATAATGGCCCTAAGAATGTGGATGCGAAAAATAAAAGTCATGTTTTCGGTTGGTCCATAGTGTTCATCAAAAGAAGCTAACAGCTACCAACAGGGAAAGAGTTGATAGGTGTACAGATATGGAGAGAATGATTTAGGGTCTACCTACTGTTCTCCTTTCCCTAAAAGTTTTCTGTTCAGTCTGTCTTAGTAAAGAAACTCAGATGAGTGGGCCAGGTTGGGTGGGGGGGGGATAAGCAAATGTCTAGATTTCCCCCTTTGCTCCTAAAAAGGGCATCAAAAAGATGGAATGAGGGAGAAAGTGGTAGTCATGCTTCTACATCTAAACAATTTGTGCTGTTGCAAAAATTGCTATTCATTTGCCAGCCATCATGCCAGAACGTGAACAGCAGCCATAATTGCGGGTTCACCAATGAAATGGATAAATATGCCATGTATATTTTGATGAAGTCTTGTGATGAAGATTTCAACAAACTTATTGTAACATTTGTCATGTGTATGTGTGTATTCATATTCACAGCACTGTGCTGTTGGATGTTTATAAAGAAATTTAATTTTTAGAGCATATTTAGAGTTTAAGATACAGGTAAGAGTTCCACATATTCCAATTCTTAGCATTCCCAGATATGCCAAATGATAATTGTAGATTTTCCTGGAATTGATATTCGTTTTATTTTAAATGTTGATAACATAAGTACAAATCTTTTTCTGGTCCTCCTTTTTTTAAAATTTTTTAAATGATACAGAAATATTTTAATCAAGTACATTAAGTTTTTGCAAAATCCTAACATGTAAGCATTTGGCTTTTTAACTGTGTGAAATTTGTAACAGATGGTGTTAACTGTCGGTATTCCTTAGCAGTAGTCTTTTTTATGTGGTGACTGTTATAATTATAAATACATTAAAACCCATAACACCTGCAGTTTTTAATTTTCTGTTTTTGGAAGACATTGACATTTCTACTGGTTTAATTTGATTATTCATAGATATTTGCATAGTTCTTGAATATATATATAATATACACACACACACACAACATATATATATCAATTTTTTTTTTGTTTTCACAATATTTTTTTATTAGTCATGCATAAACATCAACTGGTGTAGTATTCATTTTGACCACAATTTTACAGATGTGTCCTGGGAACAAACTGACATCTAGAATAATAGCAAGAGAAACTTTTGTATTTTATTTAGGATATTTTTATTACTACTATTCGTGTGTGTGCTATGAAACATTATGTATTGATTTGACTTTGTGGAAAGTTTTTAGTCTGAAATAACTTTATTAAAAAGAATTTTCAAAAGTTAAGCTGAGCATAAGTATGATGTATTGAGAAAGCAATTTTGCATGGATGGAAAATTGCATTAAATTAATGTACAAATTTAATTAGTATGTTGTTGTTCTTTTCCTGCACAGTTTAGAAGAATTCTAGCTGTTAAACAGCCTTTTTTTTCTAAGCACAGCAGAATTTCTTCACTGTAATGGCCTGTATAAAGAAATAATAAACAGCTAAGAAATTTTATGGCCCTTTTTTGTTTTTGTTTGTTTGTTTGTTTTTAGCCACAGGGAACTAAATGCTATTCAGTATGGATCTGTAAGGTGAATATTTTATGCTAGGATTCATTCATTTTGTTCATGTTCATACAAAGTTTTTTGAAGCTTTTAGTAAACAATCTTGTGAATTCTTTCATTGGTTTTTGGTGATGGGATTGCAGGAATGGAAACAGAGACAATCATTTCTTACCAAAGGTACAGGTGTTTTTGTAGATGTGTGGAAAGAGCAGTATCTACATGAACTGTTCTGATCATTAGGAGGAGAACCTGGCTGGTAAGAGACACTGAGCTCACCTCAGACCCAAAAGCATGACCATGGGAAACAAATACACTATGATAACTAACTAACCCAATGCCAACAAGCAAATAACAAAAATAATTTTTGAAAAATTAAAATAACTTAAATATAAGTAACAGAACTAAATGAAGAAAAGTTAAGTAGCAGGAATTCTATGAGTTAGAAAAAGACAGCTTATGCTTTAAAAATCACAAGATTTTCATTGGATCAGGGTACACATGTGCCATATTTTGGAATGTATACCTAGAGGAAAAGTTTTATTTTCTCTTTTGCCATGAAAAATTTATAATAATAATAATAATAAATAATAATAATAATAATAATAGTTTGTTGTTGGTTAGGGCCATAAATCCTTGCAATTTTAAATGGCAAAAGCTTTAGGAGCCAATAAATCATGTTTAAGGGAAGAGAGGAGGTTGCTGATAACTCATTCTGTTGAGAATAAGTTTGTGGCCAAATCACTGGAAAGCTCATCATGTGAACCAAGTCCCCAGATACTCCTCCTCTTCCCAATCCCTTTTTTTAGATGTTAATTACTTCAGCTGACAGTGCTGTCCAAGTACAGTAGTTATCTAAAGTCACAACAGTGCTGCCAACTTCTTCAGAATACCAGAAATTCCATGAACCCCCTTGGCTTAGGCGTTTTTTTCTACCATTTTTTAAAAATCTGTCTATATTTGTATTGTAATATATGTGTGTTTACTTTTTAAATTTTGGTTCTGATTTCTTTTCCCTTTCCATTAATATCTGTTAACTAACTAATTTTGTAGTTTTCATGCCAGGTAGGTAAACTGGATGTTTTATTTTTAATAATGTTGTGTTGTTGTTGTAAAATAGATAAACTAGATGTGTTTATAGTCTTATAATAAGCTATTGATTTTGTGCCTCGTAATGTAAATGCTCATTTTGAAATAATCTATAGTCGAAGACCATTTTCTTTAACAGATCAGCTATGATTTTTGTGGACAAATGATGGATATGGATTCATTTTTTTTCTTGTTTTGGTTCTTGGTGTTTCAGTAAAATTTCAATAGTTTATAGTACACATCATTACAACATATCTTGCTGTAGCTTTAATGGTGCTATAGAGCAACTCATCGGCACTAGGTACTTCATTCCAACATTCCTGTCTTTCATCAGCACAATTGCATGATGGGAGAGTTGTTAAATAGACCAGTATTTTGAGAATACATGCATTTAGCAGGACCTATGCATTTCTTGGTAGGTTCATGAATTCTCTTCTGGAGTCGCTATTCTCAAAATTTTGATTGAGAGTTCTGAAACTTTGTAGATTTATCAGCTTTCTGTTTATGTTGTATTATTCTCTGACACTTGAATGTTCATAAAAGATGAAAATAAGTCTAGGACTTCTTAGCTTAAATTATTTTAATAGTTATTTGGGTTTTTTAAAGAAATTTGGCATTTTTAAATTCAAAATTCTGCCTTAACTTAAATGGCAGCTTTTGTCTATACAATTATTATGGAAACAAACCTCAGAAAACTTCAGCTCTTGCTTTTATAATTATGATTTAGTTCCATTTCTAAAATTACTAATTAAAAACGATCAGACTAAGTAAGTAATTAAATATTCTTACAGTGATAATTATCTTTTATTTCTTAGTTCTCTTAAAATAAGATTTTAAAAAGTAATGTCAGATTTGTGTAGCCATGCTGCCCACCATATTATGTCTAACTGTGCAAATAACTTTTTCTTCTTGACAAGAGAGCTCTCATGTTGCCCATACATAAAGTGCTGAAATTAAAGTCTGTATGTACAAAAATATTTTATAGCTATGATATAAGCTAAGTTTGATTGCTATTCACAATGTTTCTGTAGCACTAGTTTTAAACAAGGAGGGAAAAAATGATTGTTTTGCAAAAATTACTGGCATTTTGTTGTGATTTTCATGGGGGGGGGGAGAATTTTGATGATATCTTTTAGATTTCTGTAAGTGCATCTTTAACTTTTTTCTTCTGCTACACTAATCCATGCCATAATTAGCAATAGTTAATTGACTTAAACTTTGTTGCTTATTTTTTAGACTAATGTTACTTCTATAAAACATGGCCGTTGATATACTAGTTGGGCTGAAGGTTGCCAAAAATGATGGAAAGAAAACTGAATGTGAGAAAAGTTTATAGTAACTGATTTTTTTTATGTACGAGAATGTAGATTAAGAATAAATAGATGAGTAATTTTGAGAAAAGGAGGGTTTATCAAGATCGTACCTGAAGGATCTTAGCAATTGATACTGAAAAACTTTACAAAAATACCTGGCTTATTAATCAGTCACCAACTGTTTGTTTCAGTAAATTCTAAAAAATATTTATAATTTTTATTTATGTATATATTTTTGTTACATGGTGATTGCATTTTAAATATATAAAGGGGAGAATTTATTGAGAGACATTAAATTGTTATAAGCTGAGTATTATATCTGCTGGTAGTAGCTCTTACATGTTATTGTCAATTATGTTCAGTGTTATGCTTTATTCTTCATTTTGTTTCAAACTTTTAAAAATTATTCTTTGAAAGAAATAATTCTTCTGACATGAACATTGTACACCAACATTTTCTGATGTTAGTAGTTTTTTCTGTATAGATTTTTTTTGTGAAAAAATTGCATATGTAAAGTAGTAGATATAAATGTAATACATAAATAGATCATTGACATTCTAGATGGATTTTTGGATTGTTATATTTGATCTTTGAATATATAAACTACCCCTTCTTTGAAAATTAGAAAGATTTTGAATAATTATTTTGCTTGTGTGCCTGGTTATCTTTGTTTATGAATTGTAGCTTGACTTTCTAAAGGCTATTCACACATTATATTATTCCTGTAATTATAATTGATTTTTATATGTAGAACTGGTCCTCCATGATTTGAACTGTGCTGCCCACTTCTGTAAATTGCTAGGTAATGTGACATAATCACGAGTTTAAACCATAGAGAACCTGTTTGATTATAGCAGTTCCTGAGGTAAAAAGTAATGCGTGGAAAGAAGAATTAATCTTTATTTTCAGTTACCTACAGCTGTCATTCTTGGTTCCAAAATAAATTAGCATAACAAATTTCAGTGCTTGTTCTAGTAGAGATACCTGTGGCTAATATAACAATTCATAAATAATTTTATTTCATATCTTAGAAACGGCTGCATTTCTCATTGCCATTTTCCAAGATAGACGTGCTGCATGGCTTTAACCTAACCAACCAGTTTAATGCCGTCTTCCAAAAGGAAACAAGATTGTAGCAAACTTAGAGAGTTCTCTAGCAGATTTTGTCTGACCTGAAATCTCTAGGTAGAACTGAATACATAATAAAATTTTTTTTTTTTTTTTGGCAAGTGCTGTCATATTGCGACTAAAGCTGTTTTCCACTCTGGATGCCTGCTGCGCCAGTGTCGCTGCACAGGTTCGAAGAAGAAATGCAGTTTTTAGCCATTAGTTTTGGTTTTTATTATTCATCACTTATTTATTATTTTAAAATAATATTCTAAAATATGCCTTTATTGTGGTGTTTTCTGGTTTATTACTCAAATACTTTGCAAGAAATTACTACATTAGATTAAAATAGTTTAACAAAGTACACGTGGACACTTTAAAAATAAAGGTTGATGCAATCATTTTTTGTCATGTTATATAACCACCATTAATATCTGATTCTTACCCTCATCCAAATCTGAAGAGTTAAAATAGTGTTTTCCCCACCATAGTCGGAAGTACCAGGGTCCTGATTGCACAGAATAGTCAAAACACTAAAGTGGATAATTGTGGCACTACACTGTTCACTGAAATTGTTTCCATTGTAGAGATTGGTGTACAATGTAACATTGCAGTTTCTCTCCACTTAACAGATTCTGTTTCTAAAGATTTGAATGGCTCAGAGTTGTATTCTCTCTCTCTCTCTCACACACTCTCACCACACACACACACACACACACACACACACACACACAGACAGAGAGAGAGAGAGAGAGAGAGAGACAGGATCCATACCAGTAATATTTTTATCAACTAAAGCAAGATTCTGAAAACATCTGATGCATTATGTCTTTTTTTTTTTTTTTTAATGTATGTTCGGTCAACAAATAAAAAAAAAAGATTTCAGTTTGATATGTCAACTTGTCCAAAATAAATCAATTTCAATTTTTGTTAATTAGACTTACCTAGTTTTTGTATCTATACTTTCAAACTTGATGAAAATAAACTTTTTTATAATATAGACTAGATTCTTTTGTTTACCCTTCTCTGGGGGATTCCTCTTTTTCCACAGCTTCTCCCTATTTGTGGTTACCACAATGGACCATCACTCTTGCCTGCCTCTCTTTTATCCATCACATCTTTTTCCTCCAGTCTCATACATTGCATGTTCATCTTTCTACCTCATTTTTGGTCTGCCTCTCCTCCTCCTTGGTATTGCCATCATCATCACTTTTTTCATTGGATGCTTGCTCTTCATCTCTCCTCTGTAAATGTCCAACCCACTTTAGCCATTTCTCCATCACCTTTTTTGATATTTCTCCTTCATGGTCTTTGTTATATAACTGTTTCTGATCTTGTTTTTTCTTGTCACTCCTTACATCTGCCGCAACATACTCCTCTCTTTTGCATTGAACCTCTCTTCTTCCTTTGTTGATATTGGCCATGTTTTCATGTTGTAAGTCAGTGCTGGTCTCACTATTGTCCTGTATATCATTACTTTCAATCTGCTTGGCGTCCTTCGATCACGCACAGCTCCACTGCACTTTCTCCAGTTTGCCCATGCCGACTCTATTTGGTTTTTAATTTCTGTTTCAATGCCTCCATTTTCCAGAATCATTGATCCAAGATATTTAAATTTATTACCCATTCTGTGTTGACATCATCTATTTTCTCCTGTTTTGTCCTCCCTTGGTACTGTTATGCTTCAAAATTTTCACCCAATGTAATTAATGAAATTAGTGAGAACCCTTATATTTTAAGTATAAGAACATGAGTGGCTTCAGGTTATTATTACTATTACTATTATAACTAGCATATTTATTTAAATAAACATCCAGGAATATTAATTTAGATAAACAAGATTAACAAATAAGGAGTTGGCCACTCTTTAAGGTAAAAAAAAAAAAAGTACTACATTAATCACAAGATACATTTTACTCAAATATTCAAAATTCCCATCTACATTTATTTTTTAAATATATTTTAAGAAAAATAACATTTTTATTAAGTGAAGTCCTAACCATATTTTTGCAATATCATACTCTTAACCATCGCTCTTGTTCTCTCCCAGGTAGAGCAACTGAACAGATGATCTTTGCTGCCTGGGGCAGCAAATTTTATGAGTTTCAAGTTATTGCATTTAATCATCATTTATTATTATTATGTTGAAGAATCCATATTATTTTTTAAATTGAGTATAAGAATGATTCTGTTGATTCTGCAATAACGTCTAACCTAGGGATGAAAATGTTGCTTTGCTTGTGCAACCAGGCAGCCAGTAAAACCTGCCTGTGCATTGCAACAAGCAGACAATCACTCAGATCAAAGATTCTGACAGCAGGTGACATTTCCAGTTTTAGTCAGTGATCTCATCAGTTCATTTGATGAAGAATATTTCTCTCTCACAGAATTCTGTCAGTTTCCATTTGTCTTTTCTAATGGGGAGCTTTTGCACATCTCTCAGGGTACATGTGAGTGATAAACTTTGTGTAAAGATGGCAACTCATTTTAGTTGATTGATGCAGATTGATAGTAATGATGCTAGGACATAAATGACTGTCAGATTGCTGAATATCAAGAGTAAAAGGCTAAGAAAGAACTAGAACTGAGTAAAGAGGCCTAGGACATTTAAGAGAGGAAAACTATTAACAGAGCTAAGTGCACCTGCATGCAATAGTAATGAAAGTGAACAGGAACTTTTTTATTGTGGCTAAAGGAGAGCATCATATTAACTAGTCTTGGGCAGAACTAACACCTCATGCTGGCCCTGTTTTCTGCTGCTGAGTATTAAAAATGCTGGAGAATGTCAATATTGTATTTTTAAATTGATGGTATAGCATTTAATTGTAGAAAAGATCTTTAATATTTCAATAAACACTCAAAGCATTGAGAATATATATATATATATATATATATATATATATATATAATTTACCATAAAATAGGACATTTAAAGGCTAACTAACTAACTAAATGTAAGGAAACCTATTTCTGTATTCATACAGCATGATGTAGGAAGTATAAAATCTTATCCTAAAATTAGAAGTTAGTAATACAATTTTTAAATGTGTAGATTTTATACATTATATATATGCTATGTATATAATATTGATAGTTACTATAGTTGTATGTATAATTTTTGTCAGCTTGATTTGTCCATTATTTTATTGATTGGACTTTTTCAAGATCTCTCTTTAAATTTTTTCTGGATAGTAATCTAAAAATAACCATAACTGGTAATGCAAAAAGTGCAGGTAGGTAGGTAAGTTTGCACATCATAGCAGCAGTTACAGGTTTGATTCCTGGCAGACTGGCCTGTACTGAGTATCAAATCATCTTTTTTTTTTTTTTATGTAGGCCTTTTCCTTGTTTGAACAAAAATTTTCCAGTGGTATTTACTGAAGTGTCCTTCAACTATGAACCAGAACACCTTTGAACAACTTCCATATTGTTCCAGTAGGTTCTCTGCTACTGAAATTGAGGCTTTCAGTCTGCCTTTGCTGGCTCGAAGCTGGAATATCGAGCAGTTAGCAGTGTACCATTCTGACAACAACAAAAACGTGTGGAGGGAAGGGCAAATTATTCCAGGTTCTTTTGATGAAATCACTTCTCTTAAACCAATTGTGATGGCTGAAATTGGGTGTAACTCTTCAGGTTGGACATTTATTTGAATAAATATTGCAATCAAATAAATTTGAGCATTGCTATGTATGTTAAAGATTTAGCATGCTATTTTTGACATTGGCAAATGCACAGTTGTATTTTTAACAGCAGTAGAGCAGCTATTGTTGTCTAATGTTTTGTCTTAATGTTAAAACATGGAAATAGTTGTTAGGGGTTGAATCAATTGAAAATAAAATGAAAAATACAGGAGAAAGAAGGATAGGTCAATTCCAACTGGGACGGACAAATTATGAACAACATGCCACAACCAGAATGCCCACCTAAATCTGTGGAAGTAGCGCCACCTAGCGGATAACTCTGTGAAAGCTTCACTGATGACTTCTTGTACGCGCACCACCATGACTGCAGGAATTAACTTTACACTCACCTGATACAGCAAGAAATGTAAACCAGGAAAAGAATCAGCAGCATATCTATGAAAGGTTGGTGGGGGGGTAAAGATTATACTCAAGACACAACAGAATCAGAGGCTTTTTAGCACACATCTATTGCTATAAAATTAAATAATACAAGCATTTAGCCTTTTTTTTTTTTAATACCACACACGCTGGGGCAATCAAAGACAGTCTGTTCGCACCGACTTTAATTGGATAATTGAATTAGATAGAAAAGGTTTGAATTTTGGAGCTTAACAGTGACAAAGAGTGGGTAATTCCTTGATTTTTGTTTTTAAATGTCAGAGAGACCGGAAATGTATATACAGTTGTTGGCCTCTTTCCATTAGTGGGCTCAGGCCCAGGTAGTTGTGTTTTGGGGTGGTTAGGCTTTATTTCTATAGCACTGTTTATTTCCTGCCATAGAACAAAGTATTTTGGTTTAATATTTGCATACTGTTTTGGGGGCTATCCATTTTATTTTTGTGTTAATTTGATATTTAGATAATTGATAATAGATACAGTTGTTTAATGATTGATTTCCTATGATACTCAATGAGGCTATTTAGTAATGAACTTTAAATGTTTTGTGCAGACACAGAATGTTACTAGTGTTGTGCTATTCACAAAAATTAGAGAATTAGTTTGGCTGTTTACCCATCACCAAAGTAGTAGCAGCAAAAACTTACTAATAATGACCCCACGCTTCAACAACCCCTCCCTGTCATCTTCACCGAGGGAGGGTTAGTCCTGGTGGTGATGATTTTTGATGGGTGGTTGAAGTGGCCTGAGTTGGTCTGGAACCTATTCAATTTTGTTGCAACTAACAGAAGAAAAAAAAAAGATGCAGGGTTCAGTGTTGAAATGTTCCAAAAATTTGACGTCTAATTGAGATATAGCGTTAAAAATAAATAAAAGCAGCTATTGCAATTTAATTAACATCTTTGCTCCCCAGAACACTTTCTCAGGTCTTGATGATGGTTTCTCTGAAATGTGGGTTTTTTAATTTAGTTCAGTCAGTACTATTGAGGTGATGGTGGATGACCCAAGCTAACTCTCTGCTTTATTCATGATTAGGGTCAGAGCTTAAACATTTAGGGTATAGGCAGCTGGCCATCCCAAAGCAGTTCAGTTACGTTGGTTGTCTTGTGCCAGTGTCATGAGTCTAAAACATTAGATTTTCAAGTGTGATTTTTTTTTGCCATAAATAGTGCAGCCACACAGCTGGAATGGTGCTGGTAAACTGTCCTCCATACTGATGAAAATGACTATCATACATAGGCCTACAAGTGAAGGTTTAGTCATGTAGATAATGAGGAGGGGACAGAGGCTTGGCTTCAAACCAAAGCTCCCCGCCTTCTTTTGGCAACATAGATTGAGACCAAAGACTTGCACGACCAAGACATTTGAAAATGGCATGGCTGGAGGGCAGAGCTATCACTTAATGCTTTTTCCTTAGAGGATTTAATGTCAGGGTTTTCTCCTCTAGCATTTGTTCAACAGAACTACTGGCTGCAAGGCAGCAGCAATGATGGAATTACTCATTGGTAGATATCTTTCATTCTAGTGGGTATCTGGTATGTTCCCAACACTCAGAATAGTGGAAGTTCCTGTTTTAGTTGTCAAGTACCTGATTCACAGTAGCTAAGGTATATATGATAAATAAAAAAAAGTAATACTAATGTGTTAATACAATGCTCTAGTTAAATATAAGTACCATAAAATACCAATGGCTAAGAGTTATCTTTGGGGACTTCCGAAGTTGATCAGAATTATTTTAAATGTTTTATGAGAAATAAAAGTTGCTGTATTATTAATAAGTTAATTCTGTCAAAAATTTGTCAACTGTTAAAATATGTAAATAAACTGAGAGCTTAGTATGTTTTTTACTAAATATTTATGACATTTAATTTTATATTTCTTCCCTGTCGAGAATGGGGATTTAAATTGTCAATGGAAAAGAAGAGAGAATTTTAGAATTCATTTTAGAATGTGCATACAATTTCCACTATATATGAATAACTACATATTTGCTCTATTATTTATGATATCTGTCTTTCACTCAGAGAAATGTCTGACGACATGACTTTTTATTTCAGTTTTTATAAATATTGTGGATGATAGCTGAAGGATAATCCATAAGACTGGGACTTTTGTTTGGAAATTTCTTGAGAATACTGATTTGTCAATCCCATGTTAGCATAACCTCAGAAATGTTATTTGCCTACCAATATTAATAAAAGAGAATGTGTCAAGCATTTAAGGCCAGATACACTCGATAGATTTCCTTAGCACTTGATTCTTAACAAAACAAGTAATTTGATTTTTTCTTTTTAATGAATTTATTATTTTAACACTTTTTTTTAGCAGAAGGGAAGAAAAATGATTCTTTTCATCAGTACAAATTTTAAAAAAGAAAAGAATTTCAAATTTATTTCATTCTTTTCTTTTAATACATCAGTGGTATGCCATAGATTTTATAAAAGGTATTCTTAATTAAATGTCTACAAATATTTTTACTATTTGTGCCTTGTTGGCTACTTGGAAGGCTTTGTCAAGGCAAGATAATTGAAATAAGGAGAATCGGCATTTAAAAAATGCACTTACTAATCATTGTACAAATATTTATATGGATATATCTTTTTCCACTTCTATTAAGTGTTAAGTGTCTTGTCTGCGTGTGTGTGTGTGTGTGTTATCAGTTGCTAGGCTTAGATTCTTATATAAATTGGTTAAAAAATTATAGACAAATTATGCCATGCCTATGAAATTTCTTTGGTTTGTTGGCAGGCACCATAGCTGAAATCATCAAACACATTGTCAGGATTTTATTTTGAATAAAGAAAACTTTTTTTCACATTTAGTTTTAAAAAGTATCATGCGAACTGGATAAAATTCTCCCTCATTCAACAACTTTTAAAATTTACCTCAATGTTTTCAGATTAGTTAGTATTTTAAATGCCATGATTTTAAAAACGGTAAGAGTAACATTGGTGTGAATATTTTTTTAAAAAAAACAAACTATTTATGTTCAGAAACTTTCTGAAAAACTTCAGTTTTTTTTTTTAAGATAGAAAACTAAATGTAAAAAATAAAATTTATGTAAATAATTGATTTTTTTATTTCAGTATGATTACTAAAATTTACACTTTTGCAGACTTACTTTTTTCTTTTATTATAGTTAATGGAATACAGAGATGTACCACCAAGCCCATCTACATCCAGTGTCACCTCTGCCTCTGCATCAGGGCTGGATGCTCTCAGTTCGCCAACAACACCAGCCTCACCAGTTCCAGAAGAGATGGATGATGAGCGGCTGCCTAATGAACTGCTGGAGGAGATTTGTGAAGATATGGGCATCAAGGATAGCATGGACATTGATCTGATTGACTTCATGATGGACCAAACCTCCCAGATGATAAATGTACAAAGTCAGGATTCATACTATAGTTCTGCAATGGAGCCTGCCTCCCATACAAAAGTAGGGGTCTTGGATCATCCGGGGAGCAAACCTGTGCCCCCTAGAGTTGCTAGCCAGGAATTCAACAACATTCCGCCCCCTATATGTCATACAGCTGGAAAACAAATGCATTCTGGTTTACAAACACAGACTTTGTTTTCCAAAATGCAAAGCATGTCCCCGCCCTGCACATTGCATCAAGGTTTCAAAGTACCTCAGACTACTCCAAATCAAATGTCAGTGCCGTCGAATGTACATAGTAGACACTACATGGATCCAAGTCAGGTAAGAGGACAGCAGAACACCTGTCTTCATTCTCAGTCATCAGTTCCACAGAAATGCTGCTGTAGCAACACCAACCATCTTAACTGTTCTCAGTCGGAAACCAGTCTAACACGGTCAGTCACTTTTTCACAGTGTCCACCTAGTTTGCCAAATTCTAACCTAAATAAATATCATCCCATGGGAAATGGTTCCACAAAACAAAACACATGTCCAACAATGTCAGGAAAGCCTTCAAATATTTACCACCACAATCCATGCAATGTTCAGCCACAGAAGAAATTCGGTCGCCCATCTCCACCAGTTGTCAATGTTCAAAATATGCAACAACTGAAATTTGGAGGTAACAATGGTCAGATGCTGAATAGCAAACTTTCTCATTCTGGCTGTTTGCACCAACCAGGAAAGACCATGACAAATTCTCAAAGAGGCATTGTTAAATTTGATGAACAGCAACTTCTGGCCAACCAGAAACACCCAGGAAGGACATTGGAATCTCCATTAGATCAAGGTTACTTTTCTGGAGACTCTTGTAGTGTGAAAAGCTATAGTTCTGCATCATCATTATGCCAAAGCTCTGATATGCTTTCCTCGAAAGATAATCTTGTAATTAAAACAGAAATGTCTTCACAGGGGATGTATTCACGAACTGATCTTCCTGAACAAAGAGCCATCAAGAAGGAACCTATGATGCCTTCTCCACTAGATGTTCATAACAGGAATCTCTCATCGCATTGTAATCAGAATTCATCACAAAGTATGTCACAAACACAGTATGGTTTTAATACCACTGTTAGCGTGTCAGACTGTTCCCAGAAATCTGTTCAATCTAAAATCCTTCCTCGACTTACGCCTAGTGTTAAATCGGAAGTAGCACCTTACATCATACCCAGTAATAATGGGCAAGCAACAATAAATCCTTATGATGACTTCATCCAGGGTAACCAGTTGCCAGGTCCTGTTCTGGGTCAGTCCGGTTTGGAAAATCCCTCAGCATCTCTTGAATTTCCAACAAACTTTGGAAAGGAAGTGGTAAATGTCAAACACAACCAAAACTCACCTCAAGGTGGTGGCACTAATTATGTACAGGATTTCCATGCAGCTTCTATACCAGCAACAAACTGTGTTCCAGTTGGTCCATCTTATTCTGTGCCCACAAATGCCCAGCAATCAGCAGATGTAGCGTATAACAGTTACAGTTCAGCCATGGTGCCATCCATGTCTCAAACACCTTTTTACCAAGGAGGTTGTATCCAAAAAACGTCAGAAACTTTGCATTCTGTCCATAATTGTGTATATTCAGGCATGCAGCATGCACAACACATGGCAAAACCTTTTAAGCAGGAACAAGACAATCTGGATTTTAGTGTGAACAATCAATACTCACAGAACAGTCACTGTGGAAACAGTTTAACCCTGACAAACAACTCACCACAGTCTTGGCAAGCATATCAAATGAATGTGGCTACACAGCCAAATTCACGCTTTATGTGTGCACGTCCTGCCATTCGACAACCATCACCACATTGTATTCAAACCAACATGTCACATAACCTTTCTGATCACAACCTGTCCAGCAATATGATGGAAATTAGGAACAGACCTGGGGTGGCTGACATAAATAGAAATCATGTTGTTACACCTCAGCAGCAACAACAGATGTCAATTAATGGTAATGTTATGCAAATCCGCCCTCATGGCTGGTCTCGACCTGTGGGCCAGGCTCCACAAACTTTAAACCAAATTTCGCAACAGATGTCACAGGCAAAGATTCCCAGCATTGGGGTCCAACCTATGCAATTTCCTCATCCATCAGAATCAAACTGTCCGATAGTTTCAACGAATTGTAAACTCTCCCACCGTCCACCCATCTTGTCTTCTCAAGAAGCATTTATTGAACATCTAATCATGGATAAATCAAGTGCCTATCGTTCCCACCCTTTGTTTCCGCTTCTCCGAGATTTAATGATCACCTACATGAACTTCAACTCACAGTCTATACACTATCAGCTCATTCAGCATCTGCCCAGTGAGTTTGAGAGACTGCTTCAGAACTTTCTGAACCGAAATCCTCCGAGGGGTGGTTACCAGAGCAATTATGCAGTGGAAAGTGTCATAATGGATGCTTTACGTTTTGCCCACAGTTCTCTGATTGGTAAGTATGTTTTTATTGACTTACAGAGGTTAAGATGGGAATTTAATTTTTCTAGTAGAGATGTGGATCCAGTTTCTGCTTTTCAATTCTGGACAGAAGTCATATTTTACTCAATTGTGGCTGAACTGATCAAAGAAATGTTATCTAGTATTGATTTTCATTCAGTCAGTGCCTTTGCCACTTTCACATTTTTGTGGTTGGCATTAATTTTATGCTCACCCATCTGATCCAATGGATGATAGCCACACAGGGATTTGGTGGGGGGGATGATATGGTTTCTTATTGATTTTAAGATTAAAGCAGTTTTATTATAATTAAAACTCTATTCAGGGCATGTATGGAACATCAGTACCTTAGCATCAACCTTATGTTGTTATGTTTGTTATTTTCATTTCTCTATATCCACATCCACATAAAATTCTCCTCTCTGGGCACTGTTCTGAAACCGGTGCTTATTCTATATTCTAACAGCTTCTGGACTTCCTCTTCAGTGAGTTTGTGAACCAGATGAACCAAAAAAATGAGCAGCTTCCTTTTTCCTTTTTTTGTCTTGTATCAAAAATAGAATAAGCACATGATTTTAGATGGAAGAAACTGTTTCCTTAGCGAGTTAAGTCTAACTTTGGGGATGTTAAAAACTGGGTGTCTTCCCTCTGTGGGTATAACTGACTTTGACTGATTTCCGTTTGACCCCCCCCTTTTTTTCTTCTGCTCTTTTCTGTAGCACAAAAATATGGAGCAAATAAAAGAAGCTTAAGTTTTCTGCAAAGAAAATACTGAAAATTAGTTTTGTTATCTTTACAAATGATAATGTTATGGAAGAGTACAGTTTTATGTGAAAATGTAGAATCCTGCTATATCTAAATGGTGGCCAATGTTTCCATATTTTGTTTTTATGGAACGTTTTGCAGGTTCAGCTTTAAGAACTTTACTCTATAAGAAAAGTCTATGGAAAAACAGAGAATCCCACAATTTCCAAAGTATTGTTTTATGTCAAATCAGGTTTTCTCCATAGCTTAAAATTTCCCAGTTTAGCACTAAGATTCCCCAGTTCTAGTTTTTTCTGATTATATCTTCCTCCCACAAAAAATAAAATTCTGCTCCTATTTTGCAGTTTACTGCAAATGTTGATAATAAGCGCCACAGAGGATCTACATCTATACGCTCCCCAGTCCCTTAATTTAGAAGCGTATTTGTGCTGATGCAGAACTGAAAAGGGGTTTGGGGATTGGAGTTTTCTAATTTCTAATGTTGGCTTGTGATGCTTGTCAGACAAAATGTTTCACAAACAGGATCTGAGTCAATCTGTATCGTTTTTTTTTTTTTTTTATCTTCTGGTAAGCAAGTAACAGACGATCGTTGAAAGTTGTGACATTGATATTATGTTTTAGCTTGAAATTGGATGTTCGTTGTCTTGCCTGATCAAACGGCATGAAGAAAAAGAATAAGTAATGGTCATGCATACAGACTGAAAGGGGACAATACTTGTGGAAGATACTATGGTATTTAACAAACGTGAGACTCAGAAAAAACATGAACGATGAGTGTGGGTGGTTCAAACGATGTGGAAAGACAACATAGAAAGAAAATCCTTGGTAGTGGGAATTGGGTTGAAGCTGCCACAGAGAAAATTCTGTCCCCCCCCTTTTTTGAAATTTGTCCCTCATATCCCTTTACCAGGCGAAGCATTCTCTGCACTTTTACAAGGCAATGCTAAGACTCATATGTCAGGGTAAAATTTGATCTCTTGGTACAACAAGCTAATGCGAAAAAAAAAACAAACTTAATGACTGGTAAACTAGTCTTTCTTAGGAAAAGTTGTATAAACTTCTGTCAGTTAAATTGCCCAGTCATTTGATATTTGAGTTATGCATGTCCGGACCAAACAGGACAAAATGTCAGCCATCTTAAGCCATTCGAGTGAAATGCTACTTCCTGGCTATCCTTGGCAAATTGAGGCTTGCATTTTTGTGCTGTATATCCTGATATTAGAAGGACTCATTAACTATATGGCTGATTGTGCCATTTGAAGTTAAACCATCGCTTGATCTTTAAACAGTTGATTTAGAGAAACTTTTGAATGACACAAAAAAAAAACAAACCCACAAACAAACAAACAAACAAACAAACAACAAAAAATGACATTTGAAATGCAATTAGTCAGAGGAAATTTGTTTGGAAACCAGTGGCGCCACAAAGAAACTGGCTGGCTTCTTAATGATATTTTTGTTTATAATAGAGCGTGCTTTTGATAATGAAGGATGTGACACAATTATTCATATTTATCTTTGTTGTTGCTACTGTGTTGGATATTTGCTGAGATGTGCCAATGATGTTGCCACTCTCTTAGTATTTTCCCTATCAAGTATTTTAGTTGGTTTTAAGCCTTAGTATTTTGCAGCAGGGAGATGAAAAACTAAGTTGGAATGGCAGTCTGTTGATTGATTAATTGTTTTGTCATCAACATGCATGGTTTACATGTGCAATCATTTAGTTTGTGGATAGAAGGATAATATTAAAGATCCTTGACAAGTGAAGACAAAATTATTCTTGCTTTTATTGTGAATAAAGTCTCCGATTGACACTAAATCCATGCATGAATCATTTCCCATCTGAGTAACGCACCAAAGTATTGATATGAACAGGTCAGAGGCAACAAATTTTACCTTAAGTAGGCAACTGATACCTAAGCATGTGAACTATCCAGAGGATGAAGAGATTTGGACACAGAATGTTTAAACTCCCAAGAAGCTTCCAGGTCATTCCAACCCTTCTGGCCAACAGAAGTTCTTTTGGGGGAGCAGGTATTACTTTGCATTGCCAGACCAGATGGAATCACCATTAACATTTGGCATCAAAAATAAAATCAGCAGCAGGCTTGTGGCAAGGGAATACAGGGCAAGAAGGCCACTCAGTAACCATTGTTGACCAAAGAACACAAGCTTTGAGTGTTTGTGTCTCAGATAGGCCAGGCATCATCAAAACAGCTGCCTGTTTTAACATGCGGATGGCTAAATGAAAGTGAGATGCCTGAAGGGAGGGAGCCAAGGTAAAAGACAGAGGCTTTGTCCTGGTTGGGTTGGGGGGGGTGATACCTTATAATGGTGAAACAGAATTGCTGGCACTAGATGAAAACAAGGTGTATCCTGGGGAAAAAAATGCTCCTTTCACATGCTTGGGAACTTTCCTCACCACCTCCATGAGGCTAGAACCATTTACCAGTTTTTCACAGTATGAGTATAACTAGATTAACCTGACCAGCAAGAAGAAGCCCAGGCACGAACTAGCCTCATAGAGTATATCATTGACTGTGCTGCTAGCCACATGGCTTATCCTTCCTCCCCTCCATGATGCTCTGGTTAAAATAGACAATGACAATATGGCTCTAGAGGGTAACTGCCCTTGTTGCTACTTATTGGTGAGGGTGCTACAGGATATTAACTGACATGTGACAATGTCCAGGACTGTGTGTTCCTACAGGATAAATGTCATTGAATGTAGTCTGCCCAAGATTAAATAGTGCCTGGGGAAATGGACCTGGAAAATGAATGGGTAGATAAACTTCTTTTGCTGAGTGTATGTGTAAGGTTGTATCTTAATTGAGCATCTGTTTGTAAAGCCATTTTTTTCTGGTTTCTACATCTAGTGAGGATGTCATTTACTTAAAGTAGGGGTGGGAACTTTTTCATAGTAGGGGCCATATAGATGATATTTATTAGAATACTTGCGGGCCACAGGCTACATTAGAAATAGAAATAAAAAAATAAAAAATATATATAAATTAAAAAACCACAACTGACCTGCATTTCAGTACGATGGTTGAGATTGTTTTGCCTTGACTAGCTGTGAGATATCAGGTGGCTGTGAAAATGTTGCCACTTGCAGCTGGTTCTCTAAGTTCACATCTAATCTGTCAGTCTGGAACAGAGATAGTCCTTTGCCAGAGAAAGTTTTGAGAAGAACTGCTCACAGCAGTATGTGGTTCCAAATAGCGATGCCATTTTCAAGGCATGCTGCCTCACATTTGCGTACTCGTTGGCGTTCACATTTTGTCTGTAGAATTCCAAGACCCATATTGGTGCACCTGGCCTTGAGTTGAGTGTTGTATTTCCATTCTGAAGTTGTCCTTGCCACAGATTCAGTTTTGCTTCAAGTGATTTCACATATGAAAGAAGTGAAAACATATGCCGGTTTGGCCCATTGCAGCTTCACATTGAGCTCGTAGAGATGGTACGTAATGTCAACCATGAACGCCAGGTCACAGAGCCACTCAGCTCAGCCACTAGTTTTCCCTTTGTGTGCATGAAACTTTTCACTGCCTCCCTGAGTTCATAAAATCTCATAAGCATGTTGTCCTTGCTCAGCCAACGCGCTTCACGGTAGTACACCAGATCTCCGGGTTCAGCTTCCAGGCCTTTCAGTAACTCCTTGGGCTGTCGGCTGTTCAACTCTGGAGAATTAATGAAGTTGATGCAGGATACGATGGTTGTCACCACATTTTTAAACCACAGTGACTGTGCACACAGATTCTCCTGATGGATTATGCAGTGACAAATAACTAAATTACTTGGATCAAGATGGAGACGTGTGATTTTTTTTTTTAGTAGTGCTACCAAACCCCTCTATGAGCCAACCATGGCTGGGGCACCATCAGTTGTCACACCATTCAGTTTTTTGAAAGACAAATCATAGTCTTGCATTGCTGTCAAAACCTCAAAAATGTCCTCACCTCTAGTAGTGTCGTGCTTGGCAACCAAAGCAAGCAGGTCCTCTTGTGTCTCGAAGTCATCTGTAATTCCATGAACGAAAATGGCCAGATGGCTTGCGTTAGTTATGTTGGTTATCTCATCCATGGCTAGTGAGTAAAACTCGCACTTGGAAGCAGACTGTTTCAGAGACTTCTCAATTTCTCATGCCGTGTCACTGATTTGAGCTAACATTCTGGAATAACTTCAGCTTTTTTGGGGCTATTAACTCTGCAGTAGCAACTATGCACTCTTTTCACAAATTCTCCTTCAGAATGCAGCCTCAGCCCTTTCAGCGGTGTGTTTGCTAACCATGTAACTGGCCTGTGCGACACTATCCATCTCTTTTCAGAGCTTGGAAAACATGGCTTGCTGGGCATCCAGATTTCTTCTGAGTGCTTAGATTTTCTGAGTTTGCACTGGTCCTCGAAAGGCTTCATACTAGGGGTGTTTGGTAGCATTATGTCTCTTAAGATTTTCTTTTTTGAAAACAGCAAGAGCTTCAATACAGATCAAACACACTGGCTTGCCCTTTGCCTCAGTGAAAAAATAATTCTCTGTCCATTTGTCTTGAAACACACGACACTGACTCATTATCGCCTTTCCTTCGCTTCACTATTTTCAAAGATAGCTAGCCTTACTGGCAACGCTTTGGTTGCTAGAGTCAGTGATGCATACGTAGAAATTGCACCGGGCCGTATGAAATTGAAAGGCGGGCCAGAGGTTCCACACCCCTAACTTAAAGAGACAACAACCACAATTAGAATAAGGAAATATAAGCAAGTAACTTGAAGGAGTCTGTCATGTCATTTCTTGTTTCCATGGAAATAATAATATTAGAACTTTCAATTTTAACTGTCTTATAAGGAAATCTTTATTTAAATTTCAAAGCATTTTAATTTCTAATCTTGTTTCTTTCTTCCCTTCCTCTTTTTTTTTTTGTGAGGTAGGTTATTTTAAGAAATAAAAAAATCAGCGGATACATAGTTAACAGTAGAAAATTAACTGTATTTTGAACAAAGCAGTATTTATCACCAACAGAACATTACCAAATCATACATGGAAGAGTACATAGAGAAAGGGGAAAACATGGAAATTAATTCAGAAAAAAAAAGATAAGACAAAAATAATGAACAAAAGAATTGTTATTATTGCTTTAAATATGAATTAATCTCTCCATGACTGTTTGCACAACAAAGAAAGATTTAAGATGTCTTAAAATTCAGGTAAATTTGAAATTATATAACTAGTAGCAGTTTTTTTCCCCACCTCTGTTTTAAACATTTTGAGAGTAACTTCATTAGGTGCAGCATACATTAATAGTTGACAAAATAAAAATAATAATAGGGTGTGAGAATAATATTAAATAGGTCTAGAATAGTTTTTTCAGTAAATAAAATTACATTATGGACACAGTGATGTATTATTTACAAATAAAGGAATATCTGTAAACAACAATAGAAAAACATGAAAAATATTAATTTTCTACAACATGATATTTTAATATATTTGGTATAAACTAATTTTTTTAAAGTATTTTATTTATATTTTGTTTTCCTTTTTGGGGAAAAATTTATGTCATTAAAAATACTGGAATATTAAATTTTAATCTTATAGCTAGAAAAATATGTATTTTTGGTTTGAGATTTTTATCATTGTGTGACTTTTCTAAAATTGGTCGTCATACCTTTTTTCTGTGGTAAGTATTAAAGGATTTTGTTTGGATACAGAAAGTAGGAAGCTAATGGGGCCGGGGACTTATCTGAACACCATGGCACTGCAGAAGTCTGCTGAATGTCAAGGCTTTTCATTGCACTTGGAGTTAGCAGGAAGTTCTGCTAAAGAAGAATTGGAAAGTTGGTCAATCAATTTAGATGAATGTAAAAGCTGCATGTATGCTCGTCTGTAGATAGAATCCATGAGCGCTGCCAATGTTGCTCCTGCTGTAACTCTGATACAGAAAAAAACGGCACTGGAAAGGATGTGAAGTCAGCAAATTGCTAATAAGAAATGCATTTCTGGTCATTTTCTTTCAATTAATTCCATGGAATTTTTATGATGTTTAGGTCTGCAAAATGATCTTTTATTCAGTAATTAAATTCTTTCAGTCTTCTAGTGGGTCACAGAGGTCTCTGTGTGGCAATGTAAAATTCTGGATGCACTTCCGGTTTTGTTTTCTGTCCCTCCCCTTTTTTTAACCAAAAACACATTTACTGTTATGGAAACCTGTTCTATAAAGTAAATAAATAAACAAACTTTCTTCCTATGTTCTACACAACATGATAATACAATTTACGAATCCTCGGTTTTGTCCATATGGAGAATTAGAGAGGAAAATGGCAGCCTTCATTATTGGTTGCTAACGAAAATTTTAGTTAACATTTTCCGTTTAAAATCTTTAACAAGAGCATCATCATCATCATCATCATTATTTGTTTTGCAACATAAAAAATTCTTATAAGACTTTCATACTGATTAATGGCATCCCTAAAGTAACCTACCTTGAATTTTTCATGATCATCATCTTTTTTTTTTTTCATGTACATTTAGCAACTATGTTAAATATGTAGCACCTAAGTATAATATTTAAAACGTGAATTTGAACTTTACTCCCATCAGCAACCCTACACTTATGCTTGCCAAACCGATTTGATTGGGTTCATCTGACAATAGATGGAAAGTATTTCCTTAGATGCAGACAAGTTTCACTTGGACTGAATTGTTTACTTTTATAGGTAAATATCCAATGTATAATTAGTATTTGGATCTTGGCTATTTTACTAACTGAAATGAACATGCAAAAACACTCAGATACCTGGCGTCTGGCCTACTGACTGGACTAGGTATAAGATTGAACCATCATTATTATGCAAAACATCATCTGATTTGTGGGATGATCATCTGTGTGCAAATATTTCATGGAGCTAATTGTCTATATTTCACGTATATTTTGTGAAAATGTGAAAGGTATTTGCTTTATTGTCTATAAAATAATTTTCATATTGTCAGTAAAAATTTTGCAAATCTCTGCATTGTCCAGACTTATCAAATGTTCAAATATTTATTCTAGCCTCTGTTGAATAATATCTTGTTTTGTAACTTTAAAAAAGAAAAAAAAAACTATATGGTTGCAATTGCATGTTTAATTATCAATTTAAATTAATTTAGTTTTTGCAATAAAAGGTAACCATACAACAAGCTCAATTGACTATTTATTCTGGTTGGCTTATTTCAAAAGGTGCCAGTGTTGTCTGCATGTTAGGTTTTCTGTATCAACAGTTTGCTAAAGAAACTGTTATCTCACCATTTCGAGTGTGGGGAACCTTAGAAAAGGATACTGAATTGCACTAAAACAACAAAAAATAAATTTTCATCTGCTACTGAAAGGCATATGTAGGTGTTCTTTATCAAATCAAGCAGTTGATTCCAAACCTGGAGTCAGAATTGACCCAGCAGTCAGGATTTGTAGTTACAGAAAAATGTCATTTACAGTCGTCGTTTATTAATAAATCAAGCACATCGCAAAATTGCAAAAAAATAAATTCATTTTACAATATAAACACTGTATATTGTACTGTAACTGTTATCCATATGCTCAAATGCATTGAACAACATAAACACATTGTATAAAGTATACATTAACTGTTTAGAAATGCTTTACGTGCTTGATTTTACACCTATGAATAGCAGTGGTCTGTCTCTGAAGAAACCAACAATAATCCTCCATCATGTTGAAGTTGAATCTCCCTTGATAGCAGGTCTCCATTGGTGGAATCTCCCACCATGCCTGCTCATTGCTCACAGCACCAAGGTTGGCTGGGAAGAAATCCAAGTGTGAATGAAGAAAATGCAACTTCAGCAACATACAGCAACCCATTTCTTCAAACGCTTTTATCATGTTTCGAACCAACTCAGCCTAGCTGTCTGCTTTGTGGTTCCCAAGGAAAATGTGGACTACCAGTTTGAAAGCCTCCCATGCAGCCAGCTCCAGGGGGTTAAGCCTTGACTAGAAGACTGGATCAGAAAACAAATCATGAATTTGTGGTCTGACAAATATTCCAGCCTTCAACTTGGTATCAGTTAAAATTGCTCCAGGTTTTTCTTTCAGATAAAGAAATTCCGCACTTTCGACACTCATTGCCTTTACATAACTCTTCATTAGGCCCAGCTTTATATGCAGTGGTGGAAGAAATGTTCTTTCCGGACAACGTACCAGTGGTACATGTTGCACATTAATTTTCCTGGGGTACGGTCTGTTCTTGATGGTCATTTTTTGACATTATGGTGATTTGCATCATCTCGGCTATTCCACAAGCACAAGAAGCACGTGTGTGTTCATGTAAGCAGGCAACCACGTGGTTCTCCTGCATAGCCTGATGTGTGTACACAGTACTAAAAAGAACACTCAAAATATATAACATTAGATTTCCATTTATTTCTGTAACTAAAAATCCTTGCGTGTTGGGTTAATTCTGATTTCAGATTTGAAAACAGCGTATTCGAATTAGTCTATAGAGTTCATCAGATACTGAATAAAGAATGTTTCCGGGTTTTAAACATTTAGAATATGGTGAACAATTAGAACTATTAATTCCCTAGTTTGGATTTCAGACATTTAAGAGAAACTAATAAATTAAAGGTTGTGAGTGTGCTGACAGTAACAAATTATTTTTGGCTATTAAAGGTTAGAATTACAAGTTGGCTAAGATTTCAAGGTGCCTGGCTCTTACAAAATATTTTATTTAGTAATGAAATTGTAAGTGAATGGATACTGGTAAATGTTAATGTTGACAGCGTAAATCAATTAAAAATTGTGTTGATAAATATTTCTTTTTTGGTGGAGGTTTTGCATACATCTTAATGGCTTCCTGCCTCTGTTTAACCATTAAATACCATTAGCAGCTGATGTAAAGCTAGCTGGAACAAAGAATAAATTTGATATATCTACCAACCCCCCCACAAGTTTTTTTGTTTGTTTTTTAAGTATTGTTATCAACAAGAATTACTTTTGTCTTTGTACCTCTAGTGAACTAAGCAGTATTGCATCTTCAGTGAGGTAGGAGGCATTTTTAATATTATCTTTGTATCTGATGATGTATTTCTTATAAAAAAGTTCTTTCTTGTTTGAGTATTTTTCATGACAGTTAACATTAGACATTGTTTAATGGGTGGTCTTCTGTCATTGAGACATGCATTATTAATGTACCTCTGAGTGAAAAAGTTTTCATATCAAATGCCATCTTCCCTTCCCACCTGTGCTGCTACAAAATATATACTCTGAATACTAGGTTTAAAATAATAATTTGCAATAACAGAGATCACCTGAGTAGGATCAAATAGAAACCAAGGAAATTCTTAAAAACAAACAATGATATTGACGTTGCATTCCATTAATTTACTTATACACATTTGTAATATAGATTAGTACTTTGGCCAGTAGCACATAATATTTAATGTACTTTTTGTTTGTTTGCCTGGCTGTGTGAGATAATTGAGAGAAAATCTCATGATGATGGTGTCCCTGCTTAGCATTCACAATTGTAAACTGGACTATCTCTAGTCTAATGCTCCCCTTTTCTCACTTTTAATGGTTTAATTTCTTGTTAAAAACCTGGTTAATGATATCTCATCACTTTTTTTTAAAAAACTTACCTGTAAAAAAAAACAAAACAAAAAACAAACACTAGGTTTTGGTGTTTGGATGAAAGGAGTTAGTGGTTTCTTTCTAAGATAATGGCCACGAAATACTGAATCTTGGTTTTGAAAAGGAGCAGAAAGAAGCTTTAAATAGAAAAGGAGACCCCCCCAAAAGAAGGTAACCAAACAAAGGGGCAGTAAAACAACAAATGACCACAGCACATCCTTTCCACTTCTGTCTTTTTGACAGCTGCAGTAGTACACATGCTGCTATGCTCATCAGTTTAAAGATGAAGTTCTGTAATTTTTTTTTACTTTGAAATCTACTTGAAAATGAACTTTTGCTTTTAAATTTGAAAATCTGCAGTTTATTTTTTCTTACGTCCATTCCTCCATTGACATTTTCTTGTCGATGTTTTTATAATCACTGAATCTATTGGCTTTTTTCTTCTTTTCTGTTACCCTCTGATCAACTGTTTTGTGTGTGTGTGTGTCTGTAAATACAGGCACGGAAGAATGTCACGAAATGGATGGGAATTCTTAGCCTATATAAACATACTTTGTGGTAGATGCTTTATGTATAATTCTTTTTCAGTTATTAGTTAAAGAAATAGCAGTAAATGAAAATGCCAAAGTTTTATTACTTTGTTGCTTCAGTTAAAACCATGAAGACTAAATGAAGTCCAGCTCACTGGAAAAAAATGCTTCAGTGGATGCAGCGTGAAATGGTTGCATATCTTTGTTGATTTGTATTTGTCATTATTTACTTTGAGTTGATTGAATTGAAACTCGTATCAGATAGCATTTTATTAAAAGTTTTGGTGCAGCACAGCTGGCATGAAGATTAACCCTCTTCGTTCAACTTGGTTAGCTTTTTTTTCTTTTCTTTTTTTGTTTGGGAAGAATTATCTTTTGTTTCTCTTAGATTTCATGTGCTGAAGATGTCCAAGTTGGCAAAAGTAAGGAAAAGAGTAAAGTAAAAGCAAACTCAGAAACGTGATGTAACAGTCCTGTTGTTGCTGTTGCACAATCTTTATTTGTTAGCCCTCAACCACCGTCTTCCACTTAAATTTTGTCAAAGCAAACAATTCTCCGAGGTATGGTTTGGGTGATTTCTACCTCCATTGCTATTAGTAATGAGCCTGTTTTGACAACCCTTCATGGAGAAGTTAATAAAAAGTTTTATCTTAGATAATTTTACTTGAGCTAATGGCCCAGATGTGTCTTGAGTGGTATAACGGCTCATAATCGCTGAGAGAGATACTGCCTCTAACAACAGAAATTGTTTAAGCCAGCAGATACGTTTGTACTGGTGGAGAGTCTCTAACTATTGGAGATGACAGTGAGCGATCTGTAATTATACACTTGCCTTCATGTTTTTGTTTTTCTTGCAGATAAAATCCGTAGCAAACAGGAACAGGACAAGCATATAAAGGGGGCATCACAGTCTATCACAGCAATCGAAGAGTTCTGCGAAAAGTTTGACCGTGCCGTGCACAATGCCGTCAGCCGGGTGAGTTTCACTAATTTTTAAAAAAAAAAAATCAACAAAAAAACACTAAAACAACCTTTAATTTTTCTTTTAGTTGTCTTAATCACACATAGTAACAAGAATCAAGCGATTTATGGTTCTTCATAAGTAGATTGTTTTGTGTATCCTTAACTCATTTGTTTTATGTTTATTTTGTGCTCTATTTTATCTTGCTTACAAAGTCTGGAAGGCACCACCAGGTGATTAATATAACCCCAACTACACTGATTCTGTTGTTTTCATGTTAAACAAAGTTAACAGAATCAATCTGCTGGTAAATGATTTTTATTTATTTTTTTTTCTGACAAATTTATTTTTGCAGCTAAACCCGATGGTTGGTCGTTAATTTTCTTTTTTTCTTATCGCCATCCTATGGTAGTTGACCTTCCCAGGTATTGATACTTATTCGTTTTACTTACTTTTTTGGGAGGGGGCAGGGTGCATTTGCTCTTCTCAGATTGTCTGAGATTAAGTATAAACAAGGCAGAAAATTAAAATCAATCATTTTGAAGAGAACAGTAGGTTTACGGGTCTTGTGTTTCTTAGGCTGGCACCTGCTCAAAAGTACTCTCCATAGCTTGTTAGTCGGATCTCTTATGCGTGACATTTTAATTCCTTCAGCTCGGTGTTTTGAACTATAATTTTTTTTTTTTTTTTTATCTTTAAGCATCACATTCCCCAGGATTTTCTGCTGTGTTTTTTTTCCAATTCAGACAAAGCTATATGATAACATTTTGCGATCTTAATCCCATGGAATCGATTCTTACACAGGTGTGTTACTAATATTAACTAGAGCAGGTAAAATTACATTTTAAAACCAAAACAAGTGAACTTTTAAAGCCGATTCACTTAAGTTGTTATGATTTAATGAAGTTATTGCATTATTTTAATATTTTGTGATCGTGAAAAAATTATTATAGATTTGTAGAGAAAAAAATAATTGTAATTTTTCTTTTTTTTATTATTACTATTACTTTACTTCTAGGCCTGGCCATGGTACTTGTAGGTCACTTTCTTTTTCTGGTTAGCAAACTATTAATACTAATAGTTATTTAGTTAAATGTATTGTTTTACAATGGAGAGGCTGTGGAGACCATTGGGCATTACTTGTGTGTGTGTGTGTGTGTGTGTACATATAAAATATAAATTTTGAAAGAAAAACCTCACTAAATTAAATGGATTTCCTCTTATCTTGTCTTTTAACTCAAAAATTAATTTCTTATATTATGTCTGTCAGTTTCTATAGTGGATGCTGCTACAGAGGGTTAGTGTTTTAATTTCTGGTTATTCTGAAATCTCAGTGTGTCCTTCTAAGGCAGACATGAGCAATGGGTTGTAGGCTCTAGTGAGGAACTGAAGATTCTTTTTTCTCTATTTTGATAGGTGAAAAAAGAAATCAATTTTTTAAGAAAACGAAAGCAATTATATAAACCAATTTATTTATATATATATATATATTTGTTGTTGTTTTTTAGCCTGTTGAACCAGGTCCATGCATCCACGGTAACCATTCCTCTAATGGCCAACATTGTGGTTCACAAGTCTTCTGTGGAAGCACTCAGTACATGACGGATCCCAGTAAAGGTCCTCGGTTGGCAATGGAGGTACAAACACTTTTCTCCCATTTTTTTGCTTCTGAAAAGGTTAGGTAAGGTATATGAGTTGGTGGTTGGTTGTAACAGTGATGTTCTCTTTCATGGTACCTTAAATGTATGTCCCAATAGTAATGGTTTAAACACAAGCGATACCAAAAAGGTAAGAAGGGACTAAACAACCTAAACCGGAGGGGTGTGATTTTAAAAATTGTGAAGCTACAAAAAAAAAAAAAAAACATGCAATATCAGCATTAAAATGTATTGTTTGAACAACCTTCATTAGTGAACAGTATCAGAAAGGGAGAGAAATGTGTGCTTGAGCAAATGTTTACCTGTGCTTCAACATCAGTATGTAGATATAACATATAAACAAACAATAGGAAAACAATTGTATAAAAGCAAGTGTAGATAAAATTATCAGAATGTACAGGTGGAGATGATTGAATAAAAATATTGCTTAATAATGCAGTCAACTCATTCATCAGAATTTTTGATTATAGTTTCTTCTAGCATTAGAAGGAAATGTTGTCACCTATGAAGCATCATTTCCAGTGATTTTAATGATAAGGCCATGTCTTTGCACCAGTAGGCTATATTTTGATGATCTGTCTTACTCTCACTAAAAGGATTTTAGGCTATATTTAGTTCCTTGTTATAGGGATGTGGGCTGCTAGGATTTGTCCTGTGTCCATTTCATGGTGGGTGGGAGGGGTCTTCTTAGGTTTCAATGACAGCCTGGCACCACCCACTGGATGAGAAGGACTAGAAGGGCCTCATTGTACCAAGTATTAAGTCATTCTTGTTTATTGTGGGCTCTGCCAGACAACAGGAGGGTGCTAATCAGATTTCTACTGTCAGTAGAGCCCCCTGGTGTCAGCAAAAATAAGTAGCCTATGTAAGAGAGAGAAACCCCTGTGCATGCCTATCTGTATAGCAAAAGGGAAGAAAAAAAGCATTACCTTAATCAGTTTTTTCTCAGCTTTTATCATAGATAGTCGGGAGCCAGCATTGCTTTTGCTCATTGTTTTCAAAGAAATAGTTGGTTGTTAACTGCCTAGCAGGTATCTCCACCTGTCAGTTCATGGCTTTGGCTGATGTATGCTGCTATTCATTAGTTTTTAGTAACCCAGAGAAGATGGCTTTTCCTCCAACACTAGGTGTTCTATTGTCATTGTTGCTGGCCCACTCCCCCACCCGGCACATAAGGTGTGACACCCTGCCTTTTCTGGCAAGATTGATTATTCTCTCCATATTCCTTTCCTTTCAGAACGATCCTTTTCTGTATGTTCCATGTGCTGTTCTTTCCAGAATGAATCTTGTTTATACGTATACATACAGTCCCTTTGAGAATATTTATGAGATACATTCTAAATACATTAAATTTTAAGGAATTTGTGTGTATGGTTGACAGAATGTTTATAGATCCTTAAAACTGCTCTATCACCATGTCCTCAATTATGTACCTTAAGCACACATTCTATTACTTCAGGTTGCCTACATACAATATGGAATAGTGAAAGTGTGCAGCTGATACCATCACACTCCCACTTTCGTGTTTGACCACAGACTGAAGACACTGTAGCCAAAGGTTTTTGTTTGGTCTTCTCTACCTATGATTTGAAACAAGTGGAATATATTTGGGATCAGAATTGGGCATAGTTTGGAGAAGAATGCTGTCACAAATTTATCATTGTAAAAAAAAAAAACATAGGGGGTACTTTGGTTGTGTTTTTTTTTACCGAAGAAGGAAATAGATTGTCTCCTCTCAGAAATTGAGATCAGATACCTGATTTCAGTGGAAGTATCTGACATAAATTGGTTGGGAGAGTGATGACCAGATGGTTATTTTGGTGGTGCCAGAAAGTGAGAGGGAAAGGAGAAAGTGGAATGGAAGAAAAGACTGGTATGATGATATGGTTGATAGCTGACTAAGAATGTCTCCATCCTAGAGCTATAGCCCATAACAGCTTTCGTGTTTCTACCTACCTCCTGACAAAGACATGTTGCTACCAAAATCCCAAGGTTGCAAAAGTACTTGAGGCTGATTGTTACTAACATGATTCTGGTGTTCTTGCCATGATGCTTCTGCAAGAACTGACCTTCTGCATTTTTGTCATTGTTCATTTAAGGGGATCTCTTCAGTCATCAACAGTTATTTACGCAGAAATTCCATTGGATCTGAAATTGTATGTAAGAAACATCACCTGTAAACATAGCCCAACAAAAGAGATCTATTGACCTGTGGTAGATGGAAGGTCTTGAGTTTACATTTGTTTCCTTTTCTTGTTGTGATTGTTGTTTTCCTCATTTGATGCTATGAAACTTGTATATGTACATATCTGTTCATACAATGATGGTCTTCGACGAGTCTTCCTTAGGCGGGAAACAAACTGGTGTTAAGGTGTCTTCAATAGTTTTCTCAATTGTCATTTTATATTGTTTTACAAAATGCCATTATTTAATCTTGCACCTTTCTAAAATATTGGTATTTTGTTGTACTGGATCACCTCTTAGTCAGAAGGACATCTTAGATTCTACATTGGTTTTACAGGAAATTTGTTTATGGAAAAACTGGTAGTGCTTAACTTTCTCTCTCTCTCACCCACCTACTTAAAAGGTGTGATGGAGAAACTGACAGAGAGTTGATTTGCTCATTCCACTTTCCCCATCACAATACTGAAGCTTAGCAACAGCTTATTTATTTTTATGCTAAAAGATTTAAATAAATATCTTTGCATGTTTTTTTTTTTTTAATGCTTGCAGAAAATAATTATGTACAGTATGTTTGCTGCATTCCAATCTCAGATTTCTATTTTTCCTTCTAAACAAATTTTTCCTAAATGTTTTAGTTTTTATTAATTTTCAGCTGTTTTTTTTTTAATTTTATTTTATTATTCTTGAAATCAGAGTCAATCCAGTCCAACAAAACTGCTTGGAGCTGGTTAGAAAATCACTTGGAGACAAGTGAAGCAATTCATTTTATGCAGACCCATCAGACTGGGTGACAAGCTTTCTCCAGTGTTTTAACTGCTTTCCACATGAACATTTCCCTCCAGGCCAGCTGTGAGCAATTAGGGCTAATCTCTTCTCATTAGATGTCTACTAACCATAAGCCTTGTAATTACATCAATTTCTTCCCAGCATCCTCAACCTATTAATCCCACCCACCCACCCACCCCCAGTTACAATGACAGCACAGAGAACTATTTCCTCAGTAATGTAGAACACAACCCTATTAAAACTGCCACCCTGCATGTTGCAGCGGTTCTTACAGGAATCTAAATAATAAATACTAGCTTTCCAGCATCCAAAGGAAATGATATCTGATGCAGCAGATGGGCTTATCCAGGATGAGGCTGTGCAGGAAATGGAATTGGAATTGTATCAGACCTTCCCAATAAACTCTCCAAATGAGGCTAGCTTATGCTCTCACTGTACTGCTTTCCTTCAAATAGTGTAGACATGTGGTTTATTTCCAGCTCTTGTTTAGGTGTGTACCAGGCAACAGTTAATCTTTCTTGGTAATTAATTACTCTTCCATTGATAAATGAAACGCAGTTCCATCATTATTGCAACAAAAGTAATTAATGTTTTCTCTATACTTTTTTTCAGATTTATATATATATTATTTTACTGACTGATATGGATAAATACAGAAGATGAGTTTGTAGGTCCTAATTTATAATTAGCTAGATCTGTTCGAGGACTGGTAAACTGCTCTATAAAGAGTCATCTACATCTTTGGTAGTCACCACAGGCGGCTTTATCTTAATAAATAGGAAAACAATTTGGAAAAAAATTTTTTAAAATAGCAGCATATAGTGGCGGGGGGTAGGGGAGTGTTGAAACTTTGGTGTACTCTGCTCTAACTTTGGGACCTGGAACAGTGGCTAGATTGGTAGAAGGGCTTTTGGCAATGGAGGGATAAAAAAAATGGTCAAAGAGTCCATTAAGACTGACCTGCTGACCCTAACAAAAGAATCTACTGGGACTCTACTGATTGAAAGGAAACCAAGAAAAACTGGCTTGTACTAAAAACCAAAAAAAGAAGCCCCATCTCTGGTTAGATAGACACTAAATACAATGCAAACCCATCAGTGATTAAAACATGTCTCACCATCACCAGCAAGTTTGTTACACATTATGCTGATCTACCAGCTCACTTGTCTGTCTGTCTGTCTTTGTTGTTTTTTTTTTTAATATAACTTATAAATACTTTTCCCATCATGACTCCATCTTGTTATAGGTAAACTTAACTACAAATATGTTTAACTACTTTTACATTTTTCAAATCCAGAAGAAAAACAAAAAAAATAATATTTTAATGTTAATACAATTAATATATTAATATTCTGTTTTTATATTAAAGAGGCATAAAAGGTAAAATAAAGACAATAACAAATTCCAGCATCAGATTATCAAGCACTGTATGCTAGTTAATATAACAAACGTTTTAAAGAAATGGCTATTTATCATTAATGTTTCTGCTCTTAACGTTGTCTCCATTAACAACTAATCTTGGTGATTTATTCAATTTCTCACACAAGTGTTACTGTACTACCTAATATCCCAGGAAATTTAGTTAATTATTGAAATCCTTAGATTGTTACTTTAAAAATTTTTTTTTAAAAAAACATTTTGTGAAAAAAATACATCATTTTGCTTGACTTTGTTGTAAAATAGGGGAGACATGAATATGTATATATATATTTTTAATTGCAACAAAAACTTTTCATGCATAAATGCAAACTCATTACATGGTATCAATGAAAGTCAGGGTTTGTCACACAGCTTGTTTCACACATTTACCTATAAAGAATTTAGCCTGTTCAAGTTCAGATGGTTGACAAGCAGACTGGATTGACATTTGTCTCATCACATGCAAATTTTAACGCTGTAATACTGGTGTCCAGTAAGTCTCTTAAAAGATGTCTAATAATTGGAAGCAACAAACTTCTTGAACATAGTCTCTCTGACGAGAAGATTACAGCCATAAAGAGGATTGGTTGGGGGGGGACAGAATATTGGTACATATCTTGTTGGTAAGATAGCTAATTGAATTTAGATGATGTAAGCCATTAAAAATCAGTCTCTCTCATGCGCACACACAGAGACAGATAGACGGATGGACAGAAAGAAAAATCTGTAGTTTGGGAGGAAAATGCTTCTTTTTGAAAAATTAATTCTGCTAAGTTTAAATGCAAGGTTTTTACATAATTCATAGTCCCTTATAGATTTGTAATATCCCTTTTCAGAAAGTAGGTTAGTTTTAGGCATTTTCTGTCACTTTAGTACAGGGTTGCTGTACCTTTTTCCTCCTGTGGGCTCAGTGGCAGGCCAAACGTTGAGAGACGGGGTTTATCCAGTAACGATGTGGAAAATGATTGGGACTCATCTTTACTGCACTAAGGGGTTTATCCAGTAACGATGTGGAAAATGATTGGGACTCATCTTTACTGCACTAAGGGGTTTATCCAGTAACGATGTGGAAAATGATTGGGACTCATCTTTACTGCACTAAGGGGTTTATCCAGTAACGATGTGGAAAATGATTGGGACTCATCTTTACTGCACTAATGTGAATCATGTGCTTGCTTTTCTCCCACAAATGTTGATATTAGGTTGCACTTTTGAAGTAGATACAGAGAATTGGTTTTTTCTGATTTTCGTTCATTAACCTGGTGTTCAGAAATCACAGCTTCCTATGTAAAATTTATAAAAGCCCATCAGTGGTGAGCTTTTGTATTTTGTTTTCAGATCACTGTTGGCTCGCTCTTTGTTCTGTCAGTTCCATCTGCAGATGTTCAAGTGCCCTGGAAAAAGTCCATATCGAAAGGATTCAAAATTATTTCCATTACATCCTCCCTCTTGCTGAAATTCTAGAATCACTTACTAAATTGCTTAAGCAAAGTGGTGACAACTCTGCATACCTTTCAGTTGAAGTTTGTTTGTTGAATGGAAATGTTGGAAAATGTGCAGTTGTGTCTTTTTGTTTTCTATCCAGTTCTGATAAATATTGAGCAATATCAACAGTGAACAAGAAATTAGCTGACTACTTGCTGTAATTCCTACAGGCTGCTGCTTTATTTCCGTAAACAACATTACTTTTTTCCAACATCACGCTACTGATAAACCAGTGAAACTCACAATAGTACACCAGGTCGCCTTATTATGATTCAGTATCTTTCAGTTATTTAGGGCTCTACTGTTGGTGAAGTTTATAGTTGATGCCACAACTGACATCACATTCTTCAGTCAGACAGATACACAATCAAATTATAAGTATCTAGATTGAGCTCTTCCATTTTCTTTCTGAGTATAGTTACTAGTCTTTTTTGTGCTTTCATTGTGGATGGAGCTCCCTCCTGTAGTGATACCACTCAATTTATCACATAAGATCTTCCATTGCTGACTTAATTCGTTTATCTCTCCTCTTCTGTAGTTGCCATGCATCAGCTTCAACATAGCCAAGTTCATGTCTTCAGAACCAGTTGTGCCCCCCCCACCATCACCAAAGCAAAGATGGCTAACTGATCTGCACTGTTGGCAATTGTACTCTCATCTATGGCAAGAAAATAGGCCCAAAGGTTTGCCTTGTGCTCTTTAATGATACCCCTCCATGTTTGCAGCCATATCTTGAGTTCTGTCAGAAAGTCTTGTACCACAGTCTTTTCTTCTCAAGCTGCAAAACACTTCCAGCCAGTACTAGACATTTCTTGACAAACTTGCCATCTGAGTAAGGCTGAGCTTTTTTGTCATCAGTTAATCCCTGTATCCAGCTTGCACTGTGTGTTTGTGTGTGTTTAAAAGTACACTAGAGTCAAATTGATATTTATTGGACTTGTTACTGCCACTAGAAGTAATGATAACACAAGGAATAGTTTTGTTGGGAGCCAGCACAATGTCATACAAGCTGATGGTATCAGAAACCCAAAACTTTAAGTAACAAAGTGTAGAGACTTAAACATTCCATGTGACAAACCACTATAAATATAGTCTTTTTATACAACTGTGTGAAGAGTTGCAATTTTCCCTCTTTTTTGTATTACAAGTATTGCTTCAAGAGTGATAGGGTATTCCACAGTGTCTCAATGGTTGACATGTCTGGACTGTTAACTAGCCAGTCTAATTCCATGTGCCAAGTACATTGTAGTACATACATTATCTCTTAGTGATGCCTGATGCTGCTGCTGCTGCACACCTTGATATGATCTGTAGAAAGTCTGCAGTTTATAAAACTTAGTTGTGAGATTCTAATTGTCTGTATGCATGCTACATTTCTCTTCGTGGCTTGTAATTGTGTATTACAGTCTTCTGGTATCCAGTATAAGGATAGCTGATCACCAACCATTAGATTTTAAAACTTCATTCTGCTCATCCATTCAAATGTTTAATGACCATAGCATTTTGTAGCATTTATTTATACTCCAAGACATGCAAGCATTTATGTTGCGTGTGAATATTTGTGTTTAGAGCATTTGATTGTCTTTACTATATGTTTAAATGGCACACCTATCTACCTGTGGACCGAGTAATACAGTAGCTAGAAACAGTTCAGCTTTCAGTTTCTGAGGAATAAAACAAAATTTTCAAAAACAACAACTCTTTATAATGCAAACCCTTGAACTAACTTCATGAACCTTAGTAGCCAAAATATTAAAACCATTTTTCATAAAGTGGAAGGTTGTGGGTTCAATCCATGGCCAGTTGCTCATCTGTAAATGGATAACTAGTGTAAAAAATCTGTGGAAGAACAAAGGTGGTTGGATGCGACTCCCAGCACCTGTGTACTTTGTTTATAGAAACTGATAAGGGAAGGTGGTGGTGGTGGTAAAGCAACTCAGAGGATGCTCCATTCTCAAATTTTAATTATTAATCAAATTTCTAAGAAGAATTAAATTCAAGTTTTGTATGTTTATGAAAAAAGGACTTTTAACTCATTGTTCTAAATTTAAAATACTGAGTAAACTAAAACCACACAACGCTTGATCTTGTCGTTATGGTAGTACTGACTTTTACAGGTTTTGAAGGAGCAGCAGCCAGATAGTATGAGTGATGCTGGGAGTGTGGTAAGCAGCAGCAGTAACCATAGCAACAAGTCTGAGTCCAAGAAACATCCAAGCCTACCAAAAGAGGTAGGGTCTTACAGCTAATGTTAAGTGAGTGTACTGCACTACATAAGCCTAAGTTAGCCTCAAAGTTTCCAGTTAACTATAAGAAATCAGTTTGAATTTTCTTTTTATTTTAATGAACAGTGACTTAAAAATTTGTTAGGCAAGTAAAATCAGTAGTGCTTAGGGTTCTAACATTTATTTTACCTTTTTTTTTTAAAAAAAAATGAAAATCACTGTTTGATTTTTGTAACTGGATGTTTATTTTCAGCACTTACATTGATCAGGTTGTCGGGACTTAATTCTAGAGCATACTTTTCATAATTTTATTTCAGCACCTCAGGTAGGCTGGCAGCCATGATTGTGGATCATGGTGGAATATTTTAAACAATTTATCAGCAAATGTTAGTTACAGGTATATAAGCTGTATATGAATGTTAGAAAACCCATACATTCTCATCATATTATTGTTTATCAAAACATCTTTCTCAATTATTTGTTTGGTGAGTTCAAAACTATAACTGTCAGCTGTTTTTTTACCAAGCTGAGAGAGAGTACTTTTCTTTTAATATATTATTACTGTTATTATTTTTTTTTTAATATCAGATTTTGGTTTTGTATTTATTCATTTTTCATTCCTGCTCAAGATTTTATAGACTTGATTGGTTTGTTTTCAGAATTGCTGTTTCAATAAATTAAAATGCTGAATATTTTGATAAACCTTTCAATCCATCCTCTTTAAATAAAGACCTGGAGAAGAGAGAAAAGCATGTCCAGGTTCATAGATAATCAAGAACAGCCCAGCTTCCCTAAAGGTATTCTAGCCTGGGTGCATTGATTGAGTTAGCTTCACCCTGGGCTGTTTGTGGTATTTGTTGATTTGCATTTTGAGAGAGCTTTGTTGAAATGTTGATGACAGTAACACAAAGTCTGAACACTTTGGCTGATTCTTGTATTTATGCAAGCATTGCTAACATTACAATGCTGACCCTTTCTTTTCTAGGCTGTGGCCATTATGCTGGAGTGGCTAAGGAACCACAAAGACAATCCCTATCCCAACGATGACGAAAAAGCCATGTTAATCAAACAGACTGGCTTAACCATCAACCAGATCAACTACTGGTTTACAAATGCCAGGCGGAGGATTCTACCAAAGTGGGCACAGGCTCAACAACAGTCTCAGATTCAGACAGCAACACCACAAGTTCAGGGGCAGCCTCCAGTTCAGATCCCATCAAAATCTCCCTCACCTCAGACTGGCCAGCTGTCTAGCCTAGCAAAGCCTCCTACTCAGGTACCTACAGCTGTGCCCAAACCTCAAACCCCTGTCACTTCACCAACTGACAGCGAAAGTCCAAAGGTGCTGAAAGAGGAAGCAAGCGGAGGCCTTGAAACATTGGTTAATTCTGCCAAGTAAAAGCATGAGACAAGATCATGGATTTGGACGGGTAGCTGTGAGATCTGCTGGCTGCTCAAAGCCAGACAAACAATCTGGGAATAAGGAGTAGATAACCCTTCGAGACTTCGGGGCTCCTACTTGTGTTTGCCAGCATTGTATAGTGGTCAGTTCTTGGGACTGGGCCACAGCCTGGGATTGTTACTGTCCATCAATGAAACAAAGAGTAATGGCATCATCATACAACCACACAACAGCAAGCCAGCTAGGAAATCCTCAGAGGGCTGGTCATCTGTCTCATCAACACTGTTGCTTGAATGTGTGCATTGTTGTGGTTTTTTTCAATGACCAGTGGTCATTTGCCTTTGGATATTCTCTTGCCTCCTTTTGTGAGGTCATGGTCACTTTTTATTTTGTTGTTTAAGACTATTTTTGACAAACTTAAAATTGGAAGAAAAAAGTAAAATAGGGGTCAATGTAGGTGAGATTGTATAGGTGTAAATGGTGTTTGTTTACAGTAGTGTAGCTGAGGTTGTGAGAAGAAACTGAACCCACTGCCCAGTATTAGTAAAAGGAGCAAACTAGGTAGGGTCAGAAAGGGGCCACATGGGTTTTTTTAAAATTGTTGTTGTCTTTTTTTTTATCACTATGGTGGCTGCTGTAGTGATTTATACATCGAAAGTCGATCTGCATATCATGTATCAAAGTGGACATGACAGCCAGATAAAACCTTAGGAATGAAAAGGAAAAGGTCTGAAAAACAATTCTTGCATTTTCATTGTCATGAACTGTACAGGTATTTTCAATAACTGGGAAGGATGCCATGTAGAAGCAGGGGGGGGGGAGAAGTTAATAATTGGTCCGTCCTTTTACAAAGAAGCCATGGAGGCATATTCCTGTTAAGTGTGAAGTTGTCTGAATGCAACGCTAAGTAGAACACGGTGGTAAAAATTTCTCAAACCCCATTTTTAATTGTTAGTTAAGTTTTTTGATATTTAAAAAAATAAATTAAAAAAAAAAACACCTTTGGATTAAGATGCCTGTTGGTGCATCAGTAGGTTTACAATCTTCCGATATAGATATATTTTTTATGGATTACCTGTAGTCAAGGTCGGTGCCTTGTTTCCTAATATTGTAAAGAGCCGCGGCTGTAGTATGGCTGACTGGCCTTTAGTTGTCATTAGAATCACTGCATAAAAAGGTTTTCACACACGTTGAGGGAGATGATGGTAGTAAGGTTGGTTGGTTGTTCTAAACAAGAAAAAGGAGACACTCAAGTTGACTGATGATAATCTATTTTTTATGAATCCACAACACTTTTGGATGACTTGTGTAAAGTCCAATTTTAAAAAAAATTTTTTTAAAAATTCATTTAATCTTTAGAGTGATGATGAAAACAAATGAGCCAAAAAAAAAAAATAACAGTGCCTTTTCATATAATTTGGTTTTTTAAAATTTGATTATTGTTTCTCCCATACAAAGTTACCTCTCTCATTAAACAGAAAAAGTCTTATGTTTTGTAAGAGTCCTTTTATCTGATTAAAGATGATCATTTTCACTAGAACAGTATCGCCATGCTGGTTTTTAAATTATTACTCGTATTATACTTTTAGTGAAATTCTGTGATGAGGTAACAATAGTTGGTACTGTATTGGTACTGTATTATCTGCAGTGTGTCCAAACATGTAGGGCAGCACTTTCCTTTTCCTAATTCACTACTGTTTATAATATAAACTTAGAAAAATGGTTTGTATAAGCAGTGACACCAAAGTATTTGGTTTGCTTGTTTTTTACTTTTTATTATGATTAATTTTGTGTTCTTTATGAGACCAGTGACTTATGACAAACAAAATAAAGGTGTGATACTGTGGTCTAAAGTTACCAGTGACTTGTGACAGATAGAGGTGTGATACTGTGGTCTGAAGTTACCAGTGACTCGTGACAAACTTGATAGAAGTGTGATTAAAGTTACTAATGTCTTATGACAAACCTAGGCATGATACTGTGGTCTAGTTACCAGCAACTTGTGACGGACATGATAGAGGTGTGATACTGTCTGTGGTCTAAAGTTACCGGTGACTCCGAAATTTCAGCCATGGAGAAATCCTTTCTTTACATGCTGGTCACAAGAAAACCCAAGGTTTTATTAATACAAGCTTGCCTGGTTTTCCCAACCTATAACACACACACACACACACCACACAACACACACACCACACACACACACACACAGGTAAATTTCTTTTATGTTTTGTCCTCAAAATGGTAGACTTTCTTTTCATTATTGTTTTGTAAATTTAGCACAAAAATTTCAGATGGCAAATTTTTGTGATTATTTTACTTCGTTTGATTAGTTTATTTATTTTTAGTTAAGAAATTTTTTTAAAAATTAAGAGCTAGCTAGAAGAGCATGGTAATTTGTTCTCTAAATGTCATTGTATTGGGATGAGTATAACTCATCAGACTGTGAACTATGATAAACAGTTTTCTACTTTAGACTTTTTGTTTGTTTTGTTTTAAGTATTGCCACCTCTATCATGCTTAAAATACGTAAACAAGCAGAATAACTAACGAATGCTAATTAAAAAGTACTGAATACTGACATTTTTTTTAATATAATGACTGCTCCCTTTTAGTAGGTTTAATAGTTAGGGAGGATTCTTTGAGTGTAATGTTGACTTTAAAAAAAAAAAAAGCATTTGTAATTGAACTCCATAGACTATGGTGGCATTGCATGAAACACTGCATTTTCTTGCTGCCTTTTTTATTTTTGGGTAGTTGTGCATTCTAATTATTTAAAGCATGGAAATTAGTTCTGTGTTCCTGTTAGGTTCTCTTTATATAGTTGCATCATTTCTGTTTTCATTGATGGTAGAAACTGACACAAAAAAAAAAACAAATCTGCCAGAGATTTTTGTTAATGAAACATGATTTAAAAATGAACATCTTTTTTTATACTGGCATTCTGATTAAAAAAAATTGTTTTTTTTTTCAATTTTTATAGGTTAGTGTAACAATGGATTATATTTACTTAGTGCGTTTTTTGTTGTTGTTGTTGTTGTTATTGTTGTAGTTATTCCTGAAATCAGTGATTACTACACATTTTTAAGTTCAGAAATCTATGATTTCTTTTGGAAAGAGAGTGGGTGTGTTGGGTGCTGTGAATTCAACTGGCCTGGCATCAGACAAACACTGGTACATTGACAGGACAGATTTAATTTGAAACTAAACAACAACATAAAATAAAAGGTTTTTTTTTTCTTTTTAAAAGGGTGTGTGTGGGGGGGGGTCCCACTCAACAAACACGAGTGGTTGTGCTATATGTAAGTGCTTCCAGTAGATGACCGTCCAGTGACCGATGTCGCTGAGCCCTATGTTGTTGCACACCTAGGAAATCTGTTCTTACAGTTATTATATCGACACACCATGCACACCACTCATTATCAGAACACTGGAACCTTTAAATAAAAAATTTTTTTAAACCACATGCTTAGAATTACCCAACCATCTTCTTTCCCTATTCCCCCTTTTTTTTCTTTTCCTCTCCTTATCTATTTATCAGTTTTTTTTTCAGTTCTGAAATTTCCAGAGGAAGGCGCACAGTGTCTATAAATCTGTTAAGCAGGAAGAATAACAATCACAAAACCAAGGTGTTTATTTACAGACTAATTGTGTAGTTCAGTGGTGCACCTATGCTATTATTGTGTTTCTCTATTAATACACATTTAAAAAAAAAACAAACTCTGTTTTTGTTGATTTTAATAAATATGTCGTCAGTTATGGGATCGAATTAGATATAGATGCAAATATAACGGCAGCCATAATTGTATGCTTGCTAACGGAATAATTCATCGAGTATGAAGGAGGAGAAATAAAATATCTTGAATGGCAAAATTTGGAAAAAAAAAACACATTTTTTTTCTAATGTTGATGCTTTTATAAATCTAGGTTTATTCCCTATTACATGTATTATGTGTATGGAATATGGAATATTTTAATGATAAGTTTATGGTTTTGGCTTTCGGTGTACATATCTATTTCCGGATCATGTCGTCATTCTAATTTGAATAAGATAACTAAAAAAATCTTTATATTTTGCTTATTCACGATCTAGAAAAATGACTGGTTGACACCTTTGTCATACATGAAGTTTTGATTAACACTCATATAAGTAAGAATTTTAAATATTTAGCGTAACATTAATTTGTTTAGAAGTGAAATCCTAGTTGTACTGTTGGAGCTGTTAAATCATTATGATGATGTTATAAAACTTCTCAAATTTTGAGTTATGCTATTTGTGCTTTAAATAGTATTAAAACATTAATGTTAATACCAGAGGAAAGTTCTAGATTTATTGTTTATAGGATTTTGGCTTTACTGACACAATACGGTGTCTGTATACTTTATTATAATTATGGCAGCTAGGTTTGTTAATGTTTATTTAAAAAGCCTGGGATAAATCAAGATAATTTCACATTTGACTAAAATTACAATTCCTGATGTCATCTCAGCAAGGTTATTTCTTTGGGCTTGTGTTGATTTCTGGTATAACCATCACCTAGGTGTCTACTAATATTGATTGTTATGTCTTTAACTTTTTTAAAATTTTTGTTTAGTACCATGTCAGTTGGAAGTCTCACTTTTTAATTGTTGTTATCATTTCATTAGGATTGAGTGTATTAATAGAGAAATATGATAACTGCAGTGGTTCTTGAGAGGCATCTTGGGAAATGGTTAATGGAAAAGTGCAACTTAGTAGTTGCTATGAGAACTACACCAACTAGTGTGAAACTGATTCTTTTGGTTGCCTTTTCAATATGTAATGCGTGTGTGCACACGCGCGTGCGTGTCTGCTTGCCAATGATGAAACACTTAACAAAATCCCTCATAACTGACATTACTAGCTACACTTTTAACTGGCTGACTTACACACATCTCTGAGAGACTTGTGGACTAAATGTAAAAACTCATTTTCCTTAATTCAGCACTGGTGGGGGAAGGTAACCAGATTTTAATTTCACAGCCACGTAGGAAGGAGATAATTGGTGATACATATTCTCGAAAGGTACAATGGGGTAAAAGTAGTGCTTATTTACTTTACTTCACCAGGACTCCTTAGTTAATTATAATACAGCAGCATATTGGTTGGTCAAAATGGTGACTGGGTTTGATGCCCTCAGCTGTTCAGTAATTTTCATATTTTATTGCTAATCACAGGCTGTTTTGCTTTACTTCATCTGTCTATTAGCATGAGAAGATAGGATTTTTTCTGGAAACAGGGGGCCATTTCTTCCCACTGTAGTTAAAAGGGCCTTAGCAATTAAACTGGAGTTGTCTTCCTGTCATTGCACTGAAATGATATCTGACTCCTGTGACCACAATTTGGGCTTTGAACCTGCAGTGCTTACAGATTTTACAGCTACATTTTGCATGAAAATGGCACACTATTTTAAAAATATGCATCTCAAAATGAATATATATATATAAATCATTTGGAAGATATGTCAGCTTTAAATGAGATTTTGAAGAATAGTGCTGATATTCTTTGGATCCAGATTAAATAACTGCATTACAGCTGCTAAATGTTACATGATTCTTATTGTAACAACATTTCAAGTGTAGTCGATAATAGGCTCTCTCCAGGTTTCTGCTAGTCTACCAGGTCCACATCCCCATTACATTGCACAGGGTTTCATAACCCTGTGTTCTGTGCTCTTGTAGACACTTATTGTAAGCATTCTCCACATCTAGTCTAGAATGGTGCACTAGTTACCAGAGAAAATCTGCAGTCTCTGAAGTGTGAGACAGATGGTGAATGTCGTATCTGACCCTGAATAAAATATAGTCATTGTGACTTAATTCCAACCTGTTTGTCACTCAAGAAATTGTTGCAATTATCCAACAGTTGTATGCAGTTAAGCGGGAGCAGAGTGTTTCTGCAGTTGTATACAGCTGCATTAAAACCTAATCAATAAAGTGTTAAAGTGAGCTATGCAGCTACATGGTTTGAGCCTTGTAAGCAGCAAGTTGTGGTCATGCAGTCTCAGATTAGAGAACAAACCCCTATAAGTAATGCTACTTGTGCTGTAACAAAGGTAAAAGAAATAGGATTTCTTTTGTTTATTTAACAAGGTCATGTTCCACATTTACAAAAGGCTTTTAAAAAACCAACAAGGAAATGAAATTATGGTAAATCTGTTAACTTACGTGAATCAAGTGTTTAATGCATCAATATCATTCAACAAGATCGCTCTCTAATATTGAGGCCATTGTAACTGTCTTCCAGTTCTGATTTCTGTTCATAGTGCTTGTCTCAAGGGTAGCCTGAACTCTCTTGACTCAAGCTTCACCATTACACTCTGATTGACTTGTCGCCTGTAAGAGTTCAACATTGATGAGCTTGCTTGTTTTCAGAACATCCTTATCACACAGCTAACAAATTTCCAGATGCCATACCGTTAGGAGTCTTCACATCACCAGTTCACAAAACCACCTTTTCTGAAGTAGTGCAATACTACTTTTGAGTCTAGATTGGTAGTAAGCTTTATCATTGCTTAATTCAGATGCCAATTGCTACTCTTGTTTTGCCAGACAACTTCTGGAGTCATTTTTTTGCTGGAACCAAAAATGCACTGTGTCCACTACTTCCACCTCTCTGCCTTGTTTTGCTCACTCCTTTCTGACATTAGGGTTGGCTTTACCATGTTTAGCTAGTAGGATGGCTGGTTTCTTGTTAACTAGGTGGCGGCTGACTACATAGACTTGTGTACATCAAAATGAGCAGTAAATGGATTTTATAGCTGAGCAAAACCTCTCAACTTTGTTTTCCGTCTATGTTAGGCACTGAGTGATTATACCATGATCTAAAAGCACTTCAGTAATTATAAAATTTATCTTGACTGCAACTGTGCCAGTGCCCCATGAAGTGTTGGAGGCCAGACCTAACTTACGTAATTTTGAGCCAGGGGGGTTGGTAGTTTTCTGAAAAATGCAAGCTATCAAAAACTTGAGTACTTACTAGGATATATGCCTTCAGTTGGGTGTTAAATCACCTGTACAAATTGTGTAGTTTGTGTCCATGCTATGCTGAACTTTCTAGATGATGTTGGTTTTGCATTATCATAATAGTCACTGAATTCTAACCAAATTTCCTTTGAAGATATTTCACCTCAGAACAATTTTTCCCTCCTATACTGTCACACAGCAATTTCACTCACAGCAATGTGCATGTAACTGTACATGCAAGATTTCAATCAATGGCCTACCATAAGCATTACAACAATATACATTATGACACCTAAATGCCAGGTACCTGGCCTATAATGAAGCCTATACATATTCCCCTGTTAGTTCATTGTGGACACATTATATATAAGGAGAAAACAGTCTGAAAAAATGTTAAGTTTTAAAGAAAATCCTTAATTTATTGATAGTTAAAAGGTGCCTTTTCATAAAATGCTGGTTGCAAATTTTGCCTGTTTCTAGCTTGTTCTAGATGACACCACATATTTGTAGAATCTACTTCTAAGTTACCAGTTTGCAGATTTTACTTTATGGAAGAGAAATCAATACAAATTAGATTTGAATTTATATACATGATATATTTGCCATTTTTTATTATGGTAAAATTCAGGAAATTCACCCTGAATTCATTTGTTCATCTACATGCTGTTTGACATCTGAATACTTTCATGTATAAAGATATAATAAAAAATGTGCTTCAATCATTCTTAAGATAAACCAATGTCTTGTTGAGTTCATGTCTCTAATTTTCAAAATGTTTAAAGCATAAAACATGAAATAAAATTTCTAACAAAACAAAGATTTTTTTTTCAAATAAAGTGTGTTTTTGTGTGTGTGTGTGTGTGTGTTCGTAAGTCAGTCAAAATTTCACCATTCCACCCCAAAACTACTGCCACACCCATCTCCCACTTATGTATTAAAGGCATCATGCATTTATTTTTATACATGCAAGAATGTGTGCTTACAACATCAACAGTTTTTATCTTTGTTCTGTTTTTTTTTTCTTAATTCTCTCAACATTGTATTGAACAAAAACTGTGATGCAGGGTATAACATTTAATAGCGGGTCTTCTGTGCTGAAAAAAAAGTCGGCGCAATGTGACCAGCCCATAGTTGGTCCATTCTTTTGTGCCAGTCCTTGTTTTGGTCATCATGCATTTCTTTTTTGTAATAAATTTGTACGTTAGTATTTTGCGTTAAGAACTTCGTCACAACTGCAGTAATAAAAGTATTTTTATTAAGTTGACTGTTGTTGTTGTTATATTTAAAGGAAGTTTTTGAGGAGGAAGACAAACCTTAATTTGGCTGACTTGTTCGTCTTTAATGCTTACACTGTTCAAAAGTTTGGCTGATGAGCAAAAAAAGGTTACAGTGCACTTTAAATAACAATCACAGAGCATGCTGATAACATACCTATTATTCATTTCTTTATTTCAGCTTGGATTGTAGTCACATGTATACCTTCTTAAAGGGGTCTTTGATCAGGCGTTTTAGTCTCAGGTAGGACAATGATCCTACCCTATGGAATCTTAAATGGAAAATCCCTACTAGAACTGTTTAGCTTTGAAAAGAAGCTATGCTAGGGCGGTTCACCTCCGTCCCCAAATGAGAACCAATCTTGGGCCAGCAGGCCAGTACAGTACACTCAGCCACTTGATATCACAATTTATATTAGTATAATTGTAGTGGCATATCTGTCACTCAACATTTAAAGTTTCATTAACTACACTTACGATACTAATTCTGGACAAAAAGCTAGGAATTATGTACATACCGAATAACTTAGGTAGGTGGGCATGCACAGTACACTAACACCATCTCTGATCATGGTGGTATCTGTTTTTCTTAATCTGCATTGGTGGGTTCCTCTCATTTGTAAAAGTTCTGGTAAGCTTTTCACCAGTGAACTTGGAAATTCATCAACCATGCCAACTTGCCAGGGTGTGCAGTCTTGAAAATTCCTTGAAATTTCTCGTCTATTTGTTCTCCATAATAGAATTGAGAAAACTAATTGCTAATGCAATAAAATTAAAGCAGTTGTGAAGTAAACATAAATCAAGTGCATGCTGCAGACCTACTGCCTGGCTTCTGTAGATGATTCTGGAGTCTCTCCATGTGCTACTTTCTGTAAGCTAATTTTCAGTCCCTTGCAATCATGTAATGGTTATTCTTTGTATGCTAATGAACCTATCAGAACAAATGCGATTGTAGTATCCTCTGTTGCTCTCAAATTCTCATAGGTTGGGACCTGGAACACTAGTCAGGTGGGAAAGATGGGTGCATCACATCAGAAGCTATGGCCAGCACAAAAGTTATCAGTGCACTTCAACTTTGACTAACCTGTAAGAAGTCTCTGCTAGAACTCTTCATTTTTAGACATGAGAAGGGGGAAAAAGAACACGGTAGCAGCAGTATGGTAACTGGCTCTAGAAAATAGATTTTAATGATGCCAAGTAAAGGTGCGCAAGGCCAAACAATTTTAACGGAGACATATATATAAAACTAGTTAATTTCTTGGTCAAACTGTGAAGCTTATCAAACTCATACATACATATTAATAGTAGATGTGTATACAAGTGATACATTGTGCATTGTATGTATGACACATAGGCAGACATTTAATTTAAGAATCCTGTTATATGGTATGGAATGAATATGGGTTTTTATTGAGATATGATGTATAAGTTAATTGGAATAATTTAGTTTCCAAAACACATCTGATGTTTTAATTACAATGCAATGAAATTACGTCTCCCAGTTTTCTGATTTTCTCCATAATTTCTAAAATTAATTGCCGAAATGTCCTTCAATTTTGGTTTTCCAACTCTGTATGAATCCTGTTTGCACATCTGCAGAAAAAGGTCTTGGGAACTATATGGTATGTTTAAATAACTGATTTTGCATTCTTACTATACACCAGTCAATAGTAAGTATGTTTAGATGGGACTAAGTACACCAACCATGCTACATAAGTGTATTTGCTTGTTTTATGAAATGTTAGCATCTAGGTTTATGTTTGAATATTACCAGAATTCCAGCTGTTTGTTATGCAATAAATTAATTTTTAAAAAGTTCTTATGGATCCGAATTTTTAACCTAATACTATTTATCTGCTTTTGTGCTTTGGTCAGATGCAAAGTTGTTTGGTTATGAGTAGCTGAGATATCTTTTTCAAACTGTTTCAGGTTAGCTCCATGAAATGGTGCCCAGAATTATAAAGTAATTTTCCCAAACATGAGCAAAATCACATAGCATCATTTATTCTGTATCAGCAATTTTTCATATACAATAAAGTATTGCAATTATCTCATTCCATTTCAAAAATCTATCATTTAATATTCAGCTCTGAATGAGATCTCACAATTTGATCTCTTGACCCATCTTCAGATTACAAATTTTCAAATGTTGAAAGAGGAAACTTTTTCAAAGATGCCCATCTACTATTTCTTTAACTGATTTTGCCCTATACTCCACCCTGAGATTTCCCTTATTCATTCTGTACATTTTTACAGCATAATTATTTTTAATAAAATTTAAAAGACAAGACTATACAAATAGTATACCGCCAATTAAAAAAAAAACTCATTTAAGTCGTTTTTTCATATAGAAAATTAAGCAATATTTATTCTAATGAGAATAGTATGTAAATTTTTTTAATGTTTTTTCTTTTATTTTATTTACTTGCAATAATTTTTTTTTTAAAAAAAGAAAAGAAAAGACTGGCATCACCTGAATTCAAAACGGTAAACATTCAAATAATTTTCTTTGACTGGCATCCAAATACATGATAGAATGAATGAAGCTTCACCAGAATTAACCTTGCATGATAGCGCTGTGGCTTCCATAGAAGATGTGCTTTCTACCTTCATGAAGATTTTCTCGAAGGTCCGGAGCATTTTCTTTAAATGCCTTGTGAAATCTATGATATGCATCACTCTTGGAGTAGTTGATCTGCATGAATGGTAATGAGGTCTGGGGTCGAGGGATGCCCAAACTTTTTACCCAATTAAACCTGGGACAACTATCTTTACTTCTGAGGTTATAGAAAGGGGTTCCGCTAATGATATCTATCTGTGATTCCTTGTTCTGGGGGAATTTTGGTGCACATTCGTTTTGTAAACACAAGCAGGTATTATTGAGAGAACCCTGATTTGCACAGATCCCTGCATGTGAAGACTGACCTGAAAGACAATGGCAATCTTGTGGTTTGTGTTTTCCCTGACTTGAACACGAACAGTGGTTCTTTTTATTCACACTGCCACAACCATATTTCTTGGTATTTTTGACTTGGTCCAAACACTCACGAGGTTGTTTTTCTTTCCACTGGCTGCCACTATCACCTTCATAATCATTCTCTTGCTTCCACTGAGCTTGACTGCTGAGGTACTGAGTAGTAATTGCATCACCAGTAAAATTTTCTTCTATTTCTTTGATTGGGGGATCCACTAAAATGTGCTTCTCTCCTTTTGTCTGTAGTTGCACTCGAACACTGTTTAAATCCTGGTTTTCATGTGACATTAAAACATTAGGTTCTTTTCTCATGCTATTCCTTATTGTATTGTTCTGCATGAATTTACACACATTGTAATTATCAGCATATTCACTGTCAGTGGAGAGAAACGGTTCGTCCTGTACCTTGCCTCTTGCATGCTCTGCATCTGGTGTCAAGTTATTTTGAAGGTTATTCTGAATAATGTCATGGTTACGATAAATGTCTTTTGCCCATGGCCTGCCACCGCTAAGGAAAGGCTGAGAGTTTCTTGCTGTACGAGAATATCTTGCCATTTGTTTCACTCCTTCACTTAAAACACTTGGAAGGTCAGCAGCATCCACATGATAGTAAATAGTGTTGATTGCTTCTGGTCCACTCTGCTTCAAAGTGTTCAACGTGTAATTCAGTTTCTCAGGTTTGTGACTAGTTTGGTACAGGCCACCTCTTGCTTCATTGTATGACTCTTCATGAGGGTAAAACACTTTCGGATGTTCCCTGTTTTCAACTGACTTGTACTTGATGTTCAATGATGTGATGTCATGGTGAGGTTTTTGGGATTCTAACAATTGCCATCTGTTTTTAGCACTCATCTGCTGGATTTCTAACCACTTTTCTTTCTTACCTTCACGCCTTATTGTTTCATTATCCAGAATTATCTTTGGTTTGTAAGGAACTTCTGGAACATATTCAATCTCTGGCTGCCAGTGGTAGAGTTTTAGTCGAGTTGCAGAATCCCAGAGATAGGGTTTGTCCTCTGGGTGGTTAGCATGCGTCGTCCCAAAAAAGAGGCGCCGTTGTTCTTTCTCTGTAAGGGTCAACATTCTACAAAAATAATGGATAAATAAAATTGTCTGAATAAAAACTGATTTTACTTTAAACATAAGCAACTAATTGAATACAGAATGTTGAGTGGATTTCATCTTAGTTACATTTGATTTGTCCATTATTTTAGCATAAGGAAAATGTCAATCCAACCAAGCTATACTGGGTTGCAATGGTGAAAAACATACCGATGGGTGCATGCATTCACAATGAAGATGGAAGCAAAGCCAAATTTGTAGAGAAACGAGTTAATAAGTTTTCATTCAGTTTTGGCAATTGTGTCACAAATAAATCACACACACATGAATAATTATAAAAACAACAACATCAGCTGCTAATTTTAACTTAAATTTTAAATTTAAGAAATGACTAAATTCCCCAGTGATCTCCCCATCACCTAGTAGTTTGCACATAAACTGATCAGTCAGATAAGTACAGGTGGTCTGTGGTGATATAAATGTTGGGTTACCTGCCATAAATTTTGCTGCTGAAGATACTGTACATCCTGCTGCAAGATGTGGTGATATCAAATATGGTTAGGACAAAGCAAATTGGTCTGCCAACCTGAACTGCCGTATGCATAATAAAGGACTAAAACTGATAAATAGCTTGGTGTATCCAACTAAGGTGTCCATTACACTTTGCAGAGAATTGAGGAAAGTTTCCCAGTATGTCAAGGCATGAATAAGCAGAATAAAATTCACAGCTAAGCGTCTGCTTCGACAGTGAAGAGATACCTAGATCTGCCGAACTAAATGGCCATGCAGCTACATGGAAAAAAAAATACCATGAAGGATTTTTGTGAGCAGACTGGGCAACGCAAAAAGGTGCTGTGGTCGGACAAATGGAAGTTTCAGCTTTTGGCGAAGGATTGGAGTCGACCCACTGAATAAGTGTATCGGTGAAACATGGTTGGCAGTGTCATGGTTTCCACTGTCCTGGCATGAGCAGTCCAAGAGAAATTTAGAATAGTGAAGGAACACCAGCATAGCATTCTTCAAACACGTGCCACACCCACTGGTAAGCAGCAGCGGCGGCCCGGCGGGGCAGGTGGTAGCAGGTTAGCTCTGTAAGGGGACCGTTGCTCCTGTACCGCGTTCGATCCCAGGTTGGGGTCAGAGGAGATTTGTCACTGATGATCACCATAGCATGAAACAGCTGTACGGCAATTCCTTGGTGCCAAACATGAGAGAGACCTCCCGGTTCCTTGGGCCCCCCAGTGTCGGGTGGACCGGGCTGCTTGTTGGCTCGACGAACATCTCTCAGTAACGAGGAGGACTCGACAGAGAACAGGCCACTTGTCTTTACAGGATGCAATGCCATTAACAGAGCCTTGTTCAGAAGTCCCAACTCGCTCAACAACAACAACAACAACAGCAGCAGTGGCAAAGTGTTCTGCAAAACATGGTGAGGTCACCACAATTACTGGACTTTTTTGCTTGTGGAGCTTTTATGAGATTGAATTAAAAGAATAAAATCAGTGAAGTCTCGGCTTTAGCCTGATTAAGTAACAGGGTGCCATGCATTTTCAAAGTTGTAATCTAGATGAATCTACATTTTAAGTTAGCTTACATTTTTTTATAATTGTTCGTGCATGGCACCTAATCATCATTCATGTTATAATTACTGTAAAATTTTGAAAAAAGGAAAAATTCCTGAAAATAAACCTTTACTTCTAAGCAGAAGTGTATGGATATTTTTAAATTCTTCAGGATGTTCCGAATGTTTTACTTTTCATTATCCTGTTTAAATGCATCACCATTTACGGGGAAAAGGCCAGTCAACCAAAAATGTAATGTTATTTCGTACGTCTACCATATTTGAATTTTCGACATTCAAAAGAGGACCTAATAGAGGTTTTTGGAGTGATTAGGAAGATTGAGCTTGTAGCTATCTACTGTGGCTTCCAGCAGTTTGTTCGTTTCTTTTTTTTTTGATATCCACATGAAAGCAGCCCTAGTAAAAGTACGTGGTGCCACAGTTGCCCATTAGGAGGCACTGGCAATCCTGTTCCTTGAAGAGCCTAGTAGGAAACAGTCAAATATAGGAAATCGTTTTCCTAGTAATTGAATTGTTATCAAATGAAATAAATAAATAGCAAATTTACTTAATAGTGGTAGCATTAATCCAGCCAAGAATCATACTATTTCCTTGGGACCCTTGCATAAGACATGTTTGCTTCTTGCCTCTTTGTAACTACTGACACTTTTGGGTTATAAATGCTTAGTTAACCAGTTAAGTATTTTTGACATATCAGAAGTACTGGTGTGCAGTGGCTGATTAAAGAACAATTACAGATACACATACAGTACAGTGAAAACTGCAGAAGTTGACTCTGATCATGCTATTTATAAATAAAAGATGAGATTAGTAAAACTGTCAGCACTTGACATATTAGAAATAAGCTGGGCCAGATGGTCCTGTGTATTGTGGACTTACCTTGGATAGTCTGTACTCTTCCCAGTTGCATTGTAAGGATGGATTGGCAATGAACTGGGGTACTTAAAATTCTGAAGAAATGTATTACCCTGAATTTTTCGTGCTGGGTCAAATGTATTATCAAAACTTGGATACTACAATGTAAAGAAATACGGAAAGGGGTATAGGATTAGATGCACAAATGTTGGCATAGAAACCAAGCATAAAAATTAATTTATTGCATGTAAGGGTTGTTAATTTTAAGATTGAGAATAAAGATCAGTGGATGATAGGTCCACCATCTAAGACTTAAAAAATGAGTGTAAAAGGCAATGTTCATCTCTGTTCTTTTGTTGCTTGTGCTCTTTGTTCTGATAGCACATCATTTTTGTCACTGTGCAAAAAGAGGCTTTGACAAAGTTGAATACACTGTTGATAAAGAGCTGTTTTCTCCCATAACTCATGACATGTTATTCCTGTTTCTACCAATATTATACAACACCAAGAAAGTTTCAAAAATTTATAAGGAGCATTTATTATTTCATACAGTATTGGAAAAGTGTTTAAATTTTAAAAGTGCATTGGTTTGCGGATGGCCAGGTAATCCCTATTTTGGTGAATCGTTTCTTGTTCTTCCGTACCAGTCTGTCAATGTGGGTCTCCTCCCACGGCTAAACAGAGAAATTCTAGCACGGACTTTCTATTTTCTGTTCAGGTGCAGGAATGAACTATACTTGTTAGTGGTAACCTTGGTACTTTGCAACCTCTCAAATGTGTCCACATTTGCAGAAATGATGTTTGAGGAAGAAAAAGTTAATTACTTGTGTAGTGTAACAATAAATTAAATATTTGTTCTTCTCGGTTTCTGGGAGTTATTCTTCATACATCTTTCAAATAGTACAAATTTTAAATTCCACATGCTTAGTTGTGCATTTGGTGTAAGGAAATGACACCAGTAACCCAAAAGAAATGGTAAAAACATGGAAACTAAAAAAAGACATTTGTTTAGGGATGGCTATTTTTGAATTAATAGCCAACATGTTTTCTTTAACTCATAATTTGTGTGCTTACTCTAAAAGAAACTGATAATTACAAATAATTAAGTTCATTTATTTTATTAGGAAACTGTAAAGCTGCAAGGTTGTTGGCATGTGTTTTTTTTTTTTGCTTTGTTGCTGCTACTGCTATAATTTCCATTGTTTCGTAATTAGAAAAAATCCAAGTTAACTGTTGCAGACTGATGAATGAAAGCTGGAAGATTTTAAAAAGGGCAAATTAGCAAGGGTGATTTTAAACTACCATAATAATCTTAATGGTGTCTTCTTGTAGGCATATACTATTTTCAAAATTATGTAAATGCAAAAAGTATTCTAAAGTATTTTATAAGTATAAAACCAAATTGTTTGAAGTATACCATCTCTCTTACTCTGTGTAAGTATCGTTAATGGTACTTAAAATACTCTTATCACATGACATTACACAATCCTTGTACCTAGAAAATAGCACTTGGTATGTCTGAATTCTTCATCTTGCCACCCCTGGCTATTTGGCATGAGGTTGGTTATGTTGTTACTGGTGATGTTCCAACATGCCCTGAGTATTTTCAGTTGGGTTTAAACCAGAGGGCTTGTCTATTTTAGAAGGATCTGTGCATCCTGTGTTGTTGGAACAATGGAGGACAACTAGTCACAACTAGTTCAGTTAGAAATTTCACATTTGACAATCTTATAGGTTTATCATGTCACTAGCAACAAATATTGCTTTTTACTATTTGGTTAGCTATTGGTGAAATTCAGGTTGTACATGGCCCTTGCTGCCTTAACTTAGCTTCCTCCTATTTCAAAGGCAATGCTTTGGTTTCATGTAAAGTCTTTTACAGTACCAGACAGGTGTGCAATAACATACGAAGTCTGATCAAAAAGTTCCCGAACTAAATTTATTCAGACAAAACTAAAGCACAAAAAAAGTTAATCAAATTTATCTCCTTCAGAGTAGTCCCCTCCTGATTGAACACAGTGATTCCAGCGCTCCTGCCATTTGTTGAAGCATCTCTCTGGTACTCTTTTTTCATGATGGTTTTCGTTGGCACATCCTGGAACCTCTTTCTCTTTAGGGTGCATTTCAGCATGGAGAATATAAACAAGTCGTTCGGTGCCAAATCTGGTGAATATGGTGACTGAGGAAACAATGGAATGTTGTGTGAGGTCATAAATTCTTGTGTGGAGAGCACTGAATACGATGGTGCATCCATTGTTTATGATGCAACATCCAAACACCTAACTGCCATTTTCCAGGCTGTTTCTGTTGAACTACATCTCTTAAGTGTTTCAGGATGGTCAAATAAAACCACTGATTCACTGTCTGACCTTGTGGAACAAACAAACTCATGGTGCAAACACCCTCAATGTTGAAAAACACAATCAACATGGTCTTCACATTTGAGCAAACCAGTCTTGCTTTCTTTGGTTGAGGCAACAATGCAGATCTCCACTGAGAAGACTGATGCATAGTCTCAGGGTCATAGTCATAAACCTAAGTCTTTTCACCTGTAACAATGTTGCATAGAAAGTTTTCAGTGACGTTCCTTCTATTCTGGAGAGAGAACTTGCAGGATGAACTTTGCTGGGACCCACCTGATTCTCAAATCTTGAGTCAAAATCATTTGGCATATACTGTAGGAGATGCCAATTTCTACAGCCACTTCACGAATTGTCATTTGTCTGTCACTACGAGTTGTGTCACAAACACTTGTGATTGATTCTTCACTGTGCGAGGTTGATGGATGGATAGCCAGAGCACAGATCACCACCGATGGAATTTCGGCCATTTTTAAAACGGGAAAACTACTCATGTGTTTTCAGATGGCTGAGTGCTTCATCCCTAAATGCTGTTCTTAACATTTCATAGGTTTCCTTGGTGGTTTCCCAGAGTTTCACACACAACTTGATGCGCACACATTGCTCCTTCACGTCAGACATTTTACAATGGGAGAAAAAAATAAACATGTTCACAAAACTGTTCACATATGACAGAAACAAGATGCTCGCTTCCCGTCAGAGGTGTTACATCAGCAAGTGTTGCCAACCACACCCTCTTATTAATATCCTTATACTGTACTTCATTTCCATACAATAAATTTAGCACTGCAACTTTTTGATCAGGCCCTGTACAGTGAAACGTAAACCATGAATAAGGTCAGGTGGTTGATTGCGGAAACAAATAGTGTTGAAGGAAAGATTCATCTTTAGAGAAAGCGGTTTCTTAAAAATGAGCTGAATGATACTTTTCAAGCTGGCTTCCATTATATCTACTGTTGTTGCTATTAATAGTATTACATTACCCTATTTAGTCAATGGTAATATTCCCTGCCAAAATCACCGTTGCTACCAAGTGGTCAACTGTAGGTATGCCTAGTCTAGTTAGTACTTCAATGCAAATTAATAGTACATTTATTTAAAAAATTCCTGTTTTATTTTATCAATAAAAAGTTTATTTTTTTTTAATGTAAGCACTATCAAAACTGTTGCTTGTGGTCAAAGTTCAGATGACCTGGTGAAGGTTTCATATCTAAGTATCATTATAAATAAAAGAGACTTTGTGGGGGAACACCTGATAGCAATGAAAGTTCATTGAAAAGATAAGTAAATACATAGCCAAAATCTGATACTGTACTTGCTGGGTTCGACAAAGATGGTCATCCTATGGATTTATTTGTTATTTGTATCGTTTCTTCATTTTTGTATCTTTATTATGTTGTCTAATAAGCTTTTAATTTGTTTTGTTTTTTCAAGACATTAAAAAAATTATTTTGTCAAGTTTAATACGGTTACCATGGAGTCATCTTCTATCCCAGTCATCATCAGCTTCCTGCTTTTGTCATCATAGTTGTCTATCTTCACGGGGTTGCTTGGACCCATTCCAGTGAACTCCATCTGATGTGATGTCAGCAACTGATGCCTCTGCAGATTCCGTAGAGCGTTCACAGTTCTGGCACTCAATTTCGATTTGGGGTCCTTGCGTTCAAGATTAGGTGCCATCATTTTTATCGGTGCTGGATAGTACCTATGCTCCCCATCATACGGCTTGGGAAACTGAAAACAAAGGGTGGAACACACTGGTCACCATCACCTGCTTAGTAATGAGTACTTCCCACGCTGTGAAGGCAGCAGGGACCCGTCAAGTTTCGAAAATGGCAATAATTTTATACTCTGGGTGGCTAAAGTTCGACTATATTAATTTCTTTAAAATATTTGTTAACAAACACAGTTTAAGAGCCTTCAACGTGCAATATGCTTTAAAAGCATCATTTGTTTCCTACCACAAATCCAGAAAAATCAAAGTATTTCCCCTCTTTTCTACCAGAGACATTTATAACCTCCTCCATTTCCCTTTTACAATAAAAAAATAATAATAATAGAAGCTTGGGTTAATGGTTATTGACATTTGCGGGGATTTTTTAAAAAGTAGTTTAACTAACAACTATCCCACCCACCCCTCCAATTCCAAATTGAACAGACAAAAGGATTGTCATCCTTGTAAGTGTAACCTTTCTCCGATCAATGATTAATGTGGATAATCCGCAAAATTTAACAGGTCTGCAGAGAGATAGCTGAGTCTTTATTCACTCGGGACAACATCAGGCTTAGTGAACAGCTTCTCAGATATATCAAATGCCAAAGTAAATAATACCATTTCATTTTTTTTTTTTCCAAGTTGTTACCATGGTATTAGGAATTTGTGTTTTTTTTTTTGAAAAGTAGATGAAGAACATGAACCTTTTATAAATGCTAAACTAGTCTGCACATACATATGATACGCTTTCTTTTAAGTTCAGAATCACATACCAATTATGATCTTATCCAAAATAAAAAAAACTATTTAAAAATATTTACCATTTCTGCTGAAGCGGTACGTACTACTTATAATAACAGAATTTTTATGGTTATCTTTACTTGGCCTGATACTAAAAATTAATAATTTTATATGAATTGAATAAATATGCCAAAACATGCGATATGGCAATTAAACAAACTCTGCATTTTCAAATGCCCAGGACAAACTGAAGATAAGAGTGTTTTGCAGCCCGTGGTATCCCAATTGATATGCTCCACCACTGTGTACACATGGATGAATAATGATGCCATCTTTACCAAAGGATAAAACTGACCAAAAGTTAAAAAAAAAAAAAAAAGTACCCAGAAAAGGCCTACAGGAGAGAGCTGCAAAACATAGCAAGGATGGAACTTACAGAGCAAACGATTGCTCACTCTAACGACTACATTAACCAGCCACTGTGTGTGTGTGTGTGTGAACTTTAACAACCCACTATGTCATGTCATAAGAAAAAAAAAGAAGCAAAAACCAGCACAATACAGTAACACTGGGTTATATTCAGAAGAAAAAATATCTGCCAAAGAAATATCAGCCCAATTCATACTGCAGAAATACCAGTGAAAGTCAAACCGGTTTATTACAAAAATATCTGCAATCAATAAATCATTATATTTCAAGAAGATTATCATGGAAATGTGTACATAAATTCTGTACTATAGTCTGCATTTGTATGATCCTATTGTTTCCTGGCCTACCTGCAAAAATCCATCATTATCCAGCCAATACAATCCTTTTCTTTCAGATGCTGATGGCGCTGACTGGATTTCATGTCTCTGGCCAGAGCCTATATTTAGAAAAGAAATACTTCTTTTCAGCATATACATTTTAAAAAGACAGAAGCCAATTAACTACTCAAATTAGATTAAAGACAAATTGTTTGTCAAATTTGTAATTGATCTTAAGAATCATGTCAATGTATATTTTAAGGCAAAAAAGAGACCATTTGTTTGTGTGTCTGTCTTTTTTAGTTGCAGGAATGAGAAGGGCTTAACTTCTACTTCAGCCTAAACATTTAAAATGCAATTTTAAACCCATTGTTTGAGAAATGGTAACCAATGGGTCTCAGACTTAGAAACATTGTGTACCAATGGAAAAAAATCAGCGGGCACACCAAGATCTCCTCATGAACCCTGCAAGTGGAGTTATCGTCTGAAGCATAGATTTACTAGCTAGTCTCATTACTAACATAAAGCAATTGAAGTGCAAAATGATCTCTTTTTATCTCAATACATTTTGGCTTCATGTAAACACATTTTAACATTCTAAATGAAGCATGCATATTATTTTTTTTGTAGATGCAATTTAAAATAAAAACAGATTAGCCACTTTGATTAACTACATGTGTTGTACTATCACCTAATATCTATACAGATATTATTTCCCCTTTGCGTTTTCCAGATATAACTATTTTCTATTCTCTGTGAACTTAGCTTCCATCAGTAGCAGTTCAGCTTTGCACTCAATGAAAAGGTTGAGTTTCTGTTTAGCAGAAACCACTTGGAGATTGCAAAGTCTAGTTTCTGGCTGTTTTCCACATGATGAAATCCATACATTACTGAGTTTCCAAGTGGTTTACATTAAGTGAAACTTGATATTTCCTGCAGTTCTATCACTAGCAACAAAAAATTAAAAAATATAGTGTGTGTGTGTGTGCACACACACACATATATATATATATAGGCAATCAGAAAGCCAGAGTTATTTAAAACTTTGCTTTAAAATTGAGTAAATTCTACCACTGACAGATTTTAAAAACTCTTAATCTGAGATGATCAGTTAATTAATTATCCTGGTATCTTTTAGAAATAAATTTGTCTTATTTTTGGTTTTTAGAAAGTAAAGGTTAGTAACAGTAGGCGACTATTAAATGTACGTTTCGAGAATCTTCCCGTGTCACCATCATTAGAGTTCACTCCTGACGAGGACTGGTTTTGAGTGGAATAATGTTGACATCACTGTAAGGCTAAATAATGATGATGATGATGATGGTGATATGGAAAACCTGAACCAGCCCTTTTACTCTCCGTAAATAACAGATCAGCATAATTTTCCAATTTTTTTACCTTGAGTTTTGCTTATAACTATGGTATCGTAGTTGTTTCCTGGAGTCTCACTGCTGATTGGTTCGCTCTCTCGCCCTTCCACACCCCTCTTGGGGTCATCTGCTGAATCAAGACTGGGAAAAATGGAAAAGCAGCAGGTGTGGCTGAACTTAGGGTGTTCAGCAGGAAACGAGGAGTGCAAACGGTGAGAACTGTAATAAAAACAAAATGTTTTAGGAGCCAATCATTCTGTGCCATGTTTCATATTGTCAGGGGGAGCCCATTTGTTGGCAGCAAAGAAAGTTTAAAAGGATATGGATACATTTGTCTTAGAACTTAATTTTAAAAAATGCATACATATTTACTGTCTTCTAGACACTGGTTGGATGGGGAGGAGGTGGGTATTTTTTGTAACTATAATCATATCAGATAATGATAGGAATCATATCTAGGAATTAGACAGCACTGATTTTGTGCATCGATGTACAATCTCAGCAGCTGCCTTTGCAATCCGTGAAAAATCTAAGTGAGACTTTTTACACTTTCTTCTTTTTCTTTTTTTTACATAAATGAACCAGAACCAGGTTTAGTCTTATATATAACGTTTTCGTTTTCTCAAAATACCTTAGATAAGCAATTGTAGGTTGTTTTTTTTTTACACAACTGAACCAGAACCAGGTTCAGCCTTATATATAGTTTCCGTTTCCCCAAAAATAACTTAGATAAGCCATTGTAGGTTCAAAAGAAAGTGATGGGCATTTGTAAGTCAGATTGGTTTAGGTGGGAAGCCATTAGGCCAATGAAAAATGCAAGACAATTTATATATATATATAATAGGTACTGAACTTGATTCTGCTTTTCAAATGTGTAAAACATCTCACTTCAATAGTGAGCCAGTCACTGAGATTAGAACAAGGGTGATACATGCACACATTGCTGTGACAATGTCACGGGTGACATTAATTGCTAAAAGAAAGTCTTTGAAGAAAAGCAAGTTCTGCAAATGCTGCTGTTTTTTTCTCTCTCTCTTAACAATGATTTTTTAAAAAAAAAACTAACAAATGCAGTTAGCATCATATTCTACCTAAATAAAGAATAATAAGCATGAATTTAAAAAGGAAGCCAATCTGATTACTTGTGTTTCAGATAATGAAGTAGCTCTGTCAGTACAGTAGGTATGTTTGCTTCTCTTCGTCTGCATTACTCTTAAAGGATGATATACAGCAATTAATAAAACCTAAGCTGTCGTTCGCAGTATATGGCTTTCATCAGGATAGAGGGAATTTCTGAATGTTAATAACACCTGCAAATAGGATAATAGACAAGTCTTCTTTTACAAGGAATTATATTGGCATCGCTATTTGCAGCTAGTTCGATTTCTTAATCATGTGGAAAGAGAGAGAGAGATAGATGATGATGATGATGATGATGATGATGATGAGCGTGGAATCAGATGTAAAGACCTGTGGGAAATATTAAGAGAAAAGGCTCGCTAAGGCACCGAATTGTATGTATCGTAGTTTTCAACATTGTGTGGCGATACTGACTAATAATTAATACGTGTTCGGCGGATATTTGATTTGTTTGGATACTCTGTTGTGGTCGCAAGTAAACAGAGAGACATAAGGGGTAAAGAAGCACCGGCGAGGCGGCGGAAAACTAGTGATGTTAGCGGGAATAAATGCGTATTTCTCCCAATATCAGTTATTTGTTGTTCGGTTATCCGGATCATAATGATAGCTAGGCATTGGTTGGGGGTGGTAGGCAAGGAACCGTACAAACAACCGGCGGTGCTTCCCGGCAAAGACGACAACGGAGAGTGGGAGAGAAATTCTAGCCGTGGTTGTTCCTCCAGACGACCTGTGTTGGGGGGGGGGGGAGGAGGGGGGGGAGAAAAATTGACCCCGATAGCTTCCCTTCACACTCGACATAGGTTACACAAAGTGTCCCCTCCGGCACGCAGAGCTGGAGTAAGGGGCGGGGGGGGGGACGAATAAACAACGTTTCTAACAATAAATGGGAGTTGAAGAGGTTGGTCGGTGGGGTGGGGGTACCGTGATTTAATCACATTCGTGACCCAGGCTTTCTCCCTCTGTCTCTCGCATGCGGATTTAGTTACTCTCTCGCCCGGCGAAGATAGCATTCCTACAATCTCCATCCCCCCCTCCCCACACACACACACTTCGGGCGGGAGACCCCTGCTTGTCTATATACGAAGGAACTCCGCGCGACCTCTCGCTGCTAATTAGACATTACTGAACGTTGCTTGACCAAAACTGGCTTGAGGGAGTGGAACAGCGTCGGAGGAAGGGGCCGGGAGGGGGTTTAGAGACGTAAAGACGCCCGCTGACCTCTTTTCGATCTACCACCAGGGGCACGGTACAGGTCGTGAACTTTGCAGACGACTTCGCCATTATGATGGCGATCCCAAACGGTAAATATCTCCCCCCCTCCCTGCGATCTACCGGAGATGAATTCAATGAAAAAGAATAAACAAATGGACGAGAAAGACGCGCGGTTTCCAAACGCGTTTACCTAACGTTGCGACGGTCTGGCGGGAAGTGAATTAATTAGTTAGTTAGTTAATTAATTAATTAACGACTGGAAACAAAGGCGGGACCTCTTTTAAATCAAAAGAAACGCGCGCCATTGTCTAGTTCACCGCGGCGGCGGTTTGGGGGGGGATTAAAAGCTGATCTACACAAAGGAATTGGCGTTCGCCGTATCGCAGATTCCATCGATAAACAGCCATGCGAGCTGTGAGAGGGGGGGGGAGACAGTGACTCGCAGTCCGGGTACATGGATCACTCACTACCGCTACACATGTCGTCGTCTGCCCGATTATAGGAGGAAAACCGATCGTTTTTTTTTTTAATTATTAAACGGGAGTTCTTCCACTTGTAGAAGCTTGAAGCCGACGGCAGGAACCTTCCACTGACCGCCAACTGATTACGAATGGGAAAAAAAAAACAAAACCCTTTTTTAAAAAATAATTAGCGGTGTTGTTCTCTCTCTCTCTCCCCTCTCCATCTCTCCCTCTTCCTCCTCTCTCTGTACTGACGTCATTCTCTTCTCCCCCTCTGTCTCCTCTCTTGTATGATGTCATTCTCTCTCTCTCCCCCTCTGTCTCCTCTCTCTGTACTGATGTCACTCTCTCTCTCCCCTCTCCATCTCTCTCTCTCTCCCTCTGTCTCCTCTCTCTGTACTGACGTCATTCTCTCTCTCTCCCCTCTCCATCTCTCTCTCCCTCCCTCTGTCTCCTCTCTCTGTACTAACGTCATTCTCTCTCTCTCTGTCTCCTCTCTCTGTACTGACTCATCTCTCTCTCTCTCTCCTCATCTCTCTCTGTTACTGACGTCATTCTCTCTCTCTCCCTCTGTCTCCTCTCTCTGTACTAACGTCATCTTCGCTCTCTGGTCTCCTCTCTCTGTACTGACGTCATTCTCTCTCCATCTCTTTCTCAAGCGAAGCAGCTATGCCGAGCTAGAGAGGAGGCATAATGGAGAGAGAGGAGAGGGGGGGGGAGGGGATGGAGCGTCAGAAAACCTGACCACGTAACTATGCTTCCCTGTAGCAGTCACGGACGGCCCCGTCCGTCCGGGGAAAGTCCCCACCCGCTTAAAACGAAACGAGCTGTGTTCCGAAAGCAGCAACTAAGACTTCGCTTTGTCCATCCTCCGCCACGTTCTTCTGTCTTGCACTAACAGTCAAAACGAAGTCGGCTGGGCAATTAAGGGACTTTCACGCGGAGAAAAAGCCAAAGATAATTGCGTCTCTGGGCTCTCCAACATTTCCTCTGTTCCGTTTCTTTTATTTTCTTCTCACTTAACTGAAGTTTTGCATTCTTTTGTTGTTCAGTGCTGAAAAAGAAGTCTATCTACGCAGCTCCAGAATGCTATAAGCCTAGAAGTCAACAAACACGAGAAAACGAGCGGTGCCAGCGTTTCCGAGTAGGATTTGCCCGCGAGGAAGCGTTTGATGGAACTGAACCGTTCCCTTTTGTCGGACAGCAGCAGCGGACTCTCCGAAGGACAAGGCGACGTCCTTGACTCTGGTGCATCACTTACGCGGAAGGTGGCGCTGATTTGTGGGAAGGACTTTCACCAGTGGCGATAAAAGCCTGAACGGAGAAGAGGCTTTAATCAACTCTGATCGGCTCAGCCTCGTCCTCAGCTTCTTTGACGAAGACCGACTGACTTACGTCGATATTTCCACTCGCAGACGGGCGGCTAACTTTCAAAGGCAGAGACCGGGTGATGGAAGGGAGAGAAGCTCTTATCTAACAGTCATCGGCTTTCTGCGACAATCCCGGCAGCAGAAGAACGGGAGGCGAGGGGAGGGGGGGAGAGAAGGAAAATAACAAATTACAACCGGAGGTTCTGAAAACAGAGAGCCGAGTTAATCTCGCACGCGCAGTCCCCAGAGCGGTGCCGACGACGTAGTAAATCATCGCCGATACAATTCGTTTCGGCCATTTCCACCTGTCAGAAAGCAAGGGGGGGGGTATAAGCGAGCTAACGGCCTTACACGTGGAAAGGTTTAAACGGTGCGCGGACGTCTCTCTCTGTGGAGTAAGAACAGCGCTACCTCAGTTGACGACCGGCTCCCCATAAGGCCCGCCATGTCACTTGTTAGTTTTAAGAACGTCACGACAGCAGCACAGACAGACAGTTTTCTCTAGGACGACAACCTACCCCCCAACCAGCCCCACAACAGACAGCGCCACCTTCTTACTTAACGCAAACGAAGGCGAGTTGGTCTCGAACGAAATAATAATAAATACACAAACACGCCAAGCTGCCCCTCTTCCTTTCTCATCCTGAAGATTCCTTCTCTGTATGCACACGAGCTAAGAACTGTCAATTTTCTAGAGAGAGAGAGAGAGAGAGACAATACGGCCCTTATTTTAATTAATTCAGCGTCACAGTTCTCCAAATTTGTCCGATGGTAGAGAAGAGATCCCCGGCAGACCTGCTATTGAAAGTATTTAATGTCTTGGGCGGGTGGCTAGACAGACACTGACCCGGCTGGCCATTAAATAATTGAAGCCGTCATCTCTGCTAACCAGAGAAGAGTTGGCGCCTCGTAGAATCCTCGTTGCCACAATACCGTAGGTGTTGAACAGAACTAGCGTTCAGGAAGTGGACGGCGTGGAAAGCCCCTTTAATAAAGCAGGTTGTTGGGTTCCAAAGTTGCGTGACTCCTCTTCCGACGCCGGAAGATGTCAAAGTAGTGCCTGCAGATCTAGTTGGTTCTGCATGCTCTTATCGTACGTACACCGTTTATTTCACATGGCGCCTACCGTACATAAACAGAGAGCTGGGGAGGGTAGGGGGCGGGACCATCAGTTCGCGGCATGCGGCCCGCTAGCGCTGTCTTCTCCGGGCAGCCTCGCGCCCGAGTTTACGGGTGCTCTGCGTGATCGTGGACAGCCTCGTATAGACCGGTGCTGAGCATGCGCACAACCATTCTAAGGTCTCTGTAATCGTTCTCACACTTTGATGGCAAAATGTCCCGTACAGCACCGGCAGTGATCCTAGGTCATTCCCAAACTGCCGCTTCAGAGAATTGTGGGTAAAATTAAATATTCCAAAAATTCGCATATTAATATGGAAAGGTGTAATGTATGCTGTGTAGCGTAGAACTCTAAATTATTTGATTAGGCCTTTTAGATCTAAATTACCAATATACATACAGCGGTTCTTGCATAAAGATGACCAGACTTAGAAAATGGGTTCTTATTTAGTATAAATTAGTAGCTTTGTATGTTTTCTGTTTCGATTGAAAGGTATCGGTGTCTTTGAATGATTTATAACACTAAGATCCGTTTTTCTAATTGCACAGTCAAATTTAAATATTAATAAAGTAATTTGCATGAAATCGACGTGGGCAAAAGTGTTGCATAAACTACAAAAAATTAGAATATGTGTTTTGTGCTATAATAGTTTAGGTTAGTAGAATATAAGTATGAAAAACTGTCATTCTCCACCACTATTCTGATTCATCTTTGTTCAATATAGTGATGCCGAGAGCCCGATATTTGACCCCGGGCCACGATCGTTTCGCATGAGGAAGATGGCGAAACTGAGAGGGTCATTGCGGATCGTATCGGTCGGTGGCAATCAGTCGACGACATCTCGCACCCAGAAACGTTGGAAAGCCGATGGGAGCCTAATTTCGAAACGCAGAGCCGGCAGATCGCGGAAAACGACGGCTCGACAGGATCGTCTGATCGCCCGCATGTCGAACTCGGACGATTCCGCACTTCCACCGACATCTCGAGACTTGGGATCCAGTTGCCTCGTGCACCATCAGACGGCGTTTGATCCACATGGGACTGTTCGGGCGATCGGCACAGAAGAAGCCGTTCATCAGTCTGGACAGTGGTCGAAAGCGACTGCAGTGGGCTCACGACCATCTCCACTGGACCGTGGCCCAGTGGTCCGAGTGTTCTCTGAGGAAAGCAAATTCGTGAGGGTCCACTCGGCGGGTCGGGTGTACGTTCGGCAATCGGTGTCTGAGAAATACCATTCCAGTTGCACTCGACCGACTCCTCAAGCAGGGGAAAATTCGGCCATGGTTTGGGGCTGTTTTAAATCGTTCGGTGTCGGTCCGTTGCATCACGTGGAGGGTCGAATGAATGCTCATGACTATGCCAAGATCGTCTCGGACACTGTCGAACCGTATGTGTGACCACATGCCCCTGACGGCCGTCTATCAGCAGGACAACGCCCCCATCCACACAGCTAGGAGCGTCAAGACCTTGATGGCAGAATTGCGAATCCCCCTCCTCGACTGGCCGGCTCAAAGCCCGGATCTCAATCCCATCGAAAACATTTGGCACTCGATTAAACTCAGCGTTAGAGCCAAAAAACCGATTTGAAACGGAAAATCGAGGAAGCCTGGTCGGAGTTCAGTAGTGACAATTGTCAGCCTCGTCGTTGTGAACAAGTTATCAAGAATTTCGGATATTCTACTCATTATTGATAGATCTTATCACTTTCTGCATAATTGGAATTGAATCTGAATTGATTAGATAGCTGTCTAGGTTTTATGCAACACTTTTGCACACCGCTGTATATATATATATAACGTTGTGTGTGTGTCTTTTGTCATCAATGAAAATACACGGATTTCATCCTCAGTGCGAATCGCCTTGCAATTTTAATATATATTCTATTTTTTTTTAAAAAGGTAACGAAACAACAGTATATTCAGTGGTAATTCTACTGAAGAGTAATAATGTGGCTCATTTGTTCTGATTGCACCTACTGATGTCACTGCCCACGGAGCGAGTGTTTATGTTTCCACGCATACAAAGTAACACGGTATTCCAAAAGTGCGTGTGTATCCTGTCGTAATTATGTTTTGAGCGTGGAAACCATGTAAAGCCAACTGCGCTGGGGTCGGTTGTATTAATACATACCCCCCTTTTCCAGGTATTTGGTTGCAGTTGCATTCAATGCTATCCTTCCAACGCTAACGTAATACTGACATTGGGAGGAGCGAGGCAGTCTCAGGGGCCGTCTTCTGAGGTCCCCGCCAACCTGGGTGTCCACAGCTGGCTCACGAAAAGACGGTGAGACCGTTTTAGACAAACGGGAAACGCCAAAGAAAAAAAGAGGTGGGGACTAAAACAAAGTTCATCGCGTGTGGCATCACTGATCGAAGACCGCTACCTATGGCTATGGAACTTGCGGAATCGGTTTCAAAAGTGCCCCTGGGCTCTGCCGGATACCGACTGGCGCCAGGATCGCTGGTATCTGGCCCCGCGCGGGGCAATGTTTTGACCCGGGCGCATTAAGCAAGCTCGGCTGGCGTGGGGGTTTGGCCTCAGGTGCGATGGGAGGCAGAGTTCATCGCTGCGTACGTAACCTTGACCAATTTGGCAGAGGCGGTATGGTGAGGAGAAGAAAGTCTTAAAACCATCGCACCGACCGCGTACGAGGAAACCTGACGGCGGTAATCGGGTACGAGAGATAAGGTCGGACGGAGGGTGCCCCAGCATTGTCTGCATCCTGCCAACATGGCTGCGTGCGCAGCCCTGGCCATCTCGTTCCTCAAACTTAACCCTCCCCCATGAACGCCTTTGGAATGAGCAAGGACGATGTTGCCAGCCGGTATCTCGGAGGCACCAAGAATCCTTTCAAAACTTCTCCCAATAGGTTCTGTGAAAGCTGATGAGGTCGCAGGTACTGACCAGGCTGAAGTTAACTCGTAGCGCACCCGATCCCCAAACGGTCCCTTTAGTGTTCGGATTGCCCTGACCAGTTCGACTCACCCGTGCAGATTTCAAAGGGCCCAGATGCCGGTTAATAAATTCATTATGATTATAAACATCGTTGTTTTAGGACTTTTTCTGAAGAATTTAGATTTCAAGAAAAGTATTTTCGGAACTAACATTTCGCGTGAAGCTTCAGTTTTTAATTAGCAATTTATTCCATAGCCGAGAATATTTTTACACGGCGAGTTAATGTGATCACCGTCGTGTGGATGCCAGACTGTTTTATATAATTTCATTGTTTTCATATGCACCTGGTAATTAGTGATTAGTAAAGAAGCTGGATTATAAACGGTGGTGATGAGTGGATTCCGTTGTTTCTCTGAAAGAACTAAGTAAATTCAAATGTTTATTTGTTCAAGGAATCCATTTGATCAGTGGATCTTTTGGTGCAAATGAATTGGACCCATTTCAAGATGCTGCGAGTGCCCCGGTGTCATTGTTGGAGGTAGATGCCAACAAAGGAAAAGGGTGCTTCTGAAAGCTCATTAAGAACATCATAGAAGACCAAGCCTAAAATAGAGATACTCACTTAACTGTTATGTGCGGCGGTTTTGGGATCCTGAAAAGTGAGAAGAAGAAAGAAAAAAGATAAATGTAACAATTACTTATTTCGGTAATTCCATTCGCGTGCGTTAAGGGGTGGATTCGAACCGGGCTGACGAGGATGTAGGGGTGGGGTCAACGACGACAACATCACGGAAGGCGGGGAGGGACTTCTTAGCGAGAGGTGCTGGTGAGATTACGGCTGCTGCGTTTGTGACGTACAGACGTCTGCGAGATCGATCCATCGAGACTTGCTGCCGACCGAGTTTCGACAATCGCCCGTATTTCCACCATCCCATTTCCCCTCTCCTGCCTGACTTCGTGTTTTATGGTTGTCTGGATATCCGTCAGTAAATATAATATGTATTAAATTAAAAGTTTAAATTTTGAATACAAAAGAAACGTTTATTCCTAGCATCCACTCCTTCCTTTCCCGATTATGGAGAAGCTCAGCCATCTATTTAGGTTGATGTAGCAAGTACAGAAATTTAAGAAAGCTACATATGTTAGATTCACTCATTATTATTATATTATTATTATTATTATTATTATTATTATTATTATTATTATTATTATTATTATGTGGTTATTTAACCGTTTGTAATCTCGCCTTCATTCGTCAGGGTAAGCCATTAACAAGACAGCTGAGTTAATCCCAGTGAAAAACAACTGGGCTTCTTCGCGCCAGTCCGGCTGGCAAAGGGTGAAAAACGCGCAGCAGAATTCCAACAACGTAACTCCGCGGTTTCATTTTAAAAGCAAAGTTACAAAAATCACCTCAAGCTTCTAATTAATCTGAACTCGTGTGACGTATCAAACCTCTTGTATGCTTTCTTCGGCCTCCTCCCCAACTCCCAAATACACATACACACGCACAGGAAACCCATCACATTACCCCTGTAGTCAATCGCTTTAACGGCCCTTGTCGTTAATGTAGTGAATCACCTCCTTGGTGTTTGCTTGTTTTATAGTTGCCATTTTATCTAGAGATAATGAAAAATATACTTCCCTATACAAACGATCCTATAGCAAACAACAACCAATGGACATAGTTTTAGCCCGTTTAAAGTTTCATTAATCTGTATCGTTCTTGAATTTCCAATGGAAAAACAGCCATTAGATTTTCAACGATGCAGTTAGCTTCCTCCCATAAGTTTTAGAAATGTCTATCTCTCAACTATCATTTCCCTAGTTATACTCGTCCTTCATGATAATAAGGCTCTCTTGTCTTACTAAGTTGAACTGTGAACTATTTAGTATTAATTTGTGAAAGCTGAGTACAAGAGACGGGCGTATTTACGTGTTTACTTTTAAATACTAAAGACATTAGCATAGATGTGTTTAGGTAATCTTCTAAATGAAATGTGATGTCCTTCTATTGGGGGGGGCAGCGATCTTACCAGAATTCTCTGGGTGTGAACATTACACCCTTTTTCGTGCACATTTTCCCGTCAACTGGAGGCAGTTTCCACGACTACAAATAAATTGCTTAAAGGCAAAGAAGAATTCTTTCTGCCACTTGTTGTGAGGAAAACAGATCTTGCTTCAACGTCATTATGACGTCACTTAGTACCATTAACGACGTCATGGAAATCAACACGTTCATTATATTTCTCGTTCGAAAGACTTCTTGAGATCCTGCTGTTTGACCGAAGATTACCGGAGATGTCTGGCAAAACAGACTATGATGATGATGATGATGATGATGATGATGATGATGCTTGGTTCCGGGAGAGGGCCGCCAGCCAACGAAACAGTTCCTTAGCAGGTAGGTTTCCGTACAGAATTCCAAAGGCCTAGATTAACGTCCCTCGATCTTCCAAGGTTTGGTCCATTTCCAAATCCTTGAGAGTGGAACTGAACGTGGAGAGGCGACGTTTTCGCGGTGCCGATTGAACCGTACAGAACCGGTCAGGACCCGGAGCCCGACCACCCAGCTTGAGTCGTCACAGAAGGTAAGCTCGTTATTACGAATCGAAAAGTAAACAGGTGCATCATTAAGTGAAAAACGTTGGGGAGGGCATTAAATCAAAAAAAATAAATACATCTAATTAATCGATATTTAATAATAAATTTAATAACGATAATGCTTTTCAAAAAGTCTTTGTTGTTTTTCATTACATTAGCGACTGTTTTATATCCTTAAAAAACAGCTCTGTATGCTCCGTTCTCTATTACATTGTAAAAAAAGGGAGAGAGAGAGAGGGAGAATAAACCGAACAGGTTCCCGTAGAGATAAAGCCGCCCAGTAAATTAATTAATAAGAAAAGTTAGTGAAGTAAATATCGGAATTTAAATCAATATTTTTCTTTCCTCCTTCCGTCGTAAGCAAAAGCATTAAATAGCACATCTTGCCGCGGAGTCTCAGGGGAATGTTTCGCGCAATCGTTTTACTCTGACAGATTATCCTTCAAACTTAGAGAGGCCGCCGACTTTATCCCCTGCAGTATTTATGCAAACGAGATTTATAGACAGCGGACGGAGACACGAGTTCCTTTTTGGGATTAAATAGCTGTCCGAACGATCGCATATTTGCCGATAAATTCGCTTGATGCTTTAATCTGCCATGTTAAGTGTTTTGTCGAAAATGTCAGGGATCTATTAGAGATCTATTAGCGCCCCCCACCTCTTTACAATGGTCCAGTGCCATAAATTGATATATGTTTCAGCGATGGAGGTCAATGGCTGCAGGACGGATATTCCGCTTAGAAATATCATTCAATCAATTCTGGCCTTTCTACATTTCGTGTCTGACGTGCAGACAGAACACAGCGACTCTATCTAAAACCAAGTACATAAATAAGTAAATAATGCTCGTACAAACAAAGATAAGTCGTTCGAAATACACTCATCCCTGTCCTTCGATTCAATAACAGTTTTCGATATACTAATCGAACCATTATCCGGATTTGTCGTTAAACTGCCCGAAGAAATTCACATCCATTTATTGTTTCTGACCAACTCGATAAATGTGCCAATGTTCATTCCTGCCAGCTCACAGAAATTTGTCGTTCACCAAATTTCATCAATGATAAAGGAATAAGAGCCCGCTGTCTCTTCGATGCAGGCATCCACATCAGGGTACCTGCAGTTGGTTGATGGTTATCACATCTGGCCAAGACTCCAATAAAGCAGATTCTCGATACTGATTTTTGTTGCTGTTTTATGTGCATCAGAGAAAATTACTTTGTTGAAAAATCGTTGGTCATCTTTAGTGGCTTTTTTGACGGTTGCGGAAGTTTCAGGTGATATTATCACAAGATTTCTCTTTACCTACTCTAATGAAACTGCAAGAATTACGAGAGAGAGATGACGTCAATACAGAGAGAGAGGGAGATGACGTAAACACACAGAGAGAGGGAAATGACGTCAATACAGAGAGATGATGTCAACACAAAGAGAGGTGACGTCAACACAGAGAGAGATGACGTCAATCTAGCGATCACGTCAACACAGAGAGAGATGATGTCAATACAGAGATGATGTCAACACAAAGAGAGGTGACGTCAACACAGAGAGAGATGACGTCAATCTAGCGATCACGTCAACACAGAGAGAGATGATGTCAATACAGAGATGATGTCAACACAAAGAGAGGTGACGTCAACACAGAGAGAGATGACGTCAATCTAGCGATCACGTCAACACAGAGAGAGATGATGTCAATACAGAGATGATGTCAACACAAAGAGAGGTGACGTCAACACAGAGAGAGATGACGTCAATCTAGCGATCACGTCAACACAGAGAGAGATGATGTCAATACAGAGATGATGTCAACACAGAGAGATGACGTTAACACAGAGATGATGTCGACACAGAGAGAGGGAAATGACGTCAATACAGAGAGAGATGACGTCAACACAGAGATCATGTCAATACAGAGAGATGACTTTAACACAGAGATGATGTCGACACACAGAGAGAGGGAAATGACGTCAATACAGAGACAGAGATGACGTCAACACAAAGAGAGAGAGGTGACGTCAACAGAGACAGAGATGACGTCAATACAGAGATGATGTTAACACAAAGAGAGAGATGACGTCAACACAGCGACACGTCAACACAGAAAGATGACGTCAACACAGATGAGGTCGACACAGAGAGAGATGACGTCAACACAGAGATGACGTCAATACAGAGAGAAATGACGTCAAAACAGATGAGGTCGACACACAGAGAGAGAGAGAGAGAGAAAACTTTCGCAAACGTCCGCCATGCTCGCTTTCCGTTCCAGTTTAAGGAGAAGCAGCGCGCAAAAGTGTAGTCGCTTATCTAATTAAATCTGATTCCGTTCCCAAGTTTAATTTGACCGGGTGGGGGGAAAACCCGGAACCGTGGAGCGCGTAAGACTTCCCTCTGAAACTATGACCCCTTTCAGTATTGGAGACGAAAACAGCCGGGCGGGGAGAGATAATTACTACAAATTCACTGTGGTTCGTGACGACCGACTACACCCCGGCGAGGTTCTCGTAACCTCAAGTTGCTGCTCGGTAACCCCCCCCCCCAACAGACTTCCTCCTTCCCTCCCCTTCGCTAAGCGTCAGATTTTGCGAATATCTCGAAGACTCTCCCAGGTTCTGCAGCTTCCCGTAAGAACTTTTGCCCGCTGATTACTGTCGTCGTCCAGCGCAGACACGGCTTTTGTTGTTGTTGTTGTTGTTTTCTTGTGTGTCTCTATTCGACTCGAACCACGAAGCCAAGCAGTCGGCTATTTTATCGTCCCTCGTTTCGTCGGAGGATGAAGCGCCCGCCTCATCCCCGGGTCTCCGCAAACTCCTTAGATCTTACGCGTTCCCATAGCAAACAATCCATCTGGCCGACGTGTCACCCCACCCGGATTTGCAGACCCCGGGGTAATACAAGCACTCGGCGGTGTGTGTGTGTGTGTGTGTGTACAGACCCGGGACAATACCGCGCAGACATCCAGTCTCCCCGGTCGAACCCCATCATCGCCGTCTGTAGCCTCGGGCGCAAGCGAGCGCCTTGATGGACTCCGGATCCGACAATATAAAAAAAAAGAAAAGAAAGAAACAGCGAATGTCAGACATGCGTAGGACTCGGGCCTCTGCGAGATTTATCTATCTACTTACTGTCCGCCGAGAGACAGACGTAACGAGCCAGACGACGCTTTGTTTTCCTCGTTTGTTCAGCCGGAGACGTGGACCAAGAAACATAAATAAGCGGTCGTCCGGAGTTTGGCTATGCTTAAGACTCCGCAAATAACCTACTCTTTGGCGTGTACCCATGGTTACCGGCTCCCAGCGGGGCCTTCTATCTGTAGGCGGTAGGTGGCCGAGTCAAAAGTTTGGAAGGAAAGTTTTATAATTCAATTACCAAAGTCGTCTTCAGGAATGGCGAGCGAGCTCACGAGCGGTGAGGGGAGAGGGTCCCTTTCTATTTATTTATCCCCCCCCAACCGCTGCAAAGCGAATAAACAGGTAGATAAATAAATAGATGCCCGAGTAAAAGTGTGTTAAATTTACTTCGGTAAATAAAAGGAGGCTGGAAACTGTCAGGGCTTTGTATAAGGTCCACATGGCGATTTATCTCGGCGAGGTCGAGCTGGTTCACCAGTTTAAAATGACCGCGTGCAGTTTATCCCGCTCGTCTGTTCCGTAAAAAGGGAGATGCTTGCGGGAGAGAGGCAGCTTAAAATCACCCTTCCCTTCCAACGTCATTATCAACTGGAAACATGGCTGCTATAAAACGTCCATGAGGTAAACCGGGGGGGGTGGGAATCGAAATATTTAAAGAAAATTCAAGAACCTCCGATGAACTATTTCGACACTTCAGTGACCCAACCCCCCTTTTTTTAAAATAAAAGTCGGGCGTTGAGAGACATGACTGAATCTTGAGTTCTTCGGGCTGGGAATTTTACAAATTACTTCGGTATTCTTCACAGATGGGCGAAAGTTACCGAAAGAAAGAAATGCGTCCGATTTACAACCAATCGCACAAATAAATATTATTTAAGGGGGAGAGGTCGTGGAATTCAAGACTGCCCCGTCAGTGGTTAAGAAAACGTTCCCACAATGCAGCGCCACCAAGGCGACAAAATCCTTAGCTCAATCGGGCAAGAGAAGACAACCAGGAGTTATGCCAGAATGTGTGACATACCTGATGGAAACCATTTCTTTGTTGTTGTTGTTTTTTTTAAAATATAAATATTCTAGTAGTTGTAGAGAAGTATGCCCCTATTTAGTTCGGGGATCGGCTTTCTCGGCATTGCATTGTGGAAACGTCTTCATTACTGGCAACCAGAATTTCTTCAGATTCCATAACGACAGCAGCAAACAGGAGCCATTAAAGCTACTTCCGCGACCATTGTCGAATGCTATCGCAGAGAGGTCACGTGACAATACGACTGCTAACAAGCGTCGCCATTCGTATTCGTGCACCTCGTGGGGCGTACGTAGCACATCCGCCTTCGGGAGGAAATGGAAAGTGCCCACCAGAACTTCTCTGCCTGGTTGTGGGAGAAAACCCACACCAATGGAATGGTACTGAAAAGGAAACCGTGCTATGGGATATTTTCCAAACCAAGTCGTCATTCGGTCTCGGCGGGTCGGTACGCTATCCACTCGGCCAGCAAGCACCTCGACGGAAGTTTACTCCAGTGGCTGCAGGAAACCGTTTTGGTAAAAAAAATTTTTTCTCAGTTTGTACGAAAGTTTCAGAAAAAAAAAACGCAAGTAAGAATCCTCATTCAGTTCCCTTTACCATCTATGCCGCAAGTTTTACACGTGAGCTGAGAAATTAACAGCTACAAATATTAAGAGAAGCATCAATAAGTCGGCTTTTAAACAACGAAAAACATCTTAAGTTCATTACCAGCAACTGAAAGGAAATTTATGTATTTATTTAAAAAATCAACACCAACAACAACAACAACACATAGATGTAGGATTTTCAAACAGTTTTTAAAATGTTTTAGTTGGCGATACCAAGTCTTCAGTCGCTTGACGATGGTGGAGTTACTGCTTCTTGTTCTTTGTTTTTTTTTTTTTGCATTGTTTACTGTAATTTGATTCACGATGAGCTCTGTTTATTTATACTTTTATAGGCTCTTAAAATCTCTGGTTTCCGCCGGACTGGAGAAAACAGCGACAGAAGAAAGGAAAAATCAGCTGTAGGTTAGAAATTCGCTCGGCTCTTTTATTGTTTTCGCAGTTGGTTCCCTCCACTTGCGTTACGAGAGGTTCCGCGACCCTCCGCCAGTGGTCTCCACGTGAGTACCGATCAAATCCGACCCAAGTACCCCGTGTCTTCCGCTCAGTGATTAACCCTCTCTCTCTCTCTCTCTCTCTCTCCATCTCTCTCTCTGTCTGTCTGTCTCTCTCTCTTCTCTGTCACTGTCTCATCCTCTCTCTCTCTCTCTCTCTCTCTCTCCATCTCTCTCTCTCTCTCTCTCTCTCTCTCGCAATTAGTCTTGATTTTCGTGCCGACCGTCGACCGCAGAGCGCGGATTAGCCGATCAAAAAAACACGGCCCTGATTTATAGCTGTGATACTCCTTTCTCGTGCACCGGTAGAAAGAATACACAACACAAGAACTCCCCGCCGACAGGCGTAAGGCACCGGTAGGGTTGAGTTTGACGAGCAAACGGTGGTTGATTAGATCTTTATGGATCCCGCACGACGTTCCAAATACTACGTGAATTAATAATCTGTGTGGGTGGGAGGAAATAGGGTGGCAGGATGACCGAAACAAAATAGTAGTAGTAGTATCTACGCTGCTTGCAAATCACTTTCCTCGCCCACTAAGATTTTCATTTTCTTTAAAGACCACTTTACCATATAATAACAACAACAATAATAAATGCCTTTGCAACTTTTCTGGTTTGTAATTGCATTAACGAGAACAGTTAAAACCTTGCTATTGTTACGTAGTTTAATGAATTTAACAATAAATTTCAATCAATCCTGCAAAAAAATCTGGAGAAAATTCGTCTGGTAGAGGGGGACGGGTGGTCAGCCTAAATCTTGGCTTCCAGGCCTCGTGTCAGCCACCCTCCTCCACTCCATTTCCATCGCGATATGGTAATTTGGATGCTGTAAATCGGCCATTTCTTTGTGACTCGTTGACTTCCTCGATTAAAGCGTATCGCAACTTCGCACCTCTTGATTAAAATCCTTTGTAATTATGAAATAATTTAAAATAATTAGCATCACTAGAAACTAACCTTTCTACATATGGGGAACAAGGCATTACAGGAGGGTGTTTTGTAAAGACCTCTTGTTCGGCTATTTACAGTCGTCACCTTGGCTATGGTAGGTGTCGTATCGTACGATTCTTCAACTGTTTGTCAACCCAAAGCTTTAGCCACGTGACAGTTCTATCGCTTCACGTACTGCACGCAAGATTTTAAAGTCTCTGGGTGGAATGCACCCACAGAAGTCACATTCCAAGTTTGCTTAAGTGGTAAAGGTTAGATTGAAACCTGTCGTGAATGTTCAGGTAATAAAGTTACCGAAGAGTGTGGCCATTCGAAGACGACTTACAGATGAGCGTCGATACTTTTGCCAAAGCTAGGTTACGAACCAGAAGTAAACAAAAGGAGATGTGGCTGAGAGAGCCATTGGCCGACAAGATCGTTTCACGAAAGATCCGGCAGGGAGCGCCACAGCGGTATCGACTGAGACAAAAACCGTTATACCACGGCCTGTCCGGCTCGACGCAGCCGCTATTGCCTAAGCAAGTTCCATCCCAAACGGATTGCGGCAGCGCACCAGGCTTCCCCAAATACGGCCCCGACACCAGACAGGCGGTAGAACGAGACGGGAGCCCGGGGGTCGTCCTGTTCCGGGGTGCTCTCGCGTGACCGCACCAGTGAACCGTCGGAGCGGGTACACGACGTGTTTCGGATCAGCTCTCCAGCGCGATGAAGACCGACCACGACAGAGCCCCGATAAAGAAGTGGGACGCACTGCCGAAATATTCCGCGGAACTGCTGCGGGTCCCTGTGCACCGCCATGTATTTTTTGGGGGGTGGGTGGGAAATAATACCTTTTGCGCTCCCCAGAATCGATGCTGTTTTAGATATGTTCCTTTGTTTATTTTGTTGAAAAAAAGAACCACAAACACCAGAGTCGCCTGTCACTTGTCAGCACATCTTCGCGTGTTTCACGACCCTCGTGGCGCGCACAAGGTGCCCGTTACCCCACCAGCGACGGCGGAGAGATCGGCCGGGCGAAAAGAGCGGAAGCGGAAGTGGCCCATTGTCCATGCAGACGTGAAGCGGGCTATTGGGTGAGAGTGGTACGGAGACCGAGACGGCGGACGACGGTGTCTGGAGGGACGGCACCAGTTCCGGCTCCGCTCTGTAGTCAGCGAACGCCGACTGTCCGAGAGACGAAGACCAGTCAAAATAAGATGCAGAGAAACGCATTTTCCTGATAGCTCTCCATGAAAACTCTGCGAAGAAAACATGATGAACGCACGTATTTTCGTCACTATTATTTCCCACATATAAAAATACCTATTTGTTAGTCATTAATAGAGAATAATTCACTAAATATAAAAGTATAGTTGGGTATTAAAAAATGAGTCAGAAAATGCATTTTGAACCCACACTAATAATAATAATAATAATAATAAGACCTACGTCTGTGACTAAATGCCATGTAACTTCAGGCTGTGCAGCTTGTTACCGTTTGCTGTCATAATGACGTCACTACATGTATCGCACAATGTCCAGATATTGCGCGAAATGAACTTTATGCCATAGGTGCGATAAACAGCATAAATTCGGGCTGTTGCGTGCCCCGGAACTACCACTGTGTACAGACACGTCCGGGCGACACAGCAGGAAGGATGATCGCAACAAAAGAGACCTGCGCCTTTACCGCAAAGACGTAGGTAACAGTGTTTTTTTTATTATTTGTTTAACGGGCTAAGTGACGGACGTCGCTGTAGGAGGAGGAGAACTTCTGGAGAAGGCGGGGCAGTTGTTCAGGAAGTGTCAGAATCTTCGCCAACGCCACTGACCCCCGGGTGGGAAACCCACGGGAGGACCAAGAACATGGCGTCCAGTGAAGTAAATGGTTTTGGTTACTCCGCTCGTCGTCCCATGAGATGTTCGAGATGTTGTCAAATCGACATCAGTAACCCTCGACTCAATTGCCCATCAGTAACCTCGACTCAATTGCCCATCAGTAACCCTCGACTCAATTGCCCATCAGTAACCTCGACTCAATTGCCCATCAGTAACCCTCGACTCAATTGCCCATCAGTAACCTCGACTCAATTGCCCATCAGTAACCCTCGACTCAATTGTCCATCAGTAACCCTCGACTCAATTGCCCATCAATAACCCTCGACTCAATTGTCCATCAGTAACCCTCGACTCAATTGTCCATCAGTAACCCTCGACTCAATTGCCCATCAGTAACCCTCGACTCAATTGTCTAATCGATGTTTTCGCAGAAATCTGAGAACGCAGAGGGGAGGGTGGGTGGGCGTCGGCGGAAGTCGGCTTCGCCTTCACCCCGTCAAGGCCTTGGTTTGGTGACACTGGAAACGACCGTATAATCAGGGAAACATTCCTGGAACTGTTGCTTGTGGCGATCGGTGTCATGGTACGGGAATGACGGACTTCATCTTGATAATTCGCTCGCAGTCCACCCCATAAACGCCCCAACAGGTGCCGTGAGGATTTCCTTTTCTTACTTCTGACGACAATCCGCCTGCCACTCGACCAGTATCCATAGAGACCCACGCCAGACCTCACATTACTGCCGCAGGAGTGCGACATCTCCAGGGCAGTGCCCTTCCATCACGTGGTCTGCTAGAAACCTGAACTCGAACTCGACTAGGCGTTTATAAGTGGTATGAAACATGGCTGAACCGGCCCAGACGGACGGCATGGAATGCCAAAGGTGGGCAGGCGTTCGACGTCTTCTGAGCAGCATGAAATTATGGAAGGAAATCTCCAGTACAAACCGAGGATTTGTACTCGATATCTACACGAAGCATCACGATCGGGTTGTCCAGCACATTATCTGACATTTTCATTGCAAAAATAGTATTATTTATCCAGCATCACGCGTTTTAAAACGACACTGGTTTCAACAGCCAGCCCTTACGTGCCATTTTACAGAGCTGCATAATACCGGAACATTTTTAAAAGTCATCATTTCACTTTCCATTCCATCACTTCCGCCAGAAGCGATCGCCAGTGTCGCGTTTATGCAGGGTGTTTTCCCCTCTCACACTGTTGCTTTGTGTTAATTAAGACACCATGAAGTGTACTTACAGCTGTCTTAGAGAGGTTACTGCGACGTTGCATAACTTCTCAGCTGACGTGGTTATGAAATAAGGCAGTAATGAATGAATTCTCCAAATTCAGGAGCGATACGTCATGGTTTTAACAAATTGGAAGTCAGTCTCAGTAATGCTTCCGGGTGGTCGATTATAAACGCTTTTAGGTGTGTGTGTGTGTGTGTGTGTGGAGCCCCACTAAGGTTCTGCCTGAAGAACAAGTAGCTATTGTAAGGAACTGTGGGTGCTCTCCTACCCCGATCCGATCAGTTAGTCAGTCTAACACCGCTCTGATCACATGACGGTGCTGTCCCACACCGGGGTTTCAATAGCCTCGTGTCGATAGCGCCGCTTTAACCGGCGGACTGTGTCGTCAGAGGTTCCAGAAAATATAACAGGCCACGCGACAGTCGCGCGGGGTGGGGAAGGCGTGCGCGTGACTCGAGCCACGTGCACACTTATTAAATCGCTGCCTTGCTTACCCGCTGGTCCGAGAAATTATTCTACAAAACATCAATCAAGCAAAAGGTTACACACACACACACACAAACGCGCGCGGTCGTGAACATCCGGCATGACGGATATCATCATCACGCGCCACGCAAATACCAGCAGGGAAACGTGTGGTGGTCGGGACAGTAGAGCACGAACTTACCTAATTGCAGCAGTCGGGCCCCTCTTTACAGTGCACCAGATTTAGAAGCGCGAGAGGGGGAAAAACAAAAAAAAAAAATACCGGAAATTTCCGCCATTCGGCGACGCGCCACAATAGGAGCCAACAGGGGAGACAACCCCGGTGAGAAAGCGTAGCGCCGCCATTGTCGGACAAGAAGCGCTGCCACTCCCTCGCGTCGTCCGACTTCAGCGGGAGAAGCCTTAACTAGAAATCTTCATTTTTTTTTTTCTTTAAGAAGAGCGAAATGAAACGATGTCAAGGAAGACAGTATGTATGTACGTATGCTAAGTAATATCTAAGACGTGCTGTCACCGTATTAGATTTCTATTCTCCCTGTTAAAGACACGCGGAATGAAGCTTAGTAATGCGACCTCAATTATTGCACATCACTTCAAAATTTATTTCCGAGCCTGGAAATCCGTTAAGATTTCCAGAAATTAGTATTTATTAAACTAAATTATTATACCAATTTTTTTTAATGTTTTGCTGAAAGAAAGAATAGCCGCGGTGTGTGTGTGTGTGTGTGTGTGTGTGTGTGTGTGTGTGTGTGTGTGTGTGTGTGTATCCTGATTGCAAATCACCATCGAAATTTTTTATTTAAATGGCAATACCACTCTTTTTTATTTTTTAAAAAAAGGTGAGCAGTTACGTAGAAACCAAAGAGCTTTTACTATCAGGTTGTTACAACAGTTTTTTCTCGTTTTTTTATGGAAAAAATGAGACTTCATCTCGTCGCTGAACGTGACGTTTATTAACCAAAGTTAGTTCCATCACAATCAGTACACTTCTGCCAACGAGTTACAAGCGTATTTATACCATTGTGAAAAAAATCTGGATTTCTGGAGTCGATAAACTGTTGGAAGGCAGTTTCAATCGCTGCTTGGTTAGAGAAGGATTTCATATGGAGGAAGCTGTCAAGGTGTTTGAAAAGGTGGTAGTCTGTGGGAGAAAGGTCTGGTGAATAGGCTGGGTGAGGGAGAACTTCGTACCCCAGCCTGTTCAGTTTCTGAAGAGTCACTTTTGCAACATGAGGATGAGCATTGTCATGGAGCAGGATTGGGCCTCTTCGATTCACCAATTGCAGTTGTTTTGGGGAGAATTTCTGATGAACAACGTTTAATTCACGACGGTACCTTTCGGCTGTGATTGTTTCGCCAGGTTGCAAGAAGTTATAGTGGATGACACCATTTTCACTCCACCAGACAGTGACCATGTTGGGCGGAGGCTGGGTTTTGGAATGTGATTAGGCGCCTTGTCTCTATTGAGCCACTGTGCTGATCGTTTGCGATTATCGTAAAGGATCCATTTTTCATCACACGTAATGATTCAGTCAAGAAATGGGTCGTTTTAGTTTCTTATGACAAGGGAAGAGCAGATCTCCAATCTACGATTTTGTTGTTGTTCATTCAACTCATGAGGCACCCACTTGTCAAGCCTTTTGCACCTTGCCGATTGCGTCAAGATGCCGGGATACAGTTGCAGTGCTTACGTCAAGCTCTCCAGCAATTTCTTGCACTGTTTTTCTTGTATTGGCTTCAACTGAGGCTTTTATACGGTCGTTATCACAGCTGGAAGGACGTCCGCTACGTTCCTTATCTTCGAGGCTCACATCTCCTGATCGAACTTTAAAAACCATCACTGTACCGTGCACTTATTTGCTGTCCTCGCCCCATGCCTGCTTAACGTTACGAGTTGTCTCGCTCGCTTTGTGACCTGGTTTGAACTCGTGAAGCAGAATGGCACGAAAAACATTTCTACCCGTGCTTCACTATGAACCCTGAAACAAATATCCCATTTTATGATTTTTTAAAAAGCTAGGTTTTGTATAATGTATGCTAAAGCACACGTAACAAAACGAGGCAAAAAATGAACCCCAAATTAACACAATATAAAAACCGACAAAACTTTTGTAACGACCTGATAGAATGCTGCACGCGTCAGCACTAAGAATGAATACCTTCCATCGTTGTTTTATAACTAGTCTAACCCCCCATCTCGTGTTGTAAACAACTGTACTCCTTTCCCGATGCTAAAACTTGTGATCTAACTTTTAGATTTGTGCCCCCCCCCGGGATTTTGGAAACTTTTAAACTTCCCGGAATTCACGTAGTTTTACTTATGTTAGAAGATATTGTTATCTTGTGATGGCCAAGACAGCGTACCTTGGAATTTCTTAGATCGACACAAAGTAACTAGTAACATGTTTGCTTGACAAATGAATAAGAATTTGCTCGTACTTCTTAACCTCCATCTCTTCCTTAATTCTAATCATCTCGCCAACTCCATTCATGCGAATTCCGACTCGACATCTACGCTTTGCTGTCTTAGTTTCTCGAAGAGCGCTGTAAGCATCTATGCCAAGGAGGTACGCCAAACCTAATTAGTCCTGACCGGGAATCGAACTCAGAATCTCAACCAGAGCAGTCCAGTAAACTACCCACCAGACTACCGCGCCGCCACACTGGCTTACGTTAGGAAATTTTCACCAACATGCCTTTGAACAAATTTCCCTTCTTGCACTCTGACAATACAGATTTGACTCATCTGTAAACAATGTACCTTTTCACACTTCAACGTTTCAATTCTTATGATTTCTTGCCATTGTCCATCCAGCTATCTTCCTCACCGCTACCCACCTATCAAGACCTATTCAGTTCATAATCAGAACCTTCATTTATTACAGTAACTAACAGTAACTATTCTTACTCCGTCCTCGTTCGATACATGTTTGGAAGTATCACTTGAACAGAGCTCAAGAATGCTGATAACTTATTTCGGAATACACTAATTACGTTGGCTGTTGTTGTATCCGATAATTACACTTAATGTTTGGGAATAGTATAGCAAACAAACCATATGCCGTTAATAAGCTAACCGTCACAATATATAGTTTTTTTCCTCACCATTCGTGACTCACGCCGTGGAGGAACTCTCCACTACATATATTTAGGAGGCCAGAAAGCGTTTTTCTATATATATATATTAGGATATTACTTCTGCAGTACCTATTTTATATTTCTATAAGTTAATTTTACTAGATTCATACTTACCACAGGTAATATTTTGCTTATCTTTCGTTTTGTTTTGTTTTTTTTTTTTAACGAATTTTCAGTAATTAAACCCATCTCTATTTCTGTCCGGAACAACTTCATTTCGCCACACTTTCCACTGATATTTTGAAAACGGTTTTGGAAGATATAAATAAATGAAGAAAAAAAAAGATAATGGAATAAATAAACAAAAACATTTGAGGAGTTAGGCTCTGGAGACTTATTTTACAGTAGTTTCACCATTTTAGACCTTTGTCACGTGCTAATTATTCGTGTTTATTTGGAGGTTACGATTTTCACCCACTGTTTGTTCCGCGATAAAAATAAGTCCAATGTCTTATGTAAACAATAAAACGGATACAGACGCAGATTAAAACAAGAAAAAAGCAACCACCACCGGAAATCACAAAATAATTGATGACAAACTCCTACAGAGGTCCCAGAGAGAGGAAGAGAGAGGAGGCGAACGCTTTTGTACTCGAGATGATAAAGGGAAATAAACTCTGTTCATTGTTGTTTATTAGAGACAGTTCTATATCTATCTATCTATCTATCTATCTATCTATCTTGCTATCTATCTATCTATCTATCTTGCTATCTATTTATCTATCTATCTATTTATCGCTATCTATCTATTTATCTATCTATCTATCTATTTATCTATCTATCTATTTATCTATCTATCTATCTATTTATATCTCGCTATCTATCTATCTCTCTATCTATCTCGCTACTATCTAGCTATCTATCTTGCATCTATTTATCTATCTATCTATCTATTTATCTATCTATCTATCTATTTATCTATCTATCTATTTATCTATCTATTATCTATCTATCTATCTATCTATTTATCTATCTATCTATTTATCTATCTATTTATCTATCTCGCTATCTATCTATCTATCTCGCTATTATCTATCTTGCTATCTATCTATCTATCTATCTATCTCGCTATCTATCTATCTATCTATCTATCTATCTATCTATCTATCTCGCTATCTATCTATCTATCTTGCTATCTATCTATCTTGCTATCTATCTATCTTTCTATCTATTTATCTATCTATCTCGCTATCTATCTATCTTGCTACTATTTATCTATCTATTCGCTATCTATCTATCTTGCTATCTATTTATCTATCTATCTATCTATCTCGCTTATCTATCTATCTATCTTGCTATCTATTTATCTATCTTGCTATCTATCTATCTATCTATCTATCTTTCTATCTATTTATCTATCTATCTCGCTATCTATCTATCTATCTTGCTATCTATCTATCTATCTATCTATCTAACTTGCTATCTATCTATCTATCTATCTAACTTGCTATCTATTTATCTATCTATCTATCTCGCTATGAAGTATTTTCCACCAAATTTACTGATCCGGAAATGCAAAGACCAGCAGTAGAACGGATAATTTCGTGCAGAAGATATTTTCCAAACCCGTGCAGTCGTTTCATTAATTATTTTGTTGTTGTTGTTGTTGTTGTTGTTGTTTTATAACGGGAGGGGGCCCCTAATTTGTCAAATGAAAAGGAGTCGGACGCTCTGACGGAAAACCCTTCTCGAATGTTCGATGTGTTGCTGGAAAAAACAGACGTTTGCCATTACGAAGTTTTTAGCCACAAAGTTTCTACATCTCCCCCCTTTACCTAATAACCCCCAACAAAAGACGTGTGCGAACAGCCCGCTCTCCCCCCTCCTCATCCTCATCCTCCTCCTCCTCCTCCTCATCATCACTTCGTATAACGTGGACGGATTGAAAAGTATTTTCATTTCAATAAAATTCCAGTGTTTCTTCAGTTTCTGGCAGTAATAGGCTCTGGCACCGGAGGAATATTTCCTTCGCTACACAAATAAACCAGACTGCACGAAGTCACCTTCACAGTCGCAGCTCAATTAACGACAAAAAAGAGTACACGGGGTACGCCAAGAAGGTCCGCGGTAATTAATAGGTTGAATGGCAGATTTGCACTGGCAGCCATGTTGAACGAGATTTGGAAAGAGCTCCGGACAGTAGCGTCATCACCCACCCCCCCCACCACCACGGAACGAGAACGAGGCTGAGACGAGACGGGCGAATTAACTTAGATCTAGATGACACTTTTATTTTTTTTTACTGCTGTTTTAGAAACGACGACACCGATTTGACTCCGTATCTCGTCCGGACGTTTTAAACGGAAGCTTCGAGTGTTTCTCTGTATAAACAGGAAATGTTGCCTCGTTTTCGCTAAATGCAGAGGCGGAAAAGCTCTCCGTGAGTGATGGATGGGGAAGAATTCATAAACCATGCAAATAAAGAAAATGTATGGTTAGTGAACAACAATTTTAAAAAAAAAGAAAAGTTTGAATCATTTAAAATATGTAAAAAAAAATAAACACACGCACGCAATCACCACACACGCACAGAGAGAGAGAGAGAGAGAGACAGACAGACAGACACAGAGAGAAACAATGTTCTTAAATACAGTTCTTAACCAGAGGGAAAAGAAGGGGTGCAACTCTATACTCGACAAAGGTTTGCTGCTTTTTATAATTAAGTAAATGAAGTTATTAGTAGTTAAACTATGAAATCGTTAGTTACTGACTGTGTGTATAAACGATCTGTTCGCCCCGCCATTCTTTGAGAGAGACAGATGCAGCTTAGTTTTTTTCAGATTACTTAGCTGTTTTGTCTAAGCTATACTTTTCCTCGGTGGCCGAAGCGTAGCCGCCCCTGCCAGTTAGGTAGGTTACCCGAGCACTTTCATACCTGAGGTAAACTTATGACCGGTAATTTTTTTTTAATTCGTGAACACCTGCAGATGTACCCTAAGCACGCACATTCGAAAGTGTCTACTTCTAGGACTCGCCGCAGAGTCCAAGGGAAATAATTCATTAAAATTTGGCAGCAAAAAATTCAAGGGGAGACAAATAAACAAATCGTTAAATTATGGATAAAGGGAGTTAATTTAACTTATCAGAATGTACTTGTAAAGAGATTGACTGCGTCACCTACTCCCGTGTTGAACAATCAGTTTGGCGAGGAATGGGTTACCTGTTCTGGGAGCCAAACCAACCTCTGCTTCTTCGTTTATCCTGTTCTGAACACATTTCCACGCCAATAACTGAACAAATTCTTCCCGAACATAGCAACTCATTTTAATCTTAGCCACTGACTCGGTTTACCTGTCGGACGACCTACGAGTTTACCCACTGGTGAGAGAACTGATTCGTGATTAGCAGAAGATTGCACGGTTGGCTGAACTACAAAAAAAAAATAAATAATAGTAACTTTGTTGTTGTCGATGTCGTTGTTCGTTTGCCAATGAATGATCTCCTATTTAAATGAGATTCAGGGAAAAAAAATAAGTTCGCTTCAAATACCACTGCTATTTAATGTTTGGCGGGTAATTATTTATTGTTTATTTTGGCCCAAAGTCGACAAGACGGCTGAAGGAGCGATAACAAAAAATGGCAACGATTCGCTCAAAAAAATAACCACCGATTTTGATTTGGTCAGCAAAGACGCTGTACCAAGGGAGATAATGCATTATCACGCGGACGTAGACATCATTTCCATAGGAAGAGATCCCATGCGACGTCTGTAACGTCATTTTCCAACGAAGAGCAAACTACTCTTTCCCCCTCTTCAGTGTTAAAACAGACTGAACATCTTAAAATTACCGAACTGGAAGCGATAGCCATAAATATCTTATTGTGCTTTATAAAAAAAAAAAAAACGTGTATTTCTCTTTTAAATGTCTGCCTGTTTCTTTAGCATTTATGGCAATCATTTTCCAAGCATTGGGTCGTCCTGTTTGTAAAAACAAACAAACAACAAAAAAGCATCTTGACAAGTTTAGTATCTGGTTTCACAGAGATATTTAAGAACCACACATCTGTCTTGTCATTCAGCGTGGTAGGAAAAAAAAGGAAGACAATATTACGAAAGTACCTACATAATGTCTGTTTACTTAATGCTGTTTCGTTTTTGAGATTAAAAAAAAACAAAACACGAACGCAGACTTGTCGAAGTGAACAACGAAAAGAAAAGAAACAGAAACAAAAACTGGGTGTAGGTGAACGTCGGTTAATTTATTTATTATTATTTAGTATTTTATCTCTTGGAAAATCAGATTCCTTAGTGAAATTCAAGAGCAGACAAGCAAAGATTGTACTGTCTGTGAAAGAAGATTCGAGAGATCTCGGCAATAAACAGCTCCGCAGTTGTCGGGTGTCGGACAAGTACTTTCCAGGGGTCCTGCGACACGTTACACACACACAAAAGGTGAGCTTGGCTTTGAGGAGGATTCGTGAAAATGCAAACTGTTGCCATGGAGCGAACCAACAGCCGAGACAACTCTCTCTCAAACCTTTTGAATGATGATTTGCCCTTGTCTAGTTTATAAGTAAATACATAGATAAGAACTAATTAAAAGTCAGGTTTCTCTCTTTTATGATGAAAATGTGAAAAGGTGTGGTTCGATGGGGAGAAAACGAACGCAAAGATTTTTTTATTTATCTTTTAATAAATATTATATTTGTGTGCATGTGTGTGAGAGGGGGAGAGAGGGAGAAAGAGATATGGAGGAGAGAGAGAGAGATGAAGAGAATTACTGCACCCTGACAAAGACAGATGATTATAGGCAGATAAGCCATGCCTGAATGATAATGTGAATAATTCTATCAGTGCTAAATGGTGTGGAGATAAAACCATTGTATAAAAGCTTCGTACCTCTCATCACAGGTTGGAGAACGGCAGATGCCAGGCGGACCGCAGTTTGCCTTCTTTCCAGCCGTCGAGGCTCTCGGCAGGTTCCGGGGGACCCGTGCAGATTCGACTACGAAAGAAAACGATGTCATATCCAACCACACGGGGTTTCTTCTGCCCGTCTTTCGCCGGGCATACCTGCCGTAGCGTCTGGTCGTTGTCAGGGGCGACCGCCGACACACACACCCCCCCCATTGAATAAACGAATCGTTGAACGGCTGGCTTGGAAATTTTGACGAAACGAAACATTTTTAAGCGAGAGAAAAGTTGAAAGAGATTCTCGGGTGTTTAGATGGAACGAGTCTGGTGACGCTACCTGTGGCACCTTTCCTGAGCGTATGGTGAGGTAAAACAGTCGAAAGGTGTGACTGGACTCGAAGATAAGATGGCACTTGAAATCTAATGTTAGTTTTATTTCTTTAAAAAAATTAAAAAAATAATAATCCGGTCTTCTGCTATGCAAAATAAAAGGAGGAATAGCAACAGGAATATTCAGCTATTTTGCCGCATTAAAAAAAGTTAACCAACTGGGGAGGAAATGAGTAATAATAAGCAAGTGATAGCCAACAATATCAGCAGAAACCCGATCTACTGTAACAGATAAATAAACTAATAAGTACAATTTAAAGAAGACGCTAGCACCACTCTTGCCGGAAAGACAAATACATTTATATGAAGTATGCGGGCGTCCCACGTGGTTTCTGCTACAACGGTACTGCCCACCGTCTAAAGGTAGCCCAGCCATCATCGCACCTCTCTCTAATGAAAGCCGATTTGGCCAACCGTTACGTCATCAGCACGACATCACAAGCGGTGCTGGTAGCCAATGGCTACTCCTCACTGCCGGATGGACGCTTGGCAGCCTTAACTTGAAAATTTAGAAATAATTTAAATGCTGCGCGGCGCCAAGCGGACCCCGATGCTGCGACTGTCTGACCGAAAGAACCAGGCGTTGACTTAAGTTTCTAAGAAAAGAAAAGACAACCCAACAAAACTCGGCTTAAAACCCAGGTGGCGGTATCGGCACCACTTGTTTACCTTTTAGCGACAGGCTGCCCAGTCTGGCAAAGAAATGCACAGGGAGCAGCGGCGGTTTCGGAATCTCTTTCGCTTTCCCCAACCCCAACCCTGACCTGGCGACCCAACGCCTCCACCCACACGCAACTTCGGGAAGCATTGCCACAAACTGGCGCACGTACGTACGTACCACCTCGTGTTCTCTGACGTCATAGGCAGTCAGTTGCCGAGGAAATTCATAGACAATAAAGTGGATTGTCGTGTGTTTTGTACAAGCATCGCGGAAGTCTCCACCTGAAGAAATTTCGGAAAACAAAACCAATGGAGGAGCCCGTACGCATGACAGTGAGTCGTATTACTTCACAGTATAAAAACCAGTGCTTTCTTCTCGTTCATATATATATATGTATATATGTGAGGTAATCGACGCATTATTATCTAATTTAACCCTCCTCCCCAAATCATAACATTCTCACGACCATTTATTTATTCCTTTCTCGTTGAAAGCTGCGCCATCTTGTTTGCTGTAACTGTTCTGTTCATACAAGTCAGTTCAGACAGCCACAACTCCACAGCGCACAGACAGAAACCACTTAAATTAGAAACAGTTCACAGTTTGTGGCTTGTCGCAAAATGCTTAAAATGGTCCGAAAATGTCCATGCGGACTAGTTTAAGCTTCTTATATTTGATTTGAACAATTAAACGCTTAGCTGATGCGGATGGCGCACCGAGTAGACAAGTCAGGACCAAGCGATAACGTCACTGACGGCGATGCCACCCTGTGGCGCATCAGACGAGGCGCCCAGACAAACGCCCCGTGCTTCACACGAACTCTCCTACAATTTTTATTCTCATAAAGGAAGTTAGTTTCCGATTCGAGGCAGACTTTGGTTTTCGCCCGAAGTACGAAGCGGGAATTAAAGCGACGTTTTCTTTTTTTAGCTGATGACGTTAAAGAAAACGTTCCCATAATGCAAATCCGAGGAAGCTGATATGGCGAGCAGCTTTATACGGAAGTCGGATCTGCAAGAAGGCCATCGTGGCTTCTACAAAGCATCAACGCTTAGCGAATTTACTTTGATAACTAACTGGCGTTTTAGACTAACACTGAAATTCTAAACTTTTATTTAAAAAAAAAAAGAAACATTAATACTAAAGCAGAAATATGGAAGGAGCACATTTGGCTACATAAACGGATGGAAGACGAACTAATTTAATTCTCAAACTAAAGCTGGATGGATTTATTAAAAATCAAAGTGTAAAGACTTGCTCACATTCTAGGTATCTTGAGAAAATTTGATTTGAATTTAATAGAAAATTTACTAACTTTACTGCCGTGAAAATTTTTTTTAATACATACACATTATATTAAGTAGTATGTAGTTCCGGAATGATCTCGGGTCAGCTTCTGATTACTTATGTGTCTAAAGAGTTAAATAAAATTGTGAAGAATGTTTACTAAAGTAAAATAGTCGGATAAAATAACAATGCTACATTGTTTAGATTTGGAAAAGTTTATATAACAAAAGCAGAAAAAATAATTGTGTTATTACTATTATTTAGAGGCTCAATAAATCTCTGTTAGAATTAAAATAAATATTCTAACAGAGCGAACGTCTCAATACTGTGCCTAAGTCTACAAAAGATAACGTGTGATTTCTAAAATTACTGGACTTATCTTAATCTTTTTTTTCTTTCTTCCTTTAAGAGAAATTTTTTTTTTTTAAAAAAAGAATAAAATCCAAGGATGCTTAAATATAAATTGATGTTTGCGAGGTCATATGTAAAAGGCATCTTTTCCCACCACTCATTTCTAAACAATCACATTTCCGCCCCACCTTTTAATGAATTTTGCATTACTTTTCTGTATCAAGCAAAGTCTCTGGAATCTGTGCTCTCGCGGTGATCTGTGCTTCAAAAGTCTTTGACCATTAGAAAAGTTCAAGTTAACGCAAAAAAACAACAAAACAAACAACCTTTCGCAGGAAGTCCGTTGCCCTTCTGAATCAGTGATGTGTATATTCCAATTCTAGGTAACCAGTCCACTTTCTGACACTTCGAAGTTTGTTCCCGTCGGGCCCCGGTTTCCGCCACGCGTGCAGTCTTTCACCATACTGTCGTTCTTTGTCTCTTCTCTAGATCAACTTATCGTCTTCAATAAAGCAATCTGGAATTTCTGCGGCAAGCAACACGCTAAACAGTATTCTCACAAACCTCGACACGACAATGTGTGGAATGCCGCAGGTAAGCAGTTTCGCTTTACATATCTTTCTCTCTCCCCCCCCCACTAACCGCTCTCCCACAACTACAGACGGCAAAACCTTCGAGCGATTGTTACACCGAAGTCTTTCCTGTTCGTTTTTCAAAAAAAACCCCGAAAAGCTGCGATTCCAACAAAATACATATTTTGAGAGAATTTCTTTGGCATTATCTCCCCTGAACCCCATCTATAACCACCAGCCAGCTCATACAGCAGCTCTCGCCAGGTCCACGTTGATTAACTCAGAAATACCGTTTTTTTTTTTTTGTTGCAAATATTTTAGACGAATTCTTCCCGTATTAAAAAAAAATTTTTTTTAAAATGAAATATATCCATAATACGTAACTTAGAACTAAAAAAGTCTCGGACATTTCCAAATCATTTCTATCCGAATCGAAACAAAATCAGTGATGGTTCCAAGTGGTTTCCCTAAACTGAACTCGCGTTTTCAGGTGGCAAAATAATGAGTTACAAAAAAAAAAAAAAACGAGAACAAAACTTATTTTTTTAAAAAAAGATGTGCATATTTAAAGAAGAACAGAACATGAAGGGCATTATATTTTGTCTAATGCTTTCATCTGCGTCCTGCTAAAGTCGGGTTTTACTTGAATACGAGGATGAATAAAAGGCCGCCATCCACACCGCTTATCCTGCCTACCTAAGTATTAAAAACCTGCAGGGTAACATCGAAAAGTGAAGAAACAAGACTAGCATCAGTCAAACATTGACCTAAGTTCGAAATTCTCAAAACAACTGATTCCACATCGTCATCTGGTCCTACACAATGTCTCGGCCCAGTTGTGACATTCCTCGAGTCTATCGAACCGATCGTGATGGAGCTCACTACAGTACAACCAAGCAGTTTCTTCCCGTTCAACAGTATTAATTTTCTTTTTATTGGGCTTTTTTAAAAATTTTTTTAGGGCTTTGGTCGCTTTATTATCAGTTGGCTTTTCTTAGAAACTGTTTTTCCGGCTGACTCAGGAGGAACATTCTTGTATGGGCTATTTGTTGTTCTACCCTTCCACACCTTGGCCTGTCTGCCCTTCGTTCACTTCCAGGTGTCAGGTAGTTTAGAAACAAGGAAAACGTTTTCCATTGACAAGTAACTAGTATAACTGCTTGATTGGTTGACAGGATAGGCAAAGTCTTCTCTATGTCCTTTAATCGAATGGCAAAACGTGCTCATCTTTTTACACTAGTGCGAAAACACCTAACAGTCTTTTTTGTCCACCCCCCCATAAGAATTAAAGAGAAGTGTTCTGCAGGGACGTTAGGTTGGTCAAAGTCGTAGTGCACCGGGCACTTTTGTGTTGGCACCGTTTCCCACACAGCTAGTGTTATCACACCTCGCATTTGTAAGATTTTCATAAAAACAGACACCAATTTCTCTAAATTGTTGTAATATTTCCACTTGCAGATCATTTATCGTAATTTTACAAACATGAGACGTGGAAGATATGCACAGGATTACATATTGCTAAGTTGTAATTTGTGGGGGGGGGTTCAGTTCCAAGCCTATAATTAAATTAGGAAAAGGGTCGTCTGTTGGAACAAAGGATATTCAATGAAATGTTTAAAGAAAGAAAGAAAAAAAAAAAGGTCACACCTTCGAAGAATTTTTTTTGACTTTGGGTAATAATTCTGGCAAGTAAGGACACCAATTCTGGCTAAGCGATATATATATATATATAATATATATATATATATATATATATATAACTTTTATATAAGTAAATTTGTTTTACAAATATTTCTTTACACACATGCTTTATTATTATTATTATTATTATTATTATTATTATTATTATTACGCGTTATTTGTATCTGAATGGATTATTGCTTTAAGCACTGATGAAAGTCTGTTTTGCTTTAATGCGATTCCTTCCTCTCTCTCTCCCACCTTTTAAAATAAGATCGCAAAGTTGTTCGTGGGTTATTGGAGCCGTGACGATGCGACAACGAGAGGAGGAGTTCATCTTACTGTTCACACTGAATTTACTAACAAGTATTTGTTGGTAAAGCAGTGTTAGAATGGCGAGTCTTAATGGCGCCGACAACTCTGTCCCACGTCAAGCGGAAACGGGTCGGGCGCTGCTGCTGGCACCAGCCAGGCTTAGCGACGGAGCCCATCGACTCCGCCAGAACCCGGACGACTCCCGAGTTCGCCATTACCGGAACAAGCCAGTTTACCAAAAAAAAAAAACAAAAAAACAACCTGGCTTGCTTAAACTCTGCTCGTTATCGTGTCGTCTATCAGTCTCTTCAACGGAGACAGATAACCAGCCGCGCCCCCTGGTGAGAAAGTGTAGAGCCGCTGTTATCCGCTAGGGAGCGTTGCCTGTCCGGCGCCACGAGGGTGGTCAGGTACTTTCGTCTTTGGCTGGAGAGCCAACGCGAACGGTCGGTGAAGGAGAGGGAACCACGCCCGCCTGTACCTTAACCAGCACGACAAACAGAAAGTAGAGGAAGTGGTCTCGGAGATGAAGCCGCGCGCGCGACGACTGAGCTAATGCGAAACTTCGCTGCCACTATAAGCAATTGCAAAGAATATTTCTAAAAAAATATAAATAAAGATGATGCTGCAGGGACTGTGATGTCTGACACATCTATGCTTTTCTTCTTCCCCTTAAAGACAGATACGTCAAAGGAAAGTTCGAGTGTCAGAATTACCATTAACAGGGGGTGAGTAATTAAAGTTATAAGGTGGCTTTCAGCATTTGTGATTTTCTGTCTGCTCAGGATCGAGACAGGACCACCATCGCACCCCACCCCATCCCTGAAATTAAAACGAGCTGACGGCTCAATTAGACAAGACCCCCCCCTTTAAAGAGTTTTCTTTGGTACCAATCGGTAAAGTCAAATTCTGGTACTAAGCGAAATTATTTTGTTTCACTTATGTAGGATGAAAAGGCGATAAACGAAGCGTTGAAAAGAAATTATGTAAGTACGAATTCAATCACGCAGGTGTTTAGATTTTACGTAATTACACATCGCACGGACGTTCAGCTATCTAAAACAGCCCCTCCCATGTTTAAATGCCATAAGAATCTACACACTAAACATTGACTATTTCATATCTAATTATTCACCACCTGTAACTAATACACTTCGGTACCTTTCCATGAGGTTTTGATAGGAAAAGGTAAACAAGGGATGTCCAGCTGTTTTTACACACACGATGTGCATAATGTGTTTAGTTCTTAAACATAAACATTTTATAATTACTATATTAAATATGCTATCAGATACCAGTGTCACTTGTACATAATGCCTAATTTTTAGTTGTATTGTTATATTTTCAGACTTAGGTATGTTTGTACTAGATTCAGGTATTTAGAAACTCTATGCATCTGTTTAAACTGTGTTTATTAAGCAAATGCAAGATTGTTCTTTTTTTTAACATATACTTTTACATTTATTGTAAATCTTTACCTTACTTGCACATGTACTGTATATACTCCATGAACTTAACTATTATGTAACTGTTTTTCAATGTATCTGATCAACAATTTTATTTGACTATGATAAAATGAGAAAGCAAAAAATGCATGGAATTGGTTTGAGTGGAAAATACACTATGGTTCTTAAAGTATGCTTAAAGTGAACTTTGATTCAGATTTACCTGTCATGCAAGGCAATCACATCAGTGTTTGTTGAAAATGAAGTTATCTGATAACCAGCCTCCACTTTTACCTTGGGAATCATATATAAATCACAATGGCCTCCTGCCACTTTGCATTAACAAAAAAAAAACTAAAATGAACTTTTAAAAAATATTGGTTTTGTTGAGTTTTTAAACTTCAAACTCACAATTAATTAGGCTGAAGTATTTCAGGTAGAATTTATCCAGAAACTGAGCTTCATAGGATTTGTTTGAGCATGAATATTTTGAAATACTGTTAAATAAATACTTATTTTTTCTTCACTTCCAGTCAACATTTACAGTTATAGTGGCAAACATAAATACATACCTAGAAGTTTTGCGCCAAGTTACTGGTACTCTGAATGTAGTACATGAGTCATTTATGGAATTTTTCAAACCTAACTCTGTGCTGAAGCAAAAGTTTTGTTCTACTCTAAAGGTAAGTGAGACCAAGATCAAACTTGCTCATCTATACTTGTGTACCTGCAAATGAAAGAATTTTAAGAAAAGCCAAAATTTTTTTGAATGTCATACTCAAATTACTGTATAATTAAAATTATTTTTTTTAAAGATAACTTAAACCATTAAGTTTAAGACAATTTAAGTAAATTTACTTTTTAGCACTTTTCAAGGATTCTGTTAGTCCTTACATAGAGGGAATTACTTTGTTGCTATAAAAAATGTACCTATTCATACACTTAATATGATAGTGCTGCAGGCATTTGTGATGACCTTTTCATAATTAGATCTGGAAATTCCGGAATACGTTAATTCGGAACAATAACTACAACAATACTGCTGCTTAATTACGTTAACAAACATTTCATGATGGCACTGACATTATGGTCTGATTTGCAGCCCTAATCTCATTATCCCTGCGTTTACATACAGTATTATTGGGATGTATTCCCAGCTGCATCTGATTCCTTATATCACATTAGGCATAGATATAAAATGAAAGTGGTTTGGTAATGGTAATATAATAATTAACTTTCCATGGTGTTTTTTTTTTTTTTTTAGCTAAGAGCTTTCATCAAGAAACTTGTATAAAATAAAATGCCCAAAATGATTAATATGCAACCCTGTTTAACCTTTTTGAATACATATGTAAATGTAAAGAAAGAAACAAAACAAAAACTTTCTGAATTATATATGCTCTTTTGTCACTACAAAGGCAGACTGGATGTTATATTCATATGATAGTAAACAGCATGACTAACAAACTCTTATTCTTCAGCAACAGCTTTGCACAACACACTTGTGACTGCACATCGCCATTAGAGGGCACTCTAATATTATTAACTAACTGCAAATGACTGTATTTTCATGATTTTTATTATTAATGACATAGTGACAGTAATGCTGGAAAATAATATGAAACTAAGACACTAATATTAAAAGTACGATTGATACTGCAAATATTACTATGAGGCGTTGATCCAAGATTTGATGTTATAGGGGTGTGGGTGCAGAGTTACCAATATGGAAAAACCTGAAATAGTTTGGCAGCAGTTTCTAATGTTGTTTTCATTTTTTGAGACATTCTGAACGAATGTTTTTTTTTTTCTTTTAGAAAAAAAGAAGTAATTTTTGTGTTATTCAACTAAAACATTTTAATAGTTTAAACATTTTTATTATTGGACAAGGGATTTGGCAAAAACATCTTTCTGGGATGTCTTCAAGCATACATGTAAACAAGTTTCTCTGTTTAATTCATTGTCTTCATGCAAATACATCAGATTCTCTTTCATACTGCTCTGCAATAATTTCTTAATTAGATTGAGGATTTTTATAGTGGTATGCCCTTATATCTGCTAAAGTCCCAGGGAGGGTATCAGGCTCATCTTGGCTTCTCCATTTATGTTGCTACTGTAACTTGCTGAAACGAATGTGGAGATGAAAAATTTTTATTGATATACTTCAGGATAGTGTCAGCAGTTTGTTGATCAAGCAATTTACTACTATTAGAGAGAATCAGACTCAGATCTGAAATGGCTTGGCTTGCAAGATCCCCAAATTGCATGATGAATTAACTGTTTGACAAGAGAATCCCAAAAAATGGAATGTAGAAGCATGTTTGAAGTATTCTTTTAGAGTTTGTGCAAGGACATTGTTTCTTTGTGTCTGCATGCCACGTTGTCTTGGGAGCTCGAGGGATGTAAGCTTTACTATCTTCATTTTTGAAATTTTGTTGTACTCTTTCAAACGTTTCTTTAGCACTAATGGCAGATAACAGAGACTTCACATGGGTCACCATTTTAAAACTTTCAACAATGTTTAGAGTGGATCCCTGCAAATCTTTTTCCATATTATTTAAGTGTAATCAAGGTAGTGAGGAATTGTTTGGAAACATGCTATGGAGATGGAATCGGTTTTTCATTTCACCATTTCATATGCCTTTCTAACAGTCTTTCTGTCCCAGCCAGATTTATGAGGGGTTATAGCATCAAGGCAAATGAATAAAGGCTCATACATTGCATTAAAGTTGTGTAGAGTTTGTGTTTTTCAGTCTATCTTGTGTTACAGAATAATTTAAATTTTATTGATATGCTCTCTTGCTTGTCTGAATACTTAGTATTTCATGTATGGTATTTTATAACCACTTGCTGCTTTTGGGAGAATATTTTAAATATATTCCATGTTGTTTAAAAGTGACTAACATGATGCAAACTTCTGTCATTTGGAAAATCTTACAAAGTCCTATTAGAGCAGTAGTGATAGTCTTCTATTGGGGATTTCCATTTGAACAGTGTATCAGATCATGACTGGTTTCCTGCCATAGTACTGGATCATACATTGACAGAGTTGAACATCCAGTCACTAGTCAAGGGTTCACTGTTATTTTGGCATGCCACCTCACCTATAATGCTTTCACTCAGGATAAATTCAAGAGCAGTCATTCAACTGGTTTTCTACTAATGGCATAACATATAACAAGACATAAATGTTCCCAGTTGCTGCTGTTCCCTCACTTCATCACACTGATAGCCATAGTGAAGTCCCATGGCGTGAACTTTTACTTTCTGCACAATTGGTGTTCTGGATAAACCGCTTCATTCTGAAGGGTTTTTGCTGTGTATGTAAAATTCTTTTAACAATTGTCCAAAGGATATCTAATGTCTTGTCACCAGCATCAGTTTCCAAACTGAGCAGATCCTTGAAGTTATCTTTGTTAAAGCTGCTGCCAGTGTTGTCATCTCTCTGATTTCTTAGAGCAGTACCTTGCCTTCCCCCCAAATCCCAGATGTTTCACCAGAGATCTCAGTATCTCTTCTCTGCCCCACTTTTCTGATGGTTTCATCTGCTGTTGTAACACCTAACCACACCGGATCATTTGCCTCTGTTACCTTAAAGGTGTTCATTTTAGCCATTTAATTGATGTGGTAGTCACATGCTGTATGGCTTTTAGTATCTTTCACAGCATCCTTCCATTTTTGGTAAGGTTCTGTGATTAGCTTTTTTGGGTGTGGTGATGTGGAGTGCCCAGAAAAAGGACACACACTACACAATGCAACCCATGAACATTTTTTGAATAGCAAGCAAATTCGAACTACTTAAACCAGTCTCAACACCTGTTGTGTGTTCACTCTTACTGTTTTTGTCTTTGTACAATTAAAAGGAAAATGGTTCTTAGCTTTTGATTAAATGGTGTTGACATCATCAGTGGTTCATTGTGTTCTGTAATTTTCTTTGTCGTGGGTTGAAATGAGTGTGAATCACTTATTCTTGTTAATCATTTTGAAAAGTATAAATAAAACAATCAAAAAATTAAAATTAATGACTGTAGCAAGATTTGTTGTTGTTTTTTATTTGCAGCCATGCTATAATTATTGCCTGTAAAGAAAGTTGGAAGGATTGGTTGGGAAATCTGTCTACTTAATTTTTGATTGTTGTATAAAACTTCAGAATAGATTTGATATTTTATTAAGTTATTTAGATTGTCTTTAGCAGCAACATTTTGAAACTTCTGTGATTTAATACTTGACATGTTCTTGAGAAAACAATACACATTTGAAATGTGTTTTTAACGAACTGCCTTATATAGAAATATAATATACAGATACTTATTTTTCTTTGAATTTTGTTGGCTGATCATGACACTTTTCATTCTGCCTATAGTCATCTTTTGAGTTGTTAAAGTTATTTTCTGATATTGTATCACTAATGGCTTCTGTCTTTATGAACCATACAGAAGAGGAGGTTTTCTGAAAATTTCCCAGTGGACTATTGAGGAGATGCCATGAGGATTACTTTCCTTGTCCCTACTCAATGCGTTGTTTGCATGACTAAAAATACAGAAAATTCAACTCATGTAATACATGGTGCATTAATAATCAAATCTCAGCCCCTTTTGTGGCATTTATACAGGGTATTTTCAAAGGGCATTTCCTCTGATGCTTTTAGATAATCTTGATTTTCCATGACTGGTCATTTGGTATTTTGAAGCCAATGACTGGCTGTTGGCCATGTAGTCACCACTTTACTTTCAGACAAAATGATAAAAGGAAGCCATTTTGACAAATACACCTGTGACCACCACTAGAGGGCTGGGGACAGTTATATTTAGTATTATTATGTTCTACCCACAAAGACGCTCAAATTGTTTTTCTTTTGATCAACTTTTGTTATTATCGTAACTTTCAATGCACAATAAAAAATCCAAAATGGACTGAATTTAGTTTTAAAATAAACAACCAGAAGGGCAATTTAAAAGGGCTGAAAGGTGGAAAATTGGTTGTTGTGAAGCAGAATGCTGACATTTTAAGCAGTCAGAAGCCAGATTTTAGTACTTAGTCCTCTCCATCACTTGTTTCACAGAAGACCGTGGTGTAAAAGTTGACCGGAGAGTAGCTCACCTCCATGCATTACCCATTTAATGGCTTCTACTTCGCTTTTCACAGAAAAGAAAGTATATTTTGAGGACGGTTTATTTGTAGCCCAGCAGTCCTGATATCATTTTCTACTACTTTACTGTCATCATTGACCTCAAACTGAAGATTAAGGTCATCAGCAAAAAATAGAATAATACAAGAAACGAAGTGGGAAGATTAGAACAAAAGGTTTGCTGAGTTCAGAGATGATTCTACAGAAGACGGAAAGGGAAGAGCATCAAAGTGATGAAGACACCAACCAAGGAAGAGGTCAAAGAATTTTGGAGTGAAAGCCAGACTCACAAGACAGATGCCAAATGGTTACAAGACCAAAACAACTCAAAAACAACTAAACATGAGTGTCAGACAAGAGCTGTGCATAGAATGGCAAACTGGAAAGCTACCCTGAACCAGGTCCAGGGCTTCTGGTACAAGCACAAAGCCACTTCATGAAAACACAGTGATAAACATGAATGACACTATCTTTGAAGGGGCTGAAATCTTGTAGTGGCTCACTACAAGTCAAACATTCCTGCTTGAAAAAAACAAAAACAAACAAACTCACAACAAACCCTAAGAATTATAGACCAATAACATGCATCTGTATAGAATATAAGATCTTATCAATCCTAACAACAGTGATAGAAAACCATCTCTCAAGGAACAGCATCGTGGCAGATGAGCAAAGAGGTAAAGGCTGTCAAGGCGCCAAAGAATAACTAATCAAACAGCAGTTTCTGTGCCAACCAGAAGCTTAGGAAAAATCTTTCATGTGCGTGGATAGACTACCAGAAAGTCTTTAACAGCAAACTCCAAAGCTGAATGCTGGAATGCCTGTATATGTATAAAGTGTCACTGGCTATCATACAGTTTGTCAAAAAAATCAACAAAAAAATGACACAGCAATTAAACTAATATGTGAGAATGGCAACATATAGACTGATACCATAAACATCACAAAGGAATATTCAATTCCACTTTGCCCCTCTCTCTCTGGTGGGTGTAGAACTAAGAAAATGAGGGAAAGTGTGGAACTAGAAGATGGGGTCCTGCTAAGTCATGTCCTTTACCTGGATTACCTCAAATTAGTAGCTAAGAATGAGGACAAGCTAAAGACTCTTCTTCTACATACAGTACATCTGTTCAGTGAAGATGTTGGAATGCAGTTTGCTCTGAGATTTCAAATAAAACAGGATAGCACGTCATCTAGTCAAAAAAATCAAACTCAGGAAACATTATACAAGAGCTAGAACTAGAGAGCATGTATGTATATGTTAGGTAATGACTGGAGTGTAAACATGCAAGACAAGATAAAGAAAAAACTCTCCAAATTATACAGACAAAGATTAAATCTTCAAAACACAACTACGCAAAGAAAACAACAAGATCAGTACCATTCTTAAGTTATTCAGCATAGTTAAGTGGAACAGAGCAGAAATACAGGTATTAGATGCATACAGAAACAGCTCAATGGGTGCAAGATATATCATAAGCAAGTCTGCACAGAAAGGCTATACTACAAATGCATGGTAGTTAGAGAATGGCTATCGTTTGAGGAGCAGGGAAACAGAACTGCCTTCCTTGAGAAGCATGTCCAAGAAAAGAGCAGATACGTGGCAAGTTTGAAAAAGATTGAGCGCACTCTTTAAAAACAAACAATGAAAGCAATGTGAGACTCAGACAGTATATCTTGCCCATGTCAAAACTGATCATAAGAAAAAAATGTGCGATAGATGGAAACAGAAAAGAAAAGCATGCATGGACAACATTTTAGCAGATTGAAAAAGAAAGGTACTGTTACTGTTGGTAACCTAATGGCTGAGGAGAAAACAGTGCTTGTACCAATGCAAGATCAACCAAACCCTATTCAGTACTGTTTCAACAATATTTGGAAGAGGAGGAGCAATGACTCCCAATTAGATAGCCTAATGTAAACACCTAGAAATTGTTGATCATCATCTGACAGGATGTTTAATTCTGGCAAAGAGCAGATATCTCCATGACTGCCATAAAATCCCCTCACTTTGTCCACTGGTGTGTGCTTAAAAAAAAAAAAAGAAACTATAATGTCATGACCAATTGATGGGAGGGAACACACCAGAGCCAATCATAGAATGAGGGGATATCCTGATTACCTATGACATGACTGATACTCCCAGTCTATCACAACAGGCAAGACATTATTTGGGACAAGAAGAAAAAAGAAAGTACAGCTAACTGATGTCTGTCTGAATGAAGCTGAGATCAAGGAAAAGTCAGTTGGTAAAGATCAGAAATTATGGTTTACTGGCTACCAAAGTGAGAACTCTCTGGAAACGCACAAGAACAGAGGTTATTCTAGTGATTATTGGCACAACTGGTTCAGTCAGCAGTGACCTGAAGCAATGGTTGTAGGAAATTGTTGTGGACATCCTATCTAACGCCTTCCAGTAGCATCAGTCAGAGGAAGGATCATCATCACACAAGCCCTGACCAATTAAGGGATTTGGATGAAATCTGTTACCAGCACTACTGAACATCTGCACAGTACAGTTGCTACTACTACACTACCACTATCAGTAAACCTAAAGAATAGTAGCCAGTCTATATATGGAAGTGTTCTACATCAGTACACTTCTCAAAAACCATGTAATTTATCGATCCCATTGGTTAAGGATCACGTGATCTGTCATTCGTAGTTGGTTTAATTTCATTTTGAAAGGGACCCTCAGATTTCGGGATATTTAGCCAATAAGAGTCTACGTTTTATAGCGATTACTAAAAGATGAAAGAATGGATGGCAGTACAAACCCATCCATCCACTCAATACAATTAATTTTTTCCAATGTCATATTTATTTATCACTACTTTTATATATCATTTAACACTAACTTAAACACTACATGTATACTTACAGCTACTCACCATGGCTAGGATTAGATCCCACGTTAGTATGGTTGTATCCACTACACTATGAAGACAAGTTGGAAAGTTAAAGCTTTCCCATCTATTCATACTTATTCAACCAAATTTCCATTACCATCCTAACAAACAAACAAACATGCTCACGACACTTTGTTTTCAACAAGTAATGAATTAGATTTTGGGTGCCTATAGACTTTTATTTTTCAGTATTTTAAGATTTCTCTCTCAGCTTGTAAAGTATGTCGGTATTTTTTTGTATACTGTGTAACTAACCATAAGCTGATGCTAACCTTTACAACAGAATAATAAATAGTGAAAAATAGCTTATGCTACACTGTTTTAGATATAAAGTTACATAAATCATCACATCTAAAAAGCTGATATTGTCAATTTCTCTTAGCTAAACAGGATCTAAATGCAGTCAATGTCGTTTTTTTCGTAACGGAGAAGTGGTGTTCTGTGTAAAAAGAGAATTAGCAAAGGTTTCTTTTACCAAAAAGAAACCGGTTGCTAAAACAAACTGTGCATCCAGGTCACTTGAAGAAATTAGAAACTATAAGAAACTGATATTACAAGAAACTGGATGCAAGAACCAGCTGAATGTATAGAATGGTGTAAGGGATAATCTTTTGACAGCATCTGTGTCTTTACAAAAGCATAGGAACCCTATTGAAGTGGTGTGAGTGTGCAAAGTTGCACGATGGATTTTCCTGGTGTTGCCGAAAACAGTGATGTAGTGTCAGCGTATCTGTCTGAACAGAGCTGTGATTTGATAAAAAGAAACTGTTGATCCCTAGCATCTATGAACTCTCATACTTATGGTGCAAAAAAAGAAACCAGCCATGACGAAATTGGAGTAAGGCAAAAATAATTGATTAGTTCAATTGTGGCCCCAACACTACAGTGAAAATAGAAAATATTGCGTGGGGTAACTCTGAAGTAACTGATATGTGAACGGTTTCTTCCTGGAATAGTTGTACCTGTTTTATAAGAGGATTATGCATTTTTGCAAGAGCATAGACAGGGGTGGGTGGTGTGTGTGTGTGTGTGCAAAATTTTCATTAAATTATGAAAATAGTGGGTAGTATGCATTGTAAAAAGAAATTGAGTAGCAGCTAATTCAGAAAGTATTTTCTGGTACTGTTGGTGTTGCGTATATTATGTCGGATAAGGATTGTAAAATCATGCCTGGCTAAACAGCATTATACAATGATTGCTGCCATGAGGAAACTACCGATGTCAGTTGTTGAATGGGAGAGATATAAGCATTGGGTAGCCATTGTGCACATGTAGCTAGAACTGGTTATTACATGTTTTACTGAAGCAAAAGCATTGGAGATAGCATCTGGAGATTCAGAATAGAGGAGGCCATCAGGACAGAATAAAGATCAGCGACAAGCCTCTAATAAGCAGAGTAGATCAGAGCAAAGTAATTCATAAAAATAATTTTCATTGATAAATCTTTGAAATTTTAAAAATAAAAGATATCAAAAGTAAAAATATTGCATTTAGAATGTTTCCCAAATATCAAAGATACAATAATTAATTACATTCAGTCATCAGTTGGAATTTTGTGCACAGTTTTGGTAACTGTTGGATTTTGGACATCTTTTCTTGGACAAATATCTCAAGACTGATGCTTTAAGTTTGGGCTCTAGCAGGCACTAAGTGAACATGGTACAGGCTTGCTTTTTTTTTTAGTGTTATCTCTGTTTTCCATGAGCAGTGTGGAAAAAGGCTGTCGCTTATGATTTTTTCCCTGTTGCTAATCCACTTCAAAAAAAGCCGAATAATATAGTTGTTTATAAAGTTCACATTGGGATATATTGTGAATTGGCCATTTTTGAGTCATTCTTTTCAAAGTGTTTAAACCAGCTTTAATCTTGTGTAATCTACTCAGACTTTTGTCTCATTGTGATGAAAGGTGATTTGCAGCCTTTTCATATTAGAGTGGTCAGTTTCTGGCTGTGACTGAACGGTTGCTGCTGAACAAGAATACATTTATGCCTGTCTTTGGACAGGAAATGAGGGCATGTTGGTGTTAAAACAAGCTTTGAAGAGAACTTTTATAGCCAAGTGTTTCAGTAAGGCATCGGAATAATTCTGAAAGTGTTTCAACAATTGTTGTTCTCCTTTTGTGGTAAATCATCACTCATTTGCTTGTGAAAAGTTGTCACATTGCATTTTGTCCATGTTTTTCCATGTATTTTACATGATCATTAACCATCCTTTGTCATTGGTTCTTTTTTGGTAAATTATTGCCACCTTTACTTCAATAAATGTGCCTTCCATGCACAACAGGCTTCATATTTTTATTATATATTTGTTAGGCTTTGATGGAATGTACTTCTGGAATGGGAAATGACTGTAGAAAGGTACAAACTGTTTATCTGTTGTTACATTACCAGAAGAACATAACATTCTTTCAGTCTTAATGCCCATGTAAAATATTTCTCAGATTGTAGGTAGCTTATCTATTCCTCTAGTCTTTTGATGAATTTCTGTATCTTCAAAGCAAATTGCATACACAAGCCTTCGGAAACAATTTCTAGGCACTGATTCTGAAACTATTGAATGACTTTGCCACTGGGGAGGAGTTTAAAATCAGCCACAATATGTCTGCATTGAAAATGTTTTTCTCAGCATGACTGCACAGCAAGGGGGCAGGCAAGGCGTTTTTCAGCCATTCGCCTATCGATTTATTTGTTACATTATTTGCTTTCTGCTTAATATTTTGTATGTGATAGAATAAAGTTTTTGCTTTATTCACACCAAGTTTAATTATGCTTGCTCTTCCCCCCCCCAGAGGAATTTGTTTTGATACATTTTATATATTGTGATCAGAAGTGTGTGTCTTTGAACTGTTGAACTAGTCAAGGCCCATTCTTAGGAATTATGGGGCCCTACATAGCATTGTTAAACTGGTACTCAGTGTTTGGTTTACTCACGGCAATCAAAACATAAGCCTATAGAAAGTGGAAACTTGTCACGTTTATCATAAAGAAATTAATCATACTATGTCATGTTTAGTCACACTCAAAAGACAATGGTGCTAAGAATATAATTCTTTTGGTGCCTACATTTTAATAAAAGTTGTTATCAAGAGACATTAATATTTAAAAGCAAGGAATTTTAATTATTATTTAAAAGCAATCCTTCTGGTGTTTTTACTGCAAAATTGTTAATAATGTCAACATGCGATAGTGAAGAAGTTGGCTTTCTCGATTACAAGAATAACAAGTCTAGTCAAGTGTTACTCTTGACTCATTGTTTGGCAGAGAGAATTTAAAATTAGCTTCAGGTTTGAAAAACTTCTTTCACCAGATGCTAGTTACAGAAATTTTCAGTAGTATACGATGGGCAATGTATACTTTAGGGTAGCCACTTGTCATGCTTGCTGGTATGAATAAACTGTACGTCTCTTACAAGTTTACTCCTGGCAACATTGATAATAATAATGTACTCAATTCTTCATACAGTTCAAGTCCATTTAAATGATAACTATCGCCATGTTTTAGTAGGTTCTTTCATTTTCTCATTAACTAATTGTTTTCCTATTTTGTTGAGTTTGTTTATATCATACAAGAATCCAAAATGTCTGTGGTGAGCATGTAGAGTATTGAATTTTTCATTAAGGACAGAAATTATTTTATTCATTACAGCATTAAAAAGAAAATTGACCTTAAATGTCTTTTCTGTATCATCTTTGGGATTGTCTTCTGCCTCTTCATATTCTGCTTGCTGTTTATTTCTTGAAACTATTTTCATGCTTAGAAGTGTAAATTTTGGTTCTACATCGAGTGCTTCCACTAACTCTGTTGCTGCAACCTGTACTTCTTTGAACCCCACTTCTCTGTATTTCACTAAAATGTTTTGTGTATTTTCTAGTAAGGTAAGTGTAGAATCAAGCTGTATCATTGAGCTTTGTGTTATCTTGCTTATTGTTGCAGTTTTGACAAGAATGTTGTAGCAGAAACTTGAAGCTAGATATCTCAGAAACATATTAAGCTTTACTTTCAGCTTTTGGATTTCTGCTTTCTTTTTAAATAGGAAGCAGTGCACTGTACACTTCCTCGGCCTGATTATGGCTCGTTAAATATTTGATTTATATTTGATCAAGTTGATGTGGTGAAAACATTTTAATGATAATGTCTTTATCATCTGAATGCGTACATTTTTTGTTTCCATATCATTTTGCTCATGCCCCACAGCATAGATGGACACACTCATTCTATCTTCACTTAAACTTGGCTTAGGTGTTTGTATCACCTGTCCTACTCCATTTTGTACCTCATGCAATTTGGTATGTATTCTACCTATTTTCTGTGTATGTGAGCAAGGCTGTGATAACAATAACTTCATATTCTTAATAGTAGACAATATTTGTTCATACAACTTGTTTAAGTATGTCAGTTGTTCAGACTACAAGTTAAATCTTCATAGTTGGTTTTACATCCTTGGAATGTCCCATGTTCATGACAAATAACAATGTTCATTCAGAACTAGAAACTGTCTAACTGTTCAGAATATTATAATGGATAACTTAATATCAATTACCCTACCATTTACTATTCTTAAGGTTTTCCCAGTATTGTAACCCTAAACCTTTTTAGTGTAATAATGAGTTTAATTGATTATTTCTGAGAGAGAGAGAGAGTTAATCTACTCTACTTATTCATTCTTTTCTATTCTACCTTGATTGGAAGCAATTTCTGTCATGTGCTTTCTTCCATGTGCAGAAGATATGTCAGCTGTCTTTGTCAAAGACTGTGAAGTTTTGTAAGCCTGAATGTGTCTAAAGGAGAAAAAAAATTTATTGTATTACATGTGCTATTTGGTGTTATTGTGTTTTTTTTTAAAAAAATGTTTAGTTTCTTTACCAATTCCACTGTTGAAGAAAAAAGAAAAGTGTATAAAGAAATGCATAAGAATATAGCATTTTTTTCTTTTATTTACTCTTGCCACACTAATAGTCAAGTATGTTAGCTCATTGCCCTTTGGGCATGACTTCTGAATCCATCTTAGTAGGTATTTTTTATTTTCATCTTGATTTGACTTTGTTGGACAGACAAATGGAGAGAGAGAAAGAGACATGCACTCTCTTTCTCAGTGGTGTGTGTGTGTGTTTTTGTGTGAAAGTTTCATCTGAAACTTGGTGAAAGATTTGTTGAAGATACACTTTTGCTTTAAAAGCCATGTGGAAGTTGGAAAAGAGTTGTTGATATTTTTTTCTTAGGATGTGGTAAATTTTACAAAATACATCTATGGAAAAATAATGGTTCCCTTCCCAAATTTAAAATGTTTCTTTTAACAACTGGGGAAAAAATCATCAATAATATACCTGTTAAGTATATATATATATATATATATAAGCTGTATGTTATTGCCATATCACTAACAATAATAATTTCAATCAGAGGGCAAAAAAAAATAATAAAAAACATTTTTTGGCTTTGGTGCAAAATGTTTTCTTAAATATTGGCAAATGGCTGCCGGAACATTCCTGGTGTTTATATTGTTTACATTTGATCTAGCGTGAGAAGTTTGTATGAAAATTATTTTGGAACAAAGAATTCTGAGGTACCTTCAGTCAGTCATGTTTGGCTTGATCCAAGCAGAAAGAAAATAATGTCACTAAGCATCTCAATGAATGAAGGAACTATCCCTGAAATTTTATATTTAGAGAGATATTTGGTCTAATGTTGTCTGTTTAGTTTCTCATTTTTTCTGGCCTACAAGGTTGGCATTATGACCTCAACCAATGAATGGCTTTAAAAAAAAATCTTTAAATGTTTTCTCTTAGGATCAAAGAGATATGTGGGATTATTTTCAAAGAGAACTTAATGGTACACAGAAATATTTGGAAGACAGTATCTGCATGGAATTATTTCAGGTAAGTTTAGGTAAAATTCTTTATAACTTCTAAAGATTTTATTTTCAGAAAGTAACTGTTTGATTTCAAGATGGTTATTCCTTTCTTTTTAACTTTTGTATAAGGGTAGGTAATTAACTGAATAGTGGAAATAATCTGTAGCTTTTTCTTTATCTATGAGCAAAGGTAACCGCTTTTGCATAGTGTATAGTGACTGTTAAAATAAAAGTGATGTGACTTGTAAACTTTAAGTTAATTGACATATTCTAAGGCATCTTACAACATAATTGCTGAATGGAAAATTCTTCTGATTTCTAAAAGTTTCTTTTTTTAAGAAAAACAACTAACTAGCTTTGTACTAATGATCTTTATTCACTTTGATATGCATAGAATTACTCTTTACTAGAATAATTGTGAATATTTCTAATAAGATTTTTTTCACTTTAGGTCAAAGTAGGCAATCGAAATTTCTGAAATTTGTTCATAAATGAGCTCACAAATATAGTTAACCAGCCTTTGCTGCTGAAATTCTTCTAAACTGGTGTATATTTTTAAAAAATGCTCTAATAAGAGTGATTTATACAGAGAAATTAAAACACTCAACAATTCTCAACCTGTAGTGCCTGATTACACATTCATGAGTAGCACCATTCAGTTCAACTTAAGCATTTTCACTTATTAAAAAAAAAACAAACAGCTTTTAAAATTCATTGATCTTTTTGTTTACTTAAAATTAATTACAAGTTTCTAACATTCATCAAATTATTAGTTTGATGTCATTTACAAATTTCTTTGCATCATCAAACATGTACATGCTAACAACAGAGTAGGGCCACAAATTAAAGCCAGTGTCATTTAAGGTCTTTCTCTCTCTTTTAGGACAAGATTCATTGCCGGATCTTAACTCATACAAAAATAGACTTATTCAATACTGTCAACCATCTAAGTTTACATCTGATCTTAGGAAAATATAAGAAATAAATGTGCATGTCTTCAGATTATCTTTGTCATTTTTTGCAACCTGTTTTTGTGTTAATTTAGTGCTTTGTCAGTTACAGTGCATCCATGATTTTATGTTCTGATCAATAATAATAGCAATAGAATCAAGCATTGTTTTCAGTACTTATTTAACCTTTTGTTGCAGTCGGCAAATAATTTTGATGATCAGGGACGTCTCGGAGTGTTGAATGAAGTCATGGAAACGTAAATTTGTTATTTTTCTCTATTTTTGAAAGGATAATTTACAGAATAGCATAATTTTCAATAACAATAACACATACAACAAATTTAATACATAAATAAATGTATATTGGAAATGATGTGTTGTTTGTGCACATTGTTGCTGGCAGATCAGAAGGTACTTCCTTACCTACTTCCTGCTATCATCATATCTAAATTAGAAATGTCTTGCCAGTTTGCTTAAGTTCAAAATGATATGGTACTGTTTAAAACTCTTCCGTTTGTATAATGAAGCTTTACTAAAGGAAGTCTCATGTAATTGTCATCAGATAAACTCCAGCAGAATGTAATGATAGTTTTAGAAACAAAAATGTTTTAGCTAAACTAAAGCTTAGATGTACAATTTTAATGATGGAGAATTTGAAATATATCGCCGGTTACAAATGTTTTGCCAGTTTTTATACCTCAAAAATGAGACTTCATCTCATTGCTGAACGTGAAGTTTATTAATCAAAGTGAGTTCCATTACAATCAACACATTTCTGCCAACGAGTTACAAGCACATTTACACCATTTAAAAAAATCTGGATTTCTGGAGTCGATAAACTGTTGGAAGGTAGAAGGATTTCATACAGAGGAAGCTGTCAAGGTGTTTAAAAAGGTGGTAGTCTGTGGGAGAAAGGGTCTGGTGAATAGGCTGGGTGAGGGAGAACTTGGTACTCCAAAGTGTTATGTTTCTGAAGTGTCACTTTTGCAACATGAGGATGAGCATTATCGTGGAACAGGATTGGGCCTCTTCGATTCACCAATGCCAGCTGTCATTGGGAGAGTTTCTGGTGAACAACGTTTAATTCACAACAGTGCCTTTTATCTGTGATGGTTTTGTCAGGTTGCAAGAAGTTATAGTGGATGATGCCAGTTGCAGTCCACCAGACAGTGACCATGACCTTTTTTGGGTTGAGGCTGGGTTTTGGAATGTGGTTAGGTTTAGGTGCCTTGTCTCTGTCGAGCCAATGTGCTGATCGTTTGTGATTGTCATAAAGGATCCAGTTTTCATCACACTTAATGATTCGGTCAAGAAATTGGTCCTTTTGGTTTCTTATGACAAGTGAAGAAGAGATCTCCAATAAATAATTTTGTTGTTGTTTGTTCAACTCGCGAGGCACCCACTACTTGTCAAGCTTTTTCACCCTGCCTGTTGCATCAAGATGTCAGGATACAGTTGCAGTGCTTTCATCAAGCTTTCCAGCAATTTCTTTCACCGTTTTTCTTGAATCGGCTTCAACTGAGGCTTTCAGATCGTCGTCATCACAGCTGGACAGACGCCCACTATGTGCTCATTTGCTGTGTCCTCGCCCCATGCTTGCTTAATGTTGTCCTCGCTTGCTTTGTGGCTGAGTTTGAACTCGTGAAGCAAAATGGCGCCAAAAACTTTTCTATCCATGCTTCACTCAAGACCCTGAAACAAATATCCATTTTATGAGTTTTAAAAAGGTAGGTTTTCATAATGTACTCCAAAGTGCACATACAAAACATTATATAACTTGTCTATATACACCTTCACAAGCATGCAAAAAATTAACTCCAAATTAACATAACATAAAAACCGATAAAACCTTTGTAACGACCTAATATTATGTAGATGTAAAACCTGTATTAATATCCATTTAATTTTGATATCGCCATATGTTACTGGAATATTTTAATTTAGCATTATACTAAAATTTTTTAGATAATATGTAATGTAGATAATACTAGCATCAAATTTAGGTTACTATTTTTTTTGTATTTAGATAATATTTAAACTCTAAATGGTGGTGGTATTTTTTATCTGTAAATGCTGAGTCCTATTTCTCCATATTTGATATTGCTTTTTGTATACTCTTGTAATATTGCATAATAAATGTTGCTCCATTTTTAGTCTTCATCTAACTTAGGTATTATTGACAGTTTTTTTTATTTGTTTTACGAAGTTACTGTAAAAACACTTATATTTGCTTTTGAATATTTAACATTTGCTTATTAATATACTACAAAGGTTATTAAGTTTAAGAAATATGTTTATGTATATATAATGCATGTAAGTAGTAAATGCATATCATTGGAATCCATCATGAGACACATGCAGACTGATGCGGCATTGTTTTTAAAAAAAATTGTCAATTTGAAATATCTGCAAATGGAAGTGCATTCATCTAATAAATGATGATAAAATTAAATCTAAAATTATATTTAGTTTTATTTCACTATTGAATGAGGAAATGTGTGCATAATATTTTGTGACCTTTCTTTACCTAGTTTATTGTGGACATCTGTGTATTTATTAAGAATGTCAAGAAAAATGTTTAAATCACATCTGCTTCAGGTTTATATAGAGGGTATTTAGAGAGGTCTCAGTGGAAATTCTCTTATTCTATCAGTGTTTCTTATTAGGGTTGACTTTTGAGCTCTGATGGAATTTACTTTAGGACTCCTCAGTTTTCCTTAGCCAGTAGTTCCTACGTAAGTGATAGCTGCTACATTTAGGGTTAGTGCTAGAATGGTTTGTGTAGTAGTATTACGTAGTCTCAGTTTACTTGAAATTATTGACTTTCTTGGTATACATGGTGTATTACATGTTTTATTGTTGGCATCAGTCGCTTATCTTTAAACTTCATGCACACACATTTGCTTTTCTACACTGGAGAAATTTTACAATATCGCACAATAAAAATGATTGTCATGCAGGGATTTTCTGAAGGTTAAATTATTGAGGGGTCTTGTAAAATATTTTTGGGCTCCTAAAGAAGAAATTTTTTTAAAAAAATGGCTTTATTAAATATTTAAAAAAAAAAATAAGCACACAATTTTTACCTATTCACAAACAAAAATCATGTGGGAGAGAATGTAACATTTGTAGTAATTGTGGATCATCAAATTAACTGATATAGGAAACGAACAAATATCACGTGATGGTAACATGTGTTAATCTGTTTTTTTTTTTTTTTACAAACATTTCCTTTCTAAATCTGTGTAAAATTTATGTGCAAAATGACATGAAAAAAAACATGCATGTAATAGAGATAAATAAGTGAGGCCAGTAGTGGGGCTGAACTTTCTAGCCATTAATAAAATTCTGATGCTCTTGAGTGCAGTCTTATTAAACAACTTTACATAATTATTGACACTCTTGCACTTGTTAGAGTGTAAGAGGCAAAAAAACAAAAACAAAACCAACTAAACACTGGAAAAATTTAACTGGTGCAAAATAGAATTAAATTATGTTCTAGAATGCAAATCATGATATGTTCAGCACTAAGGCAGTACTTTAATACACCTATGATTGATTTTAGCCTATATTTTAACTAGGTCATTAAGACAAATGCTATCTGTTAAATCTTTCTCACAGCTAGTAACATTGGAGCATCAAGTTGTTCAATGACTGTACAGCTTCTGCAGAAAGATCTAGCAAATTTCAGTTTGCTAAAACTCCTCTTGTGCACAAACTCTGGTCAGCTGTCAATAGTAGTCTGTTTGCTATTGTTAATGTTTGGAATAAGCCTTACTGATTTTTCAGCATATCTGTACATAATGTTTTGTGCATCATCACTTTCTTCAGCATGTGTTCTATGATATTGAGTGAATATTTCCATTTCATTGTGAAGCTGTGTGGGAGATGAAAGTTCTGTTGAATACCGGTCACACAATCTCTCAATCTGAACTTTAGTTGGCATTTGTTGGGGTTTATCTCACACACAAACAGTTTAAATGCAGTTTTAATGTTTTCCTTTTTGCTGGAAGTGAATCTTAGACAGAAGTGAATTCCTTTCTAAAGAATGTTGTGTTGGGATTTTCATCCATTTGCCTAGGTACTTTTTTAGGATGATGAATTTTGGTGTATTTTACATTTGCATATGTCATGACATGTATATGCAACAGATGCCTCGTTGAGCTGGTCCAAATCTCCTCTGGGATCCCTATCCAGTTGCAGAGTTTTTCCAGTTAGTTTTGTTGCTTTGATGGCTCCTGTTTCAAGATGTTGTTCATCTTTATTTTTGATTAGAGATATTCTTTGAGAGCATAAGTGAAACAACAGATTTTAAACAAACATATTTCTGGTTGTGATGATAACTTTGAGAGCCTCTACTATTTCACTGTATCTTTTCCACACAACTTCAGCTGATTCTGGTTGTGCTCTTCAGCAGGTTTTCAACAGATTATCGAGTTGAAGAGTGTTATCCACGTTTTCCAACAAACCACCCAGAAACTTGTGGCACTTATTGCTAGAGCTAAAGAAACGCACATGTGCCCTCAAGATTGTCATGTATGCTATATAGAAAGATGCTTGATTTGTTGCTATGTTTTTTGTAATTAAGTTGATTTTGTGAGTGATGCATTGTATGTACACTACTGACCATTGCAGACTTTCTGGAATCTCATGATATCTCTGCCAATGTTGTTTTCTGCAATGGTTGAAAGAATTTCTCAAGAAGGAGCCTCACTAGTTTTGTCAGTAACTTTTATGACGTGAGTAAGAATTATATCATACAATCCAGCCTCTCAAATATTAGAAGTTTTAGCTTCACAATAAAAGCATTGCCTAAAAAATGTATAAATTCATTCTGACATTTCCCAGACACACATGTGACATGGGATGGTTGTATACCTGTACATTGCAGCCAGTGTGTAGGTACAGGATTATAATCTCAAGCTGCACTACTTGGTTAAAGTCACCATTTTTGTCATTGCCATTTCCTGGCAAGCTAATGTTTGAGTTACACCAAGTAACATTGTTATCATTTCATCGTTCTTCTAAGTTTTTCTTTTGCTACAAGAAACATTTTTCTCTGTGAGTCTAGAACTAGGTCTCTGTGCTTGCCTCTTCTTGTGAATCAGATAAAATCCATTATTGCGGCTTTAATCTGATTCACTAGTAAAATGTGCAAGGAGTTTTTCCTGTTGTTTTCTTCCTTGGCTTCCTTTTCATTTTTTTTACCACTGATTGTTGCTGCCACAAACCTGCACCATCAGAAAAATAAGCTGCATGTGAAACAAAATGCAGCATCTTTTGAAATGCTGCGCTTTGGCTGCAGAACTTGTACCAGGCAGCAAGAAACTTGCACTGTTTTGTTATTTTAGCTTTTGAACTTTGGTAGGGGAAAGATTTTAACTGGGGTTGATAGGTTCTAAGTGCTATTTGGTATGATTTCTGATTGTCTGTCAGGTTCTGTTTTCTTTTTTCTGGGATTATGGTTTGGCAGATCATCAGATTTATTGAATGTATGTTCAAAGCGTTTAGTTTGCTGGTGTTCCAATAGAGCTTCCCATGCTGCTATATTTAGATCTGCGGTAGTTCTTGAAACATATTCTGATATTTCTACTGCCCACACAAGAAAATTTGTAGGATCAAAATTATCACATTCTGTCCTTGAGGCCTTGTTCTTCAAGCATTAAATCATCAAGAACTGATGCTTTTCCTGCACTCATGAAGTCCAACTTTGACCTGTATTTGCATATCATTGTGCAATTATTCTGGTGCAGATTTTGTCAATTCAAGAATTTCAGGTGCATCTTTGAGAGTTTCATTCAGTGCAAAAACATTATGAAACACATATGGCAGCAGGGTTTGTGGCATTCATATTTGATGTTGAAACTATGGTACCTTTTGCTATTGCTGCACAACTGTAGTTGAGATTTTGATCACCATTTTACTGTTTTGGATAGATGAGGGTGTTTTTCTGCATGCTCTATGGTTAATATTTCATGTGGTACAACCACCTTATTCATTGAGCCTCCTAGGTCAGACAAATTCTTTGCTTTTCACTTTCTAGCTGCACAAGATGTAGCTGAAAATTCTTCAGCAGACATCTAAATTTACAAATTACAGTGAATATGTATCATTATGTAAATTTACACTATTTATGACTGCTTTATATTGAAAGATACTAAGCCTATATAATATAAATTCATAGTTAAGTAATAGTTGATGATAATAAAATAATCTGAGTTTAGAAAGGTACATTTAAAAAAGATATTTAAGTACAAATACTTTTCTCTTAAGTACAAATATAAATACTATTTCAACTGATTTTATTTTAAATGTGTCCAAACTCTGTTAAAAGCATGTCAGTGAAACACCATGACTAAAAATGTTCCTATTTTATATATGAGTGTAGAGTAAACAATTAGGAAAATAAAAATCCAGATTATAGATTGAGAAACTTATGTAAAAAAAGTGAAAATTTTTATAACTAATTATTTTATATTATTGATTACATTTAAAATGATTAATACTTTAGAATAAAACATGTACAATTTAATGTTTAATTTAAAAGGGACCCACCATAAAATTCCAACATTTTTAGTAGTTGTCAACAAACATCAGGTGTAGGAACCAATTTTTAAAGAACATTATCATTGAACACATTTTTTAGCAAAATTATTGCAAAGGTGTGACAAATTCTTGGTTGTCATAGCCCTGCAATGCTATGCTTTCCATATTTCTTGCCTCACTATAAAAATTTCTGCCATAGTCAGGCATTTTGGCAAATATCTTTCCATTGGTCTATTATACTTTGAAAACTTTACTGACTTTTATGATTGGTTTATTTAATTAAACACAAGGAATGAGATTTCATTGCCTGGTCATTAGGAAAGGTTGGTGAGTTCTTTTCTTTGTAGGATCACTGTATTGGGAGTACTCTGAAGACTTAGCAGGTTATAAATGAAACATAGGACACTGAGATATCTGAAGTTCTTAGTACATTGGACACACAATGACTGTCTTTTGTACAGACATTTTCCATGATGTTTTGAATATATACTGGTATTCAACAACATATAACCAAGAAAGTGATCTCAATGATCTCAGGAAGATGTACTGATTTTTATTTTATGCTGAGAAAATTTTTTGCTCTTGTAGCCGGTTCAGCATTGTAATAGTATTTGTTGATCTTTCTGTTTGAAGATATTTTGTAAAATTGGAGATTAAAATAAATACATTGAAATATAAAAAAAAGATTTTTTTCCAAGGTTTATAATAGTCATATTTGTTTTAACTCTTTTTTTTTTTTTATTATTATTTTTAGCGGTCCATGGATATTTGAAAAGACTTTGGAAAATTTCTTTTTAAAGCATAAAGTGTTTCACGAACAAAGTTGTCAGGTAACCGTGGGCAATGTTTTTATGTTTACTCCACAGTACATGACCAGTTACTTAGAAGCATTAATTTTTAGATGCTCATGAGTTGAAAGATGATTGTGTGGATAAATCAGTAAACTGAATTATTTTTAAACTCTCTCCATTATTTATGTTTATACAGGTGCATCTCAAAAAATTAGAATATCGTGGAAGAGTTCATTTTTTCCCATAATTTAATTCAAACAGTGAAACTTTCATATATTCTAGATTCATTACACACAAAGTGAAATATTTCAAGCCTTTTTTGTTTTAATTTTAATGATTACGGTTTACAGCTCATGAAAATCAAAAATCCACTGTCTCAAAATATTGGAACATTTCATAAGATAGATAAAAAAAAAAAAAAGATTTATAATATAGAAATGTCGAACTTCTGATAAGTATGTTCATTTATGCACTCAATACTTGGTCGGGGCTCCTTTTGCATGAATCACTGCATCAATGCGCTGTGGCATAGAGGCGATCAGTCTGTGGCACTGCTGAGGTGTTATGGAAGCCCAGGTTGCTTTGATAGTGGCCTTCAGTTCGTCTGTATTATTGGGTCTGGTGTCTCTCACCTTCCTCTTGACAATACCCCATAGATTCTCTATGGGGTTAAGGTCAGGCGAGTTGGCTGGCCAGTCAAGCACAGTAATACCATGGTCAGCAATCCAGTTACTAGTAATTTTGGAACTGTGGGCAGGTGCCAAGTCCTGCTGGAAAAGGAAATCAGCATCTCCATAAAGCTTGTCAGCAGATGGAAGCATGAAGTGCTCTAAAATCTCCTGGTAGACGGCTGCATTGACTTTAGACTTCATAAAACACAGTGGACCAACACCAGCAGATGACATGGCACCCCAAATCATCACTGACTGTGGAAACTTCACACTGGACTTCAAGCAACTTTGATTCTGTGCCTCTCCACTCTTCCTCCAGACTGTGAGACCTTGGTTTCCAAATGAAATGCAAAATTTACTTTCATCTGAAAAGAGGACTTTGGATCACTGAGCAATGGTCCAGTTCTATTTCTCCTTAGCCCAGGTAAGACGCTTCTGACGTTGTCTCTGGTTCAGGAGTGGCTTGACACTAGGAATGCGACACTTGTAGCCCATTTCCTGGACACGTCTGTGCGTGGTGGTTCCTGATGCACTGACTCCAGCCTCGGTCCACTCCTTGTGAAGCTCCCCCAAGTTCTTGAATCAGCTTTGCTTGACAATCCTCTCAAGGCTACGGTCATCCCTCTTGCTTGTGCACCTTTTCCTACCACACTTTTCTCTTCCAGTCATCTTTCCATGAATATGCTTTGATATAGCACTCTGCGAACAGCCGGCCCTTTCAGCAATGACCCACTGTGGTCTTACCTTCCTTGTGGAGGGTGTCAATGGGTGTCTTCTGGACAACTGTCAAGTCAGCAGTCTTCCCTATTGGTTGTGTGCACTGAAACAGACTGGGAGATTCATGGTATTTATGCTGCATAAATAGTGATTTACTCAAACTCGAAATGGAATATTCTAATATTTTGAGATACGTTTTTTCTATTTTTTTGAGCTGTAGGCCGTAATTATCAAAATTAAAATTAAAAAAAATGCTTGAAACATTTGAGTTTACATGTAATGAGTCTAGAATATATACAATTTTCACTTTCTGAAATAACTGACAAAAAATATTGAACTCTTCCATGATATTCTAATTTTTTGAGATCCACCTGTATATAGTAAAATGGCATAATAAATCTAGCAGTAGGTATCTGCAGCCTATATGTAGTGACGCTGATTGTAATTCAAGCTACTCGTTTACACACTACTAACAATGCATTGGATACATTTCTTTCTACAGTTTAATATCACAACAGATGGTTTGTGTCATTAAATTCTGTTTATTTTGGTAACTGCTCTGCTGATTACTAAATACGATAAACAAAGAATAAGAAAGATACCTTGTTACCAGGCATACTATTTTACATTTTACTGATATTGCTGGCTTGGTACTGTCACAATGCCTATTGTGTTAAAAACAAGCTTTATATTATTTCGCTGTTATACTATATTCATTATTTTCCTTAAATTTTCTGGCAGTGGAAAAATTTAAAGAAAAAATAGTATTAGGGCCCCTAATAAGGAAGAAAATTCCAGACTGTAAATTGTTCAAATGATTCTCCGGTTAGCACATTTGAATCATTGCCTTGAGATTATTCAAGACAGACAGACAAAAAAAAAATAATAAAGATGAACAGGTGGTTGGTACCATTATTCGGTATCAAGTGGAAAAATTTAGGCTGTAAATTAGTAAGTTTGACTTGGGTCTGCGAAACACAAATTTCTCTCTATTTCAAATAAACGGTTTGTTTTCACATTTTGTTTTGACAAGAAATGAGACTTGGATCTCTGATTACTTAAAAAAAAAAAACAGTATTTAGTATCATTGTCTGTTGTGCGTTCAAATGGATTTTTTTTTATTGAGTGTTTGTGCGTGCTGCTTTGTAACCATGTGTAAGGAAACCTTTTTGATCTGCTAGGGTAAAATAATGAAGGGTAAAAGTGATCAAATGGGTAATAATAATAATGTAAAAAATGATATTTATTTTTTCAAAACTTTCAGATTCCAAGCTAATATGGATGGAAAGGTTTCCTGCTTTTTTAAAAATTCATAATCTGATGAAAAAAAGTTTATACAGCTTCTTAAATTTGTAGAAACCTGGATGTTGGCTCACTTTCTATATTGTATTTGCACTGTTTAAACTTGATGTTCAGTTGGTCTCTGGTTTAGCATTGTATTGCCATAAATTAAAGTGAAAAATAGCCAAAATACAGTGAATAATTTCTGATTGGATGTAATGTCTGAAATATAGTATTAAGACTTAAAATCAAGGGGAAAAAATGAGTAATATTAAGAAATATACGAGCAATTCAACAGTAAATTTACTATCAACAAAATAAAAGTTGCAAACTTTTGATTTCTGGTAAACTTTAATTTCAATATTCATATCATTTGAGAGTACTCATTCATTTCTCATTAGATTCATTACAATTTGACATTTAAGACAATAACAATTTTTAAAAAAGTCTGAATTTAAACAACCACATGACTAACATTTGCAGCCTTTTGGAATTAAATCCTTCCTTTTTTTGCTGTAAGTAAGACTACTTTTTGTTTTGACTTCGTTTAGACTAGATTGCTTAATTAATAAATTATATTTAAAATACACAAAAAAGAAGTGGCAAATAATTAAACATTTTTGGTGAGAAAAGAAAATTCACCTTTAAAATTTATTTCCAAATAATATATTTAGATTGAAATAAAGATTCTATCTTGTATTGCTAAAGGATGCACAATGTTATCAGGGATTGTTACATTATTTAGATTTGCCTGTCCAGTACTTTTAAATATTGCTAATCAATGAATCTGAACATTTTCTTGTTGACTTTGTTGTTTGATGTATGAAGTTAATGACATTAGAAATATAGAAATTATTTCTGATATTTTTTGTTGTTATGATATTTCAGGTTCATGGGTATTTAAGTGAAATTATTAAATCTTGCAAAGCAGAAATCACTAAAACATATCAGAAAGGCTGGTGGGCAAAATGCCTAGAGCAGTCAAGACATAGTTTTGAATTGTATAAGCCAGATACAGGAGAAAGTAATGAATTGTATAAGCCAGATACAGGAGAAAGTAATGAATTGTATAAGCCAGATACAGGAGAAAGTAATGAATTGTATAAGCCAGATACAGGAGAAAGTAATGAATTGTATAAGCCAGATACAGGAGAAAGTAATGAATTGTATAAGCCAGATACAGGAGAAAGTAATGAATTGTATAAGCCAGATACAAGAAAGTCTTTTGAAATAAATAGAACTACAACACTACATGCCAATTCTAATGAACAGAGCATGACACAACAGAAACATTTTCCTCAGATGCAGTCTACATTCCAATCACCAGTTGAGACATCACCACTAGTTTTGAAATCATCAAGGCATTCTGAAGGATTTAAAAATGAAACAGTACTTTATACCCCAGGAAGCTCACAGTCTCAGAAAATAAGAAATGATTATCCAGGAAGGTCACAGTTTGATTCAACAGGAATTGATTCTCAAGGAAGGCCACAGTATGATTCAATAGCATTTTCTTCTCCAGGAAGGCCACAGTTTGATCCAGCAGCATTTTCTTCTCCAGGAAGGCCACAGTTTGATTCAACAGGAATTGATTCTCAGCCACATTTTGATTCAATAGGATTTTCTTCTCCAGGAAGGCCACAGTTTGAGTCAACAGGAATTGATTCTCAGCCACATTTTGATTCAATAGGATTTTCTTCTCCAGGAAGGCCACAGTTTGATCCAACAGCATTTTCTTCTCCAGGAAGGCCACAGTTTGATCCAACAGCATTTTCTTCTCCAGGAAGGCCACAGTTTGATCCAACAGCATTTTCTTCTCCAGGAAGGCCACAGTTTGAGTCACCAGGAATTGATTCTCCAGGAAGGCTGAAACTTGAAACAACATCAGTAGGTTCATCAGGAAGGCCACGGTATGAGTCACCAGGAATTGATTCTCCAGGAAGGCTGAAACTTGAAACAACATCAGTAGGTTCATCAGGAAGGCCACGGTATGAGTCACCAGGAATTGATTCTCCAGGAAGGCTGAAACTTGAAACAACATCAGTAGCTTCATCAGGAAGGCCACGGTATGAGTCACCAGGAATTGATTCTCCAGGAAGGCTGAAACTTGAAACAACATCAGTAGGTCCATCAGGAAGGCCACGGTATGAGTCACCAGGAATTGATTCTCCAGGAAGGCTGAAACTTGAAACAACATCAGTAGCTTCATCAGGAAGGCCACGGTATGAGTCACCAGGAATTGATTCTCCAGGAAGGCTGAAACTTGAAACAACATCAGTAGGTTCATCGGGCAGGCCACGGTATGAGTCACCAGGAATTGATTCTCCAGGAAGGCTGAAACTTGAAACAACATCAGTAGGTTCATCGGGCAGGCCACGGTATGAGTCACCAGGAATTGATTCTCCAGGAAGGCTGAAACTTGAAACAACATCAGTAGGTTCATCGGGCAGGCCACGGTATGAGTCACCAGGAATTGATTCTCCAGGAAGGCTGAAACTTGAAACAACATCAGTAGGTTCATCGGGCAGGCCACGGTATGAGTCACCAGGAATTGATTCTCCAGGTAGGCCACAGTTTCAGACTTCAGGAATTAGTTCTCTGAAAAGTCCACAATTTCAATCAACAACTACACATTCTGCAGGACAAACAGACAAAAAAATGCTAACATGCTCCACAGAAAGACAAGCACATCAGTCAGAAGCACTGCAGCCAGAAGCAATGAGTTATGCAGAAAAGCCAGCTTACCAGACAATCGATTTTTCAAGAAGCCCAATGCTTCAGTCAACAGCAATGAATTATTTTGGAAATGCAACATACCAACCACAACCAATGGCTGCTATGTCACAACAGTTTATCATGACACCAAATACAGCTTTCTATTCTACAGAGAAAGGGCCACAGAATGCTAAAGTCACATCATTGCAGCAGTCAACACGAGATACTGAACAAAACGAAACATCGGCACCACCATTACCAGTTTCTTCTATGCCACAGCAATATCCCCGAAGGGAGTTATTTACAGAAAGACCGGCAGTTCAACAGCAACAAATGAACACTTTTTCAAGAATGACGAATATACAAAACAACAGTTTTTATGGCAGATCAGGAGTGCAAAGGCCTCAAGCAAATGTTTTCTCAGAGAGACCAGCAGCCCAGCTGCATAATTCCATGCACATCCCATCAAGATTGGAACAGTCTCAAATGTCTAATCTTTCAACTGGAATAAAGTGGAATTCAGTTGGAACGGCAGCGTGTGTACCTGCTGCAGATGACTCGCAGGATGTGCCTACTGACCAAGAAAAACTTTTTCCTGGCAGTCAGCCTCACCTCGATTTTAACTTGTTACCGTCAGCGAACTTACAGTTCAATCTCATAAAGAATGCCTCAAAAGATAATTCTGATTATGCTCCTTACCAGCAGTATCCATCATGTGATCCAAGAAACCCTGCTTTTTATACTAGATCTTTGCTGAAAATTGGCGAATGTGAGACAACATCAAAACTAGCCAGTAATGCCACGTGGTATCCTTATAAACCACACAAACACCATGTTTCGTCTTTGCAATTCAAAGTTCCAGAGGAACCTGTACCAGCCTATCAGAGCACACACACAGCCAATTTAGATTTACCATACAATATTAAGATCCCAAATGAAGGTGTTATTTACAGAAGCTTTCAAGAAGCAGAGTCAACAGATTATTCTAATGAAAAAAAATCTGTTGGTTTTGCATCAGGAGGTACTGATCAAACCGAAGGTGAAATACTTTGTGATCCACCACAAAGATCCATAAAACAACCGCTTGTTACATCAAATACATTGGAGCACTACAAAGATTCAGAGAATTCCCGTAGTGTTTCAGAAAATCTGAATGAACGTTTAAAGACATTAATGAATAAAAAGAAGCATGGAATTGGCAACACAAGCAGTTTACTTCAACAGAAAGACGAAGTGCTTCAAACAATTGCAAAGTTAAGCAGTGAGTGGAGCTACTTACCTTCTGACTTTGAATCAGATGCTGATGGTAATAACATTCCAGATCCTGATATGGTCATAAATTTTACGTCTAATGCGGAAACAGAAAAAAAAGACAGATTAAAAGTGATCTGATCATCTCCTCACTGACTGAAATAGAAAATTGCTAAAAAATACCATAAGTGTTATTAGTTTGTAGATTAATTGTTGTATAAAATAATAAGTCAAAGATGCAGTACTTAGAGAATATCCAGAGTTTGTCTAATTTTTGCATAGTATAATTTGCTTAACCATTGTTTGCACAGAAAATGTTGGTAACAGATAATTTTTTTACTGAAATAAGAAACTGAAACAGTGATGTCTTCATCTATAGCTTTCCTTCATTCTAGTAAATATAATAATAATTTTTTTGATTTTGGAATTTTTTATAATCAGGAAGAACAACCCTGAAAAATACAGTGCCCTGCCATAGTAATTTGGTATTTGATCAAATTTGACATATTTTGTATATATGTGTATATTATGTGTGCACTATCACAATGTTGGAAACAGACATCCTGTGGTATTTTTCTGTTCATCCAATTTGATGTTGTGGGAAGTTTAAAGTATAGTCAGTCAACATTCTGCCAAAGATTTTAACATTTCAAGTGGATTTGTGATTACTATTATCACAATTTAATGAGGAAAATATCATTGTGACAGAGCAATCCAAAAGGTGTTCAGCAGAGACATGACAAGAATGTGCTATTACTTACCATGCCTGCACTCACCATCAAGATTATTTTGCTAACATTGATCATGTAAGAGGAATGGTCTGTTGTCATTTCCATTCTCTACTGCCTTATCTATTGAAGGTGTGTGTAGAACATGAGAAACCTTTTCTGTCCAATCAGAATAAAAAAAACTTCAAAAAGTTTTGTCAATGGTGATGTCTGAAAAGACTTTTTTTTTGTACTGGTAGCATGTATTCTTCATTGATGAGTTTACAGCAGTTCATATCTGGAGATCATAACTGGGTTTTGAGAAGATCTAACAAAGACTTTTAACCCCAGATCTTCATCCCTTGATGGTCAAGTTTGGATGTGATAGTGTCATGGTGTGGAGTGCAATCTGGCATGGTGAAAAGACAGAATTGTTGGTTGTCATTTGATATCTCAATTCTGCTTGGTACATTTCCATTTTAAAGACCCATCTTTAACAATTTTTCCAACAAGACATTACTGAGATTTGATGCCTATATTCTTTAGGAGGATGGCATGTCTGTCACATTCCTTGTGTAACCACAGTATGGAAGAGAAATATGAAATTAATCAAGCAGCTGCTGGGGGCATTTCAGTTGCCATCTGGGAGCAACCCATTTACCACCACTAGCATGATGGAATTAAAGATGTGGGATAATAAGGATCAGACCATGATACAAAACCTTGTTGATTCATTGCCAAATGGGGTAGAAGCTGTTTGTGTTACTAAAAGTAGTTTGACCAAGTACTAACATAATGAATTTGAGTCTGTTTCTGGTGTTAATTTTCTGTTTTTCTTCAAAAAACACATTGTAGTAATAATTAGCTTCCAAATTATTATGGAAGGGCAGTGTAAGTGCATTTTTAGAAAACTTTTGTTGATGGCGAGTGTATCAGATAAGTAAATGTGTGTTAAAGATATAGTGGCATGAATAAATTCTTTAACTGTGCTGCAAGAAATAGAAAGAATGGTTGTATATAAAATTAATTAAAAATCATCTGCAGGTTTAAAATATTTAAGAATGCGCAGTATTATTTTCAGTGTGTAAGTAATCTAGTTTTTGATGTATAATTTACTAACTAGGCCGTAGTTTTATTTGTAAATGCATGCAACATAGATTCAGTGGTTACCAAAGTAACAGTTGAGTAAAATTAAAATGATCCCTAACATACAGTTAAGTGAAACAAAGATTAGTTAGCAATTTAACCATGATGTGTATTTATGCAAGCATGAAAAATATGACAATAAAATTAATTTAAGATATAAATCTTTTAAGAATTAAAGCATCAACAAAGGTGAGCAAATCTTTTTGTGCAAAACTTTAATGATGCTGAATGTGGAATATTATAAACTGCAATTCTTTTGCTATGGATGTGCATGCAAGATATTTTACACAGATTCAACAAACTGTAGAGGAATGGCATGACTATTCATTTTGTGTATAAGCAATGATGCTAAATCAGGCTTTGGGTGAAAGTGGAAAGTTGACACTAGATTATAGATTTTGTGGCAAATATAATGGGTAAGCTAATTTTGGTATAGTTTTTAAAAATCTCAACTGTTTCCATGTGCAAAGTTGCACATTAAATAACATACTGTAGTTAACATTAGACGGGTTAGAATTTTTCATTTGAAAAATATTAAAAGGCATTTCTTGACTCCTGATGTCACCTAAATTGTTTATTTTACAGATGTTGTTTAAATTTGTTTTGTAGCATAGAAGTGTCTTATAAATAATGGTATAATCTTTACATAATTATTACATATGTTTTACTTGATCCACTTAAGAGAGAGAGAGAGAGAGAATGGATGCAAAGATCTAGTTTGCAGCAGGATGAACATATTGAATAATTACTATGTAAAGTATTTCTTGATAATTTTAATTTAAAGTCAGAAGATTAACAGTCATCTGCATGGTCTCACTCACACACACACACACACAAACTCTCTCTCTCCCTCTGGAAGCAGAGTTTGTGGAGCAGGAGGCATTCAGCCTACCACAGGTTCTGTGTTTTTAAAAATTTTTTTAGCCATACCAGGAAGGAATAGAGCACTGACTGCCATTGGTGATAAACTGTAGTCTAGTATTTCTTCTTGCATGTTTGCACAGGGATTTTTTATTTGGTAATAAAAGAGTTTAGATTTTAAAATGTATTGTGCAGTAGTAATACTATAACAAATGTGGATCTTCACAGCTTGCATTTTTTTTGTGGAGAACCATTTATAATCTTTGCTTAACCTCCATTAGCATTCAAACAACTGAAAGATTTTTTTCTGAAAATCACCGAGTCAAGCAAAGTGATTTTACTTTAGCTTTGATTTAATAAAAATAAAAAGACTATCACATACATCACCCCAAAATCATGTAGAAAATGTTTTAAAAAATTTCATAACAGCCAACACAATGGCACGCCCATTGTATTTGGTCCTTTGATGGCTGCATGTTTGTTATGAAGTATTAGCATTTCACATATTAACATTGGCGTTCAGAAACACACACTTTTTTCTTTCTAAAAATCTTCTGCCTTCTGCATAAACAACATGTGACATTTCTCTCCTTGGGAAACAGATCAGTGCCACTGATGGCATTCATTTCATTCCTTCCAAAATGAAACTGTTAATTTAATAAAGCTCTTTTTGTTCTGCATACATGCTAGAAATTCCTTAACTTCTTTACATACTGTCATTTTTCAGCCTACAAGTCTTCGTGGAGTATAAATTGAATTGGATAATTTTCTTTTCCATCTTTCTTTCCTTTATCCATAGATAAGTCAAATTTGGATTGCAAGGTGAGGCTAGTTCAACTGCCGTAGTTAGCTAAACTTTCGACCAGTCAGAACGGCGCCAAGTTCTTCATAACACTGCCACATTGCATTGCTGCCTGCAGTATTTCCAGGCTCATGAATATTAACGAGTTGTTTTTTGGACAATCTTCCAAATAAATAGGGTGCTGTAATAATTTTTCGACATGTTTGCAATTATGGTGAGATATCTGAAAGAAACTGCAAAACCCTGGTATCTATTTTTAGTCATTGCATTACATCATTGGTCATCAGGTGATCCCGTGTCATTTGTACTATTGAATTGCCTTTAAAAAGCCAAATGTTTCAATTTTATCTGTCTTTGACACTTTTTTATTTGATTTTAAGATATTACAGCATATTCAAATTCAGAAATTCAATGCTTATTCTCATTTTTGATAGCCTGAGATGATATTTAGCTTGGTTTCATGTTGTCTGACATTTGGGGATTCACAACTAGGCCAGCACAGTGGTCAATACACTCAGTGGTTTTCTGATTAGATGATATGGTACACACTTCCACAAACCACCATGGTGTATGCTGTACACACATACCAGTGAAAGAAAAAGAGAAATGTAAAGCCAATGATCATCAGTTGTGATTTATTTTTGGGCTTTATTCTCAGCTGTATAGTACTAAGTCTATGACACAGTGATGGATTAGCACATATTCTTCCAACTTATCCTTAATGTTAATCTACCTATCTTTGCAGCCATGATTTGTCTTCTAGATTTTTTTTCATAGTCTGTAAGATATTCTTCACTCTACACCAGTCCTTAACACACTTCTTGCCAACACCATGTTTCCAACTGATTTGCTTGGTATTTATACATATATTTTGGATTGAAAATGATAGATAGCATGTAATTGGTGAGTGCATTCTTGTTATTGATTGGATAACTCACTTCAGTGAGTGCATTGACAGCAAATTTCTCACCCCAATTGGAAAATTTTCTGTGCAGTAATTTTTGTAGTCTGTTTCAAGTAAGCAATTTTATAGTTTATTTAAGAAAATAACTCATATTTAAAAATTTTTTCATTAACAACTTCAATGACTCTATCCATAGATAAGTTGATTTGTAGTATAACTTGAGGGCAGGACTTCCAGGGGAAAAGGTGTAAACTTATTTGTTATGATCTTTACAATGTGGATAATTTCAGTGCATAGTGACTTTTCTGATTGCCTTTTATATTTGTTGCAGGATAATACTAATAAAGTCTAAATGTTTTGCACCATACTTTTTTTTACCACAAGTATTGCATATTTCAGTAGATAAGCTAGTTAGAAGAAATATTTTTATTTGTTAGATTATAGCTATGTCATAAGCAAATTTTTGTATCAGGCCAAATTTATTTGCTTTCAAGTGTTTGATTTCCAGTTATTGGAAGAATTGCATTAAGAGTATGTATGAGCATCCGCTTTAGATCCAACTTCAATTTTTGACAATTTATTAGTAGACTTACTGTCAGATCTCCATTTGTCTTCGCAGTGGTCTTTTCTGATTTCACTTTTGTCAGTACAGTCTCTCATATCTGTAAAGACTTTTCATCTTCTGCATTTGGATGGGGACAAACAGATCTGTTACATTTTATTAGTCTGTTATTCTGGTGTTATGCTGCATGTTGTGGTATTCGCCAGCTCTATTTCACAGTGAAAGGACCACTCGTAAACAGAACAATATTCACCGCAGATTTTATATAATCTTCATCACATGTCTTGTATGGTTCATTTCATTTAATTTGCTTGTATGTATTTTCAGTCTATCTTCTGCTTACATTTGTGTGCTTTAGCATCTCACTGACGATGAGAGAGGAAATTAGTGATGCTGACTTTGTTTAATTTTTTTTTTTTGCGCCAAACAACCTTTTGTTTTAGAATCTCTCTCTCTCTCAGCTGTCAGCTCAGGTGTCAGATCACATGCTGCTATGGTCTAACATTGAATTCAACTAGAAAAGAAGTGTTTTTCTACATCAGGATGAAACTTGTTCAGATTTTCCCATTTCTTGCAGACCAGTTGGTAAGTATTTCGCACAGTATACTCTGTCACGTGCAAAGTGCTACGACTAATTTGAATTTAACTTGGGTATAATTTCTAGTTCCCCTGTTGTATTTATCTTTGTGAAGAGTAGCAGCAGCATCTGAACCATTTTAAGGTAAGAATTAAAATGAAAAAGAAGAAAAACTTTTTTCCTCCTCCCTATTTCTGATACATGCATTATGTTTGTCTGACACTTCATTGAATTGATCACTCTCATCAGTACCTGTAAAATCTGATGAGGAATCTTGTGCAGTAGGTAGTATGGAAATGTTCAGGTAACTTAATCATGAAGAAAGGATTTCTACTTTAGCCATTGTAGTGCTATGGGCAGAATGTTTGAGATACAATGGTATTTGGTGGTAATGTGGAACTGTTGTAATATGCCATTTACTGGTCACTGATCAATACTCCCAGATTCAATTAGAATGGCTTAGCTGTAAGAAACTTCTAAGTCTGACCTAGCATATTTTGAAATTAAGAATCTTGTCGTCGTCGTCGTACTTCAGCATATAGGGTCTGATTTATGATCAGGACAATCTCTTACACTTCCAACTTTTAAATGGTCTTAGCAGACTGGCTTTAAGAACTTCTTCACATAAGTGTACAATTTTTTTAAATTGGTGTGTAATCAGCGAAGAAAAGCACACACACACACACCCACAGGTGTTTATACCTGTTCACCAAGGCAACACACACACACACACACACACACACACACACACACACACACATGTTAGCATGGCTAGATAAAGCAGTAACTATCTATTATTAAAATTTATCATGTTTGTCTGGCATAGAGAAGTATTTTAGTGCCATACCAAAAGTAAAATGGTTGGACTTGGACTTTCCTGTATTTGAGGATAAATTTAAAATATCCTGAAATTTGTGAATATCAGCTGAAGTATATACATTGTTGTTTAAATTTCAGATTCACCCCCAACACCAAGCAAGAAATAAACACTTCAGCTCTGTAACTATCTCAATATCATTTGCTAAAGGAGGCCGATCTCAAATCTTTGTTTCATTAGAAAATCTAATACACTGTGGAAATAGAAGGGTTATATGTAAAGTGCCATCTTTATTCTGACTACTAATTTGCATATTCACTAGGCACAGTTATGATTCAGTGATTGGTCAGAGAGTCTTTTACTATTGTTGTAACAAACCACTTCCCAATGTCTGTGTCATCAGCTGGTGAAATTGCGGTTCCTGACATGTGCAGTTTTTCCTTAAGATAAAAAAAAAGAGATTGCAGGTAATGTAGTTTCCTTACTTCTAACATCTTACTCAGCTTTCCAATCACACAATCCGTTGTTTTAAAAATATTTGCTTTTAATTATAGCTTCATAGAATCGTCTGAAAGTGTTTCCATATTGTGCCATCCGAGATACATCTAACAAAATGTGTTGTTTCTCTTTCATCATTTAAAATCTTGTGTATGCTTTGTAGCAAGACTGGTGTTACCTAACTTCAAAGGATGCAAGATTCTGGCCTGTCTTATCTTCCAGGAGATTCTCATCATCCTGAGGTTCTGCAATCTGATGTAACATTCAACCTCACAAAAATATATACACTAATTATTTCTACCATGTCAATAACACTACATTAAAATTAAAAAATATACCATTGGATGCTAAATTCAAATATTTCATCATCATTTGTACTGATTATTATTATTATATATACATGACTTACCACAGTGATTGCTATGTTCAATATTAGCAGTTAAATGTTTGTAGATATGAAATAATGAATTATATAAGTTTAGTGATTTTGTGATGGATAAATGTCATGAATTTCTATAATTTTTTATTACTTAAATGAGTCCATATGAATTTTAGTAAAATTTGTACATGGGAATGGATGAGTTTTGGGTGTGATTTTTTTAAAAAAAAATGTGAATGGAAGATTGTGAATTTTTAGAAGCAAACTGATTTTGCATTGTTTTATTAAATTATAATATTCATAGCAGATCTTAAATTTACTGACTGATTTACCTGATGGAAACTTATGCTATTTTTTATTATTTTTTTTTACAAATTAGACATCTCTCTGACAGCATTCATTTCATTGTCTTGACTGAAGCCTCAGCGCTTACTTTCTACTAATTTTTTTTTTTGGTACATCGATGCTTATAACAGAGGCAGCCATGGTTTTTTTGGGGGGGGATATAGTATTGTGGTTGCCTGCTAGGAAGTGTTGCCAATTTTGCCCAGCACTTCTGACTTTTGCAGGTACATTCCTACTGGAACTCTTCATTTTTTTTCTTTTAGATCTGGTAGGAAACCCACACAGTTGACTGGAAGAAGGGCAAGGCGGAGTCGCATTAGGATGGCATGCGAAACCGAGTCTGTCCTGTGGGATTCAAATGGACTCTCAACCTTAGCAGTCCAGTAGTAGTCTGTCATCATAGTCTGTTTATGGAGAGGTATTTGCATATATCATCAAGTGTTGGTCTAACATTTTTGTTTTATACAGAAGTTTTTGAGTTCTGTAAATTCTGGTTGGTAACATTTTTTCGTTTGCACTTCCTGTGACATCCTAAATCAGTTGGCACTACTGACCCCCACCTCAGAGCTCACAGAAGAGCGATCAAGGTATTTCATTACTAGTTTTCCCTCAGCCATCTAAATGCTTTCATCTGTCAATACATTTGAGAGACTTCTGCCAGCTTTGTCTTATAAAAAGAAGTAATCTTCCTGTTCTTGGGAGTCAGGGGGATGTGCATACAGCATTCTTGTGTTTTGGGGAGGGGCAGGTATGTTTGTTTTGTGATTACCAAGGATGGTTATTTAAAAAAAAATAAGAATTGTAATTTCTGGAATAATTCCGTTTATGGTAAAATACCCAAAAATATGTGCAAGAGTTAGGATGAGAACACTTATTTGTTTTTGTTAAAGGTATCTAACATATTTCCAAATCTAAAAATAACAAAAACAAAAAAAAAAAACATGAAGATTTCTAGTAGGGAGTTTTCCTTGGCAGGCGTGTGGCTAACCTCCACTTGGTTTAGGCAGCTGAAACCAGTGGTTTCCACTGGCAGATGCCCTGTGAGCCGATGTCGTATTTGCAGGTTCGATGAACACATTTTTACATCCAAAATAGCAAAAAATGTCCCATCATTTCTTGCAACGTTGTTTTTATGTGTTTTACTTTGACTAAGAATTGCGTTTGGTTATTTAAAGCTTCCTTGATTGTACGTTTTTCTCCCAGGTAATATTTTGTACTTAAAATTTTCTTTCTCTCTCTTTTTTTTTACTACTTGTACTCACTAGATGGCGTGTCAGATACTTCGTTTCTGCGTGTTCTCCATACATGATGTTTTTTAAGATGAAAAAGAAATGTTTTGTGAAAAAAATTAAGTTGCCAAGTTTATAATATAATTTTTCATAAAGAATGTTTTTTTTTTTTTTTTTGTTTCTTAAAATATCAGGACTATAAACTTTGTTTTTCTTCTGCCAGACAATAATTTTAAAAAATTTAACTGGCTCACTATAAACTTAGCAACCCTTCCACAAACAGAGCTTAACTTTTTTTCTTTAACATTTCATTTCAAAATGGCTTCCGAAACTCTTGAATGTTCAAAAAGATTAGTCACATTTTAACACACACTCAAAAATATATTTACAAGAAAAAAAGTTATGTAACTCCTTGTTTTATATCTACAAATGTTAAACATGCAGTCTACTGTACCCATGCAAAATCTACGTCTAGTTAGGTGTCAAGTTTTTTTTGAATTATTCTCCAACATTCAGTGATCATTCTAATACTGAGCACTGTAGTTGCTTCACTAAAGTAGTATTATGCTTTCTTGCACTAGTAACTGTTAGCAGTTGGAAAAAATTGCCTTAATATTAATGCGTTTGGAGAAGCTCTTGTTTTTTAAAGATTTTAAATAGATTACTTTTCATGCATCATGTACTCCTTAGAGAACTAAGCAACAAGCATGTAATGCTTATATAGTAGTGTTCATATTCTGGTTGAGGGAAAACCTGCATATTGATGTAAACTCTCCATAGAAAGCCTGATGTCAATGGAAGCTGGGTTAGACCATTGGTCAAAAGAAAACACTGTCTGAAAAGAGTATGCAAAAATGACATTGATGCCAATCCAGAAGCACTCAGATAAATTAACTGGCGGGAAGGGGTTTAATTATGTGACCACCTTGGTGTCAACCGAATTAAATGATCTGGCTGTTGTCATGGGATTTTGCACCATTCTTTGACCAAAGGGTCACTTCTAGCTGATCAAGAAACCGTGGGTGGACATGGTGACCACAGACGTGCCTCCATAGGATGTCTCAACTCTGATTGAACATGATATGATTAATGTCCAGAGATTGTAGGCCAAACTATGAGTGATGCTGTGAACCTGAAGTTCAGCATTGATGTGCATGCTGCATTGTTGTCTAGAAAGATAAGGTTGGGACCTTGTCATTGGCCAGAGGGGCATCTACAGACTTAGTGATTTCATCCCTTTATTTAACACCAATGATGACAGCATAACTTCTTCAGCTAACTTAAATGCCAGCTTATACTATCAGATCCCACCCATCAAATTGATCATGCTGAGTAATGGTAGTTAGAAAAACATTCTCCAGCTTGTCTCCCTACTCTAGCCTGTGCATTGCTAATGTTTAGACTCGTTGATAAAAAGAATACAGCAACAAACCTCCAGATGCAATATTGTCACCCATTGCTTGTGTACCTGTTTACGATGCCATGTTGGAAGGATATGTGGTATTTTGGTTTGCATACTATTACCTTGAAGCCTATTTTTTTTTTTTTTTTGAAATTCTCTGATTGGTTGCTTTTCTGAGAGATTTTTCTTTTGAAAAATAGTTCTGGTGGGGAAATAATGATCTTTACAAGAGAAAGAAGGTTGTAACCCTTGGGTGACCTGAATGAGGTCTCTCCATGAATTTACCAGTCTGAAAGTACCTTATTAATGCCCTAGAAAGCAAGACAGTTTGTCATTCTTTAACACATTCCCAATGGCCTGAGCCTGCTTCTTTTTTGTTAAATAATGCCTAGGCAGTCCTAAACTGATTTACACCATGTTGGTGCCAATTAATAGAAAAAATGGTAATAGTTCAAATACACATTCGGATTAAGTGGAAAAAGTGGTTTTCACCTAGGTTTCAAAGATTGCTCGGTTCTGGAGATGATTGTAACATTACATGTTGTATATAAAGTGTTATGTTTGGGCTTCTTTCCTCAGTATGCAAATTCTCTCCAACCAGAATCCAGAATATGAATGCATTTGAGCCAATGTACCATACAACACAATAAGTTTGGAAACATTTATTTCTTATTTTTTGTGAGGAGTATATTAATGCTAAAAGTATTTTCCTGATTGCTACTTTAATTCCCCTTTTTCTCTGACCATTCTAACTTGTTTAACTTATTTGAAAGTTTCTCTCTTATAGCATAGATATTAGTATCTGCAGTTTTCTTTTAATATATCTGCATAATTGATGTAAATCAACGAGGTAGGTTTTAAGAGACATTTAAAGATGAAAAATAGGACAGTATCCAAAAAATAATTTATCCATAAAAGCGGTATACCACTTATAATTACTTTTTACTCTTTTCATTGATTTTTTTGTTAAGTCAAAATACCATCTGCTTTGTTATTAATAACTGGCCATCTCATACTGTTTAGAAACATTGGTCACTTGCAAAGTGAAGCTCAGCTTAGATAATTTACTCTTAAACAAAAAAAGTTGATCAGCAACAATATTTTCAATGTTTCAAATAAAAAGTGATAATATTGGCTACTTGTTATCCTTGTACCTAACTGTTGTCTCCTGCCATGTTATTTATTGCCCACGTGACCCCTGGGTGAAATGGATACTTCAGTTAATGTGCAAAACAGCACAGCTTTCCTGATGTATGTAGACCGTATGATGTGTTTTGCATGTGTGAAGTTGGCCATTCTGAAAGCCTAGGTACTTTGCTACTTGTATTTGCTCTGATTTTTCCTATGCTGAAAAAAAAAATCTAACCCAGACCACCATGAACCATTTTCACTGTCCAAATACTCGTGTACAGTCACTTTGACTAAGATATATGTTTAGCAACAATGGTGTCAACGGTACAGGATTTAGTATCAAATATGACTAACGACAGTATCATGTGCAGTGATGAATAGTCTGCTACAGAAATGTATCCAACAGTGAAACCTGATGGAAGATGGGTACAAAGAAGAGATATCACAGTTGCAAAGTTGTTCACATCACTAGCATGTCTGGAAATTGTGTGTACACTTCGAACATTAATGTGCTCCCCTGGCTATGTCATTTCCCCAGCCCTGAATCCCACTGAGCACTTTTTGGTTAAGATGCTTTTGTTTAACTAAATTCTTTCGACTCCAAATTTCTGGGTGAGAAAACACCTTTCTACTGGTCAGAGCATTGGGAAAATCCTACCTCCCCCTCCCTCCAGAGAGAGAGGGAGTAGGGTTTGGTAGCCGGCTCGCTGTCTCAATGTAAACTAATTTTGGCTAAAATCCTTTAAGACCATAAGTTTTCATTTTAAAAAAATTATCAATTTTTGTTACTAATCGAAATTTAAATAAAATTTCTTTGAACCTAAAAAAAAGCTTGATTTTTGTGTATAATATTGCCACCTGGTAACATTGGTGGCATATTTAAGGTATTTGATATATATTTTTAAAGCTTTCAACAACACCACTGTTGTTATAAAATTACTGATGAGCAAACTTTCTGTTGCCATACCTCATGATAGTCCTAATAATGTTCAGCTTTGCAAGGATAATTTTTGCTAAGCTTGACTTTGTTGATGACATTGATCCTGTTCTTGAATTTTTTGGCACTGGTTAGATTCGAACCCTTGAACTATATATTGCTACTCAAATGTTTTTGAAAGCCTCAGTGGATAGTGCATTTGATTAGCATCCAACAGGTTGCAGGTGCATATCCAACCTGTACCCCCCCCCCCAAAAAAGTGAAACTTATCAAAAGTTGAACAATCATTGTCAGGAGTACTGAGGACAGAAACAAGCAAAATTTTCTGAAAAGTATCTAATTTTAAAACATCAGGGGTATTGATAGAAGCTTGAAGAAGTACATGTCAATAAACCACCAGAAACATTCCCACATGTTCTGTGATGGTTGGGGATCTATACTTGTTGGTGTCATGGTGCACAAACCAGGTGCTAGATCCGAAACCACCACCTATTTCTTAAGATGATTATAGTGTTGCCAGGATATAATCCATTTACAGTTTAATTTGTGACAAGTGGCTTTGTGGTGCATACTGTAACATGTTTAAATTTACTATCAACCTAAACATCACGTTTCCATGACTTCTATAAAATATACAGCTTCGTATATGTATGCACATGAGGGGTTTCCAAAAGTAATATCACTGAATTTATTTAGAGTTAACTATGTTGTTCTGCACAATCTCCATCCCATTAAGCACATTTTCTCCAAGAGTTTTAACAAGGATGCAAAAGCCTGCTTGGCACAGCTGCCTTCAGTCACCCCAGAACGGCATGTTTCATGGCTCTTAAAACCGGACACCATGAAGAGATTTCAAACCACCAAAGAAGGTCAGGGCTATGTGACAGATGATGAATTAATCTTCTGGATGGTCTTATACTGAATGTGTAAGTTGTTTATTCTCCAATGCCACTTTCATCATCATCTCTATCTCTCTAAGGTTTAATGTGTCCAACATTCAGTAAAGCATTCAACATGGAGATTATGTAGAAAAATAGGATATGCATGAATAACATGGCTAAACATTTGTATTCAGTTTGAACCTTATAGCTGTAATGGGTAACTTGAAATAAATTTGGTGATGTTACTTTAGGAAATCTCAAAATAAACATACATACATTTTTTTTTTAAAGAGAGTATCATATTACTGAAATGTCAAATAAATAACAAGTTCAAATTTGTTTTTGGTACTTTCTTTTAATTTATGATACATAGGGCAACTACTGTTCCATGATGGAGTCTTGCTGTTCTAAAATAATACAAAAATAGATATCAATGTTTATTTTTTTAAAAAATGCAGCAGTTCTGACTTACTATGAATTTCAATACAAAAAGTTTCTAGAACTTATGCTACAAACAGAAAATATTTCCCATGTATTCAGGCTGTAGCTAAAAATAGAGGATTTCATGCAATGTGTATAATATAACAAACAGTGAATATATCATGAAATTATTAATTTTTTAAAATGACACTGCTTTTGAGAAGTAAACAAAAAATTCTCATGAGATACATTTAAACAGCAGCCACCATTGTCTGTTTGGCCAACCCTGCATGAGACAAAAACAATCGCACACATGTAGCACCTTTCTTCTTTCTTTTTTAAACAGAAACATTTACCAGCTGATTGATTTCTATGTACAGGATCAGCTGCTTATTTCATCATGGACCTGATGTCCTACATTTACAAAAAAACAAAATACAGCACACAAACCTAAATACGCAGCAGACTGAAAAGTGGCACAGTGTTATTCAGCTTGAGCTCACCATTGCAGCAACCAGGACAGCGAGAACGTAGTATTCATATTCAGACTAGCATGGAACTTTTCTTATAGGCAGGTGCCCTTGATTGCTAAACCGTCATATATAGAATGTGTGAATGATTACCCACCATAGCCATAGTGGCTCAATAGAGTGCAGTATAAATATTGAGGTGAGGTAATTTACTTTTTGAAATGTTTGATCATTTTTACCTCCAATTAGTAAGTTTGAAAGTACTAAGATGTTTTTAGTAGTAAAGGTTTCACAAGAACTGATAGTTTTAAAGTACTCAGCAAAAAAAAAAAAAATGAAAATATATGCACATTTTATGCAACTGGCTTTTGTGATAAGGCCTCAAGTTTTCATTAGATAAAAAAAGAAATTCTCTTGCCCATTGCAGACTCTGTGGGGATCCAAAAGAGAAGGCAGTGGTAGATTCAAGTTGCTTGCTCGCTCTCAGAACCAGAGGACATAGGTACAGACATAAGAAATATGGTAGATTTGAATTTTCATAAGCATTTTTTTTCAGAAAGATAGTGAATGTGTGGAAGACTAAGGACATTGGACAGCTACTTTAAGATAATGAGGGCTTTATGTAAGTCCTGAGACTTCCTGATCCCGTTGAAATCACTTCTTAAAGAATGCATAGCTGAAGATGCCAACTATAGGATTTAAAATGCCCATCATGACCTTTTTATGCATAGTTGAAGCGCTAATCCGAGCTTTTGCTACTGGTGCATTGTCTCGCTGTCCGGATTTAAGCTAGCAGCCCAAGTGATAAAACAGAGTAAAGTTTCAAGTGCCACCTTCATGCTTCATAGTTTTGTGCCTTAAAAAAAAGAGTAATAAGGAAACCTATCCCAGTTCACTGTAGAGTACGTTCTTGAGAAAATTATTTCACAGTCAAATACAAGCTCAATTCCAAAAGTTAACAGAAATACGTGGACTGAGTCTTTAACAATCTTTAAAAAACAACCATATTTCAACATATCTGGGACAATATATCACATTTAATGTTTTCTGAGTAATGCATTGCTTTTCTTTTCTGGCAAAGTAATAAAAAAATACTGGACAAATAAGGTACTGGACGGATATACATTTTGTGAACATTTTCTCTGCCCAAATCCTTGATACCATTTGAGTTTGTTGTAATTGTGCTTTTTAGTAATGCACATACAATGTCATAGTCGAAGCTTAGGTTAGAATACAAAATTTCACTTTTCATTTGACACTAAAATCTTCAAAATCATTTGGAGGTTTGTACACTGATTAATTCTCATTGAAAATTAATTGCTTTGATAATTCATGCAAAGCAATTGAAATTTTTTTTGCCCTGACATTTTTGTATCCTTCATGTTTTCATCTAGTTAACATCGTTTTGTTGTTTGACCTCCAAAATATAGCGCAATGTAGAGTTTAGTGAGGACTGAAGTAGAGATAACAAGTACTGTCAACAGTGCTACCTATCTCTACGATCTACAGACAGATATCTCTACTTAAAGTTGATATATTTTGAATTTTTATTATTACTAAATTTGTCACAATCATAAATGTATATTTTTCTACAAATTAAAATGCTATTTATATTTCTATTCAGATTAGATGAAATTAAGTACACTTACATCAGTTTTCATGGATTGCTAAGATTAACATTTTGCTTTGTGACTAAATAGTGTCCCTACATTACACGGTTGGGAAAAATTACCCCCACCACTCTTTATTTTCAGTTAATTCTGCTTGTGCGCATGCCAAAATATTAGTATATTTTATACTGTAGTATCTTAGTGAATACAATAATAATGCCGTGAATAATTTTTAAACTTAATACTTGTCCTCAGGTGTTCATACTGACATTGCCAGGAAACTAAAGTAAAGCAGCTAGTGATTTAAACCAGACTTGCTGTGTACTGCATTTCTAATGAACACCATCCCTCAGAAATATATGATACAACAAATTTCTTTGATAATGTAGCATAAAGAAAAAAGAAAGCAACTGGTCTGAGTGAATTTTCTATAGGTTCTATTTTCATTTAAAAGAAATATTTAAAAAACAAAAAAAAAAACATATATAATGTTTGACTGTGCATAGACGATTTTATGATGTTTGTCCTGACCTAAACTGTACTGTAGAATTATACAGTTATCAGCTTCCATTTCCTTAGATCTACCAAAGAACAGTTACATTTTTTAGAGACATGTTAGTCCTTGTATAACTTGCTTACAACCAAAATAAATGGCATCATTATACCAAATACTGTAACGATTGCTATGATTTTTGTCAAGAATTACAATTTTTGGTGACTTTTTTTTGTTGTTGCAATTGCTGTGTTCATGTTTGAGAAATTAAATATAAAAACAAATGTTAGTAAAGTTGCTATTTTAAAAATCTTATCTAACATTCTGCCATTCAGATATAAAATTACAAGGAGGCGATTGTTTTAAGTTACCACTAGAAACCTGGCAAGGGTGAGGGTGCAGTAAACTTCTGTATTCTTCCACAGATCAGTCCAATAATTGTATTTTGAAAATTTATGATTTGGCTTATTCTTTGAACAGTTAGATATGAAGTTTATCAAAAGCGATATCAAATTTCCATTTGGATTAGTTATCTTTCATGTCTGCAAAATAAGTAAACATTTAATCAGTAACATCTGAGAATACTAAATAATTCACAAAGCATAACTCTTGGCATCGAAGCAATGGAAAGATGAATAGAACTTCTAGCTCATTTTTTTCTTTTTTTGGTATGAGAAGATGTTGCTTCCTAACACTGTTGGTATGTTTTGTAGTTTCTTTGTCACTCTGCTTCCAAGTTAACTTAATCCATTCTTTACTGCACTTCCATTAACCCTTACTCTTGTTACGGTTTTTGATCTGTGGTTTGGAATGAACAGCAGCAAGTCTACAAAATGGTATGTGAAGCAAAGAAACAAAGCTGTGACATTAATAAATGGAGTAGTTTTGTGGACAGCATGGTTCTAAGTAGTAAATAGAACAGTAAAGTGCCTGACACCATTTCCTAAGGCAAGAAATTCTTAATGGGTTTTTTCTTGTTGCTGCTGTTGGATGATGAATTTTCTTTGATAAGAAGTTATCATGTATATACATATATTGTCCCATTTCAGTCCAGACCAAAACGTCTAAAAGGTAGATTATTTTCCACCTACTTCTCCCTTTCTCTCACAGACATGCTTGCAAAATCTACATTGTAAAAATATACATCAATACTGCTTCATCAAGCTCTTTAGAATCTATACCACAAAAAATACTACTTCAATACAGTATTATACAACTTGTGTGTTCAATAGCCTTAAAATTCAAATCTATTTTTTAAAACTTTTCCACTGCATTTAATCCAAATTCATCACAGTTAATGAATGGCAGATTTTCACGTATTTCGTGACACATCAAAAAACAAGTGTTAACAGTGACATTGATTAAATATATCATCTAGTAGCTTATATTATTCATTTGTTTTTTTTTTAAAAAAGATGTTGCAGCAGTTGCTAAGTCGTCATAACAGTGAAAATGCTGACAGTGCCTTTTTTGTAAAAGTAGAATCTACAAGATCGCACCTGTTGAATTAGTATTTTTAGCCAGATGCGCCTTGGAACTGCAGTTGAATGTTTAGGCAATTTAAGGGCTTGAAGAATCTGCAGCTGAGAATTTCAGAAGTCATTTCACTACAATGCTAAATAACTTATTTATAACTTAGAATTTAAGTACAGTATAAATTGGGGGAAAATAATTTTGCTAGGAATAGCATTTGAGTATGTAAATAAATCTGTCATGAATGAATAAATGAATAGATTCCTATAAGGGATAAATTAGGTGAATATAGAGAGAAACCAATGTTTCACATGCATGCACAACTTAATTTTTTGGGATGTTCAGTTGTCTGTTAGTTTTAAATATTTGCTAAAAATTATTGCCATTGCTGAGACGTTATCATCACTGATAAATTGAAGCCTGCAGGATAAGTTTGGTGATGCTTCATGATTTCAATCTTTGGAACTGGTTACATGCAAACACTAAAAGGTATAAATCAAAGTAGAAAGACTAATGTTAAAGAAAACTGGAATCTGTTAATAAACTGACTCCATTTACTGCATAACTTTAGCTTTGTTAATAATTACAACATAATTGCAATAAATTTAAACTTATGGGTGACACCAGAGCTCTTCTGAAAAGAAAACCACAATGAATTTTGTATACATTTGGCTCTGATATTTCTAATTTTTCTACTCCAAGAGCTAGAAAAAAAAAAAAGGCTCCAAACTAGTGATAAGAATTTAAAACTATTTTATTTATATATTTGACAATTTTAGAGTTAAAGCCAAATCATAAATATTGGTAGCACATGTTAAAACTAAACTTTCTCTCCTTGAAGGTGTCAGGGTTGATCGTTAGATTTACTAACTAGACAGTTACTTATTATCTTCAGTTTAGGACTTTTATTTTGCCTGTACTTAATTAACAGGTCAGTTTTTTAAGCTCATACATTATGTTAAATGCCTGTGTATACATATACTAAACTAAGATTCAAGGAGAGAGATTCTCAACAGATGCCCATTTAGCAATAATGAGATCATCATAATGGCAGCAATGATTTTTCACCTATAAAGTCTAGTAGGAAGCATGATATGGCCTACCCACTGTTTCTAAAGTTACTTTGCTTCGTAAAATATTTATACCAATCCAGCATTATTAGTAACCAAATTAAACACTTGGATTTCTTTTTCTTTAGGAATCCAAAAGAATTATATTTCTGTGAAATGTCATTGTAATGATAGTTTTCCCTGCTACTAAGAACACTATGTAGGTACCTATTTAAAATGTGTTATTAGATGTTCATAAGATCATGCATAGTATCATCTTCTAACTCACACTGTTTTCTCAATACGTGATTAAATTTGCTGAATAAGGCGGAAGGAAATATCCTTGATAAAGGCTATGTTAATATCAGTGATCTTTACTTGTTAATTTAAACTGAGCCGACACTATCAGTAGCTGGTGGTTGAAGAGGAAGAAAATCACATAACGTTAAACTGTTACATTAACAACACATTAGCTGCTTGCAAAAATCTATATCCATCTCCAATTTTGATGATAATAATAATAAGTTTTATGTATTGAGATACAAGAAATGTGTTCTGGAGGTATAACTTTCACAGACTTAGTGATGCATATGTACTTTTCAAATTACTGAAGTTTATAATTATCCTTGGCTTTTATACAATGAAACATCTTGATTTAATGCGTTAACTCCAAAGTCGCATGAAAAATGTAGTTATTCAGACAATGATTACTTATAGCATTGTTGTTGTTATTATTATGTAGTAGCTATGCTAGAGGATAGTGATTTAGAAAGACAAAAAAGTTGACTAATCAACCATTGTATTTAAATTATAGAGTTTACCATATATACACTTTGTTTCAGAAAAAGAGAGAGAGAGAGAAATTGATTTATACAGAATTTTTACTGAAAAATAATGCATTTTGACTGTTATGAATAATTAATCATAAATATATCAATGTAAAAGCAGAGAAATCTTAGTTCCATTATATGTCCATCGTTTGTCTACATATTGATATATTGTGCTGGCATTGAATCAATATCTGAGAAAGACAGTGAAGTACTACAGAGGTCGGACATAGATGGAAACATTATAGAAAACCTAAGTCAGATGGGCAAAAACTATTTATGCCAAACAACTTGAAGAGATAATGAAGTCTGCAGAAATAGATAATACATTAATTGTATAGGATACTAAAAAAAAAAAACAAAATCTTTAGGAATTGGAAAAAAAATAGATTGTGAGTATTTTAAGTTTAAGCAAGGCATGGCTCAAATATATACTATTCTTATAATGAAATAAATGTTTAAAACATCCATAATTCTTTGAATATATTAGATTAAAAACTTTCGAAACCCTAACTTTAGCAAAATTGTGGTTTTTCATAAGAATCTTTAAACCTATACAATACTGTATACCACAGCCAATGCCAAACCAAAATATGACCTATTACAAATGTATATGTATGCATAATAAAGTTTAACAATGGTGTGTGGTTGCATGGGGAACCATAGTTAAAATAGTATTGCTTTAAATTGTATATCTGAGCAATAAAACTTAGATATTACTGTGCAGAGTTCAGGAATATATTCTATCATTGTTTAGAAAGACAATATGCATGCGTGTAACTATGTAAATAATTCATTTGTAATATGTTAAACAGCAAAAGTTGTTAATTTGCAGAACTAAATAAATGATTGATTGGATCAAATCACAGTAGAACTAACTGCTTAAAGCCACTTAAAAGAAATATCAGTTACTAATTATGAGGTTTTTTTTTTTTATGACAGTTTTCTCAGTAAGAACTTTCACGATAAGAGTAAGCATACTCACTAGAGAAATTATCATCAACCTTGCGTATACACTGATAATATCAGAATGATTGATTTTCTTTTTTGTCAGAAGTAAATTAAAAAAAAAAAAATATATATATATATATATATTCAGTATTCTGCAAATAACATTTTCATCACGTAACCGTCATCACATTTTGGTTAAGCTATCTACATCCTGTAGTTTCTACCTACTTATTCAACTACTGATCTTACCACCAGACCATATAACACAATTTGTCAATAAAATATAGTTTTGTTTAGGATGTTAAATCTTACAAAAAAAACTTTTTTCTTTTTTTTTTTGGTGTTAGGAAGATATACAAGGCACACAAAGTGGCAGTGATCAGATAAATATAAAACTTCCAGACCAATCAATGAGACAAATATATCAGTCTAACAAATTGCATGTCTCCTTATTTTGTCCAGGGTGTCAGAATTCTGTAACATATGCATACTTTAAACAACATTTTTTTTTTTACAGATGGCCAATATAGTCACAATCTCATGATCACTCCTTGTAGGGATCTGTTACCATAGAAACAATGATGTGAGCAAAATGTACACCTTCAATGAGTATTCTGGTACTGAACAACTAACTGATATGCGTTGCTGCATGACAGAACCAATGGGCTATAACCAGTGATAACACTATCATTAAAAGTTAGATAGAATGGGATCCACAACTGATGCACTTAATGGTATTCACTGGGCATATTGTATGACATAACTGAGTGTCAGAAAGCTAAATGCATAATCTGAGATCTTTGGAATTAGGCTTACATATGTATTTTAAAGAAAACAAAACAAAACAATGTAGCATGTGTTTGACTTTGAACCCAGATTACTATGGCATCAAATGCATTGTCTTTTGACAGTTTTTCTAACTGAAATGGGTTGAACATTTGTATTAAAGTGAAAATGCAGTAGAACAATTTGTGAAATGGCCAAGTTACAGGTGGTATACCTGGCCATTGATGATACTGCTGATTAAATAACAGGCAGGACCTGGCTACACACACATTCAAGTAAATATTGCATCACCTGAGTCGTCAGCTGTTGGCTGCAAATATAAACAAGATTAACAGAAAAAGGGAACATTCTTATGAGTATAGTCATTTTAAATTTATATAACTATGGTACATACATAGACATTTCATGAGAAACTAAATCATCTGTATACAGTCAAACTATTTGCTTGCACATTCCCCTTTGGTGATAAGGCAAATTGCAAAAATTTAATTTTACACACTGAATAACTCTTAAGATATTCAGACTTTCATGTCCTATGGTCTCATATTGAGATATTTGTTTTCCTCGGCTAACTGTGTAAGCACAGAACTCATGTCATTAACTACCATATTATTTGTATTCAGCACACTCATTGCGTAGCGTGAAGACTGAGACATTGACCGACTTGAAGGACTGTATATTTGCTGACTAAGATTTTCTGTTGATAGAGAACTAATATTTTCCATCAAATTTTCAGTTGATATTGAGTTGATATTGTCCATGAAATCTTCTATAGGTGGCTCTGTAGTATCTGTTTTGTCTGTGGAGCTGGTTACCTGATTACAGCCTGGAGACATTTCCAGAGGGTTTGGATAAGTTCCTTCACTTGGGTCTCCAATTTGACAACTTGTGCGATCAATGATGCCATTAGTTGTCTGAGGATATAACATCTGTTGATTCTGTGGTAACTGTGCCTGTACATTACCCTGCTGGTAGCCACCAGGTGGTGGCATACACCCCACATTGTACACTTTCTGTGCATAGGCTGGAGGTGCAGGATTTAATCCTTGATAGTGATTTTGCGTATTATTAAATATTCCCTGTTGATTGGATGGGTTTGATGATAACATTTGCTGTTGCTGTCGCATTATCAGTTGATTCCTATTGGCTGCTTTGGCACGAGGTGGAATCTGAGACTGGCTGATATGTGGCACTTGGACCTGAGGACTTTGTCGTTCTTGCTTCTGCGAGTGCTGAACTTGTCTCATTTTATGCACATTAGGCTGTGCTGCATTGAACTGTTGCTGGGATTGTCCTTCCACCATAGTACTATTACTGTTTTTCATTGGCATCATAGGCCACTGGGTCACCTGAGGATTGACATTTGGTTGAGGAAGCCCAGGTGTCATTGCTACCCCATTTGCATTATATTGCTGAGGTGGTCCCATAGCATTAGCAGGTGTGACATGTGATCCAGCCATTGGTTTACTTGCTGGAGGATGAGGAACCATTGTATTGCCCTGATTGAAATTCTGGTTTTGTTGCCATTGTTGCACTAATGCAATGGAATTCATTCCAGCACCAAACTGTGAAAGGTCAGGAGGATACATCATGCTCTGATTGTGGTTTTGGTTATTAGAAAATGTCTGACCCATTCCATATCCACGTGGGGATCCCTGGGAAATACATACATTCATCTGTGGGCCATGCTGGTTAGTCATGTAGTTTTGATTGATGTCATTGAGTGAAATGTCACCACCATTTTGCATGAGAGGATGAACACCATACCTTTCATTTAAAAATCTTTGCATGTCGTCAGGAATAATCATGTCTTCATTATCTTCTAACATCTTTTCTTCCAGAGAAGCCTCATTTTCAGTTTCCATAGCTGAGCTGCTAGTCACACCTGGGCCATTTTCGTGTTCTTCAGCCAAGCCATAATCTGTTGCAATGCTGCTTCTTGATGAGTGAAAGGTGTTATTTGATTCTGCCTTTGTCAGCAAACTTTTCATGGTTGTTGGAATAGGCAGTGGCTTCATTGTATTCAAACTGTGAAATCTCTGCAATGTCTTCAAGGCACTAAAATTAGGATCCAAAGTACGGACAGGATCACTGGCTCTTCTGATTTCACGGTTTGGTATTTCATGGGGCAGAGGTGTACACGCTGGTGTGCTGGTTCTTGCACCATCCTGATCTCGCCTGGCAAAGAAACGTGCCAAACGTTCGTTAGAATATTTGTTAGATGGGCTTCGAAGGGACACACCCTGGCTACAGTGCGTCATCAGGTTAGGGTAGCTACCCAGGTGAGCTTTCTGAAGCTGAGCAGCCACATTACTGATATTGCTGCTCTCACTAGACCGGCGAGAACTACTGGGCATGTTTCCAGTAATGTCATACTCATACGGAGAGTTGGTGATGCTGAGGTGTGTTGAGATCTGGGATGCTCCACTTGACCGACGACTGGACAGCTGACTCCCTAGCATGTAGGGACTTGCATCAGACCGCATACTACTGAGGTAGGAACTGATTGTACTTGTATTGCTGTCTCTCCTTCCCACAGAATGCATGTTTATTGTTTGAGGACATTCTGTTCTTCCTAAAAAAAGAAGAGAAAAAAGACTTAAAAAAACAAAATTACATAACAGACCTGGCAGCACTTTTCCTACTAAATCCCATGTTTGATTAGTTCTAAAAATGAGTTTGTTTGAGCCATGGTTTGCATTTTGGCAAAAACTAAAAGAATCTTGAATGATATTTTGTAAATGATATCAGGACTGCTGGGCTACAAATAAACCGTCCTCAAAATATACTTTCTTTTCTGTGAAAAGCGAAGTAGAAGCCATTAAATGGGTAATGCATGGAGGTGAGCTACTCTCCGGTCAACTTTTCCACCACGGTCTTCTGTGAAACAAGTGATGGAGAGGACTAAGTACTAAAATCTGGCTTCTGACTGCTTAAAATGTCAGCATTCTGCTTCACAACAACCAATTTTCCACCTTTCAGCCCTTTTAAATTGCCCTTCTGGTTGTGATTCTTTTATTGTAAAACTAAATTCAGTCCATTTTGGATTTTTTATTGTGCATTGAAAGTTACGATAATAACAAAAGTTGATCAAAAGAAAAACAATTTGAGCGTCTTTGTGGGTAGAACATAATAATACTAAATATAACTGTCCCCAGCCCTCTAGTGGTGGTCACAGGTGTATTTGTCAAAATGGCTTCCTTTTATCATTTTGTCTGAAAGTAAAGTGGTGACTACATGGCCAACAGCCAGTCATTGGCTTCAAAATACCAAATGACCAGTCATGGAAAATCAAGATTATCTAAAAGCATCAGAGGAAATGCCCTTTGAAAATACCCTGTATAAATGCCACAAAAGGGGCTGAGATTTGATTATTAATGCACCATGTATTACATGAGTTGAATTTTCTGTATTTTTAGTCATGCAAACAACGCATTGAGTAGGGACAAGGAAAGTAATCCTCATGGCATCTCCTCAACAGTCCACCGGGAAATTTTCAGAAGCCATCAGTGATGAAGTATCAGAAAATAAGTCCCCCCCCCCTACCCATCAGAAGAAGAATATGGACAGAATGAAAACTGTCACGATCAACCATAAGAATTCAAAAGAAAAAAAGGATCTGTATATTATATTTCTACATAAGAAAATTCACTAAAAACACACGTTTCAAATGTGTTATTTTTTCAGGAACATGTCAAATCGAATTAAGTTGACTGACACAAATTTCTCAATAGGCAATAATCATAGCATGGCTGCAAATGAAAAAAAGACAACAACTTTGTTCATTTTTCATTATGCTTTTGTTTGCAGGGTGAAGGAGCAGCAGTGATTCACTCTCATTTCAACTCATAACAAAGAAACTTAAAGAACACAATGAGCTGCTGATGATGTGTTAACACCATTTAATCCAGTGCCAAGAACTGGAGACAACATTCAAGTTTCCTTTCAAGAGTAGATACGCAAACAGATGTTGTTCAGACTGGTTTAAGAAGTTTTAACTTTCCTTGAAATTCCAAAAATGTTGATGGGTTGCACTGTGTTCTTTTTCTGGATGCTTCATATCACTGCCCCAAAAGACCTAATCACAGAACCTTACTAAAATTGAAGGATGCTCTGAAAGATACTAAGAGCCATGCAGCATGTGACTAACACAATGATTAAATGGCTAAAACGAGCACCTTTAAGACAACACATGCAAATGAATCCAGTAGAGTATATGTCACCATTGCATTGCAGATGAAAGTACTGAGGTCTCTGTTGGTAAAGTAATTGGAATTTTGGAGAAGGTAGAATATTACTCTAAAAGCTTCACAAGGATGATAACACTAGTAGTAACTTCAAGGTTTTGCTGGTGACAAGACATCAGATATCATTTGAACTGAATGCCAGGCAATGTGGCTCAGTGGTGAGAGTGTTGGCTTCAGGACCAAAGGGTCCTGGGTTCAATTCCCACTGTTGTCACATTGTTGAGATTCTTGAGCAAGGTACTTTACTGGCATTGCTGCTGGGGAATGGCCTATGTAGGCACTCGGACAGAGGCAAGTCTCCTATGACAAGGAAAAGTCAGAAGAATAAACCACTGTTGAAGACAGATACTTTTCCTTGTCATAGAAGACTTGCCTCTGTCCAAGTGCCTACATAGGCCATTCCCCAGCAGCAATGCCAGTGAAGTACCTTGCTCAAGAATCTCAACAAGGTGCCAGCAGTGGGAATATGAACTCAGGACCCTTAGGTCCTGATGCCAACCACACTCACCACTGAGCCACATTGCCTGGTTCAGGGAAGATATAATATAGAACACATTTTACAGATGGTGGCATTTTCATTCTGTCTCCTCTTGGATACGAAACATGGGTTGGCACAGTTTATTCATGTGATGTCACATAAACTGCCCATCAACCATAATAACTAAATATGCCCCAGATTTTGGACTCCAACCACAGAATTCCAGCAGTCATAGCTGATGGAGTTTATCACAAAGATATATGACACATTCATACATCCTTCTAAATCTAAATCTGTTGCTAATATCAAGAAACAATGCATTCAACCATGCGGTCAATGGAGGATGATTCCCGAATCAAGAAAGTAGACTTAATGGGACTCTGCATAGGTGACCTACTACCGGTCTATTATGCATAGCTTCCTGCACATTGTTTGAGCGGAAACAGGTGTACCTTGACCATTGTTGGTGCTTTGTGATTTAGGCCACTGAAACACACCTGTTACTTATTACAACATTTGCACATATCTATCACAACCTGGTTGTGTTCCAAGTTGTGCTTTCTTTGAATGACACATGGCATGACAACAGCTCCACCGACTAAATCTGCCAACTGGCTGCACGAGAGTCCCTGATTTTCCTATGGCTATTGTTAAATAGTAACATGTTTAATGAATCACACGACCACATACATTTGTATACTAGGGAACTGTTTGGCTAGAGCTTTTTTGTAGGAAGGACAGAGAAAACCTCTGTAAATTAATCAGCTTAGGATTGACATCAGCCTGCAATTTAAGTCAGGAGTGAAGGCCTCATGTAGTGCTGGCTTATCTAACTAGCTAAGAACATTTTACAAACAACACCTCATACCTGCCAGATCGCTAATCCTCTTATGTTGGGGATTACTTTTCATCTGCAAAACTTTGTGGGTGAGATCAGTCATGGACACCTGGTTGCTGATGTTGTTGTTGTTGTTGTTGTTGTTAATATTACTGTTGTTGTTCACTCTCCTATTTCCACCTAGAAAATGCAAATCTGATGTTACACTATAATTTACAATACTTTATCTGAAAACAAAGTCGCACAATTTTTTTTAAAGCTCTGATCACTGAATTTTAAAGAGCAGCAAATTTACTGTGTAAAACACGATGTCGTGGTGATGGTGTAGCATGTGAAGCAAGCAGTGCTGAGAGAGAAAGACGGATATGTTTAAACATGTGTACAGTAGATATTAATTAATTCCCTGCAGTTAGCAACGAATTGGATCTTTCACCAATGTCCAAAATGCTTGTTCTTGCTGAGATAAAATCTAAGAATTTCATGCTGTGAAGAAAAATTCCATTTTCCTTTCTACTTTGATTACTGAAGTATGGCATTTACTTTAAGCTTCTTCCAGCTGCCCCCAAGTCAGTCAGTCATCATGTTACTAAGAATTCTTTTAGCAAAATTTATTCTTAATTTTTTTCATGTCGTAGTAATTTTAGAGAAATCAGTCATTCTGCTGAAAAAAACTAAAAGTAATAGTTTATAATGTTATCTCCCTTACATTATTGAGGTATAAAAATGGTCTAGGGGAAGTAACTTTATTTTGTACAACAATGTTTTACTATATTTCTGCTGAGTTTGTTGTTCCCCTCTTTTTTTTAAAAAAAAAGTTAATACCCTGTGGCATTACCACCAATAAATAATACATCTACCAGAAGATACCTAAATTAGATAATAGGAAACACAAGTTTTATCTCACTTACATTTGAGAATAATTGCTTAGCTGATCTGATCAGATTATGTGGATATCTACTACAAATTCTCAGCTGCCACAGTTTGATCAGAAGAAACAGAGCCATTCCCATGATAAGCAGAGAAGTTTGCCTGTACAATTTCACTCCATAGTTGAAAGGTTTTTCTAAAACCATTTTCTGTTTCCAGCTCTATCTAGAAGCCAACAACTACTATGCCAGGGTAGAAATTGAAAAGTGAGCAAAGAACTCAGTAGTAGTTTGGTGTAAAAGTAGAAAGATTTGAAAAGCAAAGGTTCCTTTTCCAATGATAAGTTAAAATCTAAGTTTCTTCTGCAAAGTAAATTCGTTTATATTTTAAAAATAAAAAAAGCAGCAGCATGGAGGGTTTTAGCTATAAAAGGTATAATGTATGTCACTAAACCGCGAGTAGTTTTCATAGACTATACAACACATGCTTTCTTGCTCTCTCTCAGAACCAAAATGGCCACGCATGTCTTACCATTGTTAATTATGTTGGGTAATTCAGGCAGTATAGACATAGATGGTGCCTTATTCCCCAGCCGCCCCTTTAATTTGTTCTGAAGGTTTCGTGCTGTGTTGAGACGGTTAGTTCTTGTAACCAGTGCATTCTGCCATGGGATCTAGAAATAGAAAAAGTAGTGCTGAAGTTAGTGCCTGCTTGCTAACCACCGGCGAGAAAGGAAAACGTGCTGTGCTGTGCTAAGGGGCGAGAGAGAGAGAAAGAGAGAGAGGAGCCGTTGGTCAGTAGATCGAAATTAACGTTAACCAAATTTTAAACTGGAAGAGATAACTGGATCTTCAGCAAGCAGATATTCGCAATGGAGAGTCTTAGAACAAAGCAGGTTTATAGAGGTTTGTTCTGGTGCAAAAGACAAAGATGTCTGCATAAAGCATTTATTCACCTGAAGCGTGTATATAATAAACTGTTAATTTAAGATATATACATAACGTACCTTTTATCATCATAGCACTGAATGCTACCAAGATTAGCAAGAATGACAAAAAAAAAAAAACCTTGCAAAGTTTGCAGGATAATTTGACAGATTAACAAACAGTAGAGCCCGAATCTGGTGGTTTTGGTCGTACAAACAAAATAAAAAGATAACCATATCAAGCTGAAAGGGCAAAAAAAAAAGAGAGAGAGAGATATATTTTGTAAACACTTTTTTATGCAAAAGTATAATTTCTAGTTTTTAAATTTCTGCTTGCTCTGATGTTGTCTCATGGGATGAAGCAGTTATGTAGTCTGGTTTTCAAAAATGAGAAAATCATGAATATATAATGGAACTTGTTGACCTTCACAATCAGTATCAGTATCCACTGACTGGGGAGGCCATCTTTATGGGAAAATTTCTGCTTTTTGATGAGCTAGCCATTCTTCTGTGAGTTACCCCTTCCTGGCTGAAGATGGTTTTATGAAGAATACTGCACAAGATTTTTCTTTCTTTCTTGATACCTCAATTGTTTATGGTTGTCCAGTATCACCGATCTTTAATAATGTCTCCACCAGAGAACCATACAGATGGAGCAGTTTTCCAATCTAGTACCCATTAATGGTACATCCAAGTCTTCTTTTTTAAGTGATGCGAATATTGTTCCTTATGGTTTACTAAATACATTCCAATAAAACAGGTTCAGAGCTGAAATATTAATATACTCCTAGACTTTGCTTGGTACTGCATACTAGTTTTCAAGGTACTAAATACTTGCCCAAAGCAGCTTGAATATTTACTCTTGGTAAGTGACAGCATCTACATCCACAGAGGTAAGAAGTTTTAATCACTGCTTTTGTCAAACCCTGTCCGACTAATGCCATGGACAACATCGATGGTGATTATATAGCTAATCCTTGAATTAGGGTTATTCAGGCTACTCTGTACAAAGTATACAGCAGCCATACTACCAAGAAATACTTTCAAGTAACAAATACTCTATAGGAAATGTGTCGTTTATTTAACGGTCTTCATGAGCAACCAGACAAAAAACTCAAGCATTATACTTTGATAAATGTGCCCTGATCTGTCATCCTGACTAATGAATGACATTTTACTAAAAGGAAATGTATAAATGATAAATCAGAAACAAAATGGTTATGCATGACGAGTTGTGGTATAATTTAAAAAATAAGAATTATTTTGGGTTATACAATAATTTTTGGCCATTACTTTTTTTTTTTTCAATCTTCAAGTTAATTTTAGTATTTTTTAAAATGTTTCATCAGTTTTGTGTTGTTTGTTTAAGGTTTTGCTGGGAGAAGAGTAGTCTGCACGTACCTCAGCCTCATCGGGTTCAGGTATGTCTACCTCTTCCTCCAGAGATTCTGTATTTACTGTGCTGGTAATGAGCGACCCACTGTTCATGTGATCACCAATCAAGTCGGGCTGCTGGCTGTTACAGGTGACATTTACCTCAGGACTGCTCTCAGGAGACGGTTGAGAATGGCTAGTGGTTGCACTCACATGATCCTAGAGTACAGTAAACAACGTCAAGCTACCTCTTGTGGAGATTAAAGGTTCTGGCTAACATGACGTGTGTGTGTGTGTGCATTTAATGTAATCTACATAACGAAAATTACTGATGATACAAATCTCAATACATTTATAACTAAAAATCTGCCAGAACATCTCTTAAATTGAAATAAAACAAATAATAGAGCAGTGGTCAACATGGGAAAAAAAAAAAAAATTGAATATTTAAACTATAATGCTATTCTAAATCAATCGATCTTCAAATGAGAGAAAATTAAAAGGCCCACATAGAAGATCAGAACACATGGTCATGACTATGATCTTTATAAGCTGGTTAGAAATTTTATACATAAAGATCTGCTTAGTTGCAGTTTGAAATATACAGACGATCTGGACAGAATCCCCACCTCATCAAAAGACAAATTATGCCACACACACACATTCTCTTCCCATCAGAATTGCAGTGTATCATTCAAAAGTTGATGTGGAGTACAGATCAAATGCTCAATTGATGAAAACTGAAAGTCCATTTATATATTAAGTTTTACTAGGGTATAAAGGGGAACAGCCATATACTGATCTCTATTTGAAGCTAATAATATTTTTCTATTTTGTCAATTATCATTATCAGATAGAAAAACAAAAATACAATTGCTGTACTTGTTCTGAATTTTTTAAAAAAAAGTCTTTATAAATAAATGCTTAGAAAATCACTACCATGGATATATCTGTTGATGTGGTAAAGTGAGTCTGTGATGGTCGCTGAAGATGGAAAATATTTTAGACAATCTAAATCAAGCTAAGATTAACTCAACAGATTTTGTTTGTATTAATATTACTATTTTTAAATACAGTAATAGTTACTGGGTCTGCAGATGTTGTCTGAATTCATTAAGGGGACGGCTGAATAGTGTTCTTTTGAGCATTTCCAAACCTCAGCAAAGTCCTGATTTTGTAGGGCTGTTCTGAATTTGTCCTCTCCAAGTTCAGTTCAGCCCTAGGAAGGATGAACAAGCATTGAAGGAAAAGCAATATTATTTCAGACAATAAGTGAATCTAACTTGAGTTCAAGGAAAACTAAATTAATCCCTGTTCTGTTTTTCTCCCACTCTGTTAGATTTTTGCCATCTGTAATTACAAATAATGCCTGTATTTGTATTCTACACAGCCATTGTGTCTTAAAATCAGATTCATCCAGATTTATTGCCAAATTAGATGTACAAGCTATGCATGGTTAGCTTAATGCTATCCTCTATCAATATTCCCTTGAAAAGCACACGACATAATTGGGGGGAAGAGGAATCAAATTTCCCCATGGTAATCAGTTTATCAAATAAGAAAGCCAAGTTCACTACCTGGGATTTCCGTCTCTCTGCTGAAGATGCAACTTGTAGTGGGGTCACTGTCAAACATTCTTCTACTTTTTTGTTTCCATCTTCTTTGCTGTCTTTATGCTAGAAGAAATTATCAAAACAAGATCAAATTGTTCTGCGGCATATACATTTAATGGTCACTTAAATCTGTAGACCAGTGCTCTGAAAATTGCTGAATCTGTACTTATCTGTGTTCAAGTGTCGGTGGTCTTCTGTTAGACAGGGAGTTTTAAAACACTGAAGCTGAGATGATATGGTTATTAAAATATCATTTTCTAACATCTTTTTTTTTTTTTTTTAAACTGCTATTAAGAAATTTTAGAAAAGTTTTGAAAAATCTTGTCTCCGTGGAAGCATTTGAGGGCTAAACTTCTCTAGTCTTCCCTTACAATGAAGCATCAAATGGCATGCCTTATTTTAAAACATCTATTATTTTATGTATAATAATACAATTCTCAACACAGCCAGTTTGTACAAGAGAAATGTGGCAATTGGAAGAGATTATCAAACTTAAACATCAGCTGTCAGGGTACCACCACATGAGAGAATTTAATGACTACTCGTAAATTTTTTGAAAAAAATTTGCACACTGGCTTCAGGTATTTTGGGAATTAAAAAATAATTCATTATTTTCTAACTGAATGACCACATAAACACAACCCTATTACCTGCTGTTCTTCATTCTTATTTTGACTGTTACAGTTCTGGTATTCGTTTCCTTTGTGCTTTTTATTAGCATAAAACTCTGGTCCATGGACAGTCTTCACATGCTTCCGTAGTGAACTTGGATCTGTGTATCGCTTGGTACAGCCAGGTGCTTTGCAAATGTACGGTTTCTGTTCAGACAATAGAGGAGTTTTATTGAAAATCTCTGATGCTGATAATAGACAGAACTAAAATACAGAATAATCAAATTGAGCTTTACCTAAGAATGTACAAGCCATTTGGTAAAGCTTATAAACACAATCACATGGTCAGTCACACTGTTTTTCTCCATTAAGGTGAATATTATTATAGAACATATAAGGAAAATGTTATTTACAATCACAAACATCTTAACAACAGAAGAATCAATTAAAGAAGGGAAAAGTTGTTGCAGCTGCTAACTAAATAAACAAATAAAACAAACGTTTCTTGATTTTTAATTTAGGGATTTCTGTACTTGTGAAAGAGAGATTAATCAGTGTATAAAATTTGAGATGGATGGAGTTAATACCTAAATACTTACAGCATTGGAGTGTGTCCGATTCTGATGCTTAGCTCTGTCCGAGGCATTACTGAAAGCCTTGGTACATCCTGGAAATTCACACATGTACGGTTTCTCTCCAGTGTGTGATCGAAGGTGAGTCTTGAGGTTTTCTAATCTGGAGTATGCCTTGGAGCATCCTTCAAACTGAAACACAACATTTAAAAATCTTTTTCTTTTTTTTTTAAAAAAACCACCTCATCTATTTTTAAAACCTATTGAATAACTAACCCAGCAAGAAGCAAAGAAATTTGTACCTTTGTTGCAAACTGTATTGCAGTGTAATCTGTATCCTATTAGGTCATTACAAAAGTTTTGTCGGTTTTTATGTTATGTTAATTTGGGTTCATTTTTTGTCTACTGGTGAAGGTGTATGTAGATATGTCATATACCGTTTTGTTACGTGTGCTTTGGCAGACATTATGCAAAACCTACCTTTTTAAAAATCATAAAATGGATATTTGTTTCAGGGTTCTGGGTGAAGTGTGGATAGAAACGTTTTTCGTGCCATTTTGCTTCACGAGTTCAAACTCGGCCACAAAGCAACTCGTAACATTAAGCAGGATTGGGGCGAGGACACAGCAAATGAGCAGTCAGTACAACGATGGTTTGCAAAGTTTCGATCAGGAGATATGAGCCTCGAAGATAAGGAATGTAGCGGACGTCCTTCCAGCTGTGATGAAAACCGTCTGAAAGCCTCAGTTGAAGCTGATCCAAGAAAAACAGTGCAAGAAATTGCTGGAGAGCTCGACATAAGCACTGCAACTGTATCCTGGCATCTTGATGCAATCTGCAAGGTGGAAAAGCTTGACAAGTGGGTGCCTCATGAGTTGAATGAACAACAACAAAATCGTTGACTGGAAGATCTGTTCTTCCCTTGTCATAAGAAACTAAAACGACCCATTTCTTGACTGAATCATTACGTGTGATGAAAAATGGATCCTTTACGACAATCACAAAACGATCAGCACAGTAGCTCGACAGAGACAAGGAACCTAAACCTAACCACATTCCAAAACTCATCCTTCACCAAAAAAAAAGTGATGGTTACTGTCTGGTGGACCGCAGCTAGTGTCATTCACTATAACTTCTTGCAAATTGGCAAAACCATCACAGCTGAAAGATACTGTCATGAATGAAATGTTGTTCACCAGAAACTCCCAACAACAGCCAGCATCGGTGAATCGAGGAAGCCCAATCCTGCTCCACAACAATGCTCATTTTCATGTTGCAAAAGTGACTCTTCAGAAACTGAACAGGCTGGGGTACGAAGTTCTCCCTCACCCAGCCTATTCACCAGACCTTTCTTCCACAGACTATCACCTTTTCAAACATCTCGACAGCTTCCTCTGTACGAAATCCTCTTCCAACCAAGCAGCAACTGAAACTGATTTCCAACAGTTTATTGACTCCAGAAATCCAGATTTTTTTCAAAATGGTATAAATGCACTTGTTAACTCATTTACAGAAGTCTATTGATTGTAATGGAACCTACTTTGTTTAATAAACTTCACGTTCAGCAACGAGATGAAGTTTCAATGTTGCGGTAAAAAAAAACCGACAAAATGTTTGTAACAGCCTATTACTAAGAGATATACAAACATGAGACCTCTGTTAGCTGTAAGGAGATGAACTTGAGGGTTGTAAAGGACTTTAGATGGACATGTAATATGAACATGCAATGGTAGAAAATAGCATTAACATTATTCCTATAACAAATAAAGACAAAGGCTTGAATATTGCTGAAGTTTTAAAATACTCTTTTCAGGCAGTTTATTTGTCCTTTTTTGTTATTATATATATATATAATAATCACACCTGAATATGTATATGAGAGAATAGCATAATTAGACTTCTTAAAGACCAAGAATGTTTTGTTTTCAGACATCTATTCAATGATCTGTATCCAGTTGAGCCTTTCTTTTTTTAATTTTTTGTTTTAGTACAACAGAAAAAGGTGATAAGTTATATGAAGGATTAATTAAAATATCTCAAGTAATACTAAATATATATATAAAATAATGTAGTGTGTTACAAAAAGATTTTTCTCTTGTTGATGTTTGTATGAATCCAATATTAGATTTGTTATAAAAAGACTTGGTTTTTCTGAGAATTACTGAAAGAATGTAGGAATTGCAGTACTAATCAAGTATAACCCTAACCCCGCCATCACTGTGCCTTGTTGGGGAGGTGGGTGGTGGTGGTGGCACTTCTGTCTTCAGCAAGAAATGGAAAATACCTACAATTCCCACTAGAACTTTGTTTAGCTGGGAGGAGGTAAACCATAATTCCTGGAGGAATCCCATGCCAGTGGAACTATGCAGAAAAGCAAAAAGGAACCACGCTGTAGAAGGTTCACCGAACCAAAGTCAGTCCCCAGAGGGAGTTAATTCTCAGGCCCTTGGCCACCAGTATACCAGTATGCATCACACTCAGCTATTCATTCATTCATTGCCCATTTGTTATGTTACTTTCCTCAGTGCTTCAGTGAGGAAAGTCGGTCGGTTGGTCAACAACAAAAATTGGTTGTTGAAAATAAAAAAAATGTCCGCAACTACACCTGAAGAGCCACGAATAATCTCGAGAATTTCTCACCTGACTTTTTTTTTTCTTTTTCCCATCACTTCAGAAAGGTAACCCTAACCCTGACCGATGCCTTCATTTGAAATAATGAAGCAGACACCAATGAGCTCTTTACTGATATGTTTGATCTTTTGGGTTTAGTCTTATAGAAATTATCTGAAGATCACAGGTGTTGTTGATTGATTGTCCGGCCTACCATTAGCTTTGATAGCTCCTGCCTGTGGCGTTGACTGAAGAATCTTCGCTAGTCCGAGAAACTTGCTGTCAAGGAAGAAACCGAGCCAAGTCTTTTGAAAAACGTAGCAGACTTTTAATTAAAGGCAGCCACTCTCTTTCGGTAAGAATGGCAACAATAAAAATTACTGGTTTCCTAAATCAAGATCACTTTTTTTTAATCTAATCCCAGATAAGCTTACAATTAAATGCTGCATGACAAGTCAGCAACACCTACTAACTTTACTTACTGTGCACTTATGTGGTTTTTCCCCCGTGTGCCGCCGCATGTGGACAACGAGCATGTACTGCGCCTTGAATGGTTTCTCTTCTCGAGAGCAGTCCCGCCACCGGCAGACAAAGGACTTCTTATTAGCCTGGATGTGGTCCTGGTTAATGTGCTTTTGAAGGCAAGGAAAAATAAAACAGAATTACAATGGTTACTAGTAGGAATGAGGTGAAAACAAAACCTTGGCTCTTCAAATCATACAGCAGAACCAGCCTCACAGAAGGCTGGCATCCGTAAAGTCCATTTGTTTATTACAGTCTCCATAATGAAGGAATATAGGACCAAGAAAAATGTGTTCCTTTTTTTTTTTAGAAACGCTTTAAGGTGTAAACTTTGCCTAGGCATGCTTTAACGGGCAAACTTTGCCAAGGCATGCTTTAACGGGTAAGCTTTACCAAGGCATGCTTTAACGGGTAAGCTTTGCCAAGGCATGCTTTAACGGGTAAGCTTTGCCAAGGCATGCTTTAACGGGTAAACTTTGCCAAGGCATGCTTTAACAGGTAAGCTTTGCCAAGGCATGCTTTAAAGGGTAAACTTTACCTAGACATGCTTTAACGGGTAAGCTTTGCCAAGGCATGCTTTAAAGGGTAAGCTTTGCCAAGGCACGCTTTAAAGGGTAAACTTTGCCAAGGCATGCTTTAAGGGTAAGCTTTGCCAAGGCACGCTTTAAAGGGTAAGCTTTGCCAAGGCACGCTTTAAAGGGTAAACTTTGCCAAGGCACGCTTTAAAGGGTAAACTTTGCCAAGGCACGCTTTAACAGGTAAACTTTGCCAAGTTCCAGAGAAAACAGATTTCTCATGTTTTTTTTTTAATGGATAACTGTCTACACACATCATTATTTTAAATTGGTATCCATAAACTGCAATAGTGATGAGGCTTGAGAGAGTATTTCCTCACGTCACTGCTTATGTGAGAACAATAAGTGCTGATGTACACACACCCTGACGAGCTCCTCCTGGCTCTCAAACTCGCGTATGCAGTCCTCCCAATGGCAGTTAGTTTCTATAAAGTCCGGCTCTCCCTCATGAGGTACATGGCTAGCTCTGTTTTTAATGTCATCTGCCACTTTCTCATCGTCGTCATCTCCATAATCTGATGCTGGAATTAAAAAAACTTATTTAGGTATCACAATAAGAACACACCATTTTATTTTCCCTTTAAATTTTCGTTTTTGTTTTAAAGAATCTATCATGCTTAAACAAAGTCAAGGTAAATTATGTACATGTTTGGGAAAGTTGGTTTTTAAATATAAAATGCAGTCTCTCAATAGTTACCTTTACAGAATATGCTAAAAAGAATATCCATAATTAGTAAATTGTTATTTTTTAGAAAGAATACAGGTACTGCTTGTTAAGTAAAGTGTGATTATTTTAGATAAATACCAGGGTCACCTTTAAATTTATCCAACCAGGTATTTAAAGATGCTTGTGCATATAATGTGAAGCTAAAAGAACTTAAGAACTAAATCATACAACTAAATTCCTATTAGATATATAAACACACACACACATACATACATACATATATAAATGTTTAGGAAGGGCAGGTGAGGCTTTAGGTTTAAAAAAAAATTGTTTTTTAAAAACATATTTCTACATCAGATAAAAGGTCAAAAGTCCTGCTTAGATTTAATGAGGGTAAATACACTAATGTGATTGGAGCTATGTGAAATCTGGTGAAACATAACTGAACATATTTAATGTGTCTCAAGGCTCATTGAATCCTTGGGACATGTGAAATGTGTCACAACATTCTATTGATTGATCAGCTCTTACCCCTGGCAAACTACTGACTATCACTGCTGTGCAGGATTACTTCTTGCTGCCATCATCAACACAGAATCATCAGTATCAGGTATATGTAGTATTTATAAGCAGACTGTCAGAAACCATCTAAAGAGAGACAGGCATTCGACATCACTCTTTCCAGTTGTGTCAGGCCCACAGGGTCCTGAGCTCCTACGATGGCAACAACTTGGTTTAGTTGTCTTCTACAGTTGGAGCAATGTGGCTAATATGGCAGCAGGAGCAGACATGCATCCTTCAAGACTTATCTAAAGACTTCTTGCATTTATAGGCAACAGATTCAAAGCAGTCATCACTTGTAAGAGGAGACCATAATCATATACTGCCATTCTCTGTTTCATAACTTGTAAGATCAAAGTTTTGTGAAATGATGACAATTTTTCTCTTGTGTCATCTTAGTCCAAAATGTCTGCACTGATTTATAATTTTATTTAAAAAGTTTATGCATTCATTTTATTTTTAAGATTACATGTGATCCTAGGAAAGTCTGATTCCTTCCAACATGAACATGATCAAAGTTTGTCAAGTGCAGAATTACCAACTTATACATAATTAAAGATATTCATTATCATTCTACAGTAGTTTCAACATTGTAGACGGAAAGTGCTAATGTTGCCTTCAGAACCAACATCAACAGCTATTAATTATTGTGGCAATGCAGTGACAAGTAAACATACTAGATTAAAAAGGTTTAATACCTGTAATACTTAGTTGTAGTTAAAAACACCAATCTGGTCAGTTAACAAGCCATGAAGTTATTTCTACCATGTTTATTTGTTGTTTTCTTTAATGCCAACTAAATAATTTTTAGTATGGGGAGGAAGTAAAAAGCACAAAGGCTCACTTCACATCCAACATTAATTCACTGATATCATATACAGACTACAATTAATATCACGTACAGAAGACAGATTTTTTCATGTTGTGTTTGTTTGTTACTAATAAAAAAGGTGGTTAATTGGGTGACCAGGGTTTTGTGTTCTTCAGTCAAGGGCAGCATTAACCAGCTGATACTGATCAATTCCAGAATTTTTACATTGATTGCTTGCACCAAGATCATTTGGCCAGAAACACAGCCACAAACACACATGTCTTTGGTATGTTCAAGGGGATGGGGAGAAGCCCAAAAATATTTATTGAAAGATCACGCTCACTTCATTCTAAATTCATGATACATTGCTCGATCTTCCTCTTGCCATAATTCCCACTAAAAAGAAAAGACAACGATGCTGCCAACATGCCAAGAAGCAATAATTTCAGTTCCACTTCAACTCATCTTTCCTAAATTAGGCAGTAAGAAACACAAGCTGCCAGTGCTCATTAAAACCACTTTGCCCCTTGTTTCTAAAGTGAGTAAACTAAGTTACAAAGATGGTGCACTGTTCACAATTGGAGTTGATTTTGCTCACTTCTGTTTAGACAGTACCTGAAGCACTTGTGCAGGTATCTGCAATCAGGACCAAGTCAGATACAGTACATCTGCTGCTTATCCAGGTACATAGCATTCTTCTGCAGGTTCACTCTGTTATGACTCGTTCACGGGCCGGAATTTTGTTTTCTGATGGCTGTTTCTTGCAAACAATTACCTTCCATAAATACCAATGCATTCACTACATTTGGAGATGAACCAACCATTCACATAACGAAACCACTGGTACCCTGCCATTCAAGCACTGTTGCTGAATAGCATCACACAGGATAAGATCGCAACACAGCGTGTAACTAGTACGTAGTTGTGTGTGTGGAGCACACTAGGCCTTTCTCAACTTAATCTTGTGGCAACTGAGTGCACTCATTATGTATGCCCCTTCCTACGTTCCTAAGGTTAATCTGAGCAATAAGCTTTTAAATTATCATGTGTTGTTGTTGTTTTTGGTTGACAAAATGATTTTCCTACCTTGTAGTACATTTTCATTTTCTTTTTTTATTTTGGTTCTTTTAGCTATTTCTGCCGAATGTTCCATGGTGCTGCTGCTAACCACGCTGCTGCCAGCCTCTTTGGTTGTTGTCGAAGGGATCTGCTGAGAGAAACCAGTCACCTACAGCCATTCACATAGATGTCTATCTGTCTCACAGTCCAGCACACCAGATAAAGGCTTACAAAACTGGGGGAGGGACCAAAACTCGGAATGTGAAAACGAAATTTGGATATACCAAACAAATTAAGTCAAAAGTGGTTTAGTGCTGACAAATAAATAAATAAATAAATAAATAATAATAAAAAAATAAAGTATAAACTACCAATTTAAGATGCACACATTTCTAGAGTAGAATTTTCTGAAGAAATAAAAACTATGATTTTAGTCCAGCTCTCAGATGTTGCACTCTCCCAACAAAACAAATGATGTAATTTTATCTTAATTTTGGGAATTCCTCACAACTTTTAAAAATATAAGGGACATTTAAATGAAAGCAGGCTTGATGCCATAACATCTAGTTTTTCTATATATATATCTTTTTAAAAAAAGCTCAATTAACAGTTGGCTAACGCCTTATCCCATGTATATGAAATCTTTAAAATTGGTTTTAAAAAATTAATTGAATAGAAATGAGGGAACTGATATCACTTGCTTGGGGAAATTTTCAACAAATATTCACATTTTTGCAGTCTGAAATTGGTGAAGAACCCAGTCAACAACCTTATGCCAAGAGAGCCAAATATCCCCTTTCTGATAAGCAGAAGTGCAGGGTATAATTTAAGTTTGACGATGTGCAAATTCACATGAGACCAATGATATATTCTAAAATATACCTCATGTGACCAGTAAGAGATTGAAACTCAGTCTTTGAATGAAAATACAGATACAACTGTATTTTGGCTAGTGAAACAGATCTTTTAAAATTCAAAACTGATCTGTATGATATAGAAACCTACTTGAGGAAAGGCCAAATGAATAAACCCTTTTTTTTTTGGTATGGTATGTTCAGTGACTTTATTTGAAGGTAATTGAGAAAGAACCTTAGAAGGTCATACTTGAATAGATATAGATAGGTTTGAAACTTACACAGAGCCCATTTGCTGAAAAGTGATCAAACCTTTTTAAAAGTATTTGTTGTTTCTACCTCAACAACATCACTCGGGCAGATAGTATTCGCTTACTAAAAACACATTTCACTTTTCGTTAACCTGTATGTATGACCTCTTGCAATGTTTTGTTGTTGTTTTTACTCTTTTTAAATGCTTTTAACAACAAAGAGCCGTATAAATTTATCTTTCCTCGCTGAAAAAAAAACAACAGAAGCTGAAATCTGTCACACTTCACCCCAGAAAGTTTAATAAGACAAACAAAAGCTACCAAAGCCTCCGCTGTCTTTCTTCATAACTCAGTTGAGGAATAACTTAGAAAACTTCTCTAAACATTAAAAAATGTCCACATCCATTCTGAGATGAGGATATTCCATGCTTGAATCACATACTCCAAAAGAGGTCTCACTAGTGATTTCTAAAGAGGAGCTGGAATGCCTGATTTACAGAAGCTTTACCAAACCTAAGATGTTCTCAGGCACTGACGGTGTTGCAATAAAATCAACCCAAAATTAACACAAGATGAACAGATTGTGTAAACTCTGTGTAGCAGGACAGACACAAAGCTATACAACTTGGGAATAAAACTGACCTATTTTTCAGTCAGTCAGTCCAATGGATGTATGCTTTTGAAAAAAAAAAACATTAAAGACATTGATTCCATCATAACTGTCCTGTGCAATAAGGGTATCAATAAACCTCAAAACATCTAGCAACATCAAAAGGGAATTTTAAATAGAATTTTTAATACTGAGCCATTGTAGAAAATTATATGCTTAGAGAAGACAAACACTAAAGATATTATTACCACATTTACAATATTGATATAGAAAGTGATGAGTATAATATGAATCTTCTTTTAATAACATACAGGACCCATTTGATATGGCATTTACTTAGAGGGTGTTTTTCCTACTATTTTTACTAAATTTTAACATTCTGTCAAATTTTCTGTTAGCAATTTTATATAAAAATAAGATTTCTTTCTTAGTTTCTGAAGCAAAATTCAATTAGGATTAATAACAAAGTAATAAATATTCTAAAATGAATATTTTACAGAAAAAAAGTTAATAGTATGTTAATGATATTGAAGTCAGTTTGTTAATAAATTGAAGTATGCAGATGTTGTCAAATTAAAGGTAAGGTACTACTAATTTAAATATTAGTCAACTACAAAATGATTTGAATATATTGTCTATCTCTACGATTTTTAAGTGTAAGTGTATTCCTCTCAAGACTACAGTAATCCTAACAATCCATACAGCTTGGAGAATGATTTTATTAGGGAATTCCTGTTGAGAAGAAAGATCTGTGTTACTGTTCAATATATTAGGTCATTACAAAAGTTTTGTCGGTTATTATATTGTGTTAATTTGGGGTTCATTTTTTGCACGCGTGTGAAATGTATGTAGATAAGTTTTTTGTGTCATTTTGCCTCATGAGTTCAAACTCGGCCACAAAGCGAGCGAAGCAACTCACAACATTAAGCAAACATGGAGCAAAGACACAGAAAATGAGCGGTCAGTACAACGATGGTTTGTAAAGTTTCGATCAGGAGATGTGAGTCTCGAAGATAAGGAATGTAGAGGACGTCCTTCCAGCTCTGATGACGACCATCTGAAAGCCTCAGTTGAAGCTGATCCAAGAAAAACAGGGCGAGAAATTGCTGGAGAGCTTGACGTAGGCACTGCAACTGTTTCCTAGCATCCTGACACAATCGGCAAGGTGAGAAAGCTTGACAAGTGGGTGCCTCACGAGTTGAATGAACAACAAGAAAATCATTGCTTGGAGATCTGCTCTTCCCTTGTCATAAGAAACTAAAATGACCCATTTCTTGACTGAATCATTACGTGTGATGAAAAATGGATCCTTTACGACAATCACAAAACGATCAGTACAGTAGCTCGACAGAGACAAGGAACCTAAACCTAACCACATTCCAAAACCCAGCCTCCACCAAAAGAAGGTAATGGTTACTGTCTGGTGGACTGCAACTGGTGTCATCAGACAATAATGTCTTGCAACCTGGATAAACCATCACAACTGAAAGGTAGTGTCGTGAATTAGCATTGTTCATCAGAAACTCTTTCAACAACAGCCAGCATTGCTGAATCAAGGAGGCCCAATCCTGCTCCACAACAATGCTCATCTGAATGTTGTGAAAGTGACTCTTCAGAAATGGAACATGTTAGGGTATGGAGTTCTCCCTCACCCAGGCTACTCACCAGACCTTTCTCCCACAGACTACCACCTCTTCAAACACCTCGACAGCTTCCTCCGTATGAAATCCTTCTCCAACCAAGCAGCAACTGAAACTGCCTTCCAACAGTTTTTTTGACCCCAGAAATTCAGATTTTTTCCAAAATGGTATAAATGCGCATGTAACTCATTGGCAGAAGTCTATTGATTGTAATGGAACTGACTTTGGTTAATAAACTTCATGTTCAGCGACGATATGAATTCTAAGCTGACAAAACCTTTGTAACAACTTAATAACTCAAGGATAAGCAGTAGTCAAGTGATAGGTAGGGCAAATAGAACTATTTGCAAAAGTTTATTGTTCCCTTATTTAAACACCACATTTAGAGTCTACAGTTTAGCAAGCATATACATACCTGTGACTCTATTTTAGTTGGCTGTAGCATTGATTGTGATGTGGGAGGCAGCACTTGTCCGCTGCTCTGCTGCCTGGTCAGCATCGGGTGCATGACTGGATAGAAGAATGGTGAGGGCGGGAACGCCCCAGCTTGGCGCAAGTAGGGATTTGGTGGTAGTGGCTGATGAGCAGGGCTGGCGGCTCCAAAAGAGGCTGAAAATTATTAAATGAAACAATATCAGACACTTCACACACTGATGTTTAATTATTAAAAGCATTATCAGTAAATTCTGTTAGAGCCATACCTAGGTTTTTACCTGGCAATAGCTCTTTATTGTTCCCAACCCCCTTTTTTTTTGCATAATAGTTCCAATAATGTCAGTCAGTTTAGAATTAGTTTAAATGTTTGCACATTTTATGTACGCCATATTCAGGGCTTCCTTTGTTCCGTTCTCTCTTATTCCTTGTGTTCATAAGGCTTATGATTTGTCTGTTATTTTTTTCCAATATCCAGTATTTTCTCTCCCCCGTAGAATGGCCAGCCAGTTTGTTGTGACACCTCCATCTCTCTGATATTGTCGCTAAGGTTGTATGGCTACTTAACCCCTGGCTTATTCATTCACCTGTATTTTGTTGGTGAGTGCGGCTATTTCAGAATGAGATTAGAAATTGCAAACTCCTTCAAATAAGCCTCTGACAGATTATGACAGCCTGTGAACAATGATTGGCATGTGTGTGGCCCTCTCTACATTGTTGACAGCTCTATCCAATGGCTTTACATGACATGTTTGTAGATAGCTCTTTCATGGTCTCTATCGTGAATTTAAATCCTAAGAGCCGAAATCTGCTTGGCAAATCCTTTCAAGTGGTTTTAGTACTTGGACATTATTAGTCAGTTCCTAAAAAGAAGAAAGGCTAACTTTTAAAATAATTATAACTAAAAAATATTCAAAACCCTTTTATTAGTTTCTGGTTGTAACTCTGGTCAAAATATCCGATTTTACAGAATTCTGAAACCAAATATCTTCTATAGCATTTGGGCAGGGCTGCAGAGATACGATAGCACAGGAATATGCTTTAGGCATAATGCCCTCACAGGACTAGAGGAATCTGTCTGGTATAACAAACACCCATCCTGCAAACCATGACTCACACAGATTTCTCAAGCTTCCTTTCCCAGCCTCCACCAATACCTCAACCCTGCTGGATGATTTCTAACCCATGGATCCAAGCTTCAGACAGCCACTGCGCAGTTTGGAACTCCACCCCTACAGATTTGCAAAGTGACATCTGTAAGATGGTCTTGGTGGACACACACTGAACTGAATGCATCATTCTAGGTTTCATGTGTAATCAGATCTTATATTGAGCAGCATCATGAAAAGGCAAAAGTGGTGGTCCATCAGGAAATTTTACTGTTCTACTTAAAGAAAAAACAACAATCAAGCAAAATGTTGCTGTCAAGATATATTTAGAGAATTAAATGCTTTGTATATAAATATTTTATTTTAAAGAAGTTCCTTTACAAAGGTTTGCGATGCTCTTAACCAGAGTTTTTGATGTACTGACATGATTTTATTTTTGTTTTGCAGGGTTTAAGGTCCAAAATGGCTAATACAAGTGATTGTATACTGTGGAAGAAAGACCTGTGCCCAGCGTGTGGGTCCATGAATGGAAGTGGTCAAAAGTCAAATTTCAAGAAAATGCAGCACATTTTTGCAAGTGTTTGAAGACTGCCCCTTCGTGTCCAACATGGCTGGCATGGGAAAAGGTCGTCTTGATGACGTGCGATAACTCACTATGGGGGATTATAAAGGAGAATTTTGAGTATGCAACTGAAGCCCATAATCTAGATGTTTTTGAGAATTTGGAACTGCATCAAGATGTGCTTGGAGAGCAAGGGACAGCAGACAGAGATGAACTTTTTGTTAAGGAACTTTGTAACCACCCTGTACATAAAGTATTATATAAACAGTAAACTAAATTTATGAAAAAACAGAAAATACAATTTTTATTAAGTATACCTTCCTTGCCATCTTGATGTTCTTTTGTAAAAATCTCTTATTATCTATTTTTTAAAAGTCTATAAACTAAAGATGATATACAGAGTAAAGAATGTGGGGCTTAGTGTCTTATCTTACAAAAAAAAGAATTTTCAAAATTTTATTTTTGGTTCACTTAATAAAGAATCAAAACTAATCAGAAATTCATCTATTTAATTTGTCACCTTGATGTTAAAAATGGCAGGTTTGTTTTATTTAATTGTATTTGGCTGGGTTTGCCAATGTTGCCCCTGCCAGAAAAATTTTCCATTAATATTGATATTTTTGTTGCCTTTGAGAATTTATTTTGACTTCAGCAGCTTACCTGCAGACAGGTGACCATATGATCCACTAGCAGCACTGGAACTTCTGGAATTGTGTAACATGGGCGTTAGTTGAAGAGAACCTTCAGAACTGCGAGTCAAGCTTTGAATGTCAAGGTAATCGGAGATTGGGGAATGTGACAAGGCACGTTTTCGACTTTTACCAATGACAGATGGTCTTGGACTTGTCAACCTTGAACCTGCATTTGTAGAAGAAAACAACAAACAACAACAACAACAACAAAAATGACGGCCGATAAAGATTTCTTGTAGAATCGCTAGAAGAGATCCCCATGCAGTTTGTTTGTTACCTGTCTGTCTAGTTGTATCAGGGTTTGGGTTATTGCTTAGCACTGCCTACTGTGTGACAGTGTTTCACAGGCATGCCCGATGTTGTGCATCAACTTAGAATTTTCTAATTTTGCTTCATAAGGTCAAATTAAATATGCTGAATTTGCACAATAATGCTAAGCATTGAAGGACATACTGCTTTGTGGTTTTTCACAAACTTAGTGGAAAGTGAACAAAATTGTGAAATGTGACAATTTGAAATCTAATCCAAATAAAGGCATAAATCACGACAAGAAGTGGGACCCAGTTAAAAGTAGTCAAAGTCAGATGTTTAGAAGTTGTCATGGGTACAGCGTCAAGATACGAGCATAGATTTGAAGATAGATTTTAGTATTGTTATTTCTAGAGTGAAACAAAAGTTCTGGCTAAGGATGTAAGTATAAATGAACATTGGGTTTTTCTGATGGTTTAATTTGTGTGTTTATTGATATGTTTTGTAAGAATGTTTATTTCCAACTACCATGTTTCTCATGGCATGAGGTAGTTTCTGTATTTAGCTAACATACGCATACATAAATCCAATGATTGTCACACTAAATGAAGCAACATCTGATGCCATGCTGCACCTATGTGAAGATTCCTGAACACGCGAATCAGTAAACAAACATCCTACAAACTAAAGAAAAAGTAGTACTGAGACACGATGGAGAGACAGGAAGAAAATTAAGATGATGCATCGCTATAACAAACACATGGAAACAATGTGATCCAAGAAATGTCTACACATGCTTAAGGAATGAAGCAGTGGTAGGTAGGAAGTTTAATATGCACTTAGTGAAAACAAGTAAATTTTGTTAAAAAGAAAGAAAAAAATTACCTCAATTTAACAGAAATGTAGAGTTTGCAAAAAAAAATTTTTTTGGAAAAAAAGAGACAAAAGTATATTTGATAGTATTTACTCTTTGCAAATGTCAACAGACAGAAATAGTTATGATGACACACAGTGACAAGTTACACACAGTAAGTGCGATGGTGTTGATGAAGAATTGAATACAGGAGAACCCTGACTTACGTAGTTCCATTCAGCTATACGTAAGTCAATTTTCACGTAAGTTGAACTCACACACTTCTGCTTATTACCTTGCATCCACGCTGTCAACAATTTCCCCATCTTGGCAATCACACCAGTCCTTTGTTTCATTATCACCGTAGATTTCATGGGTGCAGATTCTTTGACGTATTCTTTTGTACGGTCTTTTTTTATCACTACTGTGTTAACGGTTGACACGGCCATGCCCAGGCCACGCGTAATAGAAGACAAAGTCCCGTCTTCACATTTCTTTATTATGCTCACTTTACGCTTCTTTGCGGAACCACTAGCACCACCTTTATGCTTTGGCGCCATGGCTTGCAATGGAAAAAATTATGTAAAAATGAAAATATTTACGCACAATTAAACTCACTTGATTAATACTAATGCACAACTGAGAGCGTGGGAGAGAGAGAAGCTGGCTGACTAATGCTCAGACTGCAGTGCATTACTCAACGGCTCAAAGTAGTGCCCGCTCATACCTGTACCCATACTTAGTGCTATGTAACATCTTTGCCGTATGTAGAATTTTTTTGGGAATTTCTTGCATAAAGTCAAATTTACGTAAGTCGAGGCTTATGTAGGTCTGGGTATTCCTGTAGTATTCACTGTTGATACCAAAAAACCTAGTTCACGTGTAATGGCCGATAAAGATCGTCCGTCCATCTTCATATTTCTTTATCATTTTTGTCTTCATTTCCAAGTCTATTTTAGTGTGTTTACACACGGCTCAGCTCAGAACTTTTACCACCACTTTGCCCTTTTCAGTGATAATTAGAGCGAATAAATCACTAGAAAACGAAAATTTTTGAAGATCACATAATAGCATCACAGAAACTCTGCTTAAGTTGCGGAAACGACTGCATAGTGACAGCAGCAGTGCCCTGCTAAGGTAACATAAATTCTGGGCTTACGGGAACTGTTTACGTAAGTCATGTATTATGTAACTTGGGGGTCTTCCTGTATTCCTGCTGTTCCAGAACCAGTGTTCATAATGACAAGCACTAGTTGCTGATACTGATTACACAGTTGCAGAAGTAGATATAGCACCATTGAGGGAGGAAAAAGAAATTACACAAGAAACACTGAAGCTAATGACTCCAAAGGTAGAAAAACATGTTAACGAAGATAACAACAAAAAAGAAAAGAAGAAAGTGAGTCCAGATAAATGCAACATAAATCAAGAGGTATTGAAAAAGAAAACAAAGTGTAACCTACTCACAGCATCAAAAAAACCAGCAGGGCATTATACAGAGAATAGCTAAGGCAAAGAGAAGCCACCATCAATATGAAGACTTTCATGACATTCCATCAACAGTGACCAAGTATAGTCTTACAGATACTTATTATTGAATTATTTAAGAAATAATTGATGTTAAGAAAATTGCATTATACACAGATTCTCCTGGTGGTACTGATAACAGATTTTCATTTGGCATTCTTATTTAGGTAGTGTGACTGGAAATGTGGCAGGGACATTGTGCCCTCCTTGCCTTATATACATACTTTCTAGAGATCCCGGCAATGTGATGCTTCCACTTCCAGGTGTAGGAGGGATATCTGTAAACATACTACGCTGGTTGAATCCAAGGTGTGGTGGGTAAGCTTCTATCAGTGAACTAGTACTCCCTAAAGGAAGACCTAAATAAAACAGATACATAGTAAGAAGCATTCTGTTCAAAATAATTAACCAACTTAACTGAATAATTAAGTGAAAAGTTACATGCAAATTTTCCCCCCTCCTTTCATAAAACACACACATTTACTGTTGCAATCCAGATTTTTTTTGAATGCAGTAACCCTTTCGCTGACTTCCTTCCCTTTATAGCTGCTGTCATGTTGGTAAAGCTTCATTTGGAGCCAAGTTCTGCTACATCAAGATTATGCAGGTTATAATGTCATCAGAACCCTACACAATAAGGTTTTCAGCCTTTATACCCCAGTTAACTGTAAAAAGTACAGAATTACAAACTGCCTTTTTCCCCTTTTATTTGACAGTAGAAATGTGCTACCCTTGTCAGCAGTGTATATCGGAAATGGTGGCGCATTAAAATGGGTCTGAATCTTGTTTTTATTTGCCAATAATTCAGAAAAGTTTCTCACAGTTCAAAAGGTTCTGAAAATTTCCGACATCCAATGAATAGAAGTCAGTAGCATCTCTTCCAGTCTTCAAAAGCAGATTCAAGGTTAATTCTTTTGCTGTTGCATTTTTTTTACCAAGATTTTACCACAATATCTTTTTTTTGGGGGGTAAAGTTTTGTATTTTCTTTTGTTTGGATGCTTTGTTTTATCTGCCAAACTGACGTGAAAGCTAAATGCTTGGAACCAACCAGAGATGATCAAAACCTATTTAAAGAGTTTTGGCAGTACTGCATTGTGGGAAGGTTTTCTTAATCATTCAGATAAAGAGAGGATTCAGATTGCATAACTACTGCTTTAAGCATTAAAAAATAATAATAATAATTTAAAAATGTTGTGGGTTTATTTAGTGTAACCATGGTTTCTAATTACTGATTTTTGTTTTGTTTTTTTTTTCAAATTACCACCAAGCACAATGGATGTGCTGTACTAGATAGATCTCTGCCATATCAACTACTTCCATGTAAGCTTGCTTCATAAGTTGCCATTAACCACATCATTTGTTTGATGATGTTGAACATATTATCAGCAATCTTAATTCAATTGTTGGTTTGATCACATGTGACTCTTAGTGATCACTCAATGTGTTTAGAGAGCAATAAACTGGATCCATAAAACCTGTGGAATTCCCAATAAAATTGGAATACTATAGCAGTGGGAAAGAGGAAAACCTCGACTGATGAAGCTGGAAAACCATATCAATTTAAACTTGATAATAATTACCAGGTAGACTAGATGGACTACATAGCCTGCCTGATAGAGGGCTGTGGTAGAAATTGCGCTGGAGCTGTTCCCAATGGATGCGAGATGCAAAATGTGTGACTGCTTCACCAGCACTTAGGGGACTTCGCATGCTCAGGAACGATACTTCAGAATGGGCTGGACTGCTTGAGAGTCTATAATAATAATAATAAAAAATAAGAATAATAAACAAGCGTAAATACAGAGTATACCATCGATCCAGATATGTTTTGCCTTGGATCAAAGGATATAGTAGCTTGCATATAAATGCGAGAGGCCTGTATCGTAAGAGAGTAGATAAACAACACAAATCAAACCTATAAAAATTATCAATTTAGAAATTAATGTTTTAAAACCCATTTCAAGCACTCAAATTTTTAAAAAAATTCATTTAAGTGTAAAACATCTCTTTTCTTTTGTGAATTGAAACAAAGAAACGATACAAACAACAAAAATATTTTTTTTTTAAAAAAAAGAAAGAAGAATAAAGAAGATTTAGCTGATAACTAAACTAACCTGAATGAACGGTGGACTCCTGGATGACTAGGTAGAAACTTGTGAATACTTTCAATGAATTTACATTTGTTTTGTTGCAGTGCAGTTAGGAGAACGTGATAAGAATCCTATGAAGCAAAGTAATGTATGCTAGTAATAGCAGGAGCCTGACTATAGCAGCCACTGAATAACTAAACACCATGAACAGGCATAAAGGTCATTATAAGAGGACAGAATTCAGATATTTGGTTCAGGAAAGGATTGTTTCAAAGATTGGTGTGTGATGGCTCTGCATTACATAGCAAATTTTTCAATTTACATACTACAAGCCAAGTCCCTGCAATTTCACAGTAAAACAAGTCTTTTAAAATACTGATAATAATGTTAATTTGATGTAGAAAGTACAGTTGAACCATTAAGATAAAACAGGGACTGGTATATAATGCCATCCATCCGTAAATGGACTTCATTTAATTGTTTGCTGTTTAGTAGACCAGTTATCTCCCCGTAGTTAGGCTATTGGACTGCCATGACTTGGTTTGGTGAACCTTCCTGGAATGATTTCTTCTCTCTCTTCTTAATCAGCTGGTTATTTGGATTTCACTGCTGGAGTCAGCAATGCTGGGCCCTGTGTGGTGCAAAAATAGGTATATCTTTCTAGCAGCTAACAACGAGACTGCACTGCACTCCTCACCAGGGTAGTCTCCAGTGTAGAAGTTAATGTATTACAACAATCCACTGATTTATATTTTTCCCTGGGTCAGGTGTAATGATGCATCAAATCAATTAATAAAAAAAGCAGGTGAAAAAAAGACTTCTAATAAAACCCTACAGTGGCTCCTTGGTGTCTTCGCATTCATTTCTCAAAATCTGATTTGCTAGGTTGGAAGGAACATGAATTAAAATAGCAAAGTCTAGAAATACACTAATAAAAGTTATGTAGCAGGGGCTTTATTGACTTTAAGTGGCTTCAACTCGGTCTTAATCATGCAATATATAATAGCTGCAGCATCAGCCGTCTCCATATATATATATACTAGGTAATCCACAAGTTTTCCTACTTAAGAGCTACTCTGTCTTATGATGTGTTCATTGAGGATAAGATTGTTCTTATGCTAGCCAAAGCCAGTGGTGATTGCATTCAAGACCAAACTGGGGATCTATAGTCATTACATTCCAACTGTAAAATGCGGACTTCTCTATACAACTGATGTATCAGAAAAATGATCCAATTTCATCCAGATTGCCTCAGAAAAGACTGCGAGGATAAGATGGTGAGATAAAATACCTGACACAGAACTGCTGAAATGCACAGAGAACAGGATCGTGAAGGTGTAGCTGAAATGGTCAGGTCGTCTGATGGGAATGCCGAAGAGACGTTCCCAAAGGTGTCCTACGCTGAGCTTAAGCTAGGAAGATGCTCGTATGGAGGCCAGCATAAGCAATATAAGATAAAGAACAAACTAAAAGGTGCAACATTCTGTAATTAGAAAGGAAATGCATCCAGTAAACAGCCTGGCATATCTGCATGGAGAGTTCACCAAGGTAAATAAAATCCATAGTGATAAATATAAAGGCTGTCTCATCTTTGTTAATGATGAACAACCATCACAACTGGTTTATGGAAGTTGTCTTCTGAGATACAGAACACTTGAAAAGTAACTATTTAAAATTTCCACTCTGCTGTCCAAAATTATTTGTAAAATGAATTTAAGGCAATGCTTAATTAACAATGAGTGAGATCTTTTGGTTTAATAACAACTAGATTTAAAATAGTTACCCACTGAATGCTATCAGTGTGTTTATTTACACTATCATCTTTAGCATAAACACAATGTTTCTTTATGCATGCTGAATACTGGTATTTCTGAAGTATCATTTATATTATCAATTTTAAAAAATCCAAAAAAAAAAAAAAAAAAAAAAACAAAATCAACAACAAAATCTAGCCATTATTACTTGTTGTCCAATTACAAAAATAGACACACCTACTGCAAATTTACAACATAGTGCACCCTAAAACGAAATGATGGCAACAGGGTAAGATTGTAGAAGCAAAGGCTCATTAGATTAGTTACTACTGCTAAGGTGAAGAGAAATGCAAAACCCCGTTTTCTCTAAATAATGCATCAGTATGTTTTTCTGTTCTTGTGTTTCAATGAAATTTAGAATTGTCTTTGATTTTTTAAGAGGCTTATTAACTTTTTTAATACACATTGTTTGCTGAAATCTTCCTTCCAAAATGTAACTAAAATCCTTCATTACTCTTTCAAAGGGTTGCATCATGTCTAGCAGTTAGTCTACTAGACTGCTGTGGAAGAGAGCCAAGCCTGATTCCCATGGGGACCGTTCAGTTTGGTGAACCTCTCCCAGGAACTTTTGTATCAGCCCTAGTTTCCTTCCTTCCCCTAGATAATGCTCCTGACAGTAGATAAAACAACAATGAGAATAATTAATCTTTCTGTTCCAGTGACCTTCTATAGCACCACTGTATTTCCCAGTTTATGCTTATGAAACCATATTTGTGGAATAGTAATAACAATAATAATTTGATATGATAAGCATGATGTTTAAAATTTTCAAAAAAATCACATATAATCAAAAATAAATATTTTGGATCATTTTCTCTTTCTGGATACTGAAACAGTGCAAGGTAGGGAAGACAGTGGGATTTCAACATGCAATCCAAAATTCTGTAACTGCAGATTTTAATTAAATTTTTAAAAAATATGATGGCTATTTTTCTTCTCTGCATTTTACATATACAATTAGAATTTGAATATTTATTAAAATGCAACATGTTATTTGCAAGCAAATCTGTGATACATCAAGGATAAATATGATCAACAGCTATAAATCTAGTTAAATCACAAACAAATTTTTAAAATACTAGAGATATTTAAATGAAACCTGGCTGAATACCATTATGGAAATGCCTTTTCAGCCAAATTTTATCTGAACACATCCCTAGTATCAGTGTAGACAATAATGGCACCTAACGGTAGGTATAAAATGAGCTGATCATAAGTAAAAAAAGAGCTAATATCAACATTTCAGCTACAAAAACAATACAATAAATAATCTACTACTTCATATTTTGGTCTGCTTTTCTAACAATCCTGCTGCATACAGAAATCTATCATCCTGTTGTTGTTCATCCTTTCTTTTATCAAGATCCTTGTTGCCTTTGCATATGCAATTCAACTGACTGTGTAGTTAGAACTGATCCAGTATGTAAACTTATCTTTGTTATTAACAGTCGGCCATTAAAAAATATGATTGTGTTACCATTATTATTGTTTTCCTGATTCATTCAAAATAATTGCCAGGTTTCTTAGCTGCTGCTATATGTAAGCACTTCCTGAAAACACTTAAAATAAGATTAAACTGAACCATTTCCACATGTAAAAAATGTTTTCCTTAAAAAAAGAAGAAAAAAGTGCACAATATCACCAATTCATTAATAAAACAATCTAAAGGTGAAGTGGAGTCAATGAAGGACAAAAAAGAACACTTAAAGTAGTGTTTTATGTCAATTATTTGACTCTAGCACCGGCACAAGCACGCATGACACATAATCGTATCTTCCTACATGATAATACATCAGAAATTAGTGTTTACCAGTGTGTGGTGACATCCCCAAGAACAAAGATTTGTGAGTGAAATGAGATCTGCTTTTTTTTTTTTTTACAACATCTGTTCTCTTCAGTTGGATAAAACTCTGGATGCCTGACAATCATTTTATAGCTGATAAGTTGAGGGCCTTTAGCTTTTATCAGGTGCCTATAAAAACATTCCAGTACTTCAGGTAGAGCAAATAGCTTGCTTAATATATTTATTCCCTTCATATTTGACTTTCTATCAGTTAATAAAAACCTTTACAGCAATCAGTCCACTTTCTGATACTAATGTGAAAAGCTGTTAATAACAGAGTTTCTACAGTGAAATGTCCACTTATTTTGGCCTTTTCTCATTCTTTCAATTATTAATTAAAAAAAAAAAAATTCTACCAAAACTTTACAGCAGAAATAAGTTTTTCAGACTTTCTTGGCACTCAATTGTATTGGTGTTTTGTTTTAAACAGGAATGAAACATTTTATTTTATGGAAATAATGACAACTTGGTTATTCCTTTGTTCAAGCAAAAAAATTGAGTTGTTTTCATAACTTACAGTGTTTTATTCCCGCTTAAAAGATTATACTAACCTGAAAGAACTAACTAATAAAATCATGCAAAAGCTCAATGGCATATTGCATACCTTTTAGCTTCATAGTATTCTAATAGCTTGTAATATAAATCTTGATTAGTCCTCAAAATACTGAGCATTAGAAAATGGAAGTTATCTTCCCTGTCCTTTGCAGCAGGTGCATACATATCTGCTGCTACTCAGAAGACAATGTTCCACACTAAAGAGTATGTGGAATTTAAACAACGGCAATAATTACCGCTACTCACCCAGGAACTGGGTGGTGGTGGAAAGACGGTGTTGGTGGCCAATGATATCGTCCCTCCAATGTCTGACTGTTTAGAGGTAGAGGCTGGTTTACAGAATAGGGCAACTGAGGATATGAAAAGGATAAACCTGAAAAAAAGAGAAAAAAAAACACAGAGCAAATCAACAGGAAAGATTTATGCAAATATACAAATTCTTCGCGGTTTTTTCTTTTACAATCTTCATCACAACAAGAAACCGTTTCCCAATAAGGTTACTATGCATTATTAATAAGAAAGAAAGAATGCATTTAGATTTGTGATCAAAGCACCCCCGTGCAATATTGTCTGTTCTCATATATGCTTAGCTTCAGCTTGCTAGCAAACACTTTACTTACTTCTCAACACAGCAATGTGATTATTTAAGTTTGGAAGTTTACATTTTCAATGCATTTCAAACAGGTGGCGATGAAATGCCACAGCTCTCTAAAAAAAAACCATGAAAAACTAAAAAAGCACACATCAGAATTGTGCCAAGTTGGCAAACTGTATGGTGTTTTTTCACAGGTTCTGACATCTCCAACTTTTCTCTTCTCACTTCTAAAGAGCTCATAAATGCAAAATAGTAAAACATCAAAACGGGAACAATTAATTATTTCCTATCCAAAGGGCCATCTCTACCAAAAAGAGAAAAATATTCAAGTATTTGACACTGGTAATAGGCAGAAGTAAAGCTGTGATATTGTAATGAATTGTAGCTATATATGTGAATATATACATAAAAGGAATCCCAAAAAGATATGCATAAAGCCAGTTATTAAAGCTATCCATCACTAAGCTGATTTCTTTACTTTTATTTTAAGGCCAATTAACAGGCTTTAGGACACATGAAATCAGGGTGTTTTCAAAACTTATGCTCTAAAAAAATATCAAACCTACACATCGACTCTCTCCACACTTTAGTTACCCAACTTGGCAAAGACTGGAGATAATTATGAAAGAAAACCTTCCTAATAACTAATTAAGAATATTCTTGCACTTAAGAACTTTAGTATTATATGTCATGCTGAACCTTATATATATATATATATATAATAACTGTGTAAACTAATTTGTGCTCTGACAGAATTTTAAGTGCATAATTCAAGTCACCTCTAATACACCAACAGGTCATACTTAACAGTCAAAGCCTATTTTATGTCATGCTTCATAACCAAAAGTATGATTATTACTATTCATTCCAATACACCTTATCAGAACATTTCCCAGAATCTTTGGCTTTTGCATAATGGGGATTTCACACCTGTATTGCATACTCCAACAATGGTTGACTAACGATGTAGAAACAAATTGGAACATCTACTCATAACCAGAAAGTATTTAAAAAGAAAAAAAGTTTGAGATTCCCCCCCGAAGAAAAATCTTCCATTCTCTTTTAGTTCTTACTCCTTCCAACAAGTGAACATTTTAAAAGTTTTCTAAATTTTCCCCAAAGTCAGTCAAAACTAACACTACAAATAAATGTGGTAAAAAAACACTTCAATAGGTAACAGTTAATTGATGTTTAGAAATGTGCAAAGTAGCACACAGAGTTAATGTATTTATTTAAAATCATTAAAAAATAATCTTGTATGAATTTAAACTTCAGTAGCCTTTCTTTTGTAAAGAGTTATGACTCCTTAATTATAATCTTCCATCTATTCCCCTGCTTTTGTTTTAGTATTATCCATATGTGTCTAGGTACTTTTCTTCTCCAACTCCAATGATTTGATGGCATTTTTTCTGTGCCTACATTGGCACCATTTCTTATGTTGAAGATGAGTTTGGAGAAATTCAAAATATTAATTTAGATTTACATGGAAATAATAATAATAATACACAAGAGGTTTCTGCACGAAGGTTATCACATGTCACTGGGGGTCATACGCATAAGATAAATAAGAAATATTCTCAATTAGACATTAAATAATAGGATTCTTGTGTGTGTGTGTGTTTTAAGTTTTAGATGCACATTGTTGTTTTTGCTGTTAAAAAGGTTTATAAACTTCCTGACTCTTTGAATGTATTTAATAGGTTTCCAAATCAATAACAGAAACATGCCTGGGGTGGAAATATGTACTGGTATGTCAAAAGTTAGGTCAGTTCTTCAAACAAAACATTTTGTAAGCATAACCAAATAAAAGTTTCATCAGTGGGATGGGAAACCTGATCAGTTTTAACTTTAACTAATGATTGAATAAAAGCAAATACACTCCATTGAAAAAAATGTAATGAATGGAATTATGTTTACTTTTCCAACAAAAAGAAATGAATCAGTTAATACGTTTTGTTCCATGTAAACAATAACACATACTGACAAAGAAATAAATACAAAGAATGTAGCTTATTCCATTCCTTTTCATTAGTGATGTGTTACATACATAATATTTGACAAATAAAATCCCACTTCAAAGATGATTTACATATATAGTATTAGAAATTATTATGGAAACACACACAGAAATGCACAAACTATAGTATCTGCAACTAAAAAAAATGTACATAAAACATACACAACGTATTATTATTTAGTACGTAAACCTTTTGCTTTATATAGATATGACATCATGTTTTCATGCTCCCATATCCAAATATCCTGTAGCACCTTCCACAATTCATCTAAGGTGTTTGATTGTCATTTGACTTTCTCACTAACCATAAAACCCCATACAACCTTGATGTTGTTCATACCAGAACTTTGTGTGGGTCAAAACATCCCTGCAAGTGTCCTATCAGCCTCTTTATGTTCCAGATAGTTTTTTGCCACAATGACTACATGCTCAAGGCCAATGTCGTGTTTGAAGAAGAATCTCCATCCAATGAGGTGTCTTCCTGAGGGAATGGCATCATGGATGAGAACCTGCCTGTACCCATTGGATTTCAATGTACCTTTGATTTTATGCAAATCTCTGATGCCGTTGACTGATATGCATTCTCACAATTGTGCTGATCCATGCCTCACTGTAGCCTCTGTACACTGACTGTTATGCTGCTTCCCAGTCCACCTTTGAACAAACTGTCACCACTGATTATTGGCAAACACTTCAAACTTGGACTCATCTGTGGAAAGCACCTTCTTTCAAGTTTTGTCATCCAACTGTTTCATTTCTGCTGCCTATTTCACCATGTCATTTGGTTGCCTCTCCTTAGCAAAGATTTCCAGTCAGTTACACATCTACTGAGACCACTTCATGCTAATGTCTATCTAATTTTCCTGAAGCATGGCTCATTGCCTGTAAAACACAGCATCATTTTGGAGAGTTTGTGCTTTCTTCTTCCATCGCACCATTTTTGTGTATCCTCCTCAGATTCTTGCACATGGTTCCTTCTGAATTATGAAGTCGGACTGCAATCTGCTGCATGGAGTAGTCTTCACTAGCTAAGGCTTTAGTTTCTATTGGCTTGTCATATGATATTTCCTTCCCAGGAGTCATAGTATTCACCACACTACAATGATATCATTACCTATACTTTAATAGTCCTTAAGCAGGTGTGGCACTTTCTAACTGCTTGCATGACAATCAGTCATAGCGGACTATATCAACTCATCACTGTACTGAGAGATATTTCAGTTTTACACATGAGATGTAATTCTATGATGTGATATCTGCATTACCCACTTTTTCCTGTTTCCATAATTATTTACAATACTGTATAAGTGGTAATTTTGTGCAGTACAGCTTAAAATTATGGTCTAGAATCTGTTTCACTCAAATCTTTCGCTGTTGTACTACAGCTATTCTACTTAAGAGTAATCAAATTCTACTTGCCAACCTGAGACACCATTGAAAATTTTACATTCCATTTGGCATTTTAGCTAATTTATCTAAATTCTAGCTGAAAGCTCTTACTATCACAAAACCTGTATATTATTAGAGTATATACTTTAAATGGAGTCTTAAAAATGAACTGATGTAATATTTACAAAATGTTTTAAAATTAAAGTTCATTCAAGGCATTAATACTGAAATGAAAAATTAAAAAGATATTGCATGAAAAAAAACTGTATATGATGTACATACTGAAGAAACAACTAATCTAGAAATTTCCTATCTATATATAAATGCATTAAGTGACCATAAACTCCTTTGGCCACTTTGTAATATCATAGCTATAAAACTGCGATGCATGAAGGTAAAAATTTAGAAACATAGGTAACATGGAAGACAATATAAACCAATAAAAGAAAATGAATAGATGTTAACAATATGGGACAACTGAGGAATGATGATGAGAGCAGCCCCAATCACATGACATCATGTCCTGAAGAATACAAGCGATTTAACATTGGATTATGTCCTCCAGCAAGTTTAGTGATTTGCATAGCATCCAAAAGCCTTCGGGTAGCCACAAGACTTTAAAATGCTTGATGATGATGATGATGATGATGATGATGGATGATGATGGCCGACTACTCTTTCTCAAAGGTCCTTCCCAGCAGCTGCTTATGGGCATTGTGTTGTGTGGAGATCCTACATAAAGATCACTGCCTGAAACACACTACCTTCCTGGATAGCTGGGTATGGAAGCTCCTGCCAACAGGCAACAATACAGTTTTCCTGTCATGGTGCACAGTCTATCAGGCGAGGACTATTTGAAAATGCAATCAATCCACACTACAAAGTTACTCTAGTGAATGCAGAAACATCATCAACACCAGCATTAAATCTTGAGGGCCAGATATGCGCTGCACCTGTCGCCACAAGGTTTTCCACCACAGTTTCTCGCTCTGATGGCTTCACTAACGCTGACCAACTACTGCCATACAATACTGCTACTTCCCTTCTCTTCTAAAGGTTTCTCCCCTTTACTGCCCACCCCACATAATTCAAGACTTCACTCACCATAGGATGGTTCCAACATGCCATTCCGTGGATCCAAGAATGGCTGCTGCATGCCAAAGAATGGTGGAAGCCTTTGATCCACATTTGGAGGAGGTAATGGCGTAGGTCCAACCCCACGATCAACTGTTTCCACCCTACTGCTGTTGCTGGTGCGGTCTCTACTAGAGTCGGTTGTGGTTGGCTCTTCATCCACACGTGACAGATGTCCGCTGGGTGGGCGGCTGACTGCAATCCCTCGACGTAACTTTTGTCCGTCTGAAATGAAACATACATTAAAAATCATCATTCTGAAATTTAAACCAAAAAAAAATTAATTAACATGTTCTTCACCTTTTAAAATTCTAAATGCTTCAATTAAATACCCTTGTAATATTTGGTGGGCTATTCCAGGAGCCTTAATTTGCAGTCTGAAATTCTTCACTCTTCAAATCATAAATATATAGTAATAAATTAAACAAAAAAATAAATTTTTTTTTAAAATGTATTTGAGATAAGTTTATGCAAAAAACAGATTATTTTCGGAGTTGCTGAAATCCATGATAGGAATGATTTCCTCACTTCAAGAATCATTATAGTTTTTTTCTCCTGGTAACCTAGAGATGGAAGCAAAATAAACAAGGAAAAAACATTTTCTTGAGAATTAAAATTAAAAAAACAAATCCGAATAAATACTGGACTAGTGTTCTAGCTCTCTATCTCTGTTGCTGTGCTTAGTTGCTTCTCACAATGTGCCTGACACTGCAGCATGAATCCTGAGATCTATTCATCATAATCTGAATTGGAATTCATGTTCAACATGCCTCGTATGCTGTCTAACCTGTTACCTCAAAACTTCACAATCACATCAGGAGACAAGGAATTCCATATATCCTTACCCACTGAAGAGACGTGGCTTCTTGTGTTCATGCCCTTCTCATATGAGTGCTCTTCGTGTACCATCCATTTGTCTTGATGGACTTTAATGTTTTCCTTAAAAAAGCTGATTCCAGAATACATCAGCTGCTGTGGTGACCCACATGTTTCAAAGCTAGTAGAAAATGATGTTCTCATTCAGCCCAACATTTGAGGGGCTGATTCTGGATTAAACTCTTGTAGGAATTGACAAAGCAGACAATTCTTATTTTCCTTTCCAAACATCAAGGGAAGAGGAACATTTTTTACCCATTGTAATGTGCATGACTATCATTTCATCGTTTGTTTTGATTAAGATTATTTTCCAATATCAGCATTGAACTGCTTGCTAAGTCATCGCATGTTTCCATCTTGATCCTCTGTTGTTAAGGCAGCTTCCACATAACAGTTGTTTTCTGTCTCTTATAAGTGACAGTGCTTCATCTATTTGCAAAACCATCTGGCACCTGGGTGGAAAGAACTGTATGACTAGCAGAGCTAACATTTTGCTGTGCTTCAAGTTTAATTTGTTTCCCTATGATTTGTACTCCGCAATCACAGTATTCAGAAAACCAATCAAAAAGTTATTGATCTATTTTAGCATTGCTCTGTTTCTTGATCATCCCCCGCCTCACAGGTGCCTACTTTCTCATCTGTGGACAGATCCATAATCAGTTTTCTCCCCCACTCATTAACCTGTTGTATCCGCTCTTGAATTCTTCTGCCAACAGTAAATTTCCCTACCACCTTACCCATCGCTATAGATCTGGCATAGTTTGTTGCATCTAGCTTGATTGCACTGCTTACTGCCTTTAACATTCTAACTCCTTTTAGACACTATTTAAAATGAATTGGTAAATGTATGCAGACAAATTGAGGTTGTAGTAGAAAGATCCAATACAGTAAAAGCACAGCAAACATTGACACAATCATCATGTGCAAGTCACTTAAATACAAAGCATCATGATCATCAATGCAATAATTACATGTCCAAATGAGGAGCTCTCCCCCACAGCTTTACCAAATAAGGCAATATCTCATGAATAGTTTGAAGACACAGCATGTAGGAAGTGGGATGCATCAACAAACAATTGATTTATTGATGACATAGACACTTCAGTGGTTAAAAAAAAAAACTTCAGAAGTAGGCCATAACTGATTCAGACTAAGGTGTCTTATCTTCATTTAGTATCTGTAAATGCAATAATCATTGAGTCATCATTTCTACAAAAAAGTAAATTTTGATAGACAATATTTGTGCAACAGAATATTCCCAAAGGAGCGAGTGGGAGTTTATTGGATACATTTATAAATGCAGACAAATAGGAATTTTTTGATAGCTTTTTTGGGGGCCGAAGTAGAGGAGGGGTGTTTATTGGAGCACAGGCAGAAATAAGAACCGATACGATAATGTATATAGTGAATCAGTCTTGCTTCAGGTTTCAAAATTGTTATTGTAATATTAAGTATAATAGTTCAGGGAGACAGTTTATATATTACAAAAAAAAAAAGAAAAACGATACAAATACATTCTATAAACAATTTCTTTTCCTTTAAAATTAGCATACTTCCGGGAACTTGTAAAAATGTGTTTTGCACACGTGGGACTTTTGTCTAACTGTTCGTTATTACCAATTTATTGTTTTTGTTGTTGTTGTTGCTATCCTGACAACCATATCTCTCTAATTGGCCATTACAAAAAAAATAATAGTCTGGAAAAAGTAGAGAGAGAGATGTTCTTAAAATGTATTTATCACTGTACTTAAATTCCACTTAGATCTGTAAATATCATGCATGACTGATATTGAAGAAAAACAACAAAAAATCACCTCCAATAAATACAATTAGCAGAGTATATAAATATGTCAGATTCCCTGTTCACAACACACTTATTTTGAAACAAGTCCCTCTAATATGAGAGCTCCCTTTATGGAAATATCACTGAAGATTTATTAAGCTACAATCCAATTAACAAGTAAAAACCAGAATTGAAAATGTGCTTACATATATATATATATTTTTTTAAGTCATCATCATTTGTTAAATTAAATACTTAAGCAAGATCAATCACTGGAGATTTAATGGCCATATCTGAAGCCAAAAACAAAATGAAAAAAAAAATGTAAATAAGACAGGTACCAAATGGTTATTTACTTGTACAATGGATACAGGCTGCACATAGAGTAGACAATCTGCTAGTTTATATATTTATTTACCTTAATGTGTTGCTGAATGAAATGTCCTGGATATTTTATAACATCCAAATGCCACATGGTAATAAGATGTAGCCATGATGATGATAGTAAAGATTAGATTAAATATCAACTCCATCATTAACATTTTTTTAATATTGGGAAGGTCTTACCTATAAAAGCACAAGCATTTTCAGTAGCATGTAGGGTTATTGTGCCTACCTAGCCTTCTATCTCAAATATAAAATATAATTATTTTTAAAATAGATAGATATGTCACCAGATATACAATATATTTACTTATACATGAAGCATACACATTACCTCTTTTTATTATGTTAATTTTCCTCAAATGCTTGCCAACTTTAAACTTTTTTTTTCAGGCAAAATAAATAAAAGCCACTTTATTCCTAGCAGACATGTATCTAACAAAGCATCTGCAGATTAATGAATTGCAATTTTTCCAAGTTAATCCCCAAAACCACACAACAGTGGGTCGAATAAGAAAGTAACATGTGTCCAGGTATTATGTTGTTGAAGGGTACTGTTCCCCTGATTATAGGTTGTTTGTCCCCAAGTCCTTGTTTCAGCTTGTTCCATATGGCTATGCATGGCTCAGCATTGTCTATGAGATTGGAAGTTTGGCAGCAGAGCTCAACCTCTGTTTTTTTATTTAATGAATTTTTGTGATGCTATTCTAAGCTTTCTTGTTTGGATTGCAGTTCATATACAATGATAGAACCCAAATTCATTTCACATTGTAGTCATCAGCTAAAAATCATTACCATCCTGCATATGTCATTTGGCTGACATCTGTAGATGGATCTGCTTGTAGATATCAATCAACATCTTTGATATCCATCAAAAAGACGCATACATATGATATTACAAAGTAGACAACATTTTCTGTATAGCATGGCAGCCAATCTGCTATCCACCCTGAAACACTTTCTCCTAGCCATGGCTATGGTGCTGCAGTATCATTAACAATTGTGTAACATGTTGAATCCTATACACGTATCTGTTGGCATAATGGAGTTTGATAAAGACTTTTGGTATATTCCTTGTATATAGCCACATTTTTTTTTTGAGAGGCTTTTCTATTAGGTCCCTGAAGTGAAATTGATGGTAAAGATGACAAAGTAGTGGATTGTACTATTCATGCCAGTCAAAGTTTAAATCTTTATTTAAGCAATGAATTATCCATTCTTTAAGCTATTTCAAGTGATTACTCATCTGCTGGCTCATTCCTTGACTTTCCATGCACCTACTGGCAAATTCCTAATTGGCTATTTCTTTATGCCAAGTAGATAAAAATAAATAAGGTTAGGTGACTCTATATTCTACTTGCTATCCATCCCAACCTGGTCTTGGTGCTCTATCAAAGGCCAACAATGAACCAAGAGTATCTGTAACACACAAATCCATGGTTTCTTGGATCTATAATTCTAGCAAGTAACTGGAATAGTCCACACCAACTTACCTAACTACCTGGAGAAGCTCAGTTTTCTTTGCAGGGCATCTACTAAATTTTTTTTTTTTTTTAAATTTAAAAATCTGACATTTAAAGTAGAAATCTTTGCTGCTGGTATTTAAACATAGGTTGCTATTAATTTTTATTTTTCAATAGCACAGCTTCTCTCTGAGAAGAAAATCCAATCATGTACATCTTAAATATTTCATACTGGAGAATTTAGTTAACAGAACCTGCAGACATCAAACTGAACAGCAGACAAAAATGTAAATAAAGTGCACGCATCACTAAGAAAGTTGTACCAGTTTATGCAAGAATCTCACCAAGACTGAACAGAAGTCATCAGTAGAAAGTTACCCTACCACATGTGAATCTGTTTGTGTCAAGAGACTCATAAATAGCTGATCAGCTCTTATTTCAACTAATTCATCCTCCTTTTTCTGTCTATACTTATCTAAATCTGTTCACTGATTACTCTGGCATGTTCGCATAACCTTGAGAGTTCACTTGAAATGATTTTTGAATCAATATTAAAATATCTTTTAACATGTGTTTATATCAGTTTTCATACAAATTCCAAATAACTTACAACCTATCTTCCTTTAAGTTCTCTATGCGTAGTGGTATAAAAATCACTGTTAATATTTTCTGTCTAATCTCATAAACAACATACCCTAATTCTTTGGTATTTATAATGACTTTTTAAATACAACATACATCTATACCCATGTGTATAACACGAGAAATAGCAGACAAGTTTCAACCAACCCAATTTTTTGATGCTATCATATTACACAAATGTTAAACAAGTTTCCATTAATTATTTTCACAACAATTATCTATATCAATGTGTGGAGCTTATACAAACCTCAAATGAGTTACAATCCATCCGATTCCTCTCCATCAAATTAGATCTTTGAGTGTTTTTTAAAAACTCAGTACTAATCCTATACATACTGCTTGGTAACTGAAGATCAGATCTAAATGCAATGATTACTTTGAGCTAACAAACTATTCACACACTCTACAATGGCCAGCAAAACACTGCCACCTAGTTCACCAACTTGTGCTGGATAGAGCCATTCACAGTTTTCTTCATATTAAGCAGTTTAACATCTCCCCCTTATCTTATTAATCAGTTACAACAAAACGATGGCCAAGCACCTGTGTGTGCTTAGTGATGTTGAGAAGGTCAGATTGTGGCAGTCAAAGAAGAGGACAGATAACTCAAGTCATTTCTTTCTGATGCCGGCTTTTCAGAAAACCTTTGATGAAAAGATGACTAAGGAAAATGGACTTTATTCATAGTCTAGTCAGTGCTAGGTTTCCATAGTGTGTTAAAACCAAAAAAAAAAAAAAAAGTAGTTTAAAGCTGTAGTACCTCTCACATAACAAGTTTTATCTATTATTATTTTTCTTAATTATTTCAAAACCACACTGAATATCTTCATTTCTAAACAATGAACAATTTAACATACTATTCCGGTGTATGATGTGTGTGTGTATGTGTTGAAGATGGATGTTGTGTTAAGAAATTTCACCTTTAACATGTCTTTTATTTACTGCTACTATTAGCAGCAGTACATATATTTTACATGATAATGAGATGAATTAATAACTAAAATTATACAGAAACAAAAATGAAACAACTAAAACAAACAAAAAACCCTTATAACTCTCAAGAATTCCAATTTATCTATAACATTTTTGAACAATAACAAATTGCTCTCCCTTTGTCTAAATATCTAATTTTTCAACAAGGTGAGAAGTTTAGTTGCTATTTTCAGTGAATAGATAAAAATTCTTAACAGCTGAACCTGTGACAGTGTTTCAGTTTTCACAAGTTCAAAGCATTTAGCATCTTTTTTTTTTTTTTATTCTGTTAAATACAACTTAAGCTGCTAATCTTAGAGTGGATAAGAAAACAACAACAACTGTACAATAAGGCTGAAAATGGCAGTATGTCCGCTTTGTTGGAATAACCAATCTGTGTGTGAGATTCAGTAAACAGAATATTTATTGGCTGCTTTATAATTTTAGTTTACTCATGACCTGCACCCTTTATCTCATTAATTTCCTAGATCAGATGTACATAAGCGAGGTAAAATAAACCCAGAAAATGGAATCAAAAACAAAAACCAAATAGCTTTTCCCAGCTTAGTTTTAGACTCAATGCAAGAAAGAAAACAAGTCAAGATGTTGTCAGTTGTTGGCAGTAATGACTTCATAAGAGATGGAAATATTAAGTCGCTGGTAAATTTCCATTTTTTCTCTTTTATTTATCTGTTACATTTGTTCAGACATAATATAATAATAATAATAATAATAATAATAATAATATAATAATAATAATAATAATAATAATAATAATAATATAATAAATAGTTTTACTACTGCATGTTGTGTATATAGCATATGGCACCTCTGAGCCTTTACAGAGTGTATATTAATGGTAACCCATAGAACACCAATTGCATTTCTGGGAGAGAGGATGATAAATCCTGGAACCAACTATTTTGTGAAGAGGAAACTTATGCAGAACAGACTAGTGTAGGTGATAAAGAAAAATCCTGCAACTGGCTATGTACCAAACATCAAATATCCAATGAGGACTAACCATAGCTGCCATTACAAGCATGCTGACTTTAAACTACCATAAACCATTAAATTATTATTAATATTGACCATAACAGTTTGCTATCAAGATATAATTCAAAACTGTACTTTTCTTGTTGCAAAAACAGAATTTACATCATTGACACAACAAATGTTATTTCAGAATTTTCAGCTACAAGATCTTGCTTGTTCTTTGTCAGTAAAGTATTTACTATTAACAGTGAATGGCAATAACTTTTCCTGAAAATACTGATTTAGCATTGACTCAATGCACCCAGAATAGCAAATTATCTAAGCTCTAATGCTTTACTGCATGGTAACGACTATCCCATTGTGCATTTCAAGCAGCCAGCTACATTGAACCAACCTTATATAAACCAGACAGTTGCCACACTTCATCTAAACTTTAATTTACAGAACATATGATGTAAGCATAATAAGCTGCTTTTTACCAGAAGTATGCTGTTTCTTCTCGTTTATCATCCATTTGATGAGTTACAACTTCCTGGTTACATCACCATGTTTCAATCTGGTTGCTGTTCCTCCTTCCACAGAACCCATCAGGGGCTATCAGCTGATTTAGAAAGTTTCCATGCACTGTCTGACACACACAGCCCACTCTACAATTAGCTGGCACAGCTTGAATTTCCTGTGATTATTAGATTATCTAAATATAACAGCTTTATCCCTTTTGGACTGTCAGATGTGTGCTGCATGAATTAAATGTATAAAGGTTTACCTATCAAAATAAGTGGGATTTTTCCCACCTCATTATTAATAAGTAAACACTCTAATTTATCAAAATAGTATCAACATATCGCATCTTCTTATAGGTCAAACCTTGACTATTAATGTATAATTCAACTGGCTATTTTTGCCAAAGGCCACTTAGTCCGCTCTGAATTCTTCATTGTTGAATAACTTATCGATATAAGCAAAAATTATCAATTTATTGTGTTGTTGTTTTCTTATCCACTCTTTAAGATTAGTACCTTAAGCTGGATTTAATGTAAAATTTTTTAAAAGATGTTAAATGCTTTCCACTTATCAAAACCGAAATGTGTTGCATGTTCAGCTGTTAAGAACGTTTATCTACTCATTGAAAGAAAGGAAAAATGTTTTCCATAAATCTGTTACTTTTCTAAAAGTTTCACAAATACCATTAAAAATGCTACATGCACATGTGCATGTTCTGAAACCTTCTTAAATAAACATATCAGAATGCCATTGCCAGTAAGCAAAATACAACCCTTGTAAGTTCTGATTGTTGCTTCAATAGAAATTACTGAAATAAAGTGTAATTAACTCATGTTTTTCCTCCCAACAATAACCATAAGAGAGGTAATGCGGAAGAACTATAATAAGGTTCAGTTAATGAACCTGGTCTCACTCACTGCTAAAACATCCCATTTCATACTTAATCTGCCTCTGTCTGTCCGTCTCTGTGTGTGTGTGTGTGTGTGTGTATGCGCGTGTATAATAAACTGTTAGAAGGTCCAAAGATTTGAAAAAAAAAAAAAAAAATACAAACTTTTTCAAAATTGTATCACATTTTTTCCTTATCCTTCATGCTTAATGAAATATGTTATTAGTGAGTCCACAATCATGGCCACCATGTATATAATTTAAAAAGAAACCCGTTTTCACACAGAGATGTTTAAGACAACTGAATAATAAAAAAATAATTATCCAGAAATGAACATTTTAATGCATCTGAACATTTCCATTGATTTTTTAAAACGAGAACAAAACGTTTAAGAAAGATACTGTATTGTGATACTGATAATTTATAAACAGAATGCAGTGATGAGGAGAAGATTAGATCTGCCAGCATTTTTTCAGGTGAAAGCAGCTCATACTGAGTAACAAGAGCACCCAGTGATAAGCTAAAGCTAATTCTATTTGGAATAGTCTGTAGTGGAGAAGATACCAGTGAAAAGCATTTTCCAGATATCTTTGCAAGAATACAATGAAAATAAAAGGACCTGACCGGTCTATGATAAAATGTAGTAAGGGGCATCCCTCTGAAGTCCATTTAACTGGTTTTGAGAGTTCTTCCCAGAAACTGATCTGTACAGTTCCTGTTGCAAGAGTGAAATACAATCAGCCAGTAGCTTCACCAACTGATCACAAGAGATAACTTTAGGAAAAAGGGGGGGGCTCTGATGGAATTCCAAACATTCGCGCTTGGGAATAGTTATTGAGTTGATTGACAAGTGTCACTGCAGTAGTGAAGTTTGATAACTGGCTGTTTCCTAAGATTACTACTTTAACAATCTAACATCCTTGAAGCTGCCAGGTGTAAGGTGCTTACTACTTGTAAACACAGTTATTATGTATCTGCTGAGATTTAATAAACATCAAAGTTTATAAAACCCAAATTCCCAAAATGCCAGGCGACTGAAGACATCCTACTGTCTAATACCTAGTATTAGATATTTTCCTCTGTAGTTGGTTGCCTTCCAAATTTGGAAAATTAATTCTTATTTGTTTTAAAAGAATTACCAGGCATCTAAACTTGTTGCCCTTTTTTTTCTTGTCAGGAAGTTTAGACTAAAAATACAATCTTAAAACTTTTAGCCTGTCATCTCAAGATTTCCTTTAGTGGGGCACCTGTCAAATGATTTCTTTATCAAAACAGAACATTTCACAAAATCTTTAGTTCCAGAAATTATTTTTTTAAAATTAAAATAATAAAACCATTTTCCAAATTCCAATCTTAAAAAGAATTTTTTTATTATTTAAAAAATCCAGTAGTTCTAACAAAAAAGAAGGGAAATTCCCCCTGAATAAACACATATCTACTACCACTGTATCTAGTCTTAAAAAATATCCAAGATTATATTCCTTAATAATGACTCATTTACCTTTTTATTTGTTATAGTTTTTCCTAAATGAATAAGTAAACCCAGCTCGCTGTTCCCCTTTACCTGGACACCTGCAGCATCGGCGAGGAAGAGTTTTGTAAAAAGAGAGACCAAAAGGTAGCATTTCCTTTTTTTTCTTTTCACATGTTCATTACTGGTATTTGGACAACTTAATTGAACAAACAACCCACTGCGCTTTGGTCTATACAGGCTGACAATCCAGACCACTCTTGTACTGTAGCACCAAAAGATCAGTGCTTTGACAGCAAACAGAAAGACTGTTATTCTATCAAGGCGATGAGCAGTGAAAGCAAAGCATTGTATTTACTCACAGCAATAAAAAGTAAACAGGACAGACCCTTCCCCACCCACACGTCTCCCAGTTATCTATCTAGCAGTTACACCAAATGGTCAGTTATGATTGAAAGATGGCCAAGAACTTGGCTGGCATAAAAGGGCAACATGTTCAATTCCATGCATTACACCTAACTATAAGCAATCATTTGGTAAAAAAACAATGATTGCTTTTATTAGCATTATTATACATGGGAAAAGAATTGAAGTCACTTCCATGCATTTATTCCCTAAATGATTCAAATTGTGATGAAAACCTGTTGAAAATCTCACATCATCAAATACACCAAATGCAGATTGCAGAAGCCTTCCAATAAAAGATGGCTAACAAATCCATTATATTCAAGATTACTGTTGGGCCATCTAAACCATCCTTAGCTGCCATATTTATCAGAAAAAAGAAATTCCCAGCAAAATCCAAAATAATATCCTCATGGATACTTATTTACCCCTTAGTATATGCCATGGAATCTGCACTTTAATAAATGTATTAATACTTATATTTAGCTAATCAGTGGAGACTTGTTAATCATATAGCACAAAATTTTTTTTTTTTTCTGTAGCAAGAGTTGTTGCCCTTGTTGTTTTGTCTAAAGTGGTCAACAGCACTGACTGTTTGTGTCAGGCATATCATTGTGCCAAATAAATAAACCAAAACTAGTCATCACGGACTTTGATTCTCTCTTAGTGGCTGCAGAGCTTTCTTTACCCTGCTCTAAAGCCTTTGAATGTCACTGGAAAACATGAATATTTTACTACACAGTTAATTAAGCTAAAAACAGGCAGCATGTTTATTACCTAGTTTAACTGATTAATTTTATCCAGGTAAATTCTTTGTTGTTTTCTTTTTCAACAAGTTTAGTTTTGGTTAGTATGATTAATGAACCAGTATCATTCTGAGTTGTCAAAAAAAAAAAAAACAAATGAGTCCCAGGGATGCAAACCATTTACAAATATTTGGAAATCTTCTGAATAATATCAAGTGTCCAGGGGACTGAATGATCTCGGTTACCACGCACCTTTTTTTGCTTTGTGAAGTCTCTGAGGTTGCTAGATTAACAGAGGAAAGCTAGACTTATTGGGCCAACTGACATTTCTGGTGGACTTTGAGGACAGAGGGCATACATGGGTCTAGTGAGTTTGGCAACATAGGGTACAAGCTTACAATCAGGAAAACATCGTTGGGACTGTTGCTCATAGTGGTAGATTTGTCATGGCATGGTAGTGGTGTGCATCTTAAGAATGACTGCAAGCCTGATCTGGTTACTGCATACTAGAACCATAAATGCCAGAAGACATCATGAAAATATTACTGAGTTTATTGTTGTTAGTCATTCTGACAAACGTATATTTGCTGCTGTGCCAATATTGAAAAACGACAATGGCACACCTCACCACGCAGCTGCAATATCTCATAAGCAACGTGATTGCAGTTTTCCACAATGAAATGTTCTGTTAAGTAAAGAAACAACTAATTTATTTATGTTTTTTGTTTTGTTCTTCTTTTTGACAAATTTATAACTTGAAAAAAAAACAAAACAGTGTAGCTACTCAATAAAAGCATGTCTCTTGTAGTGCTATTTGCTTATAACGTCTCTTGGAGGAAAGCTCATACAGGTCATAATGACCTCTGTTTACCAAGAATGGATCATGGGCGCTGTAGGAGGGTCTGCATATAGGCTTTTAATAAAATGACGACTTTTTAAAGTATCATATTTTGTTTTATTTTTTAGTTAATTATTCCACTATATAATGTTGTAAACTCTTTAGTTCTAAACTGACACTACATGAATACTTGTGTTTGATGTGGGGCCTTAACCTTTCTTACATAAAGCTCATGTAGTTGCACAGAATCTATTTGATTCCATGAGTTCTATATATGCAGAATTAACATTTACCTATTTGCTAGTAAGAATAAAATTAATCTCTTTAATGTACTAATAATTATTGTGTGAAGTCTATCTTCAGTAAATGTTAGAAAATGTCATGCAAAAAGAGGACTCATCATTGATGGATTAATGAATAAGTTTACTTTTATCTTTCTTAAACTTTATTTCAAGATATAATTTTATTACAAATATCACCAAATGTGTTTTGTATTTTTAATGTGACAAGTATATTAAAATATATATACAAAGAGATTTGCAGAAAGTTATTTTCTTCCTAGAAGTTGAGAAAAACTCCCCTGGAGAAGAGCACGGAATTATAAAGTTTCACTTCACCTTAATTTAATCCAAAAAATTAGCAAGGTAATGATTCTCTTGACAAGCTAGCAACAAAATGATTATTTCATGCTAGCTTGTGTATACCACACTGCCTTTGTGTCTACACCTTGTGTGACTGAGTTCAAGTATAGCCTGAATCCCTGAAAATATTTTAGGTATTGTTTGCCATTGTCTGCCTGGAGGTTACCCTGAAAAGGGATGCCAAAGCCTTAGGAGCTAAGCTAATCTACTCTAAAGAAGCAGGTTCACAAGTTTAGGAGGCAGAGATCAATGATGTTTTCTCCTACAGCCTGGTTGCCACAGTAGTTAGTTATCTGCTTACAAACAGAACCTTTTACATAATCTTTTCATCTGATCTGCTCAGTTTATCATAAAGCAACCATATTGTGTTCATACATTCATGCTTATGTTGGAAAAAAAAACAGGCAAACAGTAAATGACCTCAAATAAGGTTCAAGATGACAGCAGTAAAATGTCTTCCATGCGATTACGAGTCCTCCTGTTCTTACTTCTGTAGTCTCAACTGCAACTTGGTTTGTTGCAATGTTAACTGTGAAAATTTTATGAATCTGTGTACCAAATCTTGCCCAATGAAACAGTCCTGTATGAGCCATCATTATTGTGGCTTCTATGATTTTCAATCTCAAATGACAAAAATGGCTTATCCAGGAAGTAAAACAAATCACCAATGTTCTGCAGTGTCACCCAATGGTTTTAAAAAATTTAGATGAGTGTCAATTAAAAATATTAAATTAATGCCAGACAGTTATCTATTATTTAAATGACACTAAACCATTAAATACATTCTTCTTTGTTTTTTTTCCAAGTAAAAATGCATTAAACAGTAGTGTTGAAAATAATTCAAATAGTAGCAGTTCCATAAAAAGCTGAAGTAATTATTGTATTTTTAAAGAAAACATTTTTGTTAATAATTTAATTTACTCCATAAAAAAGGCAGTTTTCATTTCTATAAGGATTTACTTATTTTGTTAATTTCTAGGAGATTCTAATGCTTTCAAACACGAATGTGCAATGCCACAGCTCTCTTGTAAAAAAAGTTACAAACAAGTGTATGCGCTTTTACTCTACAGGGGTCTCAAAAGTGTTAATATTAGAATATTTCAGTTATTTCTTATAGGCATATGGACAATTTTGTGTTCAGTAATTTTGGTACTGAGATTAAAGAGAATAAGCAGTAGTGATGTGCATCTGTTAGAGTTTTCAAATTTTGAGTCTCTATGCAGGTATCAAAGAAAACAGAAGTGATAGGAACATGCCGCTAAGCATTTGACCATATTTTTCGATACAAATTTGTATATTATATCTTGACTGATTTAAATAAATTAATTACAAAAATTGATGAATACAAATGTTACAAACCAACAATACTATTATACGTCTGCACACTTTTTATATCAGCTGTTCATAGATATGAAAATAAAATATTTATGTTACAAAAAATGTGTTGAAATGTAAATAGATTTTTAAAAAATCTGAAAGACACTAAAAATTTTAATCCCCCAAAGAGACCTAAGGTTAGATGCTTCTTTCTTATATAAAAAGCTGCTCCATTGTGTGTAACTTCTTCCAGACATTACCCTGATTTGGACAAATTCCAAACTTATAATTAGCCAAATGTAGCAGCACATGATAACCATCTTTCTTTGCTTTGATGATTACCAAGTAACACATGCTTTATCCAGCTTTGTTATGCATGCATAGAACATGATTATGGCAACCCTAAAAATATATATCTAGTTGCCTTATTATTATTTTAAAATAACAGCTAGGATCCAATTTCTAATTGATGTTGCTATTTTATGAACTTCATTGGGGTCTGAAACCTAAGTCACTGCAGAAGCTGGTAACTGTGTACTTACCAGAAACACTTGAGGAAGTTTATGGATAGAATTATAGACATAGGGTTACAGAGTCTCATGTAATACGACCAGCTTCTATGTTGGTGGTCCTGCTTTTGAAGTGTTATCAAGCAAGGGGAAATCACTGGGGAGGGAACGGGTAATCTAGAGAGCAGGCAGGGAAAAAATTTTATTGGGAAAGATCGCTGATGGTAGGAGCAGAAGCCTAGCAAGGGATCCAGCAGCTACAGTGTTGTAAAAAACTGATGAAAGAAAAAATTTTTAGAAATCAGATTTAACTGCAAGAAAAAGATTAATTTACACAAAGAATGTAATGTAGTTTGTTTGTTTTTATTATTTTTAAATAAAACACAACAGTGTTCTACCAATAGTACAAAATGCTCTGAATCTGTAAAAGTACTAAGCTAGATTTTGTTCTAACAAATCTAAGAAATTTCAGTACTTGTCGAAATATAAACGTATATTTTTGAAACCACAGTGTCATTTTTGGTGTCCACATGTATACATTGGATACAAACTATAGTCAGAAAATCTATGCATTTCTCAAAATGTTCAGAGTAATTACAGTCACTAAAACATAGCAGGAGTTCTATACATACTTTGGTTTCATCACTTGAAAACTGAGGATATCTTTTCAATTCTAAACAAGATAAACACCTGTTTAGCTAACCACCAAATTCCAACAAGAAACACTGCCAACACTAATTCCATTTAACCGTAAAATGGCTTACGTTTGGTGAAATGAAGTTGGCCAAACTCACAAATAACCATTTTAACTTTCTAAAAGATCACACTTTGCCCCAAAAGGTGAATTCAGAGGCACTAAGTAAGAGTAAAAGTAAAATTTTTAGAAAACAAAAACAACATACATTAAAGTGATATGGAGAATGATTTTCAGCAAACTTTCAAAGCATTGACCTTCAAATCAGTCTTGAGAAAGGAATATCTAAAATATGATGCATCTAAGTAATTATAAACTCACCCATCATTCAAAGTTGAAGATTTAAAAAAAGGGGGGGAATTAGAAGAATAATTCAAAGTGTAGATTCTTGTGTAGACATAAAAGGATGGTGGCTTTCAAAATGAGGATGAAATTCATCTTTTTTGTGATGAAGTCAATGCATATTTTCATGTTTGACAATTGCATTTCTTTGTTGGAATATAATTTTTACTATAACATTAAAATGCAGAAAAAGAATAAAAATTGGTCAATTTAAAGGCAATTTAATCCAATATATATTTTCTAGTGTTCGTGTGTTACTCTTTCATGGCCAAACCATAGCAACCTAAAGGTCCCAAATTTTGGATGTGGATACTTCAGAATCTGGGTAAGGTTTTAAGCTACCACACATCAGCATAGAGCCATTTTTTCCTGTGTAGCTAGTTATATATATATATATTTGTCTGTCTGTCTGTCTCTCTTTCTCTCTGTGTGTGCATGCATAATGCATTCTCTCTCTCACACTCACACAACTGGGGACTCTCACAAAATATCCTAGAGAAACACTTTGATGATAAACTTATTGTAACCTGTTTTCTCATGTATTAATATGCATACTATATGCACTAAAAAACTGCCGTATGTACGAAATAAGGAATTTCCAGTAGCCTGGATAAAATCTTATAAAAAACTACAATTTTATAGATTTTAAAATAGAAAAAAAGAACTGTAAATTACTTTTTTCTGCAAAGTAATAAGAATTCTTACATCAGGATAAATTCTATACTCATAACAATCATCAGACACAAGAGAAACACTTCTTCCAGAAGTCTGAAACAGCTGACTTTTACCATAAGAAAGATCATGATTTTTATCATGAAAACAGCCCAGCTGCTGAATCTGAAAGTAAATTACAGCAGTCAGATAGAGTTTATCTATTTTACACCCATATTAAACGACACACTGACTGGATTATTAGAAAATTCATTCCTTCCAGCTGCTTTATTGAATACATATATATATGAATGTTTAAAAAATATTTTGAAAAAAAATAAATTATAATAACCGCCAGCTCATTTACGTAGAACAATTTTTTTTTCTCTCTCTCTACTTTCTATTTCTCATATACTCTGATATGTGTAGAAGGTTAGCTAAATTTCTCCTCTCTGTATGGTAGGGTTCCTATAGTTAGTTGCCAGTAAGCCAGAATTTAAATGTGACAGATTGGAATATCGATAGTTTATTCAGATAGCCCAGGGCCACAGGAAAAAGAAGGAAAAAAAAATTTTTTTTTTTTAAATCCACATCAAAACTTTGCGACCAATGAGCCACGGCTTTAAGACAAGCTCCGGTTAGTCGTACAACACACCCCCCCACCACTAGATTCATTGGTTAATTTTGCTATTACTACAAATGCTAACCTTCTACTCTCTTGCTGATGCTACACCAGGCCTTAGATAATTGCCTAAGATCACAGAAGCTGTAACTAAATAAGTCAACCAGGGGGGGATACCAATGGCACTGCGCATGAGATTGTGCTGCAATGGAAAACTCCGCTCTAAGAAATCAATCTTATTAGAAATGGGAGAAAACCAAAAATACCAGAAATCTCCTCACCAGCATGCAGTAATGGCCAGACACCAAAACACAGAGGGACTAAAAGATGGTGAATAAGTATGCTGAGAGTTACGCTAACCCTATATTCATATAATATTTTTAAAAAATGCCAAAGATAATTCTGGACTCTGAAACTACAATCCTTATTTTTATTTTCTTTTTATCAAACCTTTTGCACTTAGTACTAACATTTGTACTTAAACAATAAAATCCGCAATTACTGTTTAAAGTTTAAAAATAATCCAAACTCGTAGTTAATTCTTCTCCACATGAATGTATTGGGGGTCTCAGTTGAGTACTAAGCATGTGGTATAGTGGGGAGATAACCTGGTGGCATCCAATTTCTCTAGTTAACTATGAAAAAAAAAAGGGGCCATGCCCAGTGAGTAGTATAGAGAAGAAACCACACTAAACCCAGTTCACCAAAGGGGGCTGGCCCTTAGTCACATCAAGCCAGTTTGCTTCATACTTGTCTTTTTTAAAATCTTTTTGTGGTGCGTGCGTTGCGTGAGGGTGCGTGTGAAAGTTCTTGTATGCGTGTGTATCTCCGAGGAGAAGGGAGTGGAGGGTGGTGGCCAAAGCCATGTAGGGTCCGAAACCTGGTGTGGAGCAAGCTCCCGTTAAGGCCTAAAGGGCCAGGTTGAGGCACTGAAGCACCTCGTGTATCTGGCTGCCAAGGTAGCCAGAGTTAGGGCGCAAGCGCCCCATGTTAGAGTGACCGTACTTAGTATTTTAACTGTTTAAAAATTAAATGTTATACAAGACACAATTAAAAAGTATTTTGCCTATGTATTTTCTCAGAATTCCATAATTGTTACCTTACAAAACTTAACATAAAAACAAAAGAAGTTTTTAAAATAATTCAGTACAGTTTTCTCTCATATTCGCCAATCATCACAATCTACACACCTGAATGTCATGGTAAAATCTTTGTTATGCAGCCACTGACAAACAGCAGTCTTCCTGACATAATCATTTCTGAAGTGAAGTCCTTGTATGTCTTCTTTCAGAGAACTAAAGAGATGTTAGTGTGGGGATGACAAGTCTAGGCTGTATGGAGGACACAGAAGCGCAGCCCATCTAATTCATCCAATGGCCTATGACATTCTGAGGCTTGTGTGAGATTTGTGGGACCCACCAAGCATAAACTTTAGAGTAACTAAGGTTATCGGTAATCGTCTCTACCGCAAGATAACCAACACAGAAACACTCGCTTATCTCATGCAGATAATTTCTTCAACCTTATGGATGCTGTTTTCATTAACAGCTGTTGCTGGCTGCCTGCTGCGAGGCCTGTCTTAAAGTTCAGTTTCTCCACTTTTCACCTGATTTACCCAGCTTCTTACAGTAATCCCATCAACATGCATCCACACACATTCATCATGTGGTATTAAATCTGAATCGATGAACTCCTCCTCCTCTCAGCTATAAGAAATCCAATTACTTCTCTGCTCCATGCATGTATAAATACTAGCCACCTTTTTGGAATGCTGTAGTGTGTTTCTCCCTGGTGTTGGGGGGTGGGGTGGCGGGAACCAAACAAAATCTTTCCCACCAGTGGCTGGATGTATAAAAGTATCACACAAACCAACAAAAAAGAAAGAAACAGGATGTGACAGAAAAATATTGAAGATTTTCAAAATGATAATAGGAATCTTAAAGAAAAAGAGAAGAACTGCAGTAAACATAGAGAAAAACAGAAATTACACAATAATTTATTCATTCAGTTAGTAGTGTCATTGCACAGGAGAAAGTTTGCGAACACAAAACCCAACCTTTGGCAATTGCTTGTGTGTGAACATTTGTCTAATACACCAACCCCCCCCTGACACATGAAAGCATTTGGTAGGAGCCTTTCTGAAGCCAGGACAGTTAACTGGTGGCTGATGTTGTATCTTTGTTTGACCTAACTACCATCATATCATCCTATCACCTCCTGCAAGTCTGACTGCCCTGTCATTTTCCCCTTCCTGCCAGTGCCAAAGGTTATAAAATCCATGAAAGTCTGTGAACTGCTATGTTGATATTCTTTAGTAACAAAACAATCTCAAAACATTCCACAGAGCTGCTTTGCAAGGAAAACAGCTGATTTGGCCTAGGAGCATCTCAACACACCTGGGAGTTGGCTGATCACCCTGAACAGGTTGGTACTTACCGAACTACAGCAAGAAAATTAATCAGGCTGTTTTATTAATAAGCATTTTAAAGTGCGACATCATGTATGATGCTTTATGAAAGTTCAAGGTAAACATAAATCAGTTTTATCTGAAGCACAGTAATTCATGTGTTTAACTTATCACATCAATGTCTCCTAAAAGACCATGAGAAATGGGTAAGAGACAGAATGTGGTCATAGGTACAAATGCAAACAAAATCTGACTAAATTACATCAAATTTTCCCATGAGAGAGTGTGAGAAAGAAAGAGATGAAATGGTTAATCAAACATTACAAAGGCTCTTGTTTTTATTTTCTAACAGATTAAAATACTGTTTTAAAAACTACAAACTGGAGTAAATTTTCTAAATGACAAACTATTAATTAAAATGGCAATGAATACATACTTCTATGCTAAATTATATTTAAAATCTCACAAAATTAAAAATAAATTAAACTAAGTATTAAAGTTAATTACATTTAAGATAATGAATATAACATTAAAAATTCAAATTACTGGTATAGTTGGAAAGCTCATTTATGTAAAGCCAGATAATATCTCTCCTTTGTTTTCTTTTTTGCTCAGTTTTTTTTTTCTTAACACGACAACAATAACTTTTAAACTTTTATATATTTAGGAAAATAAAGTCTGAGCAAATCAAATAAAATGAAATCAGTCATTTGTGATTATACTTTCAAAGCCACACAAAAACAAGCACTGAATTTTTTAATGTTATAATAAAACAGTAAAGAAATTCCTTAAATATATTTAAAAAAAATAAAAGCTTAATTGTCCCATAACATTAAATCTTTTGAAAGTATAAAACATTTATATCTTTTCTAGATTTATGCCATGGGACATGTTACCTTTATTTGATTGTTTATTAATGACGACTGCCAAATCTCATTTCTCTTATTGTTAAATGATGCCTCACTGAAGTTTTATCAAAACACATAATTGCCTATAAGTTAGTCATTAATTCTGAACCAGAGCTGAAAATTTCTATTTCATGCCAATTCACTTGTAAATCTAATTTTGGAATGAATAGTCAACACATTCACACATCTGTCCCCAATTTTTCCTCCCAAGTGTTACAAAATTTGACCAATTAGTTTCTCTGAGGGAAGTCGGTGCTTTTGGAAAATGCAAACCCTTCAAGTTTAACCATTAGGCTCTTCCACATCAATGCAGGAGCTAAAGGAAAAGGTAGGAAACCTGTGTTGTTAATCAAAACAAATTTGGTTTTAAAAAGAATTAGCTGAAGACCCTTTAGTGCCAGATCTAAAAATTATCAAGGAGAAAAGGCAACAAACTGATTATCATCATAAGTCATACAAAAATAACAATAAAATGGATGTAGGTTGGTAGGAGAATGCTTTATGGTCTAGTTTAGCATGAGAAAAAGTGTTTAAGTATTTAAAGCTATTTCTGGTGAGATCTTTCCCTTACTAAATGGCCTAAAAAGATAATTATGCATCATGTAGCTACAAAGGTAATGATTTTAACAATGTCTTTTAAGGATTTGCTGTCAGATATTGTGGAAAATGAGCTAATAAATATTAAATAAACAACCAGAAAAATATATTTATTATTTTAGATAGAATTCCAATGCAGGTAGGTTATGCAAGACTTCAAAACATAGAACACAAGATTTTATGCAATTATGTAACACAACTTTATATTGCATGTATTCTGAATTAGGATTTCTTTTCTACTGTTTTGATTAAAATGTTCATCCAGTATTAACTGAAACAAATTCAAAAGAAGTGTGTCTTCACTGTGAATAATGAGTTTCTGGAAACTTGTTATTTTAGGAAAATAAAATTCAGAAATGCATATCAGGGTGCTGCTGTGAGAGGTTGCTAATGATTCTCCTTTCACTTGATTTGTTCAAATGGCCATTCTCAGCAAGTTTATTGCAACACGCTGTAAGATGCTGTTAAAAACTAATGCAAAAAAAAAAAAATTCTCCAGTTTCTTTTCATCTATTTAAATACCAAATGCAACCAGCAAATGATGTCTTTTGATTTGGCTTCAAACTGTCTCCACCCATTAGGTCCACCTTCTCTTTCCTAATGATGGAACCCAGCAGTTTTGTCACTAGCAACCAGGTGGATATTATCTAGATCTCAGAAATGAGCATAACAATGACCAAAGCCCATCAGCCAAAACAACAAAGAAATAAAACTGCTGAAAATAGCCAGTTTTTGTACATTCTACCACATTTATTGTTATCCAGCAAATGAATCATCCAAAATATCTTTTTCTTCTTCTTCTATAGCTCGATGAAGGTTCTAATACCTTGATATGGAAGTTCTACTCCAATAAATCAATGAAGAACCTCCTGAAAGTTACAAAACTGCTTCTATCTCACCTTCCCTGATACCACACCCCCCTTTATGTTCAGCCAATTAGTGTTGAACCAGGTTACGTCTTAGACTTGACCGTAAAACTGCTACACTGTACATTACAAACACGATGCTTTATCACACTAAGGTTTTTATAGGGGTCTCATCTCTGGGAACATTTACACTGTAATGGGTGCTTTCTAAATATCTAATTTCATTAGAAAAACAGAAAACAACAGAAGAATGACTACTTATTTATTATTCAGTACTAAAATATAATTCCCCTATTAAGATTTGTTTCTATACTATAGGGTCACGCCAAATTTCCAAACAAGTTTTCTTGAACCTTATTTATGGAAGAAAATAGGAACGGTACTTAAAATTTGTTTGTTTTCCTTCATATACAAAAAATCCAACCACACTTTACTTTATGATTCTAACAGCTATGCACAAAGGTTCCCCCAAAACAGGAATTCCTGATATATCATGATATCACACCATGCTAGCGCTCAGTGATATCAATCAGCCAGTGAGTACTTTCTTTATACATACAACACAATTTGTGTAATAAACTGAAGATAAGGCATCCTGTGCAGTAATGACTGACAAATGCAGTTCATAGTTATAAATCAATTTCAAAATCAAATTTCTGGTCATCTCTCTCCTCTCTCCCCCTCTCCTTGGGACTCACTGCTTCTTTCTTACTTACAACTACTGAACTAAAATTAAATCAAGAATGTACCTTATATATATTAAAGTCTACATAGGACTTAGCAATGCAACAAAATAATGCACTCTGTGCATAACAGTAATATAACAAATAACTAAAGCTGCACAAAACATGCTTGAACAATGTAGGCACCGAATGTAATCTGATAGCATGCATTCCTACTGATGCACCCATTCTTATGTTTTACTGATTTATGCACAAACTATACAGACATTAAAATGAATTACAGTAAAAAGAAGCAATGCTGTTGGTACTTCAATCATAAAGAGAGTAAAGTCATCTTCAAACAATCATAACATTTATAAAAACTTGTGTAAAAAAAAAACAATTCCCACTAACTAATCATTAATCATTAATCATTAATAATAACACAAAAAAAAATCAAACAACCTAAGACAGTGAGCACCCATGTATAGATGCCGTGTAATTCATACTCAAAATTTAACAAATCAATCATTAAACACTCAATTCATAAGATATATGAAAATGATTTTTAAAAATGAAACTTTAATCCAGGTGAAGGTGTTTATTATCTACAGGAAAATGTAGATACTAACAACGTTAAGTTTAAATGAAATTTTAAGCATTCACTATATAATCACAACAGGTGTACAGAGAGGTACTGAATTTTCTTACAATGCTGTGTTTAGAAGATGAAGCTGGGAAAGTGCCAGCAAAAGTGATGTCTTGAACTTTTAGCTACAAGGCAGGATTAATTAATTAAACAGAACCAGCATGTAGGTTCTTCAAAACAGCTGAGGGCCACTTCATTGAAAGCATCAAATTCTGAAACTTTATAGTGAAATTAATAACTTTCTTTACTTTTCCAATGTCAGAGTTATTTTTTTATTTCTTGTTTCAAAAGTGTATAATGTAAATAATTAATATAGTATAAGTAGATTTTTAAAAAAATCTTTCTTGTTAAACAAATAGTTGTAGAACATTTGGTAGAGAAGTATAAAATGCCTTCTTGTTCCAAAGCTAAAAAGGTTATGCATGACATGTTCATTCTAAACCATTTTTCACTGATCTTAAAGGTTTTCTAGATGATGATGAATGCAAATGTAAATGTCTTCTCAATTTTTTGGAGTACAATTAAAATCAGATCAATTATTGTATATATATATATTTTTTAACTTTCATAAGTTTTGGGCAAAATAATAACATTTCCACAGTTGATTAACATTTAATGTCTGTTCACTTTTCAGAATTCCATGCAATGAATGGCATCCACTAAATAAACATCTACTTAACTACATTTTCTTTACTATTTTCTATTCTTGCATATCACTAATAAATTGGGCCTTTAGTAAACAAACCAAAATAAAAAAGTAAACTACTAAAGTGAAAAAAAACATAAAAGCAGAGCAGAACAATTGTACAATAGCCATTTATTATGATTTACAAAGTTAACTAAAGGTGGGGTCTAAAAGTTTAAGTATGTCCTTTAAAATAAACTTATCAAATGCTGTTGTCATCTCTTTCTGTCTGAATTTTGTAAAATAATTTTAATTCCAAGGTTGTTTTTCTTTAATAGACAAGCATGTGATGCCAAGCTACATAAAATGTCAAGTTGGTAGTGATTAGTGGAAGTAAAAAATGCCAGTACTTACCACAGGTTGCCGTGTAATGTTGATCCAGGTTCGATAAATTAAAAACGGTTGCCTACTGATAATGGATTCCAAGAATTAATGGTGAAGATAAAAACCGCTTTAAGAGTAAACAAAATCTCTCTTGAAAAATAACTTCCACATGGTAAAATAATATCCAAACAGGGCTCCCAGTGCTTGCTTTAAACCCGAACACAAGTGTGGGAAATACTTCGACACAAAGTTAACCAAACCGCCAATTCCATGATAACTATTATTAGATTCCATAAGATGGTGCTTACCATGTCTTTCTTTCTCCTAGAGGCTGAGTGACCGGTGGGTCTGCCTGCTTGCTTGCCAGAGCAGACACTCTCACTAGGTGGTGCTCTGTATATCATTCACCACACACACACACACACACACACACACACACTATGACTCACTTGGGATATTCTTACTGAATTAATAGCATTTCATTAAAAACAACAACGTTTCTTCACAATGGAAAATTTCAATGCTGGAGATCCCATCAAAACATTAAAAGATTCGCATGGTCCAAGAATATGAACCCATGGCCTGTATCTCATCCCATGGTGCTTCCAGAACTACTGGACCAAGTAGATTTTGTCCCAACAGAAAACTTAACTTTTCTTCTTCTCCCTCTCTTTTTTTGCTCCCCTCTCTTGCTCAACCCTCTCTCTCTCTAATATTTTTCTTTTATACCAACAACCAAGATCTGTAAATGGAAGCCTATCTGTCAGACAAACAATCAGAAGCTAACAAATATATATATATATATATTTGACTGCTGCCAATGAATTGTATCTTCCCTTGTTTCATATGCAAACCCCCCTCAAGCTGTGATGAACATATGGAGGTTGTCAATCAATGTGGTAGGAGTTTGTAAATTCCCTCCCCCCTTTTTCCCCCCTTATAGCAGGGAAACAAGTAGTTCTCTGTGTGGTCCACCTTCCCTCCCCACTCACACTGATCTAATTTGCAGTCAATGTACTGTAAAAGACTTGATCTGGGGGTTAGGCAGTTAAGGATTTAGCTCAAACAGTGCCAGCCACTAGCTAGATCAGATTTCAACAGTTCACAACCAATAACATTTTCATTATTATCTCCCATTTTAGCCAACCACTGATTAACAGAGCCCCTGGCAATCAAAGTAGAACCTTAAAGGTTTTGCACAAATATATGATCAATGTTTAACTGATTGAATAAGGCTCTTTGAACAACATCATTCATCTCAAGATAAAACAACAACAAAAAAGTGCTTGGTGAAAAGAACTGATGGCATGCCAGCCTCATATAAACTCCAGGTAGTCACACTTACAAGCATAATAGGAGACCATCTGAGATGATGGCTGTAATCCAGCGTATTATTGTTGCTTTTCTTTACATAAACAATTTTTAAAAAAAGAAGACACACACACACACACACACAATGCACTGATGTCTGTGCATTGCACAAAGAGTACAATTTATTTTGAAAGATGAAACCACCCATAATAAAAGAGATCATGAACAAGTGAGGTGAAACCTAATACCACTTTTTACTGATGATTTTAAGTTAAGCACCAAGCAGCAGTGTCTTCCACCAAACATGGAAACAAAGCTACTTCTCTAACCTGATATTTACATATAGAATTAAGCGTTTTCTCTAATTTTGTCACATGGCGTTGTTACTGCATGCGCTTTCAATCACATTATAAAGAAGTTGTTTTGCTTATTTTTTCATAAACACACACCTACGACGGACATCCCACATAACAGCTAACGTTTTAATTTTGCTTTTCCCCTTCTTCTTTATTTCATGCCAATCAGTGGCTTGAAGGCTGAATCGCTACTACAAACATTCTTACCGATACCCAATTTCAAATTATTAAAGCATTTTAGTCTGCCTCACCCCCACCCGCCCCCAATCCAAGACCTTACTTGAAGACAAAGTAAAAATCCAAGTAACCTTCTCAGTTGGCACTCAAAACTAAAATGTCTAGCAACTATACCTAAAAGTGGCCTTAATGTTCAAAATGTCCATATCAGCAATTCAGATATTTGTACTTCACATGAGAAAATATTATCGGCAACAAAATATTTTTCATGCTATACAAATTTGATTTAAAATAATAAAATCAAGGTTAAAAGGAATAATACTGATCAAAATATCAATTCTATTTTATTTGTTAACTTTTCCGAAAGATCATTACTTTAGTTTTGCTTTCTACTGTGCCTGGATTTTCCTTTTTTATACCTGAATTTTTCTGTTTCAGTATTTAGTTTAGGTGTAATAGTATACTTTATTAGGAAACCTTTAATCATGGAAACTATTTTATTTATTTGTGCTGTTTACTTTTGTTGCTGTATCAAAGTTTTTTTCAAAGAGACTTTTCTAAGCATGATGATACACATGGTAAAAATAGTCCTTATCAATTTTGTGGGGAAATTGTGCATAGCTGATATAATCTGGTGAGTTCTATAGTGAGGAAGAAAGATAAGTACAGAGTGAATACAATTATAAACACCACTTCTAATGTAGCCAGAAAGTCTTAAGTATGGAGATAAAGAATTACAGGGCCAATGTAACCATGAGAAGCTCTGGATGAGGACTAATAATTATAGAACCAATATAATCACAAACATGGAAAAAAAAATTACAGTTTATAGATAATGATTTCTGTGTAGAAACAAAATTACACAGACAATAAAACTATGAACGTTTTTTTTTGGCAAAGGCAAAGAATCAGACAGCCAATACGCAACAAGCAATCTTATACATTTTCACTTTTCTGTCAAAGAAATTCCAAGTTCCTAAAACTTACAGCCAGATATCAAAATGACTTATTCCTTCCTTACTTAAAAACTAATAGATACTTTCAAATAAGTTTCAATAAAAATGGGAAAAATTCTAGTTCATAACAAATCATTTATTGATAAAATTGCATCTTAATTGTATGTAAATGCATTCAGAAGGTAGGATGCTGGGATCCAAGCTGAGATGAGTAAAGATAGGCTCCCTCCAAGAAGTAAATGAGGCAGATATCTGAAAGGAAGTACCCTCTGGTTTACAGATAAATAGATGCTAGAGAGCTGGATAAAAACAAGAAACCATGATTCAAAGAGACACAATGCTTCTGCTGCCTCTGAGATCTGAAGTTAGCCAAACTTGATTCTGAATTCAAACCATTAAGATATCCACAAGCAAACGGAAGAGATTCTACATATAATGAGCTATACACACACTTCATTCTTGCAGTTTTTGTTAAGATTATCACAGAATTTAATCAAACTTATGTCTCTCAATAAAGTAGTTTGCGGAACAAAATCACTACTTTGCTTAATCAATTCACAAAGTAGACAATAGCAGAAATTATTCAATGTTCAAAACACAATGTACAATTAATACACGAGTCTTTGGGGAAAACAAAAAAAATGCTTGAAGAACAAAGTAGACAAAAGGTGGATCCAAAACATTTAGATATACAAAACTATTTAATAATTAAGTACTGTAAGGAGTTGAACATGCTGTTTGTTTGACTGCAACAAAATCTCTCTGGTTCCTCCAAATTAAAGCCATTCCAATGATCACCTATTTAGACCAAGATCAAAATGTTTACATTCACAGTCACTGGATTCAATCTGGCATCAGATGAGCAGACAGCTAAGCATTCAAGAAAGAAATTTGGGGATCCCCCTATTTCTATGTTGTCGCATGATGTATCAACCAGCGGAAAGTTTCTTAGCCTAACCAATTTGCAAAAAAACATGGATCACTTTTACTTTCTCAATAAGAAATCTGTATTGGCCAATTACTGTATACTCAATTAAAACTCATATTATTCTTTAAATAATACTCCTTGATAAAAGAAAACAATTCCATGAATCTAACGTCCATGTATTACTTGATTAAAGAAACAAATTATTCATTAAACAATACATTTACTTTTCTTTTCATAAAAAAATCTAATAAAACTCCGTTACTGGTCCAATCGTGCTTTTATTTTACAGATCAAAGAATATTAAATAATCTCTATTAATGAAAGCAGAAAAGTTACCATTTTATAAATCTAATAGAATTGTATCTTACCCACGCCTTATCAATTCTGCACAAACAACTGATTTTAATCTCATTCTGTTGAAAAAGCCATAAACGGAATTGCCACACAAAGTATTAAAAAGAAAAGGAAAAAATAAATAATGGCTTAACCAAGTAGCATTTATCTGGAAAACTGTGCGCTTATTTCTAGCTCCCAGCCCCCAAAAATAATATTAAAGAAATCCCTATGAAAGGCACTCTCGGTGAAATATTTTCAAACGGTTCGGTTCATTGCTGCTGCCACTGCTGGTCTCGTTACAGGAAATGAAATGGCGTAGAGGTCAGAAATCGCATGTTAAGATTACCAAATCGTGTTATCTATACATGTAAAGTGAGATTAATAAAATCAAGAACATTAAACTCCTCTGTGATCAAAACCGGCTTATTGCTGTCAGGGAAAGCAGTTTTTCTTATAAGTCATAAGCTACATTTGAAATACTCTCTATCTTTTTGCAGAAATGCAAAAAAAAATAATAAAAAATTTGCATTTTTGTGGGGGGTGGGGGAAGAAAAGAGGTATTACATACCCACATTTATTTAATAATGTTGGGGGGGTCTCTTCTTCTTTTTTTTTTTTTGCACTGATACAAACAAACAAAAAAAATCAGGTAAGAAAACTATTGTGGCTAAAAATATATTTTCTTTAATCTATCAGCTACAGACCATCAACATCATGCTTATAACAGTGAGAATTTTAAAAGTTGCAAATCTATAATGTGTATATGTATTTGTGGTAATAATAATTCTTATTCATTCATCTAGTTATTACCTTCTAAAACGGACACCTCGTCATGGAGTTATTTACTTCTCCAGGTGTGCAATTATTTAAAACATTACACGGGTTATTAGGTTATTTATTACTTTTGCTTAAAGAACAGTAACATGCAAAACCTTCTTAAACTCACCAGACATATCCTCATAATGTGAGTTTTGGAGAATTATTTTTATACTTTAATATTGTAAATATTTGTAAACAGTGGACATACAAAAAAAATATATATATATAATTAAGGGTTTAATTGGCTAATTGCAAACTCTCACTGACTCATCTGGTGCTTAAAGTCTTCTAACTTAATCAGCATGAGAAATATCTCATTAGAAATGGAAATAAATTAGGTATTGTGAATGTTCAGAGTTAGAATTATTTCGGTTACTTTCCATATTAGTCAATTATTATTTAAATTTCTAATTTAATTTATTTTCCTTTGCAAAGAGACAAGATACAAAACATTAAATTTTTGTAAATAAGCTTTAAGTTATTGTTATTATTATTATTATCCAAAAGCAAATGGATTGTATTGTTTCTTATTTTGTTCACACACATTGTAAACAATCTTTTAGATTCTGCATATAGTATTTTTAACAAAGCCAGTAGTCTTCGATAAGAGATATTTTTTCTTTAAACATAGTGACAATCATTAAAGGTTTTATCATTTTGCTTGTAGAAAAAAAAATAAAAGATGCATTTTTTTTTTTTTTTTTTCATTCAGCAAAATTTAAATTTTATTCTTGATTCTGACAGGTGAGGTAAAGAGATGAAAAGGCTTGACTGTTCAGAGGGGTTTTTTGCTCTATTCTATAGCTTAGCTTTCTTTTCCCAAACACTGAAGAAACCTAGACGGGGTTATGTTGGACAAGATCATCATCCGCCTGTTCCTGTACAAGTTTAGTCAGAAACCAGCCAACAGCAGCTGTAGCCAATTCAAGCGCAGTGAATCTACACCAACAAGGAAATCTCTTTCTCGAGAAATATTCACATTTGCTCCATATACCTTTTAAAAAGCAAAAAAAAAGAAAAAAGATTTGCCTTAAAATATCTAAAGAAGCAATTTAAAGTTCTATTTCAAGTCTGCATATTTCAGAGCAACCAAATAACCAGCAAGTCTCACACCAGAATTATTTATGCATCTATTTTTTTTTTTTTTTTTTCAAAAATTCCATGAAATGGTCAAAATTTTGCTTGGCTCCAACAACATTTCCCATGACCAGATTACATCAATAGATAATTATGTGCATGAAAGTTTCTCTCTCTCTCACTGTGTCGCTCTCTGTCGTCTCTCTCTGTGTGTCTGTCACTCTCTCTCTCTCTCTCTGTATCTCTCTCTCTCTCTCTCTGTGTTCCATCTCTCTCTCTCACTGTCTCCATCTCTCTGTGTGTCACTGTCTCCATCTCTCTCTCTCTCTCACTGTCTCTCCATCTCTGTGTGTCACTGTCTCCATCTCTCTCTCTCTCTGTGTGTGTCTCTCTGTTTCTCTCTGTGTGTGTCTGTCTGTTTCTCTCTCTCTCACTGTGTCTCCATCTCTGTGTGTCACTGTCTCCATCTCTCTCTCTCTCTCTCTCTCTCTATGTCTCCATCTCTGTGTGTGTCACTGTCTCCACTCTTTCTCTCTCTCTCTCTGTGTCTCCATATCTCTGTGTGTGTCTCCGTCTCTCTCTCTCTCTTTCACTCTCTCTGTGTCTCCATCTCTCTCTCTCTCTCTCTGTGTCTCCATCTCTTTCTCTCTCTCTCTCTGTGTCTCCATCTCTCTCTCTCTCTCTGTGTGTGTCTCCATCTCTCTCTTTTCTCTCTGTCTCTCTCTCTCTCTCTGTGTGTCTCCATCTCTCTCTCTCTCTCTCTCTCTCTCGTGTGTGTCTCCATCTCTTTCTCTCTCTCTCGTGTCTCCATATCTCTATGTGTCTCCGTCTCTCTCTCTCTCTCTCTCTTCTCCTCTGTCTCCTCTCTCTCTCTCTCTCTGTGTGTGTCTCTCTCTCTCTGTGTGTGTGTCTCCATCTCTCTCTCTCTCTCTCTCTCGTGTCTCCGTCTCTCTTTCTCTCTCTCTCTGTGTCTCCATATCTCTATGTGTGTCTCCGTCTCTCTCTCCCTGTGTCTCTCTCTCTCTCTCTCTGTGTCTCCGTCTCTTTCTCTCTCTCTCTGTGTCTCCATATCTCTATGTGTGTCTCCGTCTCTCTCTCTCCCTGTGTCTCTCTCTCTCTCTCTGTCTCTCTCTCTCTCTCTCTCTCTGCGTGTGTCTCTCTCTCTCGTGTGTGTGTCTTCATCTCTCTCTCTCTTCTCTGTTTTTTTAAGTTTAATTCTTCATTATTTCTCAAATTTTACCCATATAAAAACGAATATTTTCTTAAAGTTTGTGTGCACCTATCGGAAGGTCCACTGGGACTGGTATTTTAATGTTCCCCCTGCCAAACAAAATCAAAACCAAACGAAAGGCTTCTTCCATTCTAAAATGTCCGAAGCCATTCAAGGTGCCACACACTGAATCCCCATCTTGCTCCAGCAGCAGTACTTGGAAAAGAGAAATGTCCACTACCTCGTTAGTTTCTCAATGTTAAAAGAGCAAAACTTCCATTAAAAACCAGCGTTCTCCACCAGCTTAGATGAACCAGGACTGTTTCTGACAGCAGCATTTTTAACACATAATCACTAGTAACCACATTTTGTATTAAACGTAACAAGTTTTTACAAGACTTAAAAAAAAAAGGTTTTGTTTCTAAAAAAAGAGAGGGTGGGGCAGAGCTGCAGGTGTTCCTGCCTATTTTCTTACTGTCAGATATTTTCCTCGTTTGCATCACCTTTCCACACCCTTTGCCAAACAAACAACTAAAGTATTTTCATAAATATTGTGAAACCTCATCAGATTTACTTAACGCAGTCACAAAACCCAGCAGTTAGCTTTTCTAAAAGGTTCCCTTTTTTATTTTTTTTTAATACTTTAGTTCCAACCAACTAAAGTCCATGTGAGAAGGGGAAATTGTTGTGTTGTGTGGTGTAAGTGTGGTGGTGAGAGGGGGGAAAAAAATTAAAGATCAAGTTGCAGATGGCTAGACACCTGATAGAGTAAACTTGCCTCTTTTATAGTCGCTGCTTCTTGAAATCTATCATTATAAACTAGATTGTAAAAACTTAGACAGATGTTGATATTTGTAGACATTTATCTGGTTGTTGGACTCCACCAGTAGGCAGACCACCCATGGGTACGCTCTAATGCGACTGATCACGGTTCAACATCAAAACGGTTCTTGTCATTTCCTGGTATGTAGCATCTCTATATTAACTTTTTAATGTACTAAGCTCTTGGCCAAGTCAATACTTGCTAAACTTATTCAGTAACATGCTTTAGGATTGACAACCTTGATTTTATATATGTACCAATAATAATAATAAGTTTTAAAAATAAAAATAAAATTAAATTAAAATAAATAAGCAAAATGTGTACAGAGGTGCGTGTTGTTCTTGTAACTACAGAGCAGTGATGGAAATGGGGGGTACACAAAGGATGGCATTGCCCTACTTTTCAGTTTTTCTGCATGTCACCACAAAGTGCAAGACTTCAAACTGACCATCTCTCAACTCTTCTATTTATTAAGTTGGTGGGACCTCCTCTGTCAAAATTCAGACCCCCCCCGAAGAATATGGGAGGACATGGCTTCTTAGAGGCAGAAGGCGTGCTGAAGAAACAGCATGCAGAAAGAAAGAGGGGGTGACAGAAAAAAATGGAGATTATATACCATTATGGAACATTTTGTGATGTAAACTGGAGGGTAATTCACTTAACTGTTGTGTTTGTTCATTAGTAAATAAGCAGAAATTTCAGAAATGTGGATTGTACTTACGTTTATATATCGGCTGATCATCGAACGTATATACAACATATAGCTAGATTTGTAAAGTTGTAAACTGTACACTATTATTATTCTCAATAAATTTATGAATAATCTGAAAAAAAAATGAATTTTTCCAAAATATATATTTGTTATACCCATCTTTATTTGACCAAGTTACTGATACAATGTGTGTGTAATCATCATACCCAGGGCATATAGGCTCAAAATGGACCTGGAATTTACCATATTACAAAAAATTTCTCAAGGTGGGGGGGGGGCTTATAGCATCTACCCCCTCTTCCTTCCCAACCTCAGCCTCACGGACCTTAGCGTACCCCTAGTTCCTAAAACCCACTTCCATCACTGCTACAGAGTAACCCATCAGGTGGAAGCTGTCAGGACCTGGAACACTAAATAAACTATGGAAGGGAGATTGCATGACAGCGGACACGATGGCCTGCATAATAATGCCCAAACAGGCTGAATAACAAAGAACTTACTGGAACTCTTCTGATTACTGGAGGCTAAGAACCCCTCCCTCCAGAATGCTGAGAAAACAGGAAAGTCTAGACAGGCATTAAAAAAAAAAGAAAAGAAAAAAGAAGCTGCACCAGAGGCTGGAAGATGCTAAACAGAGTTTGGGTCCCAAGTCAGGACAGAAGTGCGGCTGCTAACCATGACTTGTGAAGCCACTGCCCTGTCAGCGATTAGGGGACACACACACACACACACAAACACACTACATCTGAATGCTGTGTACCGAGTCAGTTCCCTAACAGGTCGGCTGCTGATGTATCCTTGGCTGTGCTACTGCACACTGATGAAGCAAACAAGAACTAGCAGGGCTAAAACTACTAAATATTCAAAGCTTTTGCTGGGATCTAGTGGCTTCTTTTTCTCTCCCTCCCTCCCCACAGAGCCACCCACAAGAACTCCAAAAAAAAAAAAATTTTTGAAAATAATAAAGTAACAAAATATATAACAACACAGTGAAGTGGAAAGGGTCCAAGAAAGGACCGGAATTTAACAAAATAGAATGCAGCTCGCACTGAAAATGTGGCTGTATTTTTTTTTTCTCAACTAACCACAGACAAGAAAAAGCTATTCGTATCTGTTCCTTTGTATTTGTTAATAATAAATACCAAAATGTTTGTTCCCTTCAGTGTTTCCGTAATTCGATGTGGACTAAACATAAATAGCCAAAACGTGTAAACTGTCATCCACAAACGGCTTTCTTTCTTTCCCCTTACAAATAACAATACTTTATCTAATATAAAACCAAGGTATCCCTGACAGCAGAGAAACCCTATGCAGGTCCAGAAGATGAAGAAGAAGCAAAATCCATCACATCCATTTTCAGGCGGTGTAAAGTCCAAAGAGAACCTTCTGCACTATGTGCCCACATCCCACCAAACAACACCACCACCTTCATAAAGATACAGTTATCACCATCATGCTATATATATAAAACTCTCATTTAATAACTTATAGTGGAACGGCATGATGTTACTGCATGCTCTTTCAGATGGAAGATCACCGAGAAGCTCTGCATAACCCATTTCTGAATACTTTTAAAAAAAACAAACTTACTTTACAAAAACCAAGAGACTAAAGTGAAGGACAGCTGTCTGAGTATGTCTAATCATGCTGACAAACCAGCACAATTATACACAACAGTCTAGTGAGTTATTCAGAAGCTTCCACAAAACCAGGTGGGATCATCTTGTCAGGATTGGTACAATGTGTCATGCTGGTTTGGAGAAATCCTTGAAAGTTAATCAGCTCAGTAATAGTATTACTGCATAAATACTTATATTACCAACCTCCCACTAAGAATAATGTGGGCCACACATTAATTTTAAGAGAGAGAAAAAACTGAAAACCTCCAACATTTTTTAGACATTTACTTACACACTGTACAAAGCTCCCAGTTTTAGAGGGAACCATTTTTGGCAATTACTATCACCAATATTCGCGATACAAATCAACATATTAATGGGGGGGATACCCTCTGAACTGGTACCGTTGCATGCTAATTTTCCATCTCAGACAACAAAATTGGTGAGTTTTGTGCATCCAGCAGCCAGAGCTGAGAAGCTGATGCCATCAGGGAAAAAAGAGAAGATAGATGGTAGTTGTGCTCCAGGGGTTTCTGTGTTTAAAGTTTAAGACTTCTAAATGGGATGCAATGAGGTCAAACCACGCACTTAGAAAAAAAGTACAGAAAAGTTCCATGATAAATATTAATTATTTTGATCTCATCACTGAAATACCTATTACTAAACTAAAATAATACCTGTTTTTTTTTTTTTTAAATTTCATTAAACTGCAGAAGAAAACAATGATCCCACGAGATTGATTGCTGAACATGTAAAATACTTCAGAGAGATCTGTATACCTTAATTTATTTATTGGCTTTAAAAAATATTAGTTAACAACAATTAAAACTTTCTAACAGCAGATGTGGGAAGAAATATCACCCCTCCACACATGCACACACACACACACACACACACCTGGTCCTACAGTTTCTCTTTTTGACTTGTTTTTGTTTAAAAGCCTTTCATTTTCATAATTCTCGGTCTCCAGAATATTGTTCATGCCTACTGCAGTTACTGTGCCATTTAGTGATGTCAGATCCAGCTAATGTTGATTACTATGCACAATAAAATAATGGAGTGCTTCCAAATTCTATAAAATTATACCACTGAGATACAATTTTAAAAAAACCCCTAAGTATATGGTTTTTGAATCTGTGCTATAGTTTTCCATATTTATCTTATTAATTATTTTTAAAAAAATGTAATAAGACTGGAAACAAAGAAAGGAACACAGTAACATTATATTTTATCTTTCGGTCTATTTAAATCTCCCCATTTTGTTATTTTTGCAAAGATGTAAATGAATCAGTGTAACAGAACAAACTAATAAACCCACATTTCAGATTCTTTCCCAGTCACCATCATCAGGTTTAGTCTCATCTCGAGAGCTGTTTTAAAGAGCGGTGATGCTAATGTGTAATGAAACATCTTTCAGTTGGAGGCAGTTGGGATGGGGCAGAGATTGCACAAGTGGTCTGACCTGATTTAGAACCCGTAACCTGCTTCCGCTTAGCAGTGAGGAAAGTAGTTTCGTAAACAAGTGCAATAAAGGGTTCATAAAAAGAAAAAAAAAAACCTACATCACAGTGTAACAACCAACAGGTGGTAGGTTTACAACTAGCTCACTACATCACAGCCTAACAACCAACGGGTGGTAGGTTTACAACTGGCTCACTACATCACAGCCTAACAACCAATGGGTGGTAGGTTTACAACTAGCTCACTACATCACAGCCTAACAACCAACGGGTGGTAGGTTTACAACTGGCTCAAACCAATGCAGACATCTGAAAATCAACACCATCTTATATCAGAACAGCCTTTCTCAGGAACAAACCCTGATTGATGTTGACAAGGAAAAATCACAGAAATGTTGGTGCATTAGTTACTTCTGCTATGTCCAATATGAAGGGAAATGCCTAAACTCTCTACGCTATAAGCACAGCACCACTAACCCTCCATCTTTAACCTAAAAGAACCAGAAAAGTATCCATCTAGTTTTTAAATAGATGAATTTATTCATCCAAAAACCCTGCTTTAATTTTTACTTGCAAAACCAGCATGAATTTGTTTTAAAATAAGGAAAAGGTCAGGCATATTGGACATGTATAGCATGTGTATGTTTTTCAACAAAGATTGTCTAGCTCCTTATAATTTCCAATGATGGGTTTCACTGGATCATATAACCCCAACAGGACCCAGATTTAGTGTGAATGGCATTCAAGATTATCGGCCAAAAAAGCCCTGCTTCGACTCTTAAGTTAATATATATCCTTTATTAAACCAATTCATTCTCATCTTTTACTCTCTTAGTGTTTAATAAAGGCTATCAGTCTTTAAATAATACATACAATTGAGGCTGCCCTTTCAGTAAGTTACATTTTTTGATTGAGAACAGACAAAATCTGTCTAAGAAGAATTTTCACCATCTACTTGTTAACTGCACTGTCTCTAATACAACTCTGTTAAAAAAAAAACAAAAAAAATTGGGTATTATGTAAGTCATAATTTAATGACACCTTGAAATAAAAGCGCAATGAAAAAAAAAACTTACTAATAAGTAGACAACAACAAAAAACAAATCAACAAACCAAAAAAGCTTTTAAAAAAAAAAGTACATAAAGTTTTTAATAAATGAAAATCATGGCATTGTGGGGATGCTTGGTTACTTTCCTTAGCAGCAAGAAATGATGGATCTTTGTTGTTTCTTTCTTTCTCTCTGGTTAGCGGCTTTAAATAAAGCTAAATATATGTCTAAAAAAAAAAACAGTATTTTGTAGAGTCCCAGCATTAACACGTTGAAAGTAGAACTTTTGTTGAATAAAGTGCTGCTGTCATGTAGGCCTTAGCTTACTGACATTGGCAATGTCTACAAATTGCGCCTTTAAAAAGTGTATCAATGCCTATAAAAACCTGTTCAAGGATATCACCAGAATACACATGAATCATTAGTAGCAAAGAGAGAGCTTAACAATTCTGTTTAAGTATCAAGAATTGATATTCAAATAGACACGAGATGTTTTATGACAGTGTTCAAGGCAGTGTGCTGGTGAACCATAAAATAACTATGCGGTGGGTAAAACGATATTTAATAGCTAAGAGGACATTATAAGAAAGTAATATCATTTCTTTTCAAATTGCAACTCTATGGAGAGAATGATTTTCCCAGGTTGCCTATGCCAGCAATAATCAGTACTGAGAGAAATAAATTTGTATAAGGTAGATAAAAGGAAAAAAAAAGTGGAAAAATAATTTAAATAAATCTCGATTTTATAACTTGTGTGGCAAGAGTGATCACAAGATTAGAATATGGACTGTTTGCAAAAGTGAAAGTAAAGAAGAGTTTAAACACACCTGGCTATCAAAGGAAATAATGGGCAGAAAAAAAATCTGTTAATACAAAACAACCTTGATAATCATAACACAACTAATTAGGGAAAAAAAAATGATTTTAAGCAAGCTGAATATTAATTAGTACCTTACGCATTTAAAAACACCTTTGATATCAGTTAGCAAACAAATCAGCTTAAGTTGCTCATCTTGATGATTATACAATAAAAAATTTAATTCTTACATTTGCAGAGTAAAATTCTTTAAAAATACTGAATTCAGTCAGTACCATTCTCTTAAATAAGGTTAGACACTAATCATAACCAAAATTCTACAATGAAAAATCTGCACAAATAGAGAAATGTCAAATCATTACAGGTACTGCAGCATGCACCTGCCATCATTTTTAGCGACCCATGATGGTGAAATCTTAGCAATTTACTAGCATTTCAGGCCAACAGACCTTTACATATCCAACATAAATGAGTTTGTCAAAACCGATTTTAAAATGTTAAGGATGTATTTAAAGTTCCCTTTTTTATAATATCATTATTAATGGCATTTCATGGAGTTTACAAAAGTTTTAATAGTTTGTTTACCTTTAATTGTTTAAATAAAAAATTAACCTGGACAATATAGGGACGGACACACACACATTCACTCTACTGTGCAATAGTTAAGGAAATCTACATTTTAATTCATAAATTCAACTCCAGAAATAAATAAAACCAACAATACAGATAATTTATTAAATGAATATTACACAGTAGATGAGATAAAAATGGTGAAATAGAAAAAATATATATAAAAATATTTATTATGTCCATCTTTTCTTTCATGATTGTCCAAATACGTCTTGGAAGACTCTTGTAATTTCGAAATAATATTAGCTGGAATGTTCCATGCATCCAGAAGCACTGCCTAGAGTTAATCCTTGGTTTTTAGTTGTTGTTCATTATTATTCTGTTCAAGTAGTTTTGTCTTAAACATGTTCAATAATATTAAAGTCAGGGCTTTGTGGAGCCACTCCAATAAATCTTGCTCTCCACTCTCTTTTCAAGATTGTAGTATGTTTTGAAAACATTGACAGAGTATGTTTTAGATTGTTTTCATGTTTAAATATTAATACAACTAAATGCTGAAGGAATAGCATGATGAATAAAAATCTACTTGCATCTGCCTGTATTCATATTTACCTCTATTCTTACTAAATCTCCAACACCCATGGCCGACTGCAGACTCACTTCCTTATTCTCTTCAATTTTTCTCCTTACAACCTACTTTTACTCAGAAACCCCAAAATTTCAAACTTTGATTTATCTGACCAAAGGATTTTGTTCTATAGTTCTCTAGTCCAGTTTCTGTGGTGAGAGGCATATTTTAGTTGCTTACACTTATTCTCTTTATGTTAAAAGGGTTTCTTCATTGCCATCCATCCTTAAGTCCACTGTATTTCAAAGATCTTTGTACTATAGAATCATAAACCTGAACCTCTGAGGATTGTGCCAGATCTTGCACTATCTCCTTGCTGGATTGGATGCTTCTATCACTCAAAGAAGTTATCTTCAGGTACTGTTCATCTGTTTTCTAGATAGCTTTTTTTTGGATTGTCCAGACCTTTTCCAATCAGAATCCAAACCGGTATCTTTAAATTTCTTGATAATGTCCTAAATGGTGCATCTTGAAATTCCTGTTATATGACATATCGCGTTGAATTTTACATTGTTCATAGAAAAATATAATCTTATGCTTATTGGCTGAGTTTGAGAAACAGGTGCCCTTTGCTAGTAGGAAAAAACTATTGCGGTTTTGTCATCATTTTCAATAACATATTAAAGAAAGCATTTTCCTCATAAGCACATCTTAAAAACAAATACAGAAGCAGGCTCAATGCCAAACCAGACCTGAGACTTTATCTTTCTTCACTGGTTCCGGATTTCTAAGACTTACGCTGATCAAAGCAACCACATCCAACATGCCGAGGAGACTGAGACTTCCAGTTTAACTACAAGTTTAGGCTCAATGAAAGGGATATGAGTTACGAAAGTGAAATCTTGGAGAAGTTTTGGTTTTTTAATAATGCAATGATAAATAATAATGTAATAATAAATAGTGTATAATAAAATTGTCATAAAAAAAAAAACAAATTTCATATTTCCAAGATTACTGCTTTTATAATTTATGCTCAGGTTAGGGGAGAGGACTGAAAAAATTTTTGGGGTGGGGTAGATTTGAAATTTTCATAAAAGGATTAGTAGTAAGTTAAAGTTTGGAAATAAAGAACTTTACTGCCTTTTTTTAAAAAAATGATTATTTTGTTTCATTCTGGTAACCAGTTTTACGCTACCTCGCTACTTTTGTTTAAATATTTAATTATTTTATTTGGCTAGATAAAAGTAGACCATACAATTAATATCAAGCCCCAGCTTCTTTGTTTCAGTGTTTTTACAAAAGAAACAATACCCTCTCTCCCTTTGTTGATTTTCTCTTATTAAAATCCACAAAAAAAAAATCTCAAAATTATCTTTCTTTCCATATTATAATATTTAAACAACAAAGCAACTACAATTATCACCATTATTAATCATGCAAAAAAATTAAGGTAAATTTCAGTTATGCATTAACCCCTATTTTTCCCTTTTGGAATAAAGATTTGCCTAAGTTGTTTATCTTGTTAATAAAAAGGAATATAGGGTTAGCTTTAATCATGAGACACACAGATTGCTGCCATTTTATGAAAAGTTATGAAATAAATTTAAATAAACAACAATATTTCAAATTCTTAACACAGATGTGAAATATTGTTGTCTATATTGAATTCAGGGGTTTGATTGCAAAACACCAGCAAAGTGTCTGTTTTTGAAGGATTAGTCTTTTACACTTGGATCCCCTGTGACTACACTAAACACAGAAAAAGAAAACTGCTTCTTCTTTATTTACTTATGTAAATATAATACACTAATTTTTCAATCAGTAACTTCCCCTGGATCCCTTCTCTAAACCAGTAAGTAATAAATAAAATATTAATGCAAACTAAAGAAGACGAACAAACCTACTAGAATTGAATGATGACTAAAGGAGATGAAAGGATGTAAATAGTCTTGCAGGATGGCTGGAATGAATTAGAACAATTGTTTCCAAGGAGCAGCTAATAAGTGAACATTGTAATGAAGCATGGCTTAAAAAAAAGGTAAAAATTCATTTGATATTTGATTTTCAATTGGTGTTTATTTGCCAAAACTAAAAGTTAATTCAATAAGAAAAAAACAGAGAAATTAAAAGCTTTAAAAAAAGAAATATATAGTAGATAAATGAATGAAAAAAAACAAACAAAGGTATAGACAGAAAAGGTGGGGAGCAAACAGAGGCAGTTATATGTGACCCTTCACATTTTTTCAGTGATTCATTTAAAAAAAAAAATTTATAATGGCAAACTGAGCATTTCTTCACTAATCATCATGATTTTACTTTTATTTTTAGAGAGCTCTCTCTCTCTCTCTCAAGTAAATAGTAATAGGGAAAAAAAGAAAAAGAAATCATATTCTATGCAGTTATTAGGAATTAGATTTAAGTCACCAATCTCAAGAACTCTAATGGGCTCTGCTCTATCAAATGAAAGAACTGGTTTCATTCGTTTCAGCAATTCAAACTCTAAATGAAAATTAAATGTCAATGTGATTTTGTACTTTATGTTACTGATAAAACGACAACAAAGGAATTTTCCAGTTATAAAAGTAGTGCTTTTGCCTAATGTAAGCTTTAGAGTTGAGCATTCAAGTTAGTTCTTTCTTCATAGTCTTGTCTTGCATGATGTCATACACTCTGTAAGTTGCATAAATCAATATGATTGTCGCAAACATGAAGAGACATGACAACCAGGTCCTTCAATAAAGTGATTTAGATGTTAAGTATTGCCAGCACATTTTGCTACCAAACACAGGTCCCTACTAGAATCCTTCAGTTTTAGACATGGCAGAGAACCAATGCAGTTGGCTGTTGAAAAAAATCATCCAAAGGTGTCCAAATTTGGATTCAAACTCAGGTCCTCAGCATTGGCAGTCCAGACATGGCAGAGAACCAATGCAGTTGGCTGTTGAAAAAAATCATCCAAAGGTGTCCAAATTTGGATTCAAACTCAGGTCCTCAGCATTGGCAGTCCAGTAGTCAAGCCCCTGGGCCACCATCTACCTTGCTATACAACACTGCCCCTTTCATCACAGAATTTTAAGAGAATTTGGTTATCAACACATGCAGCTTAATGATTATAATTTTGTCTGTGAAAAAGGAGGATCACTTGAGTTCAGTCAGGCTGTCAATGGTGCCAGTGACATTGACCTCTGCAGCCTGCTTTGGAAGTGCCAGAAAATCATCTCTCTCAATTAGGGAATAATATTGTGCTGTCTTGAGTTATGGTTCCCAAATGTGGTGATTTGTTTCTCGCCAACCAGATTTGTTTATTTTTTTGAGGTGTTGTTTGAGCCTGCCGCTAAGCAGAAGAAAATTGATGAGAAGTTTGGTGCGTAAGAGCAATAGCATATTTTGGAAAAAGTATAAGTATGAGACCAGTCCAAATCAGGAGACTACAGGCATCGACATCAGTGGAGCACTAGAACACTGATTTAAGTAGAAACCTAATCACAATACCTGTGCTCTCCAGGCCTTAAAGAAAAAAGGGGATGACAGATGTTGCTGAAACAGAGAAAGGAGTGTGACTCTGATTTTGCATGATGAGAAATAAGACCCTGAACTTCTGGCAGCTGCATGGAGGAGTTCATCAGTGATGCAAAGATAGCCAGTGAGCTCAGCTGATCAAAGGACCAACTTGGCGAATGGCTACAGGCAGTGGGCAATTTTCATTGGATAAACCAAAACTGCAGCTTTGAATATGGACACAATATTGTGCATAAAATAAGGGAGTTCATCTAAGGCCACAAATTTTAGAAAGCAGACAAACATCAGAAAAATTTTAACAAAAACAAAAAAAAAAAAACTTGTTTTTTAAAAAGAATACCAGCCACGTGTGCAATAAGATTTCAATAAAACATTTTCCATTCTTTTGTTGCCGTTTTATGTCACATGCAAGCAGCACCGACATGTGTGCTTGAAAAGGGCCTTTCAGATAAAGTCAACTTTTTGCCAGGAACCAAGAGGTTGCTAATTAGTAGGAAAAAAATTATGCAAACATCAAAAAAAAAAAAAAAAAAGAATTTAAATGGGCCAGTGGTACATTAAGTACATAAATTTCACTTTTAGATTGATTATAGAAGTTGCATACTCCCTTAATATTTAATGTCATTATATTTTCATGCTAAACGACCATATATACATTTAAAGAAACAGGCAGGGAGTTTGTGTTATTATTATGCAGAATCTAACTAAAATATACTGCTGAGCTTACATTTTTTTTTTCCTTAAATCTATTTTTCCAGCCTCAGATTTTACATTAGAGCGAAAGTTACATGAAAAAAGATAAACAGGAAATAATGTGATGAGTGAGTTTTCACAAACTTGCAGAAACTGTGTGTGCTTGTACGTATATAATACACAAAAACTAGTTCCTCAGATTGCATTTCTCAAGTTTACTAGCAAATATTTTAAAAACAAAAAAGAAGCAAGTGCGTGCCTGGTGTCAGTCAGGTATTTATAGTATTGAAATTTGTTACAAAAACAAGAGGAACTGGGTTGGAGAATATTAGAGTAAAGACTTTTATGAACCAGACATTTTTTTCTTTCCTATAGCAACTAAAAAAATTTTTTTTTCATTTATAACAATTGAAATAGCATTTTACTTAATCAAATGCAACATTCAGGCAACAATCGTTGAAATTAATAAAATATACTAAAAGTATCTCTAAATATTTAATGTTCCAGAAGTCGTCTTTCATGCTCAACTAAAATAGCAAACAATCCTTTTAATACCTTTAAACTTCACTAAAAAAAATACATGCTTCGACAGCTTGTTTATTCTGTTTTTACCTGATAGGTAACAACAGTCGTCTGAACTAATAAGTAATTAATACAAGTGAAATATATTTAACATAAAAATACTTCCAGTAACCAGGACACAACAGCTTTTTGTACTTAAGCCTTCAAAGCTAATTAGCGGTAAACGAAGCCATACCTTTAAGAGAAGGATAAACGTTTTGTAATATAAGCCTCGTTCATTCTCAACCATAAAAAGAAACCAGGATCAAATGTACAGAGAATAGTATCTGTGTTCCATTTAGTAAAGGGCACAACTCCTACAGACAAACTGCCAATAACAGCAGCAAAAATAACCAACCACAAGTTTAAGAAATTTTCTTTTTCTTTATTACTCTTAAACTCATCTAAAACTTTTGATCTTAAGGAAACTTCTAAAAAGGGGGACCTCCAAATAAGAAGTAAACAGCAGAAGGACGTACTCAAGGGCAAGTGTAAGATTACTAAATTCCATATCAATGGAGGGGGGATCAACTTGCATACCACTCACAAAAAAGCACTGTTAAAAAATGTATACTTCATTAGTTTTCCGTTAGCAAAATATCCTACATTTTATTTGCATCCAACTAGACTAATTGCTGATAACATATGATATGCACTTGCAGTGTCTACCCACATCTTAAATGACACCTGAAAGAAGACACAAGTGAACTTGAAGTTTAGGTTCTGTGCATGTGCATGCATGTGTGTGTGTGTGTGTGTGTGTGTGTGTGACATGCTCACTGACAAAACTACCTGACAAGGTTGTTACCTGAAATCAGCCCACTGTGTGTTCTTCACACCTAAGCTGATCATATGAATGGCTACACAATAGCAGTATTCAGATACTTGACATGTCAGACCTCACTGACAAATTGAGGTCTGTTTGCTATCCATTGCTAGCAGTGGTATCCATACACCATACCAACTGAGACAAACATACAAGGTTCATACTACAAAACCCCCTAGCGACTCAAGAGCTAAGCCCTAAAGTGCATCTGACAGGATGTATTTAATAATCCTAACCTCAATACTAAAGAACAGGTAAAAAAAAGGATGTATTTTTTTTTTCAAAGAGCTTTAAGCCCAACACATTTCTCACCACCTAACAACCAATCTACACATAGATCAGTCGGGTCTTTGCTGTAAACTAACATACTACCAACCTTTAGAAATTTACTGACACATCCTATTTTACTATTATGCAGGGATGCCACACTGCACCAATTTGTAAACTATGTTAAAAAATAATAAGAGGGGAAATTAAAACCAACAGCTAATGAAAGACCTGGAAAACTATATGCACAGTAGTATTTTTATCTCTTGAGTATTCTCAGAAAACAACATGAATGAACTTTACTAAGGTTTTACATTTGTTCGCATTAATTTTACTGCTCAATGTTTTTTTTTTTTTTTTTTGGAAGCACTCATTGATAGCCAAAGTGCACTTCACATAATAATACTTTGAAAATTGTTTTATGCCCATTTTTGTCACCCTCCCAAACCATAATCTTTAAGTTACAAAGGTCCACCACACCCCCTTCCTTACCTGGATCCTTGACTGTAGCTTCTTTTATAACCATCTAACAAGTTTCTGAAAAGGCTACGCCAGGCTTTGAAAGTGTGCAAGGATACAACTAAATTGAAACGGGGGGGGTGGGGGGAGCTTTTGTTATGGCTTCCTGTCGCTTGATTTTTTACAGAATCTTGCCATATGCCAACTGAGTAGCTTGTTCTTACTACTTCCTAAACTCTCTCCAGAGATCTTCGTAATGCCACACATATGGGGTGCTCCTAGTGTTCGTGGTCTGTCTTCATACACACTAACCAGAAGATGTCTGCTTGTGCCAAGCAACAAGAAAAACTGCACTTCCCACAGCCATGTGCAGATGGCTGACACTTACTTGACTCCGTATTTAAATTTCAATTACAAACACCTCTCCCACTTCTTTGTTTAACTTTGTTTTATGGCATAAAATCGTACAGTTTTTTAGGAGAGTGCTAAGCATAATACCTAAATTAACCACGGTAATTGTTACTGAGTGTGTATTCTCCAGCACACATCTGGATTACTTCAGTGGTTACAGGAGGCTGGAACACATCATACTTATAAAGGAAAAAAAAAAAAGCCAGCCCATCAATTTGATTTTTAAACTGATTCATACACTATCCTTACCAACAGTCACTACTAATGTATAGCATTCATTAAAATTCTATTATTATTATATCAAGCTATGCTGACACCCTATCTTATAGTTATGGATCCTAGTCTAAATACTTATACCACTTAATTAATTTTAGAAGAACCCTGTTAGATCTCCCCAACAAATATCCAGAAACAGAACTATATAAACCTTAATAATTTCTCCTTTAACATATTCTAAATGCTCCAAAACTGGAACCAGTCTAAGGAATCTACTTCTCAAAATACTTCATTATTCCTTTTCATTTGGTAAAAGTGGACAGCCAATCGTATAGAAACAGGCAAAGTTGATCAACACACTTTTGTATAGGTGAGTTAAGTAGCTATACATTTTCAGATATTCTCAATTCTGTAATTTATTTGCTTCTTTATTATCATAGTCTCTTAAAGACCCCCCTTCACTTTTATATTTTTTAAAAAAAAAAAAAATTATTCAAATGTTCTGTTTTAGAAGGATATTAGTTAGTGGGCATTGACATGAAAATAGAAAATGAGAGGTGACTATTCTTGATAACAGCTGTTATTGAACACTAGTTTCTTTCTATGATGAGATAATTATCCTTTAAAAGAAATTTATTTAAAAAGATAATTACTGTACAATTTTGGTATCTCTGAGGCACATCAGAACGTGATGCTATATTTTCTAAAGCTTGGAACAGCTTTCATCTTGTACATAACTGACAAATTTCAAGTAACTTTACCAAATCACGTGATTGAAACAAAGTTGCTTTATTATACAATATTCAGCACTGGCAGCTAGCCATCTCCATTACACAGGCCCTAACAGCCATATATACCACAGTAAACGTTTCAGGAGCAATACAAGCAAGGAGTTCCATTAATTGGCTGAACCTTATGAGTCACCATATAACCAGTGAATGGTGATTTTAGGATTGTATAAAGATCATTGTACAGCCAGAATCTACCATGAAAAAGGCTGTAAATGCCACTCCTGTAGTCAGGAGACATCTTTTACAACTGAGTTAACATTTTCACATCGTCAGTGTTAGTATCACCATCACCTTTGTACAACAATACTGAATAAAAAAGAAAAGAAAAATTAGATGCTGGAAATTCATTTCATTTTATAGGGTAATTATCTCATAAAAGCACTCTTCGTAAATTTAATTTGGTAATTTTTATCCACAGCAGCTGAGAACAGGTACATTCACACCAATACAGCAATTAAATCCTTTTTTACCCCATTCATGATGCTAGCATGTGTGTGCCGTTAAGAGCTGACTGTGTACATTTGTAATACAATAAGAATGAAAATTTGTACAGGTTATTATTTTTATTACGCTATCATGGGTAGATTAAAATATGGGTACACAGCGTACTACACAAAGCTAAGATATCATGCATGTGTAGTGAAAGGAAGGAAGAAAGAATACTATGTATCAGTTGTTTGCTCACCTTAAAAGTACAGAGCAACATTTGCGACCAAACTTTGCCAGCTTCTTTACAGTTCTAATCTCCAGCATCATTTATCCTTTTGCAAGCAAAGACATTCAATATACATGGAGTATGGCGGACAAATTCTTAGAAAACTTTATCCATGCATTAAAAAAAACAATATAATTCGGTTATACACATGATATTCACTTTCCCAAAATTCTTTTCTATCTACAAGAGACAACAAAAAGTGTTTTCTTCTTTCTTCTTCTTCTTCTTCTTCAAAGACGACTAAATCATTTTACTTTATGAAAATGAGTTACTTACCTTGCACTTTTAGAAGTTAAAGGGTTAAATTAATTTACAATTAATGGCCGAAAAATACAATATAATAATGAGATAAGAACTGAAAGTTATTGGCAGTGCTACTTACAAAAAAATTTTAAAATGTACATTCGAGCATTTCTCTGCAGATGAAGTGACCCAGAGGTCATGGGTCCAAGATCAGCTCATTCATAAACAGAAGCACTTTTTACTGCAACTTACTTCTCATTTTTAGTGTTCCAAATTTTTGTATACCATAACTTAAAAATAAATACAAAAAAACAATTTTCAAGATATACAATACCATTCTTTTTAACATTTTATTTGCGAAATCTCAAATACCACAATTTAAGTCTTAAGGTTAGAACAATAATCCAGTGAAGAAAGGAACAGTGAAAATTAACTACTGTATTTTCTCTGTCTCCTCTTTGTATTGTTTACCACTGATTTTTTATTATTGTTGTGTTTACTGACTACTTAATTACTTATCATAAACAAATGTTCAGAAGATGCCATTAACTATCAAAAGCTAAATCCAGGTCTTATTTTTTGTCATTTTCATGAGCTATGCCCACAGAAACAGGAGAAAGGTTTGTATGAGATAAAAAAATAGTTTGATTTTTTTTTTTAAATTATTATTATTTTCTTTAGAGGTGGGATGTTTAACTTCCATGCGTGTCTTTAAGACAGAATCTGTATGGAAAAAATATAAAATGTATTTGCCAGAGTACTGTATGTCAGTGTCACCGATCTCTCTCTCTCTCTCTCTCTCTCAAGAAGAAACAATGGCAGGTGAAATCAGAACCTTTCTCAAATCCCACCCCTCCCTTCCAACAGTTTAGCACTGCCTTATCTTGCTGGATGACAGGCACAAGAACTTGTCAAACTGATTAAATTCCTGTCAGCCTTTCTCCAGATATCTCAACATTCCATCATCAGCTGCTGAATAATGTGAGAAAATGCTCCGCATTTCTCCTCTTTCTTGAGCATTAGGATCCAACTAAGATTTCACTAGCAATGGAAAAGCGAAAATGAAAAAAAAATTGATGAAAGTTTGGACAAATATATTTGTGCGCCAATCCGTACAACTGTAGCAAGACGCTGAGGCTGAATCTGATATATGAAATAAAATAATTGCACGGTTTGCAAGAAGAGTGGGAAATCTCCGGCGAGCATCTTGTAATGTTAATTATAAAGCTCAGCAAACTCTGACTGCATCCGGAGGCTGTGCCATTATATTAATGCATCACTGCTGAAACCAGTCCTGCCGCTGGCATTCCCCTCTGCTGCAGCATCAACTGTAATTCGGTGTCTTTCCAGTCAGTAAAGTTGATTAATGGGAGTAGCTACTTTTGATGATTTTTAAGTTGCTCTTGTTATTTGTTATCTGACAACCCTTCAAACATCACTAATTGTATACAATCCCTGGATACAACTTTAAGTTTAATATAATCCCCACTGAGAAAGACAAAGCTAACAATGAAAACAACATTTTCCAGTCTGTATGTCTATTGTACCTTTTTTTTAATACTACAATATGGAAAACCATTTCATGCTTTCTACTATTATACAGTATTGTGTGAAAAGGATGAAAATAAAAAAATTTTAGCAAAAAAGCATTTTAAAAACTAGAACAAACCTTAATATTTGATATGACCACCTTTAGCTTTAACACCTTGAACACACTTGTGTATGGAATGCACCAGCTTTACACAGATTTTTAAAAATCTTAAGTCTTTAGTCCTATAACCTAGTTTTCGAAGTCAAATCTCACATATAGCCCATAGATTTTCTATTGGGTTTGGATCCAGCAAGCTTCCTGGCCAATCTAAACAGTTAGTATTGTTCATCCTGAAGTATCCTTAACGCCTTTTTCATGTATGGCATGGAGCCAGATCCTGTTGAAAAGCTGCATTTAAAGATATCTTCAGCAGTTCTGGTTTGACAAGGCGTTCTAGAACCTCAATATGTTTCTTACTATTCATCATGTCTTGCATAGGCATTAGTGAATCAGTTCCTCATGCAGGAATACAACTCAAAAACATTCTCTTTTCTGGATGCCTCACAGTTTGATTGAGAACTGGTTGTGGGAATGGCATACAAATCAAAATTGCTAACCTTGAACAACAAAATTACTCTCGTCTGAAAATAACATTACATCGATCTTCTGTAGACCAATTAGTATATTTCCATGCCCATTTATAGCATTTTGTTTCCATCATTTTTGTTAGCAATTATTTTTTCATAGGTTTTTTTGGTTTGGTGTCCAAACTCAGGCAATTGACGTCTTACAGTTGACGATGATAGCTGGAAACCTACTGCTGCTAATTCCTGTTTAACTACATCACTAGTTTTACGGGAGAGGACCCTTCTTGTATTCATATTAATTTGCATAATCTCTGAGTGAAGTCTCCCCTCCCCAATATTTGCCTTTCTTTGACGGGGATAGTGAGCCCGTGGTCTGTTTCTTCTTAATAATCATATTGACCGCTTCCACACTAACTCTGACTTGATTGAGAATTTCTCTTTGTATGAGAGGTGTTTATTCAAGGATATTTCAAGGAAATATTTCAGTTCTTTTCCTTGATGTAATGTCCACAGTCATCTCTTAAACACAAAAGTAGCAGATAACCCGCCTCTGACTCTGATGACTGACAAGAATATAATAAGTTAGGCAGAAACTGAATGGCAGCCCGATATTAAAATATGATGTAATAATGCACTGTATACAATAAATAATTGCTTATTGATAAAATATCATATTTAAAAGCTTTCATTGTTTTTAATTAAAAATGATGAAAAAACATTTTTGTTTCATGTTCACATTAATTTGCACAATACTATATAAAACATTCCCAAAAGCAAAAGAAATTCAAATAAAATAAACCTAAGCTAGTTAGATTTTCAATGGACATGTTTTTCCAGATGATATGAATTTTTGGTTTCAAATTTAAAAAGAATGGGAATGGCATATCATTTTCCATAGCTATTGTTCAGTACTAATACCAATGAGATAAACTTAAACGAAGCAGTATTTCTCTCACCTGGATTGATACTGCTACTACTGGTCCAGTCAATTTTAAAACTTAAAAGTTGAAATTTTAAAAGAAATACTCTTGTGTTAAAAAAAATTTTTTCTTTTAACGTAAAAATATTTCTGTTCATTTTTAGCTTTACAGAAATCTAATACTGAAAACTGCAATGTTTTATAGTATTTTGGTATTTCTCTTCAAAACCGGCACAATACTCGATAGATGCTTGTGGTTTTATGATCTTGTGACATTCCAAAAAAATCTCACATTATCGCAGGAGATAACCATCCCTTTAAATGGGATTTAAAGCTGGAATACACAGCAAGTCAAGGCTGGATGAAAATTGTTACACAAGAGAAGTTTACCGAATTTTCTTGAATTTACTATCATAAAAAAATTCGGCAAAAACTTTTGACTTAAAAAAATAATACACTTAATTTTAAAAAAATGACTAATCAACTTTGAGATTTACAGTAAATGAAAAGGTGTATTCTTCAGCCAACGTATGGTTATGAGAATAACATTACTGATAGAAAGCATGGGAGACTTTAGAAGTTCTAAATGCTTCTAAAGGCTGTAAGAACATCCCAGATCATTCAGATTCTTCCTGCCGTGTGCGTGTGTGTGTCGGTGTGTCTCATCCTAGAATAGCAAGAATGGTGCCACAAATATGTGAACTCTGAGTTAATGTACACTGTACTTATAGAAAGTAGAGAGTTACTTAGACATTTCCCATCACTTTATCTGTAGTAAATCAACTAACAAATAAACCCACATTTTCAGCAGTCTTTCCCTGTCAGGATTTTGATTTAAATAGCATTTTTAGTGTAATGCAATAGATATTTCTATTGTTTTTTTGTTTTTTTATTGTACAAGTGGTTGGAGCTCTCTACCCACTCATGAACCCATGGACCTTTTGGTTGTTTGGGGTTTTTTTTTCCCCATGTACCTTTTTTTAAATTTTTTAAACCAACAACACCACTGGAAATGCCTACACTACTAACTAACCTTCTACTTCCTGTAAACAAATACATTATCAGCAATTTCTGCTCTTACTGAGAATAATAGATCAGGCTTATTGAATTTTCTATTGCGTTTTAAATCTTGTTAAAGTCTTCAGAAATAGCTAATTATAACTCATCAAAATTCCAAGATTTCAGCGCTGCCTGGTTAGCGAGAAGAATCTTTCATAGGAAATAATAAACATGAACCTAACCCCAAACTCAACTGCTTAAAGGAAAAAGAAATTCTAAAGCATTGGGGTGAAGGTTCTAGTAAGCTTAAAATAAGCCATTTTGCAGAGCAAGTTAAGTTTTTTGGCTGTGCTTAAACAGTATCCAGAGTCCGGAAACAAACGTCAACCTGAATGTCCTTCTGATCAAAAAGTGGGATAGGCATTTTAAAAATAGTGTGAACAAGACGGAAGCGTTTCCAGAGCGCAGCCAGATAGTTACGGTAAACCCGCACGCTTTCTCTACAGTTAAGGAGTACAGCACGCAGGCAGTGCCCAGAATTGTGAGTCGCTGTGCTAAGAAGAAAGACGGAATCCAGTCGTGCAGAGAATTTTCAAAGCGCCACCAGACCACTGAAAAACCAGGCGCCGCAAACCAGTTTTCAGGGGACTAGGCACTTCTGAAGATGCTTCAGAGTTTAGCCGAAGGCAGTGGTTGGCCCATTCTGGAAGTTGTTTAAACCTACTTGTAAAGGACCCTGGAAGAATCCCACATTTTAGCGATCCAGAGCAAGTGATAAAGCTGCTTGCTGTATGAAACCAAGGATGAAGGGGGGGGGGAGAGATGGGGGAGGGGCTACTTCTCTTCAAACCAAAGATCCAAAACAGTGCCTTTGATCATCTTGAGGCAAAATTTAAGCAACAAAGCGACGAGGTCTTTGATCTCTGGTTATGTCCTTCAATAAAGAGAATACCTGACACTTTTCAACACAGAAAAGTACTGTAATAATGTAAATAAATAAAACTATAATAAAGATCAGAATCACTAACAGAAACTCATGCTCTGCAATTAAATCTGTAAAAAGAATTTCTGCTTGTATAATACTCAGACTGCCTTTATCCAAGGAAAAATTCTGAGTTTTAATATTCTTTTACATGCACATCACCACAAGTAATGGATACACCTGCTCACTCCAAATTAAGATAACTCTGCATTTAATTACCTGTCACCCCTGTTAATTCCAAAGAAGGTGATACTTCCTTGAAGGATTTTTTTCTGTTTTCATTAGAGCCTTTTTACTTCTTTTTTTAAAAAAAAAAACTGACTGTTCAACAGAATATTTTCAGAGTAAACCCATGAAAATTAAAATTTGCAATAACTCCCCCCCCCCAGATCAGAACCATTCTACTTTATTCCAAATCTTCAGCCCTAACTAGACTGAGATTGCCATTTCTAATTCATTTGTGGCATTTAATTTAAAATAAATAAACAAATAAATGCATTAACACAACAACAACAACAACAAATTCTATTTACTTTATCCAATCTTTTCTCCTTAAGCTTAGTGTTTTTGTTGGAAAACTAGTCGGAAGATGATGATAATAATAAGTGTACAGACATTAAAAGGAAGACAAACGTAATAAGAACTGTGTAGGAAGTTTCAGTAATGTATTTTGTGTATTCCTTCGCAACAGCAAACTGTTAAACAAACCAAGTAATAAAACTAAAACTTTGTTAACTATAAACACTAAAAGGTACAGTAGTCTAAATGCTGCTATCATCATCATCATTACTATTATTATTATTATTATTATTATATCATCATCATCACTTGAAAATATATCTCCTGTTAACTTCAGTAATGAACACACAAACTCTGATTTGATGTCATTCTACCATCACTGACAAAATCGCTAACTGTTAAGTTACTATTTTAAAAAATGCAAGCACGGCACCGGCTTTTAACTCACCATAATACTTCATCAGTATCCTCCCTCTGGCAAGTCTGCCATTTTTTGTTTTGTCTTTTAAAATAATAATAAAATTTTAAAAATTAGAGAAGGAAAAAAAAATCCCACTATCTGAAAATGTTTTCGTTTATTCTAAATTAACAATACAATAAGGCTGATATAATAACACACAGCTAGCTGAAATTATATTGCAAAAAAAGTATTGTCTTATCCATCCATCTTCTGTTGAATACTGCTGGAATGAGAGTAGCACTTATCTCCCTTACATTGCTTCTTTATAGATTAATCAAAAGTAAAAATCTATTTAAATAAATAAATACATGAATTCTTTGTTTAAATTTTAATTAAAATTCTGATATTAATTGTTACTCAAAAGAAAAAAAGAAAAAAAAACCAACCTCAAAGTAGCAATATCTTGGTTTCCTAGTTTCATTGTGAAATATTAAACCCACTCCCATAAGTTATTTCCCATTAAAATATTGGGGTGGGAGTTAGTAGATTAACCCTTTATCTACCACTAAGCAAGTGCGCTTCTATATAATTATCAATGGATAGATAGATGAGTGCTAGCTTATGTTTCTCCCACTGCTTTGTATACTGTATAGAACATCATGCAATGTCTGTCCTTCATCAAACAACTTTACTCATAATAAACAGTGCCAAAGGGGTTAATTAAAGCAAGGCGCAGAGAGTTTCTAAAGCAAAAAAAAATTCAACAGGAAAAAAAAAAAATTGCAGACATATAAGATCATTGAATGCAATGATACCCAAACATGAACAAAAAAAAAAGTGTTTGAAATTAGTTGTAATATAAAAATACATGAATGGCTCATTAAAACTAATTGAGGTTCATTTGTAATTGATTTACTTTATGACTCCAGCATAAATAGCATGTATTCTCAACCAAAATGTAACAAAATGTTATACTCTTTATCACCTGGAAAAGAGATCGCCTTTAATCTAAATATTAATGAAACATAGCAGTTACGGAAAGAGCTACCTAGACAGAAGAGAATTAGTTTTTGCATTAATTTACAGGGTGTTGGGATTTATTTAAAAGTATATTACTTTAACATTGTTAATTGAAAATCTTTTAATGCATGAAAAGTATTATTGCAGTAAGGCTCATTTAACAATTGTACTACAATACAAAATCATCTGTAGTATTCCTGTTAGGCTATAAAGCCAAAATCTGTTTATAGCTGGCAAATACATTTTCAGTAGTCTGAATTTTTAAATATTATTATAGAAAAATTATTTTTAAATATGCATGTGTCAATCAAAGTTCTGAAATATTTTTAGTCATCAACACAACTTTTAAAATAATTTGGTAGGCTTTGCTTGTTTGATTCCAAATCCTTACTGTCTGCTTCTCCAGAGAGAGAGATATGATGAGAGAGAGAGAGATATGAGAGAGAGAGATATGAGAGAGAGAGAGATAGATGAGAGAGAGAGATATGAGAGAGAGAGAGAAGAGAGAGATATGTGTGAGAGAGAGAGATATGAGAGAGAGAGAGAGGAGAAGGATTATGTGAGAAGAGAGAGAGAGAGATGGTGAGAGAGAGAGAGAGAGAGATGTGAAGAGAGGAGAGAGAGAGAGAGAGAGAGAGAGAGAGATGGTGGGGTCTGAAGATCTGCATAAACATTTCTTGAAATACCAGAAACAATTTCAATGCTGTAGCCATTTCAGACTGGAAAAAAAAATTTTTTTTTGTAAATTGTTGATAAGTTTTTCTAAAAATCACAATGTATAGTATGCACAAAAATTGTCCAACCACTTTAGACTAAAAATGTCTCAACCTTGCGCTGTACAATGCACTTGTAAAAAGATCAAGCAACCCCAGGTCTGCTGTAGATGGCAGCATCAAAACACTGCCTGTTTTGATTAAAGTGACATCTTCAGCATTGTATTTTCTGTCGCATTAATAACAGGCAGGTGGAAGCTGGACAGCAAAGGCGGATAGCCAAGTATAGCTGCTCAAATACTTCTTGTTGGATTATAGCATGTTACTGAAAGTACAGCGAAATCCATTTTCTGGATAAAGACAGAATTTCCCCATAAATTTTCAGAGAAAGGCTTCCAGCGCACATGCGTGCCCCACTTTCTACTATGGGTAAACTGTTCCCTAAGTGACAGCTGACTAGATCTCTGTTGGAATGATCATCAAAATATAATAACAGTCCAGTGATTGTTACTAGGGCACACTAAACCAGTGAGGGATTTAATTTAAACTGCTATAGACTTATCATCCTGTTCATCCACTCAGTGTATCAGCTTTTGATCCTACAGGTGTCAAACAAAAGAAACCAGGGTCCTGAAAATCTGAGCGCACCCATTAATGGAATGTCAACTGGACCAGTGAACTGTTTACCTTAGCTATTTATTAGACAGGTAGGCGGTAGTAGGTGTGGTCAAACACTATAAATAACCATGAGGAGCCCAAAAATGCTTAAACTAGCAGAAAGCGGCATAAGGCCATATTTATGTTACTATCTGATAGTTGCTGCTTGTCAAGTAGTTTTTCTTGAATGCTTTTTAGAGCTTGGGAATCTCAGTAGATTTTGTTTTAATGACGAAAAGCCTAATTATCTTTTATTTTTATTTATTTATGTTTTATAGAGTAAAGAAATTCATTTTATTCACTAAATATAAGAAAATCTACATACCACATGGTTAAATCAACGCAAAACCATTGTTAAGAAGCAAATGGAAGTATCTCAAATTTTTACAGATACAAATGCTAAAAAATTTTCTTCATATTTAACCTTTCTTAATTAATTAATAATAATAATAATAATAATAAAAATAATAATGACAATAAAAAACAAAAAAAACTGTACCAACTAATTACCTTTTTCAATTACCCAGAAGTAAGCCATTAAATATTTGATAGAGGTATTAAGTTCTAAATATCTGACAAAAGTAGCTTTTATTTACACTGTATCTAAACTGGTTTTAATGATAAAATCAAACTTTTAGTTGATGCAGTAAAATGTAAAGGGGTTAATGAGCATTCTTACTCGTTAATTTACCTTGTCTTAGCATGTGTATTCACAGACTCAATAGGCTAAACTGTTTCAGCTGGCTGTTCATAGGGTCATGAACTCAACTCACCTGCCCAACAGCCTGTTTCAGTGTAGTCATTTTATAGCACCTCATATAGATGTACAAGCAGACGTTTATAGTTACTGAGTGAATCAGTCTTTGTCATACAAGGTTTGGTGGAAGAAATAAAATCCCAAAACACAGAAAAAAACATGACTTAGTTAAACCAGACAACGAAAAGGGAGAAAGAATGAACGACTCTGATCTTAAGAGCTCAACAAGGAAAAATCAGTTTGCTTCTGTATCAGCTTAGGTTAATTAATTAGGCAGCTTTACACTAGCTTCCAAAGTAATTATCTGCTCACTTATTAACCTCTCTCTCTCTGTATTGCACTAGGTTTTCCTTTCTTCAGATTTAATAGCTTGAAAATTAAATCAGCAAATGAATATATTCAATGTTGTTACTTCTAACATTAGCTGTGACATCACAGGTCTAATAATACCCCCTATATATATATATTACTAACCTGATGTCACATGAAAGAAACTAACCATAACAGAGTACAGGTATAGCACCCACTAACTGTAGTAGTACTTAATTGTTGAACATTTTTTTTAATTTTTGCAACTCTCCATTTGTCAACTGTTCTCCATTTAACAAAATCATACAAAATAAATAATTTTTTTAAAATTCTTATTCTAGCTGCTATACAAACAAAAATATAATACGGCAAGAAATTTTATAATATCTCAAAATTCCAGTTCTTTTTTAAATATGTAAATAGATATAAATGAATATAATAAATTTATTCATACCTACAGAGTATCTTCTGCCAATGAAAAATGTGGAATGGAGTTATGCCCCTTGGACTAAAAAAATCAGTCATTTTTTACAAAGCTATTTCATTTTTAAAATTGGTCATATAGAAATAAAAACCAACTTTACTATTAAGACCATTATTTACAAAAGTGTAGTTTGCCAATAATTCTAATAAATGTGTTTACATCGATAGATTAAAGCTATATTAGCCAAATTATAACAACAAATAAGTCTTTCTTTGAATCATTATACAGTATGAAAGCAAAGATGTGTGATCACACTACCACTGTGTTCGCTCGTTCTTTTATTACAAAAAAAAGAAAAAGTCTAACTTTTTTTATGTCAAACTTCCTTTACCTAAAGACATAACCTGTCACAGGTTATCAATATTTTTAATTTTGCATGCTGACTCTCCTCGTAAAAGGAACAAGATTGATTTTCTAAACCAACTAGGGTATTATTGCCCAGTCAAAGTAACACAACAGCAATAGTATATTAGTGTATCTGTAATATCTATGAAGTATATAAGAGAACGATAAATGGTCCTGAGAAACAGTAGGCAGACAAGAAAGTTTTAAATATCACTGTTTTATTAACTGCTTAAACTGGTAACAACAAAGATTTTTTTTTTGTTTGTTCGTGTATGAATTCATCACTGTGGAACCTACAGAATGACAGTAAATTAATAAAGTTTAGAAAAATCCATGATTGAAATGCAGATAGCTAACTGGCAGTAAGCAGGATTATGTTACAGATAAGTGGAGTCTTACGAAGAAATAATAAGTCAGCATACACTATGCTAGTACATCGCGAGATGGCAGGAGGACAGAAAGAGTTTTGGGTTTACGCAGGTGGAGTTTAAGAGTGATACTTAAAACTTCTTTGAGCATACCACCAGTCCAATAGGTTTAAAAACTTTTAAAGGAGACGGCTGTACTTGTAAAATATTCACTGAATATAAATCTGTTCATTATCATTACTTCATCATCTTAAAGAGACAAACATTAAAAATGAAAATCACTTTTTGTTTTATTTTCACTGAGGAAATTAAAAATTTTTAACATATAATTCTACATGTGATAGAGATGTGATAAAGATATAAAAGATATATATATATATATATATCAAGAAAAGCAAAGAATTAATTGACAGCAGCAATAAGTAAAGAAAATCTTGCAACTTATTCATGGCCATAACTAAAATTATTTACTACCCTCTACCTGTCTGTTTTAGGAGTTTAAAGTTTACATTAACAGATAAATCAAAGTTAATTAAAAAAAAAAAAACATTTTACACAGTTTCTAAAAATCTCCCTGAAGATTTGCTTTAATTCCAGTGCTAAAATGAGATATTTGTTCCCTTTCAAAGACTGACCCCCCCAAAAAAAACTGACAAATCACAGTTAATTTTCTTAAGTGCAAGAACAGTACTTCTTGCTATGGTTGAAAAGCTATGCAGAAACGTCATCTCATCTGTCTGAATGAGAGAATCAAACTTCACTTACTCATAGAGCTGCAACTGGACATGGACAGCTTCAAGATTTTAGCCTGGTTCTGTTGGAATTTAAAATTTAAAATTATGGAATCGCTATGTAAACTTTATTTCAAAGATCATAATTCACTACTGCCATTAGTTCTTTAACATTTTTTTCCTCTCTTCTCTGTGCATTCCACTGTTATTTTAACGGATGTATACACTGCTAGTAGTGTGTATTTCACACTGGCTGGCCACTTTATTAGAACCTATCAACCCTTTCAAACTTGGGGCCGACTCAAGCTACAGATGCAAATTAGGCTGACTACATAATGTACCCGCAGCAATACATACGACTTGGATAGGCACATATACAGTCAGCCTCACAGATATGGGAAAAGACAAAGGCATCACAAAAGCTGAAAGAGACATGACAGTAAGTACATGCCTAACAGGTGCCATAGCAGCCAAGACAATTTTGTTGGTAGGCTGCTCCAAAACATCAATCATGTGAGTTTATCAACAGTGGTGGGGGGGGGTGAAGAAAAGCGTCTGATATGAAAAGAAATTATGGCTTCAAATGTAACGAGAAAAAGGAAAAAAAAAATGGTTAGACTGGATAGCAAAGTCCAACTGTCATAAAAAAAAAAAAGGATTGAGGAGGATTGATGTTGTCATTCTCTTTTGTACAGATGGGAAAAGGCCAATTTGGTGAAAGCGACACAAAGCACTCAACCCCTCTTGTGTGATTGATCTCAACTGTCCAGGTCTCTAACAGTATAGTCATGTTTTGCAGGCATACCTTGGGTCTCTGGGTCCCCTGGTCCGTTTAGAAAACAAAATTACGTCAAAGCTTTCCCGAGCATCTTTTCCAATAGAGTTCATCCAGAAATACTTCATGTGTACTCCGAAGGGGATAGCTACTTCTAAAACAACAATGTGGTGGAAATTCCAAGCACCTCCCATGGCAAGTGCAATCCACTGGATCTCCCTCCAAAAACGGACATCTTTTGGATAAACTCGAAAGACGCATTTGCCTACCTCACTTCCACACACTGCATGCAATTCTGAAGACTGAATGGGAAGCATCCCTCGGGAGCATCTTCCAGCATCTTTTGAATTCTCTGCCACATTAGCACCACAACTCTGCTACTCATTCAAAAAGTGGCTGGCAGCCAGTATGAACCCGCTGCCAAAGTCTGAACCACAGCCGTGTCATTTTGATCTGATTGATGATGGTTTTTGTTTAAAATGAACATTTATACTCCCCTTTAAAGCAGGCCTTTGTTTTCCGTTGTTCACAGAGTCACTTTGTGTAACTGTAGTATTGGGATGGCTAAATGTCTACATTACGAAAAAGGCTAATGTTGTGGAATGAGAAATTTTCTATATAATATCAGTAACAAGTGTATTTTCATTTACTTCTTTGTTGTCAGTCACTACTGTTAAAGCTGATATCCATGAACATTTTAAAAACATTAATTGCTATCTGCAGAGTAGAATTCATGGATAATCCACTGCCTACATGCTGGTTATTGGTGACCATAGAGTAACAATTAAAAAACAAATAAAGAAAAGAATTTTTTGAAGTGACGAATGGCAAGAAAGTATAAACACAAGATCTCTCCTGACAGGACAATAATCAAGAACAATTGTGCTTATAACGAAAATATTACAGCGTATAGAAGCAGATAAGATTTTACCTATGTTGCATTATGGGAATGATATTTTGCTGTATCTTTTCAGCAAATAAAAATGTTTGTCTTTCTTTACATGAAAACTTTAAACAGAACCTCTGAGTACAGGACCTAGCTAATGTACAAAGTTCACAAACCCATCTGAAGATAAACTATATGACAAAAACTGCTAATCACATTGCCAAAAAGCTCATCTTCAAACTTTCTATGGTTCAATATTTGGATAAAGGTGAGGCAAACAGACATCATAAAAAAAAAGAAAAAATAATAATTTGTATACGAGATGTTATGTATTTTTAAAAGTCTCAAGTAAATCTGGCATGGAGGAAAAGCATGACCCCTTGAATAGATGTGTTGTCTGTTGGAGTCCTGTATCAGTTTGCCAAACAAGGGGTAAGCATGAATGAAGGACAAGGACCCAAAGATAGTGTTACATGTTGTCTGTGTTGAAAGCAATAGGAGGACTATCAGTATCCCTTTGCTTTAGCCAGGCATTTTCTTAATGTAATCCCACCTTAGCCCCAGCCCTTGGACTTTATTAAAAGAAGATCCTGGCAGACAGGAAATTTAATTTGGATATGCCCCTGTTTGATCAGACTGACAGCTGTTGAAAACAGAACAAATGCAGAGTATATTCTTCAAGTCACATGAAGCATGTAGAACTAAGGAATAGGTTGTTCCCAGTGACAGTAATTCTTCTCATTAGCATCATCCAGGGCATGATAAAAATGTTATCCTAAATCATAAGGGAACTGCGTCCAAATGACCCCACATGAAAATTATTGGTTGTACTTATGTCTCTTTGCAGTACAATATGGGAACAAGCTAAGTGTAATTTGGCTAGAGGCTATGCATAAGCAGAGTTTATCCCACACACACACACAAAAGCAGCTGCGCCCTTTCTAATTAAGTACAGAATTTGCACAATGGTTTGGTGATACCTAAGTATTTCACCTGTCCCTGTTATCTCTGACATTCTGGAAATCACCTGTGACTAATTTGTTTCTGCTTAATGGCTATGCAGTGAAGTGAATCAAAGTGTAAATTTTGTACTTCTTTAAAAAAAAAAAAAAAAAAAAATATATATATATATTGAGAGAGAGAGAGAGAGAATGAGATCTATGCTTTAGGCAATTTGCCAAACTGCCTTCAAGGGCACAGATAAGGATAGAACATTTGCTAAAATTAGATACATTATGACTCCAAAACATGAATGAAGGAGTACAGTTCTAACAAAAGCTTTGGGAATACTACAGTCTTTGAACAAAAATTCAAAACTAATAAAAATGAAAATAAATGAACCTAAAGATAGCTTGGCTTTCTCATTAGTCACATTTGTTGTATATTAATAGCCTTTATTAATACAGGTTTAGTTTAGCTAAGCAGTCACAGAGCCCCCAATGTTCATCAATATAATTAATACTATTACTGACTATTCTATTACTAAAAGAATATTTTCACATATTTAACTGAGATGGAATCTTAATTAATTTGTCATTATGATCCCCCTAATAATAGCTGAAAAAATTGTCCCTTTTTCAGTCACTCAAAAATTAATTAATTTGCTTGAAAACTATTATAAAGGCTCTTTATAGATGGTCTTGAATTCAAACTTGGTAGATCTCATTTTTAAAATTGTTTGTGTATTCCCAATTGGTAACAAACTGGAAACACTCTGGTAAATCTATATCCTTTCTCAAACAAGGCTGGCTATAAATTAAATCAAGCATTAAAAAACAGTATTTAGACTTGTTTATATTTTGACAAAAGGGCATCAAGGGGGCTGCTGAAGTCTTTTGCTGATTTAACTAAAGCAAGCATTATGTAAGTTTTCAAAAGTTGCCTGTCACAGAGCCGCTTGCCCCTCATTCATCCAATCAATTAACAGGGTCCCAAAGAAAATCACATTGGCCATCTTCTTGCCATGGGAGAAGGGCTTCAGCATCAACCAGCTTAGGCTTCAGCTGACACATACTCTAGCATGTTGCAACACTATTGCCACATGATTACGTGTCAGACATTTTGTGCAAATTAAAATGGCTGCAACTAAAAATTTCTTTAAGAAAAAAAAAAAAAGCCAAAGATGGTAACAGGCTAAATAGATGAATCATGATTTTTGTTGTTGTAAGAGAAGCCTTAGCAGCTATCTATTCAAAAGTAGACATTAGCAACTTTTAAAATCAAATTATTTCTGGATAATTATAAAACAAGGAAACGGAGTTTCTTCCCTTGCTATAGTAGTACTTTTTCACAGCAATAGAAACATAAAAAATATATACTTAAACAATGCAGATAACTTATTTTGTTTTGTCGAAAAATGTGTTTGCTTATTATTATTTTTTTTACAGAAGCAAAACAAGAATGAACAAATTATACGTCATTCAAAAGCTCAAACTGTCTGGTTTGTAATAACATTAAAACCATTCGTATAAATTTACTTCTGATCGAACACTGGAAACAGCAGAAAAAGTTGTTGATGGCATCAAAGGGGCTGTTCTTGGGGAATTCTACCATTACTTGCTCAACAGTTATTTGAAAAATTCTGTGGGGTTTTGAGCAGACATTTTTTTTCTCCAAAATGGAAAAAATCCACCAAATTCAGATTGGGTGACTGACAACAGCAACCAATTCTCCATTTTGTTTTTTTTATCTAGTCTGGAAATTTTTTGGACAACCAACGTCTGCACTGTTCAAGCCATGTAGGTAGACATGTCCCATCCCGTTGTCATGTTTGGAGCTTGTGCTTCATACAAGTTTTCAGAATTATTTTTCTTTTGGATATTCTGGCATTGACTTTTATGCCTTGAGGGACAAAATCCAATGGGATTCAATCCATCAGCAGCAGTACCAGCCTAAAAAAAAAAATCACAGAGGGCACCCTTTTTTTTTCCATTTATCAGATGGATCTTTGGTCTCAGCGGATAGAGGAAGATCTGGGAGTACAAAATATAGTCATTACGAATGCTGACTGACTGCTCAATCATGTAAAATGTCTGGTCTGAAAAGATGATGTACAAATGACAGATACTTGTAGAGGGCCTTCAGTTAATGAGACCAGTCTATCTATCCACTTTTGTTTTGGTTGCACTGTCAGGAAATGGCTTTTCTGGAATTTGTAAAGATAGTGTTACTCTTTCTGACCACTTTCCAAATCATAGATTCACTGGCTTTGAGCTCCTTGGCCATATTTTTGCATGGCTGCTGACATTTTTGAGAAATCTGACTGGCTATGACTTTTCCAAAGAGATTCTAATCGATCAGCAGTTACATCTGCTTACATTGAAAGAATCATTTCTACATTGCTTTGTCATAGCCAGAAAATGTAAAAATGCTCAAAGAAAGCCTGTCCAATCTGGCATCCCTCAAGAGTGTGACTGAGCTTCTTTCTTTGGCAAGTACACTTTTTTAATTTGTTTTTATTGCCGGCACATCATGTGAGTAAATATTTTCCACAATATACAATTATAAAACAATGCCTTCAGCGTACCTTGAGGCCCATTCTTTTGTTTTGAAATAACTGATACACTGCATGCAAGCATTTTACAAGCAGAAGAAATGAGCCATTTTAGCAAATCAAGCAAATAATTACCACATCCTTCAGAATATGACTAATACGTACGTGTACATGAATAATCAAAAGTCAGATGATAAACTGTCTAATTTATTCATTCTGTTCACTAACAATAGAAGATGGCATAGATGTTTCTTGCTACTATATAACACAGTACTGCAAGTTCAATAGCAAACAACAATGAAGACTCAACATGAATGAAGCAATGTATCAAATAAGTTAATTTTTCTTTTGTTTGGTCAACGACCAATGAAGATATACCATATTCATTTATTTCAGTAAGAAAAATTAAATTAACATTACTGAAGCATATAACTGTAAGTTACTGTACCTGTTCCATGCCAACACCTGCCCTTATTATTTAGCAAACAGTAATCATATAGTAATATGCACAGATCCTGTGATCTATCACAGAAGTTTACATTTAATACTTTTATTTTAAAAAGAGATAACTATCCCAGTGAGAGTGTGTGTGTGTGTGTGTGTTTTCCCTTGGCTGCATGGTACTTCCATATCTACATAAACTAAATAAAAAGAAAGCAATACGAGAAATCAACCAGAACGACGACCCCCAAACCCCACACATTTATAAAAATGAGCAACAAGATGCTGATTGGCATGACATCCCACATCATAATCCTGCAGCAAAATGATGCATATCTAAACACTAACACAACATTAAAAGCTAATTAAACCTTAAAGCAATGCAATTCCTCACAAGAACTACATAAAAGAAAAAAGCATCCTTTCAAATGGAATTTGTATAATTATATGTTGTATTAACAGGAGCAATGTTATGTCTTCTTTGCCAGATAGGGAAATAATAGAAGACACTATTTACCATCTTCCCCTTTGTATTACTAATACATCTGTACATTAAGAACTTGATTAACCGCAAACACTCCAACATAATGTACAACTTAATGATTGATATATTTTTTTTTCAAATAGAATGAAAACTAAAAGTTCAACTGTTCTTAAAAGACTGGACTTTTGTTGTCCACTGCTTTTTCCAGATTCACTTTACATGTATTTACGTGACTACAGTGCCTCCAAATACATCATTAGACTTTGAAAGACAGGAGGGACGGAGAAGAGTCCCTGTTAAAAAAAAAAAAAAAGGAAGGAAGGAAAGAAAAACTTCTCTTTTCCATGGGCCTAGCACCATTCAATTGTGTAGCATATGGAAGAACAGCATAACACCGCCATATTTTACTTATAGTTTAATGCTTCACTACCCCTTCCTGCCTTGTAGCCAGCATCTAAAAAAGATCAATCCACTTTGTGGATGGATACCAATACATTTTTTATTGCGTGCCTTAACAATTCAGTCATCATTTCCTGTTTTTTCATAAATGGGTGTTTTGTGCGGCGGTTGGTCTCATAAGAGAATAGACCAGTGTTGGCTCTCATGGAAAGTCAGCCGGTTCAATTCCTTTTATACACACTTCACAAGAATGTCAGGGGTAAGGGGGGGGGCAACCCTGACCAACCAACCTTTTTGTTCGGAAATTTTACTGCAAGGTGTTGCTAGGACTTAACTTCGGCCCTGCTGAAACCAGGAATCAAGCACCACAACCTAATTTTCCTTTTGGATGTGCCTATCCACAGAATTCTCATCTCTTCTCTCTCTCTTTTTTAAAACTTGCTAACCACCCCTTCCAGTATAGTGGTGCCAATCTGCCAATTCTACGATAGGAATTTTGTTTAAAAAAATTGCGAACTTTTTTTGCTCTGATCCTACATCTGTCCCTGCATCGTACAAATGCCATATTTAAAAAAAAAAACAAAACTTTCCAGAAAAGTTATACTTCAAACTTGCAAATGTAAACAAGAAAATGTTACTTGATCATGCATCTTGAGGTTTATGAATAAAATAATAAGTCTGCATGACCTTTTGTTGTTATTCAGCTGGCTGAATTCTAATATCTTACATAGAAATGGCGTGGAAACTAAAAATAATTTCCATGATGTATTTGGAAATCCGAGTAATATTTTCATGAAGGGAATAAAACTCATCATCACATAAGTGTTGCCAAATCACCATTTCAGGTCAATCCAGTGATGCCCGATAACTTTACACAACCACTATTACTACCTGTTCGTCTGTTACTTTCGGCAGCCAATGCTAAAAAAAAAGGAGGGGAGGGAATCCTTGCTAATTTACTCAAACGTCTGACGGGGCCCCATAATCCTCTACAGTCTTCATTCTATTCAGAGTAATTCTCTCATAAAACATGATCTTCTCAACAGCTTTTCTTGAGGTTGGACAAGTGTCTGTAAGCACATTAAAAAAAAAAAAAAACTTTCACCAACAAGACGATGGGATATCTAGTCCCTCTGTCCTCTTTCTGATTGCCAAACTTAAAAAAAAATATTATTATTATTATTATTATTATTATTATTATTATTATTATAATTATAACATTAGGACCTGCAGCTGTGTAATGACATATCAAGTATATTCATAGATGGGAAAGTCTCATCTTTCATGTCATGCTAGATTTAGAGGCTCTGTGAAACTTGGTTGTTTTGGGGAGTGCTTTCAATGGCTAGAGACCCAGATGTGTCTGTGCGTACTGACTGAATGAGAAAAGGCTGTGATATAGAATGCATTAACCTATTGTAAACCAGAAACAAATTATTAGAATACATGTTAAATCACACAAGACACATCAGACTAAATTTAGTGTTAACTCAGTTGATATTTTGATGCATGGACCAATTTCTATTTTATTTTTACTTTCTGTATCATTCAAATAACAAAAGTTTGCCCCACTTCTTGCTGGTTGTTGTAAGTTTATTTAAATATTAAACAATTTTTTTTAAAGATTTTTTTTTATTAAAAAAAAAAAAAAAAAGAGTTTGGCCAGCAGAAATAAACACACAAATATAACCATTCATTCACATAGATTAAAAAAATGTTATTTTTTTCTACAACAGGTAACAATAACAGCAACAATACCAGGTGACCGTAAAATTACCATAATACCCCTGTAGATGGAAGTAGGGAGACATAGGAGTCATGATGAATATGTCCAAAGCTTGCAGCAGATATCGCCACAAACGAATGGGTGAGGGGAGCTGCTTATGCTATGGGACACACTCTCCAGAGTTTTTTCTTCACATTCATAAGCAAACAGAGCCATCGGACGAGTCAGTTTGGCAGCAGAGATGCTTGTGAACAGAATTCCTCTCCAAGATCAAATATAGCTAGCAAGGATTTTCTATAGCAATGAATGTTATGTAGGGGCAGATTTACGTGTTTTTTTTTTCCATGATAGAGTTCTTTGTTAAGGCCCAAGGCAGTCGTGTAATCTCATCCATAAATTTGGAGAGACAGAATCTGTGGCCGATGCACCACGATCAGGACACTCACCTATACCAATGGAAGTTGCTGTAGAAATTCAACAAGTGTTATCAGAAATCAGACATGGCATTCTCCATAGAGAATACAGCACCCGTCGAGTGGCCGGGTCTACTGACCTATACCGGAAGACTGTGGGAGGTGATGCACGATAGGTACAAAATGCAAAAACTCTAGGAACTGTTTCCTACTGACACTGATAAGCTGCTGAACTTACTGTAGCAAGTTAAACCAGTTAGGAAAAATGTTAATGCAGTTTTGTTCAGTAAATTGCTGTTGTTAATTCAATATTTTAAAAACAGTTTTCTCTTACAATAATATACAGATTCCAGAAGAAACTTATTTTCAATAATGATATGGTTGCTTCAGTGTGACACCATAGGGCAAGTGGTTCCCTCTGGGGGAAAATCTGCAAACTCTGGGAATGCGTTCTCTAATGACTGACTACCTTCTTCATGCTTTAGGAGCTATAAGCAATCAACAGCCCTAGTGTGTAAGCATGCCAAAATTCTGTCTAAAAGAAAGCTTCACTATATTTTCTCCTTATCTTATAATATAAGCACTCAAAACATAACAAAAGCGATTTTTTCAGTATTATGAGTCTTGCCACAGGATGGAGGAACTTTCTTTCTCATTAAGCAAGTTTGGCAGCAAAAACTAACACTTCAGCATTTTACCGGGCTGACATTTAACCCTGGATTTACCCTGTTGAGATTTTCAAAACTCAAGAATTAAACTTCACTTTGTGTTGTAATTCCTTAATCTGGTCATTCGAAGCCATTGCTTGAATTTCCTGTTTAACTTACATTCCTTGACAGATCACAATAGTTTTCTTTCAAGCCCAAGTTACATCGCAAGATAAACTTTTCACAAGTATTTTTGCTACTTAAACCTTTGATAATTCTGTTCATCAACAACTTTTCTTGCATGCAATCACAAATCCTGCAGAATTTCTCGAGGTTTCTCAAAGCAGTGATATACTGGCCAATCATCTCACCGCTCTCCTGGTCTCTTTGAATAAACTTAAATGTCTAAAATATTTCTTAATTTCACTGATGAAATGGTTAATCTGGACATCCTTATTTCCATTCCTCCCTTCCAATGCAATGCAAAGTAGAGCAGTACTTTTTCCCCCCCTTTAATCCATGTTTTGTAGAATAAAATTAAAACCAGAAACTACAAAAACAAACAACTTTATTGACAAATTAATTGGCTAACACAGTGGCTCATCTTTTCCTCATTGCAGACTACAGATTTTTAGTGACATGTTTTTTACTTGTACCTATCCCATTTTTGCTGCGATCAGATAATTGGACGACATTTAATTTTATAATTTCCAGTTATCAATAACATTAGTGACCAGTTTGAGAGCCAGAGAGGGAAAATGTTTAGAGGGTTTGAGTATTACATGCATTTCTATCTTGGTGCAACCAAGCAGTGTGCTCTTGTAGAGTCTTTGAATCTACAAGCAGTAGCAGGTCAATATCAGCAAGTCATTAGTAAGACATTTAACAGCCAACATCAGATAAATGGTCAAGATTCAAAACTATTTCCTGTTTATTTTTAATGCTGCCACTATGCATATATATGGCATACTCAAAACTACAAAGCCCAAGATGGCAGACAGAAACAAGGCATTATTTGTAATGGCTCAGGAACAGTCTGTATAAGCATAAACTTATTGACAGAATCTTATAAGGTTATATTGCCCATAATTGAAAGTTTTGTATAAGATCTGATCCCTCACATGAAACATAAGCTACATAATACTAAATAAAAACCTTATGCACTTCTTTGATTTTAATTAATGATTTACCTTCCTATACAAAGTTTTCCTCAAATGTCAAACTAAAATGGTTTAAAAAAACATGGAAAGTCTATAACTGTACTATATATATGCTAATGTAGCTAGTTATTCAAAATAGAACAGTTATCTTCAGTTAGAGATGTTTTATTAAAATAACAACAAAAGAAACTTTTTACTTAGAGATTTTTATCTAATTTAAGCATAATATAAAATGAAGATTTCTGAAAACAGTTTCACCTAATATAATTTTTTTCAATTAGTGATTTTCTGTTGCATAACTTTCTCTGTTAAGTACCTTGACTACCTTCATAGCTCTTACAAATTTGACTAGTAAAATATATGCTTGTGTTAATATAAATACTTAAACTTTTTAACATCTTCAGGGGATCTCATCTTCGTATGACCAGAAAAACAATTAAACTCTGGTTTGAAATGAAGTTTGTTTCATGTAATGTAAAAATTAAGGTGGTCTCCCTTCATTCAATAGCTACTTTATGTACTCAACAACATCACAGCACAGAAACTATAATGCAGCACATACAAATGTGGTTGTTTTGGAAGACTGAGTTGTTATGATTTAGCATAAAGCCAAAGGTTAAATTTGTTGCAAATCCTACAGCTAATGCTTTGAAATGCTGCCAAGCCACCACACAGACAATCCAGGTCAGAGCATCAAATACCATTTCTAGAACATCCAATGTAATGTGTTATAGATACAGTCCTAGCATTTTTACAAGTTAAATATAAGAAAAAAAGATAGAAGAAAAAAAGGATCCCAAAATGCTGACAATTTCCTATCACAACAGCTAACAAGCAATATTTTTTCATTAACCAAAACTGGCACCATATTTCTGCTCTACAGAACCGAGATGCTTGTGGCTATTGTTGTTGTTTTTGTCATTGTCTTAACCCTTATCACATCTGACTGCTAATATAGGCCATGAAAAAGAACTACCTGCACCTCAATTTAGACATGGAAGGAAACCACATGCTAATAAGAGCCAGAAGACATGCCATAAGGGGATACGCCAAACTAAGTCAGAAGAATGAACTTCAGCTCTCAGCCACAGCAGACTGGCACAAATGATATGCCCTTAGCAGTCTGTTGTCCCTGAAATTTTCATAAGCACCTGCAATACTTTGTCTGGTCAAACACTGACAGCAAATTCTGTTTGCTAAAAGAACCTAATTCACTCACATTCTTGTTGAGCATCTAAAAATGTGGCAGTAAAAGATTTCACAACTGCCAATCATCGTTTTGGGAGGAGTCTCCTTTATTTGCTTCGTTTCTCCAGTAAATAACACAACCTGGTTCTGTTCTTATTTTCTAGGTGATTCCAGATCCTTTAATAATCTTAAGAACAAGCTAAAATAACAAACAAATGCAGCAATAACGCAAGCAATCAAAAAAGTTTACGCATTATGGATGATAACCTCCTTTTTTTTGAAGCTATAGAAATAAACAAACAAAAAGTGCTTCTTCTCACGATATTCAAAAGAAACATCAAAAAGTCTGCACTATAAGTTTTGAAAAAAATAGATAAATATATAAAGAAAATAAGAAACTTCTAAGATGTTTGTCTCAGGATACAGTAGACACCAGACAAAGTCAAAAAGCTGCAGACAAAATTCCTTTAAGAAACATTTTGTTAAAACCAAGGGATAAACTAACATCTTATACAGACTGTCCAGCCAAGCGGAGCCAGTAACAGCCAGTAGCAGCTGCTGAGACCTGACAGAGTCCAGTCTAGCATGAAACAGATCAAATCTCAAACAGAATTTAAAAAAAAAAAAAAAGCTCATCTAAGGCTAAGTTAAAAAATATGGCATACAAATAGTTTTACCAAGTTTAAACATTGTGCATGCAGTTAATGATTTCTACATGAAAGGAAGTTGTTAAAATTGATCTTTTTCTAACTTTATTTCCTTTCATTTTATATGTTCAAATGGTCATGAAATACATTAATCTCTTTAGAAAAACACTTTACAAGAAGAATATATATCTAAAATTGAAAAAGATCCAGAAACATATGTTGGCATTCACAAATGGTAACATTATATCACAGCAATATCCTGTTAAAATTCTATTTTAGCATTTCTCATTTTAGTTGAGAATATTACACACCAATACCTTATAAAGATGTTGAAACAATAAACAAGCAGTTTGTAATCTACTAATTAGTAATTTATTTCTAATGTATACTATATCTACAGCAACATAATGTTAGCTTGATTTAATTTTAGAAATTCTTAATTCTTTCTTCTCTCTTCTTATTATGATACTTCAAACTATATAATAAAAAAAACAAATATATACACACACACACACACACACAGTAACTAGAATTTTTTAAAAAAAAACAATATTATTACATTTTTAATGTTATAATTAAAAGCAGCAGACAAATACAATTTCAAAATGAGCAAATGAAAATTTACAAAAGGTTGGTGTTTTACTCTCTTCTGGTAACGCTATTCATATCTTTCCGTCTCTTCACACCTCATCTTTTTTGCACATTTTTATTTCAGTGCTAAGTTATCTTTTTTTTTTTTTCTTTTTCCTGAAGAAACGATGCTGTAGTTTGTTAACACACCATCTGCGGGAAAGTTAAACAGAACACCTTGGAAAGAAGTCCTTAAAGGATTTTCATGAGTAACATTTCTGTATAACCTTTCTCATCATGAGATACGTTTTGTGGCACAAGCAAAGAATTCAATCCATAGCAAATCTTAAAAAAAAAAAAAAGATGCTTATGTATTTTCACCTCTCTCTTTTACTTGTTAACTGCCTTCCACCTGACTTACTTCTAGGTGCCAAGCTTTGCTTTCTACTGCACAATGGACCAAGTAAGCTTTGTACAATTTCAAATGAATCCTGACAGAAATAGCATCACATGAGGCATCCAAACAAGTTTCATTTCAAAGTCCCTTGTAAAATTTAATGGAACTCATATTAATTTCTGCCCTTTTCAAAAAAGGGGCCAAGTCTATTAACCTTAAGAAAGTGAGGAGTATTCTAAGCAGATAGCGAAATAAATAAATTAGACTCTGCTCTGTTATTTCTAATTATTTACACACCAAAGATTTATAATTCAGAACAAACATATAACCGTCTGAATTATTATCGTGGAGTAGTTTTTAAAAAAAACCTGTAGCTATAGTTCATTCTAAGTATGAAAAAGAAAATTTCTTAAAATTTTATTTTTTCTGTTTTAAATTTCATTTTCACACCTACAGAAGGAAAAGAGAGAACAAATTTATTAAATCCATACTTTTACCAAATAAAGGTATATTAATGATGAGGATAAATTTATAATTTTTAATGTCAAATATCTGAGATTAAAATTTTTTTTTTAAAAAAAAAACAACCCGATATCAAATAACAATGGTTTTTTAACATTAGTTGTGTATAAGTTGCCAAATCCACCACTGAGATAGAAAGTCCACTGATGCCTGTCTCCCCATCTTCCCACTTAAAAAGCATCTTACAAACTCCAGAAGAATCTGCAGCCTAGACCCAAAGATACTGCACCAGCCACACAGTGCAAATACCCAAATTAGGGTTTCAATCATTCTGACACTGACCAATCAGCGATTGTCTAGAGACATTTTCCTGGTTGTTTGCAAAAATTTTGAAAAAAACAAACAAACAAAAATAAGTTTTTCAAGGCATTTTTGCAATGGAACATAATGCCATAACTTGACCAATACTAAAACCGTACCACTGGTAGTAAGATTCTAGTTAGTAGCGGGGATATATATTAGGAGAATTCTAAAAAAAAAAAAAAAAGAATAAGTGTCTCTTCGAACAATGAAGCGTGCTTTCACACCGAGTGTTTACTGTGTCTGCCAAACTACAACAGAAGCCCTGTTTCACATAAATATATCACCAACAGACACTAGCAGAAAAGTTCTCCACAAGGACTTTGCAGTGTTTGTGTATATGCCATTTTTCTCTTTCATGTTTATAGATCTAGATTTGTATTATGTCTGACTAAGGAGAAACAACAGGGTAGCTCCAGTAATAAATTACGGATGCAATGAGCAACATATGCATTAATGAAATTTAGATTTGAAAGCGCATTTCATGATGATAATCCCTACAAAAAATTACCATATATATATATATACATATAAGCCCTGTATAATCGTTAAGATTGCCTTATCATTTAGCTTAGCTACTGTTCTAGTGAGATATTCAACAGATAATCAGAAACAAAGTTTCCCTGACCCCCCAACCACCCCAACGTGCTCATGCATAAGGTAAATTATCTAAAATAGATATTTTATTTATTGATTTGCTGCACAAAAAATTGCAGCAGTTGGAGTCTAATTTATGCCAAATTCATCACCACATAAGTCTGAAAAAATTACAGCATTTGGTTCTGGTGATGATGCTCATTAGAAAGTAATTACATAATTGATACAGGCTACTGGTAAGTGACAGGGCAGTAGTGGGTACTAACCGTGTGTCAGTTACTGATACCAGAGAATGGTGAAGAGAGAGAGAGTAGAAACCTCACCAAACTGAGAAAATCAAACTCAAGCCCTCAACCTTGCAATCCAATAGTCTAACCACCAGGAAGCCACTGCCGTAATGAATACTAATCTGAGTATTATCCAGAAAGGATACTTCATTTTAAATTATGAGGTAATTGTTTTAATTATCATATGCAATACTTATAAGTAAACAGACATTTAAAACCCAAAGACTAATGATGCATTTTGCCTGAGAAAGCAAAATCTTTCAGCACCTACCATACCTTTTGAAAGATGCTCAAGACATTCCATTGTAAGGAATCAATACTCATCAAATCATTTGTCATTTACATCAGTTTTAACAATTTATTTTCCTTTATATTTTGTTAAAATTAAAGTTTCTACTTGCCATTTTGTGCAATTCCAGAAAGCTCACCACTTTCCTGACTCTCAGCTTCCGTCTTGATATGGGCGCTCCTGTTTTCTTCCGTCATTCTTATTTTGTGTATTCATCCCATTCCACCTAAAACAAAAGAAAAGAATAATTCAACCCCTTCTTTGTATGAGTGAACATTTTCTTACCTTTATGACCAGAATGCAAAAATTATACATACTAATTTGAATATTTTCCATCTGACCACTGAACTTATGTAAGTTTGAATTAATTCCTTTCAGATGTATAACTTTCTCTTTAAAGTCTGTTTCTGCTATATTTGCAGTAGCTGGATAACTAAAGTGCAAACAAAGGACTTTTAAAAAACTCCTAAGGGATCAGAAATCTTTCCCTGCCACCAACCATCAGATTTTAAACCTGAGGATGACTTTTTTTGGTGTTGAATCTGAAACCATTTGATTACTAGGCTGTGATGTAGTCATTTCCACCTACACACACACACCAGTGGCATCGAGGCACCTGTAGTTAACACCGAATATCAAAAATAGTAATTAAAATTACATAAGAACAAACACAGAGTGTAACCCTAAAAAATACTAAATACACGCACAGGACAATCTACTCCAGAAAAGTGATTTTTAAAAAGCATGTTTCATTTTGTATTACTTGGAAATGCACTATACATGGCTTACAAGAAAAAAATTATAGTTAATTTGTTATGATTGTTAGTCTGGCATTCCTGAGTTTATAATTGAATGAGGCTGTGTGTAGAGTATCTGGCAATCTTGTCAACAGATTTCTTTTTTATTCTCTTTGTTACCATAGGTGGAAAAAGTGATTTGCAAATGTAGCAGAGAGAAAGTGTATCATAATGTAGAGTATAAATAATCAGCTATTATCTCATTTGACCCTTTTCAAGATAAGCTAAATGGTTCTGTTATTCATGACTGACTTTAAAGAAAAACTACAGAGTAATAGCATAAATTGCATACTTCTTTGGCAATAAAAAAATTTGCCAAACACTGGCAGTAAAACAAGATTATATATAGCATCCTTAATGGAGTTTAAAATGAAAGCAAGTTTTAATTCAATGACTATTAAGACTGTTTCCATATATTGTACATTCATAGTGTTTGCTCTATTGGAACATTTTTTAAAATTAATGACTAATAGAAACTCAAGGATTAGATTAAGCATTTCCAGGTACTATACTAGTAGTAACTGAGCTGCCTAATGAAACCATATTTCAGCAAATGTTGACTATCACCATCAACAGAGTTTAGTTCTGTTTTTGTCTGCAATGATATTAATTCTAGGTAAATAGTTTTTTTTTTTTTTTTGGTTGCATAGATGTTTATATTCTTCGGACTGTATCTGTGACACAAGCTAGTTTTTAAACTGTGACCTGCCATTCACAAAGTTTGTTTTTTTATATATATATAACCATTGCTTTGTACCGCTCTTAAGATAATCTCCCATTTTCTGTAAACGACAAACACCAGTAACCGGCCGTTCTTGCTGCCATGCTATAGCGGTGCGCTTGTTGGTGACCTTAAATGAAGTGTGGGTTAGGCCAAGATTTCATCAGCAGAGAAGACCTTTCATCTCTAAAGTATCGAGCCAGAACAGAATCTACTGCAGGCTGTTGCCCTTGCGAACCAGCGGGATGTGCCCAGACAGCACTGCGGCTAGCACACACAAAATGGTCTAGAGCCGAGGTGGCCAAACAAATGTCTCCCGGTTCGGACGATGCTGTGCCACAAATGAAAATTTTTTTATCAGGATGTTGAAATCGCATAGCAGTATACATCTAAACAAGAAACCATGCCATGCCAATATTCCAATCACCAGTGAAGTCAATTAATCTTATTCTTTCAAATGTTATATTGTTTTCTTTTTTTTAAATTTTAATTTCAAAGAACACTAACAAATGTTTTCTTTTAAATATGCCAGCTCTGTTTTCACTGCATTATTAGAACACATTCAGTGAAATAAGGAGAAAAAAAAGGTTTTACAATTGACCACATTCACATGCAATACCCTAATATCCCTCTAAATGCCACACCTAATATAAGTAACATTCATACCTACAGCACAAGAAATCTGTTCCTAATATTTAGTACAACACGGTTTCTTTAGCAGTTCAATATACATAATTAATGAAAATACATATTTGCAATAGCAACAACAAAAACAAACCAGAAAATAAATTCAAATTAAACAGCATTTTATATTTTCAAAAATTGGTTTTAAAATGATAATTTTTTTTAAAAATATGAATAGATAAATATGAAAGCAATCTGTTCATATTTTGCATGTTGGTTTCTCTCTAAGATCAGCTGCCATATTTACTGCAATGTACATGGCAAATAGAAAAGTTTTTTTTCTTAAAAAACAATAGTTTAGCTTATGTTGTTTTGTCTTTATTTCCCATTAGAACCTGACTGTCTTGTGGCAGACCCAAAAAATCCAAACTATAGAAACAGTTACACCTGAAGGAACTGGCAAAAGATTGCGAAAATAAATGTCATCTTCGACTAGGGTGGTACTAAACCTAGAGACAAAGACAGCTCAAAGAACTGTCAGCTAACGTTATTACATTCCAAATAAAGTATACAAAGTCAGAATTATCTGGCCACCTATTTTTCTAAAATAGCGGAAAAGGGGGCAGACAGATGGAATTTTCTTGGTAGCTACAATTTTATTCCAAAATTTTAATGACAAGGCCGAGGATTTGTTTGTTTGTTTGTTTCTTTTAATTGAAAAACGAAAAAAAAATTTAAGTATTGTTTTTTTTTTTTACTGAGATTAATAATGCAAATCAAAAAGCACAAAAGACACCAAAAAAGGCAAAATGATATAGATTTTATTATGTAAACCCTCAGGAAATAAGAAAGTAGATAAACAGATAACCAATGGAAAATACGAGTCTCAGTTGACTCCATGAGCCTGAGTAATGAAGGCAATTGACAAGCAACAAAATCAAAATGGCCGCTTGTTATAAATTTGCCCTGACTAATAGAAGTGCTATTAAACTGGACACAATTTCTAAAAAAAACACTTAACATCTCTTTTTTTAGGAACGGCATTAAGGAACCCACCCAACAGAACATTGCCAGCCAAGGTCACCTGGAAACCATTTTATAAAACAAATCCCTGTTAATGTAATAGCTGTTTAGCCTGCCTGTAACCCTGATGTAAATCTCATTTGAGTTTCTAAGGGATAATCTGGATGATCCTGCTTACTCTCTGCTACATTAAATAAAGTTTAGAGCAAACTGCAGGAAAACTGTTACAAAAATAGATGAGTGGGTTCGTTATTATTGTTCTAATCCAAATGTTATATTTCAACTGAAATATATTAATTAAGAAAAAAGTAGTTAAGTGGCCACTGTTAGAAAAATTAAGATTTGTGCTTGATTAGTTAAAATATCAAGATAATTATTTTAATAGTAAATATTAAAATTGTAAAAAATTATTGTGCATTACCTGTTCAGATAAGTCAAAACAAAAATGTCATGTTTATTAATATTACTTTCAGGTATATTCTTTTTAGCTAACATGCATATGGAATTTTAATTACTCTTTAATTTAAAAAAAAAATACATTTGTTTTAATTTTTGTTCAGAGAATATAATTTTTGTGTGTATGAGTTCCTGTACAGATAGGGATACTGATCCCAAAGAGGGGTTAACAGCACAAGTTACCTAACCTATAACATAATTACATGTAAAGAAATGTTGCATTTTAAGCTGGAGATTAGAACACTACACTGGATTAATACCCTGTCACATCATTTCATGCTACACTGCACCCGTTATACTTCACAGTGCGTACAAAATAGAACAAATAAAATCTACCCACTATTACCATACCAGTGAACAGTGCACGGTACCCCAACTTTTGTTTTGACAATTTGCATCATCAAAATTAGGAAGTATGTGAAAGAGAATCATCAGCAGCTCGGCATAAACAAAAATTATTTCAATGTACAGAAAACTTCACGCCTGACAGAGCAAAGGGCAACAATAAATACATGAGGAAAACTAGGGAGAAAAAAAAGGCAAGTGTTTGTTTTCTGCAATAGATGGTGTGGGCAATCGATGTACTTCATAATTTCTGTGTACCACTAGCCAGACATTTTACTTTGCTCCTAAACTTCTTTAGAGAATGTCTCTTGTGCAGTAAAAATAGAAGTATTAAAAAGAGGAATTACTTGTGTTTCTGTTGAATTTAAACAATAAAAATTCACACACACACACACACAAATTTTACTGAAGAATATTTCTTCTGATATATACAAGCATAAATGTTGATAATCTTTTTTTTATATTCATTTTTCAGCTATATAACAAGCAACAACAAAAATATACATTTACATATCCTTTTACTATGGTACTTGGGACATAACTCAGGGCCTTCTTATTCTCATACTACTTTTTGAACAGCCTTGTTCTCTTCTATGTGGCTGGATGTTATATTATGTATGCTGCTTTGGAATTTAAAAAAAATTGTTTGTACTAATTTTAATAATGTTTCACATTTGAAATAATTAGAATTATCTTCTGGTGTTCTCGTTGTTCAGTCTGATCTACTTATTATCTATCTCTACACTAATGCCATTCTTTTAAATATCTGACACATTTGAAAAATTTTAAATTTATTATTTATGAGTACGCAGGTAGATGGAAATTATCTTGTCTAGCAAGTGACTGGTCACAAGGTCACAGTCTCTGTTGCTCCAAAAGTCAAAGAACTGTTATCACAAAGGGGGTGACCAAAAACAAATCTCTAGAAAAATGTTCTCATGTACTGGTTTGTATAACACTCAAAAAAGACATAAAAAAGAAACCACAAAATCTTCAAACTTCAAGAATCTACGTGCAAATCATTTCTGTCAGAACATTTACAGTTGTATTCATAGCGTTACCAGACGTAGAACATCAAGTTCAGTAAAAGCAAACAACAATAACATGCCAGCTGAATAACAAAACAATGGAAAACATTTTCTAGAATGAACAAAACCATTAGCAAGGACAATATCTAAAAAGGATTAGCTTGACTAAGTTGGTAAATCATAAAAGCTGCTACATGAACGCATTAAACAGTTAGCAATTCAGATGTCACATATTTTAAGCTCAACAGAGAATATGCAAGCAGAACAAAGTTGGTAGTTAAGGTTTATAGCGGTAACGAGTTTAAAGCACCCAAAATCTGTGCAATTATACAAGATCTGCATAGAAGAAAATTTCTGTCCATAATTATAGGTTGTTACTCCAATGGCTAGATGTAGACAAATATAAACTGCCACTCAACTGGTTAATACAATTTTTAGAAGGAAAATAGAAAAATTTACTTGGGTAAGGTGAGAGAGTGCTGCTAATGTGAACGCCATTTGTACAAAGCATTGATGGAGACAGAGAATAGTCCAATGTAGTATCTGAAGTTTCCAAACCAAATTTCCCAATACACAAATATTTACAGACAAAAACTATTTCTAAATATTAATAACACTAGATTTAATAGAAATTATTAATTATTAATAATACATTAAACAAAAACTTTTATTCTGATACCACTGTTACAAGGTTAAATACAATATATTTTTTAATAAAGACACCATTCCCAGCTTGTGATTTCAATCACGTTATTAAAATTTTGATTTACAGTGACTATGCATTCTAACTGAAGATGAAGCAAAGTGACAACATTATTCAATAATCTGAACAAATACATGACTTAATTTGAAAATCCGTTTCAAAGAACCTTATGTTGGCATACAGTGTGAAAGTTTCACCAACTATTTTTCAACTGCCTAGAAATTGTAGCATATTAGTGAGCAAGCAGCAAGTGCAATGGACATCTACTTTGTACTCATAACAACAACAAAATACTAATATATAGATGCTCCAGAAACAGTCAGAGAATACAAGTCTGAAAAAAAATCTATACTATATATATATATATATTTATTTTTTTTTTTACTTATATTCCTCACCATATTTATTATTCTTTGATTATTTCCACTTTGGACAAGACACTTTCATATTTTCTTAAATTCATTTAGAATATCAACAAAACAATGTGATACAAGTAATAAAATATCGATATTTCTCATATCTTAAACTTATGCAAAAATTATGGAAGTAAACTTTCAATCTTTGTATTATATATTAAACTGACAAAATTTGTGTATAGATAAGCTTCTTAAAATTTATCTCTTCATATTATGTTACAGCTACAAAATTTTTTTACAAGAAGTCTAAAAGCTAGAAATTCAATTTAACTAATTTATCTTCTCAAAACTGGTTGTTATTTTTTTTGATGGACAGTAGCTTAAAACAATATACATATTTTTAGAATACAATCTTGCAAGTAGATTCAAGACAGTGCCTGCAGAAATACATTACTGAAACTTGAATTTTGTTAGCCAATTATGGCCAAGAGAAAACGGGTGGTATTACAGTAGACAGTCGAAACAATTCTTCTATACTGTGAGATATATTCGGCACTGATTTGTAGTATACTATTCTATAATATTTCTTTTTCTTTCTAACATAAGGCTGATTATTTCAGAGAACCTTACACATGCAGTCTCCCTGAAGGTTAGGTTTTTTTTTTCTTTCTGTAACATCCCACTAGTCACTGACATATTTTGAGTTAATATGGTAAAGTGGAGAACTGCAGCCCATTCACTTTTAGATTGCTCACTAAATAATAATCCAACAAAAAAAAAAAAAATCACATTTAAAAAAAAAAATTTAAATAGCAAAAGTCTTTTATTTTGAAATTTATATCAATATTTGCATTTCTCCAAGCAAAACTTTAAAATAACATTCACCTGTGCATCGTCTGTAATGTCATTTGCAATACTCATCTTATAATTACTCCATAAATTGCTTAACATATTAAAATAAAATTATTTATCTTATCCATTGAAAAAATAAAAGCAAACAATAAGATTTAAACTGTGCTCTCTCTCTCTCTCTTTCTCTCCAACACTCACTTTTGCATAATGTGCAATTAAAAAACAAAAAGAGTAACAGAAACAGTGCTAGTGTGACTTCATTCTTCTAATTCAGTCAGTCAAATTCAACACCACAATCACCAGAGTTCATCCTATGTCATGACATTGCTTCACTAAAAACTACTTCAAAGCCTTTTTCACCTGAGGGCAGACACTCTTTCTTACCTGCTGTATTCTTATTAAGTTGTAGGTCAGGTCCAGTTTACAGGTAAAAATATTATTGTTATTCCTTGTCAACCTGTGTCAGATCTGGTTGCGAGTTCACACCTTTAATACAGAGTTTTTTGGCCACTACAAACCTTACCGATTCCATATGACTTGTATTACAACATGTGAATGCTAAAAAGCCAGTGTGTGCTAGTGTTAAATTGCTGGACCATGCCGTCACCGCCCGCCGCCAACAAGCAGTTTTCACACAGCCCGGGGCAGTGGTGGTGTATAGGCATTAAAGAAGTTATCTCAATAGAAAATAAGGGGAACTGAGTGAATAGCGCCTCTCTACAGGAAATACCTGGACTAGCTCCCGAATTTAACATATCAATTGAATCCAATTACAGTATTCTCTCGGCTCCCTATTGAGGCCTTTCAAAGCCGATTGGGGATTTATTTGTGCATGCCTGACATCTATCCTTTGTACAACTCAGCTATTGGTGTTTACAGACAGCAAAATCATATTCTACAGCGTGAACATCATGAATGTATAATGTCACTGAATGGACCGTTCATGTACATGGCCATACAAGTAACAGGCACAACAACCCAAGCCTGACCCTTCTAAGCAGAGATCATAATAAAAGGGCTCTATCCTGGGGCCCCACTTCAATGGTTCCGACATCTAGTAATACATCAGCGCAACAATGTTGGCAAAATTTAAAAAACACTGGGATGGAGGTATCTGTGGTGGGGTGGGGAGGAAGATTCTGACTATATCCAAAACCTCTGAGAATGTCTCTTAATTTCATTACAGACTCCATCAGTAGGCAACACTTGCTAGCATAGCTGCAAAGCGTGCTTACCAGAAACCAGTATACCCTCTTCCTTTGCCCCACCCCAAGAGGACTCAGACCTTGTCTTATCTATCCAAATCAGGAGGAGGAGAATCTGGAACCTCCGTCAAAGTTCACTTTTATCGAACACGGGCAAAGCAAAGAAAGGCAAAAACCTCTCTTTCTTTTCCAAAGGAGAAAGAGCGCGTCCAGTCCTAACAAATCCATCGAAAGAAGTTCTGAATGCTTCAGAGGCTAACCGGTACACGCAGCTTTTGTCAACGAATAAGGGGAAGGGATTGGGGGGGGGAGAGACTTCTAATGAGAAATAACTAGTTTTTCAATAGGATGTGAATCCTTCTCAGCTTGGCATTCTTGGGTTTGAAAATGGTTCGGAAGAGGAGATCGGTGGGGAATCTCTCGCTGGGTAATGCAAGAGATTTGGATGACTGGTTTTGCCTCTGTTTACATGCTTGGAAATTTTAAAGGTTATTATTAATGTTTGTTATTTTTAACCAATGCTAAATCCACACCCTCTACATGCCCAGTTGTAAATTTTAACAACATGCATGCATATCGATTGAAAAGAGGAATTTTATTTTTTTATTTTTAAAACTTTCTGAAAAATATAACATATCTACAATGACAGTCTTTGGCAGGTGGGCGTTCTGATAACCACATTACACTGGCCTTAGGAAACGCTTTATTAGCAAAACCTTTTTTTCTGTTATGTCTCACCTTTAAAAAAAAAATGGGGGATAAGAACTAACTTAGCTATACAAATATATAGCAAAAAGAAAATTTTTTTTTCCACATGCTAACCTCATGTATTTGTAGATTCTCCATCACTTAGCAGCAGATAAATGAATGATTAGAATTCACCACTTTTTGGCAGTTACAAAAGGATTAGTTTCCATTTATGGGGGGCAGGGCATATAAGGGTTTTGTGAAGAATGTGCAAAGATACAGGACACCAAACAAGACAAAATCAGGTGTTAAAAAGGAGGAGCAATTCACTAATTTGGAAGAAACATTTAAAAAAGAAAAGAGAAAAAAAAAATTTAACTAAAAATATCAGTAAGTTTATTTACATGTTATCTATTAAATAATCACAAAATTGTAATGAAAATTAGTTTTATTTTTAAAAATTACTAAAAATGATGAAGCTAATTATAAATATGCAATGATATTTATAGCAGCTGTACTCTGCAGAACAGAAGTAATGTTAATTGACCTGATATCGTCACATGATATTATAATGACCTATGTACAAACATTCTAAGATAGCAGAGTAAAAATTAATTTTATTTTTTAAAAATCTTTCTTAAAGAGAAAATAATATATTGAAAATGTTTTACATCTAATCAGTACTTTTTTTTTTTAAATTTTATTATTTTGCAGTCTCTTTAAGCAATTTATCACAAGAGGAAGAGGAGGAGGAGGAGGAGATAACTGAATCCAACTGTCCATTTTTGTTTTTGTTTTTGTTTTATTCCTGCTGCACCACCGCAATAAAAAAAAAAAAACAAGACAGGTTATGAGAACCTTGGAGCATGTCTTTCCTTTTCCACAATTCATTTGATCCTCTAAAACTCAACATGTGTCTTATAATAAAGCAAATAATTATTGAGGCCTTGCCAAAGTAAGATGGGTGGATGGTGTCTAACTTAACTTATAACGCCACCAAAACCCCCTTTTTTTTCCATTTAAAAAAGGGCAGGAACTAACTACACAAGGTGAAAATTAGCGAAAACAAACAAAGAACCGCACACAAGTTGGTTTTCTTTTTTTGTGGAAACTATTTGTTAGATGAAAAGCGCAAGATATCAGTGAAGTATTATTAGTAGTAATACAACTACGCAAGCAATAAACCTCCGTTATGGTTATCTTTCTCTGCAATCATCATCCGGGCTCAGTCCCGAAGATCTGGGTCCCTTTTTTTGGTTTTTGCTGGTGCAGAGTGCTATTTACTGGCCTACTGTACGGTTTAAGATAAATAAATAATCCAATATTTAATTCAAAAACACCAAGCTCATCTTGCCAAACGTTAATTAGTCTGTAAATATAGCGTCATAATTATCATTAATTTAAAAAAAAAAAAAAGTTAAAAATTCTGATGCTGGTAACGTGAAATACTAAAGTTTAGCAACAGGAAAAAATTTGCTGTACTCAAAAATAAAAACATGAACCATCTCAGTCCCAGGGGCTTTCATATGACACCTGGCAAATAGGCAGCAACACAAACAAGACAATAATGATGTGTGCAATAAAATACAGCAAAAAACAAAAATGGAACACCATATTGCTGAAACTATAGCAATCATATCTTTTGATAAGAGTAGTCGAGCATGTGAAGAATTAGTTAGTTGAAGTCATTATAAGAAAGTAGGATAGCATTACCTGTTTTGTTGCAGCTGGGATAACATCATTTAGAAGGAAACTGTGGTAGGCCCAACATTGTGGGCTGCCAGACTCAGCCACCATGATTCGGTAACAGCAATTTTTACAGTGTAACATGATGCAGAAAACTACTACTTTTATATGCTATACACCTAGCAGTGAAACAGTTAAGGGGGTCCCAAAGAATAAGGAAATTATCGTTATCACGCTTTTTTTTTTTTTAAATTAGTTCGTAGTTCTGGCAGTTTATTCCATTCAGAAATAATGTTTTTACCAGGGAACATCTCCAAATGTTCTGACTTATAGAAGGTTTAGCCACTTTAGAATTATGTTTCTTTGTATTTCTAAAATGTTGGTTACTGTGCCTATGTGATAATTTCTGGAACCCCTACTCTCAAGTGTCTAAGAACAAACCCACCCATTCAACTGAAGACAGCAGTGCCAAGCTCCACATGGGCAAAACCCCTTTAGTAGTAATCACAGTGCACTACAGCCATGAAGTCTGAGGGATATACTCAACATGTCCATTCACTCTGAATATCTTGTTTTTAGACCCTGACAGGGCCCTTAAAACCCTTTACTAATAAATCCATTCTAGCATCGTGGCATCCTTTTGTAGCTGGAGATTCCATGCCTGTACCATCTTGTATAAAGATAATTTTTTAAAATTCTTATACATAAATAAAGTGTTCATATTTCCTCAAAATCATATTTCTGGGGACAAGGTAAGAATAAGTTACAGTGTGAACAAAAGTCAAAGAATGGTTACAGAAGACTGGAGATCATAATGTCAGACAGGAGTCTGGTAACAGGTCGGCACGCCTGTAATAATGGGCTTGCTTTAGTTTGGTTGTTATAAGCAAGCAGGAAGCCATCATGGCAAACTTATACAAAACCCTCTCTCTCTCTGTCACTACCTGAAATGGGGGAAAGGCTTAACAATGTACTATTGAAAATAGAGATAAAATATCTTTTGATAATGTAGTTTGAATGGGTTTTAACATTGCCATCAGTGACTGTGCACACAAAACATTGCAGAAAAAACCAAATAGTTTCTTATGTATGTTCCAAACATTGATAAAGATATGGTAGAAAAGCAGAGGTACACTGGTTTCTATTATTAATAACTATGCTCTTATTTTTCTTAATGTATATTTAACCATTTGTTTTACTTTATTTAAAAAAATAAATAAATAAATTTAAACAAGTTTTTTTTTTTTTGATTGCGTATCTCATCTAGACTGTCATCGAGATAGTTAACTGTAGACTGCAAGTTCTGATCCAAACAAAAGTTGTAAAACATTTACAAACATTTACTCGCTTTCCTATCTGTTGGCTACATACATCATGTTGATAAAGAGAGAGAGGACATAATAGAAAACCAGCAGGATTAGGTTAGCTTTTATCTACAAATTAGGAAAGGCAGGGCACCAGGTACGTCTAATTTCTTTCCAGGTCAGGAGGCACAACCTGAACAGAATTAGCATTCTATATAATTAAATGTTCAACAATGGTCTGCCACGAGTATTTAAACCTGAGATGATGCTAAGACTGTTCAGGTTCCATCAATTATTCATTACACATCTCCCCTCCCCCATCATCGCTTAAAACAGGTCCTCCTGAAATATCAGGTAAATCCAGTTTGGCCTTTATGGTGCATCTGAAGGTGAGATAGCAAGTGGGTAACAAACAAATGCGCACAGCAACAATTTGTTCTTCAGTACAGTAAATGAGACTGATAACCAAAAACTGAATTTATTATTTTTTTTTAAAAAAAAACCTACATGAAAAATTTTGTTTCTGTAAACATCTCCCCCTCTCTGTATTGACGTCATCTCTCTCCCTCTCTCTCTGTATTGATGTCATCTCTCTCTCTCTCTCTCTCTCTCTGTATTGACATCTCTCTCTCTTTCCCTCCCTCCCCCTCACTCCCTCTCTGTATTGATGTCAGCTCTCTCTCTCACCCTCTCTCTCTCTCTCTCTGTATTGACGTCATCTCTTCCTCCCTCTCCTCTGTATTGATGTCATCTCTCTCGATTCTCTCTCTCCCTCACCTCCCCTCCCTCTCTGTATTGATGTCATCTCTCTCTCTCACCCCTCTCTCTCTCTCTCTCTGTATCGACGTCACTCTCTCTCTCCCTCCTCTCCTCTCTCTCTCTCTCTCTCTCTCTGTATTCGACGTCATCTCTTTCTCTACTTACAGTGGCTCATAATTACAGAAAAGATACCACCCACCTTTATTAACATCAATAATATGCTAGGCGGGATATTCAGATGAAACCTCACCGGATACAATTACACCCTTTTGCATACAGATGCAACTTCTTCAGATGTGGGAAGAGGAGGATACTTTCAACTTTAGATACTGGCAGAAAGTGGAAGTGCACAAACTGCACCATGAATTTTTGTGCTACAGTTTAAATAACTGTTTTATTTACGAGCTAATAACATCACCCTCCAGAAAAAAACCAAGATTCTCTGATTCCTCAATAAAGCCAAACTACACATGAGAACTAATCTGATGCGGGCTTCAGACCAAAGCACTTCAAGCTCTGTGTGCTTTTATTAATAAACCCCTTTAGGAGAAATTTAAAAAAAAAAAAAAAAAAAAACCTGTAATTTTGCTAAAACGATGCACCAAAGGTGCACTGAGGTTGAAAAGTGTAAAAGCTTTGTTTTGTTCTTTTTGTTATTGTTTGCACTATGCCCCCCCCCCTTTAGCCAAGCTGAGAGTCAGATTACAAGCATACATCACCCAGAAAACAAACAGCAGATTTTAATGTTTTGAAATGGATTTTAACTTTCTGAATGTTTGGTTTTTATAAACAAAAGTCACACAGGGCCCCAGGGTTGTGACCTACAGCTAAAACCCTCAATCGATTTCATGACCCATAGTTGCTAAATTAGCATCAAGATTCAAAGAAGATACAATGAAGTTCATGCATTTTAAACCCCCTTTTCTTTTACTTAAAGGCACCATAAATAAACAGACTGCTTGGATATTTACATATAATTTGTCTACTTCCTCACTGTAGATGGCAATAAGACCATCAATTAAAGTAACATTTTTGGTGAGGTCAGCTTGCAAGGAGAAAAGCAATCATATTTATGGTATTTCTTATTTCTAGAGAGAGAGAGAGAGAGAGAGGAGGAGAGGAAGTGGTGTAAACATGCCTTGAGCCAGGAGATCTAAATAAAACAGGCATATCTGAAAAAGCAAAACATAGGTATCTTTTCATTAATCAGCATTTATCTTCAATTATATCATGGATACTGGCGAGAAAAGTGCATTAATCTGGTAGCTATGCTTCATCAAAAAAACAATAACTAGGAGATAAATAGATTACTGCTGAGAACCTTATGTCAAAAGAAATAAAACCTGCCAATGCCAAACATCTCAAGATTTCTTTCTTCTTTCTCTCTTCCCTGTCATAGATCACTGAGCATGAGCAGAACACTGGAGATCAAGAGTGTGTCTGGTAAAGATGAAAAAAAGCTAAATCTCCCAAGGACCCAGATTAGGAGGAGGATCTACCTATCATCAAAATGTGTTTTAAGAATCATAACAAAACCTAAAATGAGTTATTTCATAATGAAAGAAGAGAAAAGAAGATGTGAGATGTAAACTTGAGATATCTGGCATTGGCAAGTTTCATCCCTTTCAACAAATGGTAATACACACATACCTACTGGACCATGGCTTGAAAAACAGAGGAAACAGTTCACATAAAACAAACCAGATACCTCCAAAACAGAAAAAGAAACTTGTCCCTATAAGAGCAATACTATAGGGTGTAGTATCAAATCAGCTAAAATGATGTAACCAAAATAAACTTAGAGGGGAGAGTTTATTTAATATTTGACAAGCAAGTCCACTGTGAAGGATTTGACTATGACTCGTCTGAGTCCATACCGTGTCAAACAGTTAAAACAAGTGGACAAAAAGGAAACAAGTGCTTGATGGCACCATCGCAGAAACTGACAGGTATAATGGAAGGTGAAACATACTTAAATAATTTTGGTCCAGCCCAAAAAACGTGATGCAATGCCTTCCAAAGAACTCTATTCATGTTAAGAAATGGAACTGTGTCAAATTAGAACCAAACTGGAAATATCCATTGGCATGGGTTACTGCTTTGAATGAAAAATCAACCGTGTGCAGTTGAAATAAAAGTAGCAATTAGAGCAATGCTTCGTGGAAGCATATTCATTGGCAAGTAAATGCCATTATGAAGAGAAAGCTAAATTGCAACAAAATCAACAAATCTGGTAAATCAATAAAATGCTTTTACAATGAAATGGTGCCAGTTTTGTGTCACACAATGGTGGGAAAGATGAAAAGAATGACTGATTTAAGTGACCAGTGCTGATCAAACTAATAACACACCTTGCAACTGTTATCCATGTGGCTCGATGGGTTTAACTTTAAAGCTGCCAATTTTCAACTGATGTCCACTAATCCAAGACTACCATCATGTAAATGTAGTAAATGAAAATGCCTCAGCATACAGGTGGCTTCTTTTCATGCCAAGGAAATGTGAAGAAGACTGATAACAAGTGTGTAAAATATCAAATGGAACTGAAGTGGCAACGATTGTGTACCATGGTACAGGTTTCAACAAAAAAATTCAGTACAGTAATGCAACAGTACATTATTAAAGAATTCTTCCATCATGCAGTTGAAACCTGACCCGCAGTGTCAATACAGTGAGTAGACTGTAGATAATTAGCACTCAATAAACCTCTGTAAGTACCCAACATCTGAATGGTCGCTGTTGATCATTTAAAGTAAGCAAGTAAAGAGACTGCATGGCACAGCCTGCTACCCAAAAATATCCCAGGAAGGATTAAGTTTGGCTCCAGAAGCACTCCTGAACTCAGTCAGATGTGAAAATTTTGAGCTGATTGAAAGCTTTCTTAATGTCGATGCTGACACTGACACCTTAAGCATCTGACAAATCGCATAAGTCAGCAACATCCCAGATCAAATAAACATTGTTAATAATGCTTGACCGAGAATGAAACACATTTGATTCTCATTAACAACTGTTTTAAAAAATTTTTGGAACCATGGCAATGAAAACAGGAGTTAGAGAAAATGTTTATATAAAACTGGCAACCAAATGAGGCAAACTCTGCTAATACAGTAGAAAGAGGTAGCTATAATGTAAGTTGATACCAGATGGCTCCATATTAGGCTCCAATACAGTTTTTGTTTTAAAAAAATTTAAAAAATTTAATTGGCATGCTTATAGTAAATGGATAAAGCTTGACACCAATCAAAAAGCAATTTCATTTTAACAGGTAAAGGTAATGGTAGGCAGAATTGCAATGATGATACATTTAACATATCCATAGCTAATGAAGAGAGAGAGAGATAACAAAGAGCTATGTAATGGCACAAGACATCCTTTAGTTTCAACATATAATTTATTCAGAAATATTGAAATACTAATAAAGATATCATTTTAAATTATGTTATTTTTTTTTATCCTTTCAAAAGAGACAATACAGTGGGAGGGGGCATTTTCTTATCCCTTTGTCTTATCAAAGGTAGTTTTCCATAACTACTTTACAGTTGTGGGACAGATGTTTTCTAAGAAATTTTAAATGTATTACATATCTATTTTACTCCACTTAATATTCTCAAAAAATTTAATACATTTGAAATTTTGTTTTTTTATTGAGCATATAAATATAGAAATTTCTGTGGCCAGTCCAAGTCTTCTACAACCCACAAGAATTTTTGGTTTGTACATAGCTCATCCAGAGTTTTGATAAATATTTTAAAATCAGCATTTTTGCTCAAAAGTGAATCCTCAGCCAACATGATCTAGTTGATGACATGGAGTGGTGGACAAAAATGTCATAGTAATTTTTTTTGTATATTCTTTTTACCTTGGGAATATTCTATTAACAGTAAAATTTTTTGTAAAACATCCCCTTGCCATAAACTTTATGCCACAATACTATAAACACTATTCTTCGAAGCTCTTTCCTCAACTCTTGCTTACCAAATATCCTTCATTTGGAACCAGATAGTTGAAATAAAGACTTGCCTGTCTGTAGAACTGTTATCCATTCATTAATGAGCCAGTCTGTAAAAAATGGTCAATTTCATACTTTCTATTTTTGTGTTTTGACTAATAATGTTTTGGGGCAATAACATAAATATAAATTCCATCATGTAGGAAGAGATATTAGCCCTTTCTCGGCAATGATCTGAAATGCTAATTGCTGATTTCTCAAACTCTACATTTGTAGTATATTGATCTTATGACTAAAAGGTAATTTTCTTGTGTTCCCACCCACTTTCTCTCTTGTATAATTTGCCATTTTTAGATGACACTAAAACTGAAGGCAGTATGTGACTGGCTCAAACAATCTCATCAAATACTGTAATTTCCACACATTGTAACCAATCATTTGGTACAGTTTTGAAAGCTGTAACATTTTTGCTCATTTACACTTAGAAGTGATAAAAATACTGCATTGTATGTGCAAAACAGCCTACATTTCAATCCTAAATATTACCGCCACTACAACAGCCTTATCTTTATTAAATTATTTACTAAATCTGCATAATAGTATCATTTATGTGAAATACATTTAACAGGTATAAATTAGACAGACTGCGGTACCTCTCAGTGGGAATAAAAATAAACGTCTTCTAATTACTAAGGATTAAAGCCATTGTCTGCATGGTTTTGGAAGGAACCGTACATTTTATCTAAAGTGCAGATATAAAAAAGCAACTAGACAAAATAAAGAGTAATAATGACCCATGGCAATGACTATTAAACAACAGAAGACATAAAATAGAGTCTTTCTTCAAACAACTTTCTGCTGTGACAAGCAAATGCCTTCTGGTGAGAGTTCAATTATTGCTTTTGTGGTAAACTATGGAAAGGTACATTCACAAAACCTTAAAATTCATACCTTTACCAATGCCAGCCTGTTTTCCATCCTTGATTATTATTTAATCACTTCACACACCACAGATTAAGAATGAATTGTGCATCCTACAAGAAAGTATGGCGTACGCGATGCAGGCTGCAGGGAGCAAATGGCTAGTAGGTGCTTTCACCACCCATAGAGGAAAGTACTACATCTCCTGAGATAATGGTAAAAGCACTCAAAGCAGTTTTCATCAAATGCAAGTCAAGACTATTGCAGAATGACAAAGTGTTTATTAATTTGAAGCCAACCTATCCCTGATGATGAAGTAAAATACACATCATAAATTACAACACTTTAGCAATATTTTGCAGTATATTGTTATCATAATATATATATATATATATATTTGTTTATAGAAAGTTTTTTTTAAAACATTTTTTATTTATTTCTATTTTTCAAACATTATCAACAAATTATTATCCAATATGGCTACTGCAAAACATGGCAATGATAATAATATCTCCATTTTGTATACAAAATTTCAATTAGGAACCCCACCAAAAATTATCATTCTTCACATGAAAATACTTTAATATTTTAATGCTGTTTTTGGAGGAAAAAAAGAAAAAAGGAAAATAGTTTCAATTTTACTTCAAGCAAAGATTTCTTTGCAAACTGATTTTTTAGAAAATGCACATTCACCAAGGTATTTTGCAAATGAGTATGACCAGGATCTGCAAAATTCCAATGTCTGGATGGTTTTGTGATAAGATATTGTATGTCATAAGTAAACAGACCTGATAAGCAGATGATAGATTTTGAGAAGGGGATACTCTGGTAGAAGCCAGCAGGAAATCTCCAAGAGACTTGCTGTTCCACTACCAGCAGATCAGAAAAATTGGGCTATGAAGAAGAGCATGGAAACTATGCCCTGATAATCAGCTGAAGATGTGGCAGATGATGTGCAGGTGTCCACAAGAATGTTCAGATTTTATGATACAACAGAAGAGTAGTGAAAAGTAAATGATGCCTTACCCAAACACAATATCAGTTGTTGATGGCAATGGGCAACATATACAATACTGTGTCCTCCTTCCTTTTGAAACACCAGTACCAGGTTTCCAGAGATTTCAGACAGTGGTCAGGTGTGGGTGTAGCACCATTCACTGCAGCTGTTTTTGTTTAACTCGCTGCAAGCCAATAAAAAAACATTGTGGTTTGTTTGTTATGCTGTAGTGTGCAATTTGAGCCACTAAACTGTCACAGCTGGTAATCTGTGGGAAAACTATAACTTCTGCCCAATACATCAACATTCTTTCAAAGAGACTTCTCTGTCTGTCTATGCTAACGGTTATATCTGTCCAAAAAGGATAATAACTTTTATGGGTGCTCAGCTCACATAATGCAAAAATTCTAAGTCAGGGTTAGACAATTCTGTCATAGTCTGGCCAATCACTGGACATGAACCACATTGATCATATGGGCTTTGCTCGATCCATCCCTGTAAAATTATCCACACAAACCCATTTCCCCAGACTTCCTAATGTAGATTGTATGCAGATATGAGCTACAATCCTGCAGACCTGGATCACTGATAGCATCCACACACTGTTAGCAAGTTTCTGCCTTGCATGAGACAAAAAGCCATGCCACAAAATGTTAACCCCATTTATATTTTTTCAGCCAAATTTTGTTCCAGAATAAACAGCAATTTACTTTCAAACTTTGATGCCTATTTACTCTTATTTAATATGTTTGCAGCATCCCAAAATGAGGAATAGATGTGAACAACATGCCTTTACCACAGAAGTAGTTAACCACCGGCTCTTTGGGTCTTTGAAATGAACAGTTGTATACACAAATATATTTTTAAACCAATACAGTTGTTTCAAAAGTTTATAATTCCTTACACATGCATGCAAAGATGCAATATCTTTTTTTTTTTTTTTTTACAATTATTTAATGTAGCATTGTGAAAATGATTCACTGGTCTGCCAAAAAGAGACCCCCTGATAGTGATGTGTGTCAATCAGGAAGGAATGACATTTAACAAATATGATGCAATGTTCGGAGTCATGCAATCTTGTAATACAAGCACCCAGCTAATACTTGAGAAATGAACAGTGACATGAACACCATTTGTCAGGTAAATTTATATGGTTGTGAACCAGATCTCTAGTACCAGTGTCATGGAAGACAGTTTCTACATTTTGTTTTTCTGGAGCCATTGTAGGTGTAATCTAATCCCCTTTTAGGTCCACCCATGTCAGTCCAGCACATAATTTAGGTCCCAGATAACAAACCATCAGAAACAGTTGATAAGACTGATTTAATAGACCACACAGTAAATATCAAATTGTTAATTTTCAGCATTTACCAGGTCGACTTAGAAAAGCAAGTATTTATTAATTTGCAAGGAATAACATTTAAAATCTTCATTAAAAAGAAATATTATTTAAAAAGAAGAAAAGGATCATGAAGTCAAAAATCATAAAATTAATGAAAAAAATAACTGAATTTTCTGAATAAAAGTTTTCTGGAAAGTTAAATTAGTAAAATGTAGTTACATTTTTTTTCTTTTTTAACATAAAGAATAAACAATTAAAACAAGTAGATATTGTAATTTAAAAAGACTAATACAGAAATATGTGAAAGATTGATTCAGAATGCTAAAGTTTACTTATTGTAAAAGCAACTTAAGCATCCATGAGAAAATTAACAATGGAACAAATATATTATCAGTAAATGAAAAAAAAAAAATATATATATATAACACAAAATAAACTTCAGAAAAACAAAGTTACAAATGTTCTTATGAACATTTGTAAGTCTGGTCACAGTCCGCTTACCATGCACATCATGTATCCTCCTTCACTGACTGACTGAAATTATTGTCTACTGTCAATTAAACAAGTTAATGTCTTTGAAGAACGGGCTTCTTGCCTAAAAGTAGCCAGTCAGCAGCATTTTTCTGCTTCAATAGATATGTTTTAAGACAGAGAGATTCTGAGCCACAGCATGTCACCATGTTAAGCAAAACAAAAAATGGAGAATAACTCTGGGTATTCTGAGGGTTTTACCATAAAGAAGTTAATGTAGGAAAATAAACAAACAAAACACACTAATAGTAATGATTAAAAGTTAAAATCTTGGACGTCATGAGATAAAAACAAAATCAAAATAACCAAGTTATCATTTGGTAAAGATTAACTACGAGAAAGAGAGAGAAAAACACTGCCATAAATTTGAGCTAATTTAAATTAAAGCAAACATATAAACTGAAATTTCCAAACTTACTTAGTTGCTGCCTGAAAGGGGGAGATAAACACATACTCATATTGCAAGTTTTCAACACAAGTTCTCTCTCCTTGGTCATTTCAAGTGAGAAATACTGAATCAAGTTGTATTAAGATTCACCATAAAAGTTTCAACACAAATTGAATAACCATGTTATTGCAAACAAATTTTAAAAAAATACATCTTTAATGTCAAATAAAGTGTGTTATTATCAGAATGAATCCCCCAAAAGAATAACTAAAGTAAACTATGATGGAAGATCAGCAGCAGCAGTCAGAGATAAAGATAACTATGCTATGTCAAATAGCAAACAGATAACAGGAAATCAAGCAGATAGATAGCAGGCTGTGAGGAGAGAGATGCATACATACTGCTTTTGTTACTAAACCAACCCATACAGGCAACAATGGCAATCAAAACGTTTTTAAAAAGATATAGTTAGCCAAGGTTTCTTTTAGGGATCTTGAACTAGAAGAATCAAAATTTTTTGAAAAGGTGGATAGATATGGATAGTCATTTTAAATTTCTTAGCAAAAATACAAATACCATTATAAATTGCAGACAAGTGCATCTTTATTATTTTTCTTTTTAAATCAAGAATTAAAGCAAAATTCTGTAAAATCTCAAATAAGTTTATATCTGCCAATAATTTTTAAAACCTGGCAATGCAAAATTGTCAAGCTGGCATATTGCTAATGTGCAGTTGAAGGACAGGAAGAAGAATCAAAGCATTGCAGTCTGGGAACATTTCCTCAATTACCAAGAGAAAGAGAAGCCTGCTCAGATTACTTAAACACTTTGCCTTAATTTTGGAAAATTTAAAAAAAAAATAAAAAAAAATTATCAGGGATTAAAACTCAATATATTTTTAATTACTGCAAAGGTAAGTAAAAAAAAGGTATCACTTTTCAATATTATCAAAAAATTAAATGAGAAAATGCAAATAAATAATCAAATGTAAAAAAAAAAATCTTCAAGTGGAAAAAGTTTGTCAAATTTTAAAATCTTTTTAAAGTAGCACCACCAAAATCACAAATCACCTTAAAGTGAATCATAAAGGCTCTGATAATTATAAGTTATAAACAGATCAATATTTTATTTTATTTTAAAATGAATATTCTTTGCACTATTGCCTTTCTAATACATTTATACCTTTTCAACGTGGTAATAGCTCATAAAATTGCTGTGACGCGTTGCACCTTCCACAAATAATGTCATGAGATCAAGCAGTAAATGACACGTCCTTGTCATTTTTATTAGGATTACCGAAGAAAGCACAACTTTTAAATCATGCACTTTGTCTCAGGCAAATCTGCAAGCTAATGTAGGATCAGAAATAGATTTTGCAAGTTCCCAATTAACACCTTACCCTTATTTTTAATATACTTTCACAAGCAATGGTAAAAAATCCAAGAATTAATGATAAATAACAATGCTAAAAGTTCTTTTTGGCAAAATGGCTGTGGTCACGTGTTGCCATGCCCTCTATTGACGACACATAAGTTGTTATTAAATTAATAGAAATTCTAAAAGTTAGTGAGGATAAAAACTACTTCTACACAAAGTAGAGTGGCAAAGTATCAGCCAAAACAATTCAGTCAGAATTTTCTTCTGGACATGTAAAAAAACAAAAACCATAAAATTTCATTGCTTTTGTGGCTACCAATTTTCACAAGCAGTAGCACCTTTTATAAGCTACAAATGATCAAATATTTCTGGTAAATATTTCTTTTTTTTACAGAATAACAATTGAAAATATTTCAGACAGAATTGACCTTTTAATAACCAGGTTCTCATCAAGTCAAAAATATTAATCTTTAAATGGATCATAGAGGCCACTGAATTTGATACCTCTTTAACATATACCCTACTATTCATGATTTGACTTCAATGCAAAAATTACTAATCACAAAGTATCAAATACACATTAAAAAATAACAAATTAAATAATCTCATATCGATACTTCAGAGACTGCCTTCCTGTGATTTTCTTCTTTTTTTTTTCTATAGCTCTTTTGAAGTGAGAGCACAAAAGATACCATCATTTAATACATTGAAAAGCAAAGATTCTCCAATCTCAATGCGTGTAAGTAACTGACAAAAGGAATTAAATTTCTGATGTCTAAGCATTAAAAAATAAATTTGTTTTTTAAAAAAGAAAATAAAATGTACAAATGATGATTGTTTAAATTTGCCAATGATATCATCAGCAAAAAATCTAATTTTTATGTTGGTTTAGTTAATGACTGTTGACTTTATTTTATATCTAAAATCTATTAAACACCTAGAAAAAATGTTTAAAATAATAATAAAAACTGTTTAGAAGTAAACATCTGCTTAAGTGTAATTGTCTAAGAAATAAAAGAAGCCCTGCCATCAAGACAAACGAATACAAAATCTACACCAGTCACATTGACAGCGACATGCACTTGAGGTATATAAGATCACTAACATGAAAATAAGTTCATTCAGACTGGAAGTAAGAGCATTTATTCAACAAAATTTGTTGTCCACACTATGTCCAGATTCTACAAAGTGGGAGACTGACAGGTCCATGCTACATAGAGTAGTCTTGGTCTTCTCAACAGGAGAAGCTATGGTATCACTCATTTCCACTCCCACCTCATAAACTTTTAAAAACATTTTATGACTTCGTGCAAAGGTTTCTGAACTGTAAGCAAGCATGTACACAGAGTAAACAACAATTTCAGCTTAAGATAATGTTTATAGCTGTGCCTGATTTTCATCATATTCTCGTGTTTATAATAAATATTCGACATTCTGCAAAGACAATGTCGCTAGAAGAGCCAGCTGGTTCACCTTTAACGAGATAGCTTACCTGGCCTGGATAATTCTTAAGTAAGCCAGTCCAATCTTCTCTTCCATGAATCTAGCTATTTCATTTTCAAGGCAAAAAGAAACGAAAACCAACATGAAAAGAAAACTTTCCATTACTAATACCTATCTGTGAACTGGATCGGTACACACAACAATTTGCTACTGAATTTCTTGTTTTTTTCCAAATGTAGGGAAACATCAGATTACAAAACACTGTCTATGACAGTCACGTTCCCCACACTTAAGTGTCCAAACGTTCTAACTACGAATCATGGGATACTTAAAGCTGTTTGTTTGTTGAAAATAAAAAAAAAAGTTTTCTGGAAAATCAATCTGAAACAGAAAAAGTCTGACTGAAATTCAGCACAAGTTTTCAATGGATGGTTACTCTGGGCTTTACTGAGGTCAAATGAAAATTCTGCCCTTTCTTTTGCTGCATAAGCACTGCCAGTCTACAGTACAATAAATAGACAAGTGATTGAAATATTTTTGCCTACAAGTAGAGTAAACAGCAGAGTTTCTCTGTAGCAACTGGAAATTTTCACTTTAATATATAATTATAAAACAAAACAACAAATGTAGGGGGGGAAACAAAAATATAAAAATAAGATGACAAAGGGGGAAGAAAAATATTTTCCTTGTTTTAAAAAAAAATAACAGTAAAAGGGAAATAACTCTATGAAATACATCAAGGAGCACAGAAATATCCCCCAAGTTATTCTACTTCAGAGACAGAATTGTCTAATAGTAGTCTCCTTAATATTCACTGACAAAGGCCTTATTCAAAACTTTTAAAGCCCTTTCTCCATCAGCGAACAATACATGGCTTAAGTGGAGGGACAAATCTTAATACTTCAGATGTTAAGCTTATAACAATGGGTGCAGTGTACTTGCGTTCAACAGTCATTTAGTTTAAATCGGCAGTAGCTTCCTACCAGTGAATGCCATTTCTTGTGCTCAAAATCATCAAAAAAACGGCTTCTTTCATCCATAACAGGCCATAAGGCAGGACTCGTTTTGTTAGTATGTACTGAATTGTAATTTTATTACCTTATGGCTGAATGCTTCCAAACAGAATGACCTACTGTGGATACATAATGTAGTTTTTCATTTCTTTCTTGCTCACTCCCTCTCTTTTTCTTACCTCAAAACATAGCTTCAGCTTCAAAAGAAAATCCCCTCATGTTTAGCAGCTGCCAGAGAGACGTTAAAAATGGCACACACACACACACACACTGAATAAATGTGCACAATTAAAACAGTCTCTATCGTTCAGTCATGATTTTAACATTTTGGCTTCAATGAACATGCCACATGTTTAAGGCGATCTGAATTTTAATAATAAAACCTTTTTTAATTTAATTTTTTTTTTACTAGTGTGTGTTGTTTTGATAAATCGTCGTGTTAATATGACCAGGTTTTTTAAAAAAAAAATATGGAAAGATAAAGAAATATACCGAAGATTCATTGTCACATAAGGACAGTTTTCATTTATTTACTGTAGCCATGTCAATAGAACTCACTAACTCCATTCGCTCTCAAACTTGGAAATACTTCAAGATAACAGTAGGGACGACCATTTTTGGACTGGATAGCCCAAACTTGTACAAGAATATTCGGTTTAGTTTAAGGCAGAAAGCCGTCACAGCTTATGCAAGCTCCCACAAGCAGAAGAGAAAGGGTTATTAGTATAGTTCCTTAGTTGATTAACATTACCATTATTAATTTTACTTAATACTAATTATTACAATCAGTCCTTTACTAAAAAAAAAAAAACTATGCTGGAAACTTGGCTAATTTGTAACTATAGCAAGATGAAATGCTTTGCACCTCTTCACTCTTTCCTAATTATTTCAAAAAACCTTTTTAGGTCTTCTCTGAAATATCTAAAATTCAAACTTAGTGGATCTACTAGTTTAAACTGTTTTGTATATGTCAAATGCTTAAGACCTGGACACATTATAGTAAATCAACGCCAAATTCTCCTTAGTAAATCAATATCCCTACCCAAAGAAGAACCTACATATATGCACTCAACATATTCTCAATGAATCAAGAACATATACAACATAACTAAAACCTCTTTACATTACTGTTCAGTACCTACTATTCTATTTGCTTCTTTATAGCTAAAATATACCACTTCACATCTGAAGTGGTTAATAATTATGTACCCTAGATCCTTTAAAACTACTTTTTCTCCAGTTTGGTTTCATCCATATATAATAATGACTACAACTACCTGTATTTTCAGTTTGAATTTTCTTCCTCTCTCTCTCTCTATTATTTTAAACTCCAAAACAAAACTTGCCAACTTATCTCTTTAATAAATCAAACAAGTTTGTACAGTTTCAAGATTAATGCATCTTATATATATATATATATAGCCACTGTTGTTTTATCTGACAAAATTACCCATAAATTAACTTGTATGATAAAATGCTGTGTAACACTGAATAACTAAGATAAGTGCAGAAGTTGCCTGTATACTTGACATCAGGGCACAGTGCAAATTTACTAAAATTTCCTCACAACAGCATTATTGGATAAGCTATTTTAAAATTACAATCTCTTTATTAACAGACTTTGCAGTTGCATAAACTATTTAAAAATTAAATCTACCTGCACAGTGCTCCATGTGCATGTCAACAGTTATGCCAGAAAATTCCAATTCAGTAATAAAAAAAAGTATCAGCTGATTTTAACTCTCTCTCTCTCCCTCACACACAAACACACAATAAGTATAATATCACATGTATCTTTAAACAAAAACAAACAAATATCAGTTCAATATCAAAGATATTAATTTTTATAACAGCACTAGATAATAAATAAAGTAATGCTCATTTATATATGCATTTCTAAACATACTTTGTAGGTTGGGTACTTTGTATCTGATACCTGATGCAATGCCAACTATGGAACATTTGGAGAAGAATGTCAAAAAGATTTCGTCTCAATCAACATCAAGAAATGTGAAAGAAAGAAAGCCAATAAGTACAGTGTCTACCAAGCACAATGATGGCTCACTAGCTTTAAATATGCATCTAATACATATTTTCAAGTGTCTGTGCATTTGTTTCTTACTCTCTCATGACCAAACCGTAGCACCTAAAGGACCCCAAATTTTGGATGTGGATACTTCAGAATCTGGGAAGGGTTTTAAGCTACCACACATCAGCCTAAAGCTATTTTTCTCATGCAGTGCCAAGTACCCCAACTAGTATCAAATATAAAAATAATTTGCTTTAATTACTTAGAATTCACTCTTTCTCTCTCTCTCACACACACATACACAAAATCCTTAACTAATGCATGCTTGAAAGAATGCATAAATTATAATAAATAATAAACTAACAATCTACTAAAGAAGAAGCTTTATGAAATATTTCTCCTTTGGCTGATATATTTATATTTAATGAGATTTATAAAACTGTAGCATATTAGGAAAGCACTCTTCTCGTAGCAACAGGCACTTTTAGTTGTTTGGAAAGTTTCGATGTAACCAATATACTGCCCAACCCCAATCTATGTTCGAAAAGTTAGTTTGGTTTACTTTGGTTTAGGACATAGTTAGGTATCCTCTTAAATGTTTGAGATTCAGACTTAGCTGCTCTAATATATTAACTATTCTACATATTCCGAATACTTACGGCTGGAAACATTCTAGTATATCTTTGCTGATCCCTCTGCAATAAGTCAATATGCTGAGGATGGCAGGTTCAAGATGTCGACAAACCAAGAACTACCTAACACCTTTTACTATTGTACTTTACACTCCGGTTAATTACTCCTGACATTCTACTTGCTTTGTGCAAAATACAAATCTAATCCTGTTTGCATGGAAACAAGATTCCACTCTAAGATATGACTAATTCAGTAGCAGGATGATGCATGTACACTTGTAACAGTCAGTAACATGCATTAAAAAATTTATTTTAACTCACAAATTAAAATACATTAACTAACTAAATATTATCCTAATATGCTGAGCTTGTAACTTATCTGACCTAAAAAATAACATGGTTGGTGTATACAAATGTGTTAGCAACTTCTTCAAAAACTAGTACTAGATTTTCTACCTTTTCACGCTATTGTGTGTACATATAGGCCAGTACAATATATCTTTTGTAGTGGTTATTCGACAGTATAACAAACTGCAGCTGATTGTTTTTACTTTTAATGCTGGAAAAACTCTCTATTAACAAAGCTTTTAAAAATATGTTCAACTCTAACTTAGGTTGGTCAGCATTTATATTTAGAGAAACCAGTTAAAAGTGAAAATTAATTTTTTTAATTTTTATTTTTAAAAATATAACACTTTATCACATGCTTTTCATGCTTAAGAAACAATGTGCCAAAACATTTAATGGTACATAAATATACGAGTTCGGAGCATAACTTCAGGGAGACATACTTCAGGAGTTGATCTGGTAAAAGTCAGCAATAACTATGGGTGTGATTTTTAGTTTCATTATTGGTTCTTTCAAAATGACCAATGGTTGATTATATATATATATATATATATTTTTTTTTTTACTTCCACCTGTGCAAGATTTTCAGCACATTCGCTGAAAAACGTGAAATTAGATGCTAAAAACTTAAGCCATTCATTAAAAAAAAATGTGTTTGTCTGTGTGCGCACGCGTGTGTGTGTGTGTGTGTGTGTGTGTGTGTGTGTGTGTGTGTGCGTGCGTGCACTCTAATAGTAAACAGTAATAATACTCAGCATTTCAGATGTTTCAACTAATATTCTTTTTTGAAAAATGAGAAAATAGTCACTGTTTTATAAAAAAAATTTTCATATTTTCATATCTATCATATTTTTTAACTTTGTGTATAATATATTATATATATAATATATATATATATGGTATCTAGTTGTAATGAAATCTTCTCTACAGTCCTTTAAATATCCATTTATTTTCCTCCAGTCTTCCATGACTGTGTTCAGGTGCCCATTCAAAATAAAACAAACAAAAATAAAAACAAACAACAACAAAAAGTCACATCATCACTGTATCCGCTGGACTGAAAGATTTTAACCGTTACCTTATTTTTTCATTACTATTTTATTGCTTAAAAACAACAACAACGACAACATGGGGGCAAGACATTGAAGATATTCAGCAGCATACAATATAACGTTAACCATGAAGGAACACTGTAGCAAACTTGTGATTATATGCATTATATTTGTGCTTTCAAATCCCCAAAAATGAAAGCATAATGTAGCATATCCTTCGTGTTGAATTTCCAGCAAGCACATTTATGCTGCTTGACATTTACAAAGCAGTACACAGTAATACATGTGTATATTAGCATATGGCTGATACAAAATCCAGACGTATAAAAAATGTTCATTTTTAAACATTTATTAAAAACAGACTTTAAAAAAAAAAATAAAAGGAAATCAAAATATCCTCTTTTAAATTTGATTAATTATTTTACTGATGTGACCACAATTGAGATTGCCCAAGTATATATATATGTATGCACTGGCTGTCCACTTTATTGGGATCAATGGTGACTTTTAGACTTGAGTTTGATGCTGAACTACAGATGCAAATTAGGTTGACCACATGATGTGATGAGTGATCACTGTAGCACTATACATTTGACTTGGACAAGCACAGGAAAGGGCAAAAACATTATTTTTTTTCCAAAAGAGGCATGATGCTGGGTGCACAGGTGCCACAGTGGCAAAGACAGTTTTGTTGGTAGGTTACTCAAAGACGTCAGTCATTTAAGTTTATCAGCAATGCCAAAAGGTGAAAAAAAATGTGCTATGAGTGGGAATTGTGCCTGCAAGCGCATAGTGATAGAAAAAGGAGAATGGTGGTTAGACAGGATAGTAAAGTCCAACCATCATCACACAATACTAAGTGACAGAAACATCCACTGCAGAGTAATTCACACCCATCTCCAGACATATCTTGTCAAGAACATTTCAATGAATAGACTATAATAGTAGAAGACCAATGCATGAGCCACTGATCACAATCTGACTAAAAATGGCTGGTAAATATATATATATATATATTTATATTTTATGTGGGCCCAACTGTCCAGGCCTCTGATGGTAAAGTCATGGTTTGGTGCTTGTTTTGCTTGCATATCCTGAGTCTCTGGGTCTCTTGGTACCTTTATAAGGCAGAATGAATACCAAAGCTTTCCTGAGCAGCATATCTGACCAAGTGAATGCAGTACTTAAAGCATCATGTGCACCCTGATGGAAAATGATTACTTTCAAAACAACAATTCTCCCATCCATCATGTTCATCCACACTGTTTGTTCACTTTGAGAAACATAATGGAGATCTAAGGTATCTCCCATGGCCAGTGCAATTCTCAGATCTCAACCCAATAGAGCATCTGTAGGAAAAAAACTGAAAGAACACATTCTCTATCACAATCCGCGGGCTACCTCATTCCTTACACCATGCACAATATTAATGAATAAATGGAGAAGTATTTCTCAGGTCACCTTTCAGCATCTTGTGGATTCTCAGCCATATCACATCATGTCTGTTGTTCGAGCAAATGGTGGCTCAATTCAACATTAGGTAAAACATTTTGCGCATGCACGTGTATCTCTTCAAAAAAATTTAATTTTTTTTGCAGTGATATGGATGTGAAAAGGTCATCTTTATTTGCAAAAATCAGTTAGTTAGTTCAGTCATTTCCCATTGGTGAAAAATAAATTAAATAGTAAACTGATGACAAGTGCTCAAAATAACCCTCTACTTTATGTAGATAACAAATAAGTGATTGTTTTCTTTCTGCTCTTATCTTATCTTTACTTCACCTTTAAGAGTGGGCAGGAAAACACAACAGACCATCTTTACATAATGTTTACATGGCAGTGAATACCTCTTCATTCAGCAGCAGTGAGGTTATTGAAATATTTTTGTGAAGTATTCTTTGTAAATTGATATAAGGAACTTGGCACACTGCAGCATGTGAATGTAGATTCTGCTACCAGACTTGTTTCCCAGAGCTTCCATCTGCTGGCCATCCTTGAGAGAACACAAATCTATAGTTAAACAACTTCAGTCACAAACAGCAATGTCTGAATAAACGTATATCAAACTGAACTTCAACTGGCGTCATCACTACATTCCAACCTTTTTGTTTTTGTTCTTTTTTTGCATTTATACTTCCTGAATTCTACAAGTTTCAAATAGTGTATGGAACTGATTCTCTTTTTTTTCTTCAATATATAAGTAATTCAAACACTAATACACACAGAGCTGTTTCTGGTGAAAACAATGTATTTTAAAATGCCCTCAACAGGTGCTTCAAGCAGACATGGGATGTCGGAGATGGTTAGGCCACTTACAAAGGTCAAGATTACTTACTACCACCTGGCAAGTAACTGTATCACCGAGTACCCAGAGAAAGCTGCTGTAATGGCAAAGTGCCTGGTAATAAGAAACATTTTTTATTTCTATTCAATATAATCTAATACCGATACAAACAGATGAGTCAATAGGCATTATAATTTTCTTTATGAAAAGATAATATTTAGCTTTCCTCCTTTTCTTTTTTAAACTCGTTTAGTTGTTTTCCTGCGATACACTCTACTATTGGCCATCTGTAATAACCAAGAGTTAGATTTCATTTGACAAAAAGAGAGAAATTAAGCCAACATCAATTAGAGTTTAGCTAAAAAAGATAGCTTTCATCCTTCATATTTCACAGTAAAAAGAAGAGATTAAAATCACATTTTACTACATGAATAATAACAATCTGTTAAACCAATACATTAAAAAATGGTTGGTGGCATGATGCTTTTAACTGCCACAAGCAATATCTTGCCTAATTAACTGATAAAACTGACTGACAAAGCAATTTCAAGAAGAAAACAAAGAAGCACTCTGAGAACAGATGCTGGCAGGTAAAGTTTCTTTTTTCTTTTCACTAGCACGTGGCACCGTCTTTAGCATTTAAAACCAAGACTGTAAGCAGACACATTCGCACAAATATTTTCCCAAGTGAAAAAAAAGCAGAAGAGTTTTCCGTAGACGGGTCAAAGTTAATAAGAACTGCAAATGAACAAAAAAAGAGAGAGAAAAGGAGGCAGGTTACAGAAACGGAAGACTTCCTTACCCATGTGCACAACAGCCTGATCCATCCAGCCATCTAGTGGGAAATCAAGTGTAGGGCTTAGCACCCAGGGACCTAATTCCCATTTTTGCTCTGATTTTCACCCGATCCAACTGCTAATCTACCAAAACATTAAAACTTGTGGCTTCATTTCTCCCCATTTCCTTTTCTCCATTGAAAGGAAGTGCTTTCTATAAAGAGCTAGAAAGACAGCCCCTTGGTGGCAAAATAATGCTCCTGGCTACATTCAGTGACCATCAATGAGTCCATCAAAACATTTCCCATGTGGACAGCAGAGAGCTGGGAAGGGAAAAAACCGCACACGGGATATCATTCTTCTGCTAACGTTTGCATTGGGGGAGAACATTCAAAAGCAAAATCTGTATCATTAACGACTTTTAAACAAAAACTAATAAAAAAAAATGGAAATAAACTTAATATGAAATACTTCTTTTTTCAAATTAAATTTTTTTTTCCCATTCATTGCAAAATTAGATTCTAAGCAGACTAAACAACAAAAAAGAAAAATGTGGGGAGGAAAGAAAGAACAAAAAATGATGGGCAGAAAAATCTCTATTGTTCATCTTCTGTTTGTTAGAAAATGTTACAAATGGGGAGAATGCTGACTGGTGAGAGCTAGAGATTCGCTGACTTCTTCTTAATAGGCAGGCCCTGCTGCCACTCCTATGTGCTTTCTTCCCCACAGCAGAGTTAAGTTTTTTTTTTTTTTTTACATGGCAAATTTATGGATTTAAATGAGACACATCTATCGAAAATGAAAACCAGTGTTATAGAAACCTGCAGCATCTTGAAAATGAGATAAATCTCAGGGGGGGGGGGAACGTATCAGCGCATGAACATTATACGTACAGTACACACACCCACACCTGTTACCTAGTCAGAAATTTTGAATCTCTACTTCTAGGCAGATGCGCGTGTGCGCATACACACGCACGCACACACACACACACACACACGCACGCACCTACCCCTATGGGGAAGGCAAAGCAGCTTAATCCTCAATAGATAACACATCATCAATTGTACATTCTTATCTGATCATCATCCCAGAAAATCTTTCCATTCTGGTCATTCTCACCATAATCCTTCTAGAAGTAGGCCTGTAAATACTTCTCAAAGGTTTAAGCATAAGTCCCTATTTTGTTTAAACATAAATAGCTGGAAAAAACAATATATATATATATATATATATATATATATCATTTCTATAAGCAAAAAAAACTTGTTTACAGCAGAAAAATAAAACTATGTCTAATAAATACTACATACAGCATTTGGTTAAGTTTGACAATTCCGGTTTGCATTTGTATATAAGGCAAATATGTTGAGAAGAAGGATGACAGGTGTTTTTATGTATTTACCTGGTAGAAGTGAGATAAAAAAAGATGCTATTTCTTGTTGTATTTAAAATATCTGGAACTAGATGTGAGAAGAGAAAAGACTCCACACATAGTGAAAAACAAAATATATATTAAAAATAGTTTCTAGATAACCACTTGGAAAAACAGAATATTCAGGTTAAGTTATACAAGTCCATAAACTTCTGAGGTTGTAATAATGCACAAGTAAAAGTCATAAAATAAGTTTTAAAAAATTAATTCAATTAATATTCAGATGACTGTTTTAAATGGCTAACAAGCAAACAAAAAACTCCCTTGGTTCAGTAATGATTGTTTAACTAGATAATCATATAGTAAATGTAACTTTTCTTAAAAGATAAAATTAAACAACATTACTCTCATCTTTAAGTCATTATTCCCTTTAAATGAATAAAAATATATTAGGAATAAAAATGTTTAAATTATCAAAAAATAATGGAAACTTTAATATCATAAGACAAAGCCAAGAAAAATGTTCATATATATATTACTCCCTTTAGCATGAAGTCACACCTGAAACATTCTAACCTTTTGATGCAGTTTCCTTCCTAATCCTGACTGTATTTCCCTTTCTTCTACTTTTCTTCAGTACAAGAGAAAACAGTTTATTCAAAATTCTGAATCTTGTCCTGCAACATTTCTGTTAACACTAACAACTCAAAACTGCTATGGCCAGTCAGTTAAGCAGACAAAAGAATTCATAAAATGGATAGCAAAGACAACATCATAAATTGCTCAGGTAAGTTACTTATCTTCGACTACCCGCTATCCCTTCTGCACTTTATTTTAAAAGTGTTCTGTCCTAATCTACCTGACCTAAGTTTCACTCCAAAACTATTACAAGTATCATTGTATAGACAGTTAAGTTATGAAATAATGCATTAGGTACAACTATAGATAAGTCAATTTTATAATCCTACACAACAAAGAACTGGAAATTACCACTATCTTTGAAATCTTAGCTGATGATCAAATTTTCCATCCTGTCTTAATTAAATTTTCTTTTGATCTAACAAAGAAGAGAAGCTCTCTCAGAATAATTTGTCATCTTGTTTTATAATTTACCTCTCCTGTAAATTATCACTTTAAAATATTTATGTTTAAACAAAAAAAAAAATTATATCAATTTTCTCAAAGTTTCCAGATCCAACATTTTCATCATATTTTAAAGAAAATTGTGAAAAATTAACTGCTGTTTGTGAATGGTACACCATGTCTGTAGTACTCATGCATATATATAAGGCTATAATGGTCAAAGGGGGGTAATTAGCATTATAAGCACAAAGATTATAATATTATTTACATCATTTTCCATGCAAGCGGACCTAATATTTAATTTTTTTTTTAAAAAATAAATATATTATATACTTAATAACAAAATCTTTAGAAAAACATAAACTTTTATTTTAAATGTATGATCAGACATTTTTTTTTTTTTTTTGTTCCTAATAAAATCAAGGTCATCAGGTAAAGATTTCCTGGGTAGGGATTAGAGATGACTGGTCAGATTCACCCCCCCCCCCCAACCCCTGACTTAGGGGTCAGGGGTGCTTTAAAGCAAGCAGTTATATTGAGAATTTGATATCATTTCTGGAGACGAAAATTAATAAAAGGTGAAAAAGTTAATCTCCTATCAGCAGTAAATAACAGTGGTGTCCATAAATAATGAAGGCATATTTGAAGTAGAGGTTTGTAGACAGTCCCACTGTAAGCTTGTATCTACCGTTAACTACAAAAGAGTTCCCAAAGTGCATTGGCATTAAAGATGACTTAGTACAGCACCGATTGAAAGTTGGTGTCCATTCTGAATGTTACAAATACAATAACATTTACCATTATAAAAAAATCAGAAAGGAAGTATTTTTGTCTAATATTAATTTCTTTTGAGGAACGAGTGCATTACAGGAACATTCTTTAATTATCACCAGAAAGAGACTTATTCCAGATTCTACATTGGATATATCATATTGGGGAAGTATGATGACCAATAATCATGCCAAAAAGTATGTAAAAAGACTGGCAGCTTCTAAACTTTCATCAAAGCAAAAGACTAACTTTTACTGTTTGGCTGAGCTTTATCTTTGGCAGCATAGTTCCACACATCAAAGTTATTATTACTTCATACAATTCCTAGCTCACTTTCCTTAGCAGAGCTTATAGCATTAATATCAACTTTTATGAGCTGTAATGGAATCCTAAGACTAACCTCATTAGTCTATACAGAGTTTCCTAGCCCACAGCATCAATATGTTCAAGTGAATTTTGTCTTTCATCCTTTTATACACATGCTATCTTGGTCACTAAACAGAGGACAAGTTGAGTGATACAAATTTGTCTTTGTCATTACAAAGGATTATATGAATGAGGAATGTACTGTGTGTCTTAGTCCTATGTCTCAAATTGTGCTGAGTAATACAAATTTGAAAGATACTAGGATGTAATGCACTCCAAGTGGCATACAGAGTTAAAATGCGATGCACACTATTGACATGGACAAACAAATCAAGAATTACACATTACAGAATTTTTTTTAAAAATCCTCCTTAAAGGAGACAGGTTAAAATGTTGACAATAGTTTGTGAAGATCTCACAGATTACCAAAAGCCTTTGTGCATCATTATTGTCATACCTGGAAAATGCTGCAGTGTTTTTACCTCAGAAGAGTTTCAGTTAAAATTGTGTGAGTGCCTAAAGCAGTTACTACTATCAAATAAGATGCAGGTGTATTCCATTAAAATTACTTTTGTAGATATGGATTTCTCAGAACAATCTGTAAGTTGATACATGAATGCAATCACCTGATATGCATGATACCAAATGGTAAATAGTGATAAACAATATCCTTGATCAAAACAAGAGCACCGCTTTATCATAGCAGAATTAAACCAAACATTTCACACATTATCCTACACCAAGTATAGATTCGTGCAAAATCTTTATGAATATTCTCCAACCATTTACAAACCATGTTCTTTTTTCACAAAAGAATGAAATTAACAACTAAACCAAAAGCCATGACCAACAATTGAAAAAAATGTTTAAAAAGAGGTAAAACTGTTATGATCCTAATATCCAATGCTACTGTTAACTTAGCATCTGTTAAGTATTTCTATTAAATTTTTAAAAATAAATAAATGTAAACTTCTGCTCATGTTATTGCAATAGTCAATCTTCCCTATTATCATGCTTCTAGAGTACAGTCAATACATATGGAAACAAATAATTCTACATGCCTAGAATGCATCACAGAAGCTGACACACCATTCTTTATCGTCTTCAGTACGTGCCCAAGTTTGAACGTGAGGCTACACTTAGTTAAGACTTTGAACATAATGATGCAAAACTTTGGTTTGACAATCTAAAAGATGCCTTTTTTTTTTTTTTGGCATGTTTAAATTAATACTTCTCAAGATTTGAGATGTGGTTGACTGACACGACTTTCAGGTCAGACCGGTTCATGTAGTCTTCACTTTACTATAAAATGTTTGGAGACATTACAAAGGCTTTTAACTCAACAGATGAACAGTATGAAAAAGAATGTGCCATGAATTAAAAAGATTTCCTAGTTTAGTATATAATTTTTTGTAGACGACTTGGTAGAAAGTTATAGAAATGTGTCCGGGAACAGAACAAATCGATATCTCCAAGTAATTTTGGTTTACTTCTTATTTCAGATCATACCAGAGAGAGTAGACTAGAAGTCATAATGGAAAATCAACTAAGTTCCCAACATATTTTTTTAGTAATAGACTTACTCATAAGTAGAAACAAATTATCATTTGTGTAGTCAATTGGGATAATATTAATCAGTATGAGAATGGAAAGATATTGATAAATTGTTATAAATTACAGAGGGTAAACAGTTAATTGAGGCATTCCCATTACCTTACTTATAGTAATTGAATCTCTGTTTCAGTCATCTTTTCCAGATAGCAATGATCTGAGTAGTTTAGTTCTGATATATGAGATCGCAATAATGTTAATTTGATGTTTGTTAGCTGGCTCACTCTGGTTAGGACAAGGTGATATAAGAATTGTATTGATGGCCATTTCTCTTCTCTGAGTCATCCTTGAATAAGCCATGAAGGTTTCTTGTCAATCTGAATTCACAAGACTAGGACTACATTCATGAAATGATGTTTTACCAAGTGAAATGAAATTGTTGGGAATAACTTTTTTAAAAAACTGGTAACTACACCTTTTTTTCTTCTTTTTTACAAGAACTCTATATAACCAGTTCCTTGCCCTAACTTTATTTACTACTACATGATGTTGTAACCGGCAGACAAATGTACTATTTTTACCATTTATTCCATAGATATACTTTTATTAAAGATGAATTGGTTGGCAAGGGGTTTTATTTTTTATTAGGAGTACAAGGAAAGTAAAAGAAAAAAAAAGCTGAAGTTTGTACATGAATTGTAATCAAATACAAACTTTAGCTTATTCTTTAAATTATTTAAACTCCCAGGCTCAACAATACTTAGTTTATGCAACTTTTAAGAGTTTCATTTTTAATTCATCTTATGCCTACATATTGTAGTATTTTTAAAAAAAATTATTCCAAAAAACAAAACATCAAAACTCAAATATTAAGTATTTTCTGTTTGTTTTCTTGCGCCAGTTAATGTTAAATAAGTTTCTCCTCTTTTCAGTTTGTACTTCATGCATAAAGTAATAGATATGAACACATGAACATCTATGCAGAGTCTGAAGAGAAGGATGTTTTCAAAACATCTGCTTTTGCCCAAAAAATGCAGAGTTATTTTCTAATACATTTATGATATTCAGAATTGTGATTTGGCAGAGCATTTCAAACAAATGATGTAATACGCAATTACTAACATATATATATTTTTTTTCTATCCAATTGTAAATGACTGTTATTTATCTTGTATTTATGGCCCATAATGCTAAGAAATATCACAAAAAAAAACAAATAAATAAAATAATCTAACAGAAAAAAAAAAGAAATCTAATATTTTCAATTATATCACCAGGAAATGGTGGTGAAGCAGAGAAACAACATTCTATAGACTACAGAACAAGGTTAAAAAACATCCCCAGTATCAACTGGGTCAAGCTATCCACTGCAGCCAATTGCACCCCCAACTGTTATGTTCCTACATGTTTTTGGATATGAAGGTGGCAGCTAAAAAAAAACATGACAGAGTCTGCACAATGCCTACACCTCTAACTCAACTTTCTGTACAAGCTCATCATCATTCATGGCAGCTAGGCTTGATCAACTGATGCTAAAAACACCAGCAACCTGCCCAGCCCATGTGTATCCTTCTTCACATTATATGCAGAGAGAAAAAACAGCTCCAAGAATGAAGTCATGATTGTAGCTAAGCAATAGCTTCAGACAAAGTATTAAAATAAAGAATGGCATATACATGTGTAAAATCTGCATAATAATAGTTTCTTTCTATAAACATACTTTGTCTAACTTTGCCTAGCAACATGCATATTACTTAAACTTTAGCTTTATTGTTTCTGATGGCCAGCAATATGTTGTCAGTTCATACAAAGTATTCTATTCCCAAACATTCTCCGCGTTTTTAGCATCAGCATTTTATTAAACTATTAACAGCAACAAAGAATGGAGATAGCTGTAACTGTTCACATAATCTGAAAGTTGTTATATATTCTAATTTTTAACCAAAAATATCTTTGTCCAATTAACTTTCAGTAACAATATAAAGATAATGAAACCCTATAATCTGTAATCAATAGAATTTGCCATCTCAATAAGATATGGCTGAGAGACCAACAAATACTGCAAATCCATGTAACAATGTCCAGTACTCTCTATATGTGGTTTGTTAAGAAATGTGATCTGATACTCCACAAAAATAACTTTCAAACATTCTTTCCAATATGTCACTTAAAGGTAAGCATTTTAAAATAAGTTTAAACCTAAATAATTAATTATTCTTAACAGCAGTAATAGTTTTATAATACATTATGATTTATTAAAATAATGACTCTAGATCATTAGGATCTCAAACAATTACCTAAAATAAAACAATAAGTTTATAAAAACACCCAAGCTTTTGCCAAAATGCATACATACACACAATTTCAGTGAAGGCCCATTCAAAAAAAAGAAAGTTGTATTCCCAACATAAAATCAAACTTCTATTATGCAACAATGAGAAAATGAAGTTTTTTCAGATTTCCAACAAACTTACACATTCACCACTTCTGCCATTTAAGTTTCCCTGTTCAATAGCCAAATATCCACTATTAATATTTACCACAAATTGTTGCAAAATAACTGGGCTACATAATTATATTTGATTTTCTATGCTTTCTGATTAGATTCTCCCTTACCAGAGTAATCAAAATTGTTTGTTTTTCTGTTTAAGAACTATTGAGTTCCCCAATAATAATAAATTGGCTATTAAAGATAACCTCAACAGAATTTGCTGAAGACTAGGAATCAACCATTGTCCATGCATAGAGTCAGTGAACAGCACCTGAACTGCAAAATAAGATACAAGTTTCCTTAAATCAACAATAAATCCAAGGCTTCTTGCCAAGATGACATTGATTATGCCATAAATCCATCAAAAGAATTTTGCAGTTAAAAAACACTCAGCATCCCACAGAAGAGAATAGTATATGCAGACTCAGAAAAATGGTACTTCAGGCACTTTCAAACTAGCCATTTACTGATAGTGGATTACTAATGCATAAAGATTTGATGGTTCATTTTGCAGAAGGCTAACATAACTTATGCAAGGCCTCTTTAAATGTGTAAAATCCAAATTAGGTAATCCCTTTATTTATAATATCCATGTATACTCAAAATCTTTGAAACATTCTAGGCAATCTATCCTAAACACTTTTCAGTAATTCAACAATTTTCCTTAAATATGGACTCCATGCTATCAAAATGCAAATTTTTCTTTAGGTGGAATTACTTCTAGCTTTAATTTCTAAAAGTATGCAAGAAAATAACACTGAATCCAGTCTTGGCCTTTAGCAAAATATATTTCTGTGGATGCAAATGATCCTAAAAGAGGCTGAAAAGGGAAAAAATATCAAGGAAAATTTTTCTCTATTGAATGGTAAAGACGAATTTTAACCAAGCGCTAACATCCTTTGTTTGGGCTTGATCTAAAAGTAAATGTTATCTTCCTCTCGCTTGCTGACAGATACACAACAAACACAAAAATTAATGTTATTATTTTGTACTCCCTCATCTTTTTGAAGGGCTGTTCTGTTGTAGACTATAAGCAAACCAACACTGGAAGCTGGAGAATCTATATTTTAAAACTACAGCAACTGAAACATGACACTTAAGATAATCCAGTACACTTAGGCATTAAACCATAATATACATCCATGATGGGTCTTGAACACACATGCGGGAGCTTGCTACTCACCTTGTCATCATGCAGAAAGCAGAATTTTCTGCCATACTCTACCAAGGAATGGCCAATCTGATAAGCTAATTATCATACTTGAGTAAATTTTTGTCTGTAAAAAAAAAGGGGGGAGGATTTCTGGTACCAGTCAGTTAGCTCTTTCAACACAAGGGCCAGCGTTTTTATGCATTGAGTGATGAAAATTTTTTTAAAGAATGCAAAAACGAAATTACTCAGCTGAAGATAAGCAGCAACTGGCAAGAGTTGGTATCAATGATGGTGCTTCTACTTATAAAAGTAGCAACAACAAAAAAAAGTGAAATAGTACTCTCTGAGCAAGTTAGGTGGTAATGAGTTGTTTATAAATGTAATTGTGATGCTTATTGGACGTTCCAATTTTATTTTCTTTTCATGTGAAAAATCTCTGAATAGATGTCATGACAAAATTACCGCACCGTCACAAGGTTAAGATGGCAACCACACTCAGCATTTGTGCCATTCAAGTTTATCTTTTTCTATTTTGAATTTAGTAAACACTATGCACAACTCCAAAATACTAGACTTTCAAATCACTTAATCTAAATTAAATTAAACATTTCTGAAAATCGAGACAAGTTGAGTAGTTTATCTAGCTGGCTTTGTAATTGCATTAGCCACATCTGATAGTGTTTTAAATCTCTTAAGGACTTTTTTTTTTTTTTTTACAGTACTCACCCAGTTATCAGTCTGTTTTGTGTCAAATAAGTTAAGTAACACATTGCCACATTAACCCTTTCAATGCACAAAACTTGTGTCACCGCTCTTATTACAGAAGTCCCATGACATCAATCTATAGCTGCCTAGGATGCTTACTCAACACTACTCCATAATGACTGAAAATAGTAATTTCTAATCAGTGTCTATCTTTGTGTTAGTTTCACGTGCAATAATTACAAATATTCATGAATAATTGATAAACAAAAATAAAAAGATTTAAATGATACAAATAATTTATTCGCATTTTGTCTTTGAGCCACTAAATTCTTGGTTAATCTTAGGTGCTTGATATTTCTTTTTTTTTTATAAATTAAACAAATCAACTAATGTTGTGTTTGTTCTCATCTAGAAAAACATTTCAAAATATTTGGTAACTGTTCTAAGCATTTATTCTACAGCTGTTTAAAATTAGCTCCTTTCAAAATTATTATTCTGTAGAAAATAAAACAAATATTTAAATGATTAGGTTAAATAATTAAAAAAGCAAATAGCAAGTTCTCCACACACAAATAAATTATAGATCACTAAATTTACATTATGATCAGCTATTAATTAAAAAAAATAAGTTTATAGATCTTAATGGAAAGTTATTGAGGATGCTTTATTTACAAAAATTTGGGTTAGTTTGGACATTTCCCATTGCCTTATTACGAGTAACTGGATCCAGCCAAGGTGTATGGTTAAAGTAGTTATACCTGCCCTCCCAAAAAAAAATCCATCATTCCAAGCTAGCAAGATACTATCCAAAGTTCTAATGAACAGCCTATTTCCCATGTCTGAAAAATTCCTTTTTGAAATGCAGTGCAGTTTCTGACCTAGAATACATTCTAAGGACATTGACTTTTCTGCCCATTGAATTCAAGAGAAAAACTGAAAGCAACATTGTGACTTGTACATGGCCTTCATTAATTTCATAGAAGCCTTTGACTCAGTTAAAAGACAAACTCTGTGGGAACTCTTCAATACTTAAGCTGCCCCAAAATACATTTCCATGATAATATAAACAACAGTCCCCTTTACCACAGATCCAAATCTATTTCCCATCAAGACCAGAGTCAAGCAAAAATATGTTCTTACATCAACACTTTTCTCCATCTTCCTGGCAACTTATTTTATCTGCACCACCAATAACTTGGGCTGCGTAGTAATATTCAGTCCCACAGAGAGAGCAAACTTTTCAACCTGAGGTGATTGCAGACAAACACAAAAGTCTCTGTTACCCACTTAAAACACGATCTTCAAAAGATACTGGATAACCTCGTCAAAACCTACAACCTGTTTGGATCCTGAATGCAACTAAAGAAAGTGTGTGAGCAACTACATCATATGAGAAGAGATGACCTCCAACTGTAGTAAACAGAGGGCCACTTGCAGTCTGAGAGCAGATACCCATCACTTCTGTAAAATTTATGGGTACAGCCATGGTTCAAGAATTGGGCTTTAAAGTCATCTGAAAGCTCATGATAAAGTGTCACCAATGTAGAAGTCAGATGTAGCAATCCAACTTACACTATTAATATCTGCATTTTCTTTGCTAGTACCACTATCAAATAGAGCAATCTCCAAAAATGTAGTAACTCAAATAATAAATGAATCAGTGTTCCATTGATCTTCTCCTGTTGACATCATTAGTGAGGTTAGTTTGCAGTAGGTGTTTGTATTTCTGGATTACAAAAGCAATCTTGAAACCATGACCTGTTGGTTGCTAAGTTTATTTTATATTGTTTTTAACCACTGCACCAATGCCAGTGAACAGTTATTTAAATTCCCATCAACTTTTGTTAGCCAATACAATTTCCTCTTGATTGCGTGCCTTCGTTTCTCATCTATCCTCCCACTGCATAATAAAAAGTTCTATCTCATTAAAATAACAATACTTTCATTTACGTATCTTTAAAATCAATCGTAAATTAGACATCACTGAAGCAGATTACAGGGGATATTCAGTTTGTTAAGGCATTAGTCAAAACACTCAACCAAAACTGAGCAAACAACAGGTCACTGGTTCAAGACTAGGAATAGACACTTATACAATCAAAAATATCGAAACATCTACAGAAAATTAACAATAGCAACCTCAAAACAGTCCTTTCTTAGAACTAAGAAAAGATTTCCGAAATGTAGGTCCATTAATTACTACTACTACTAAAGTAAGAGAAAATTCCTAAACTAATTCTTCTCTCCTTTTAGCCATAGACAAGCCGCCATGCAAAAAATGAAGCATTGCCAGTTATCATGCTTGCATCAACTCAAATGGTTATTATAACAGTTGGTGATCTGAAGCTGAATAATGTCTTTTTGAGGTGGCTCCCATTTGTACCACTGACAGTCACCGCTACTAAATTTTATTTTCTCAAGGTTTAGTGCAACTGACCCTAAATGTTTTGAAAGGGGAGTGAAATGCATAATAAAATTATTTATCAAAGTTTGCCCTTAAAGCGGCAACCTGAAACCAGTTTTTACCTCATTTAGAAAACCTTTCCACAAATGCAACACTACAAAAGTCAAGATCAGGTTTCCAATCATCACCAATTGTTCATCAAAGTATGGCAGATAAAGTAAAACATTTGTGCTAAAAATTCAACTATAAAAATTGTCTTGGGTCTGACTCTAAAGATAAGCAGACATTTTACCAACTTCTATTCATAGGTAATCATGAATTTTCATAGCAATGCATTGTGGGAAGGTTTTCTAAATTTATGTCAGACAAATAACAATTGATGCAGATTACATAATACACTGTCACTAATTTTCAAACTAAATAAATCCTTTGTTTTTTATAAGTAATGTTGTGTTATCATTAAAGGTTTAGAAAGATATTCACCAAATGAGCCACTGATCACAGAGGATGCTTTATTCTATGATGTATGATGATAACACTTAGTGGCAAAGGAAGTGATCTACATTAATATTTCTTCAACAGGTTTTCTAAAGCAAATTAGTTTCAGGTTGAATTAATTTAAATATGAAAATTTTAATTTATTTTTTCTCAAAGGTAAAAGAAACATGTTCTTTTTTTCTTCCAACTTCATTGCCTCCATCTACAGACATTTTTCACAAGGTTGCACTGTGCCAAGTTACCTCTAGCAAGTGCTGCCCTTCCTGTGCCTTATCTGGCATTTCCATCACAAGAACTCCTCTGTTTAGCTGTGGAAGGAAACCAAGAGATTGGTACAGAAGAGTGAGTGGAAACCATCCTATCTATTGAGGAGGAGTTGTTCATCAACCAAAACTGGTCCACGAAAAGGGACCAAACTTGGGCCCTCTGGCATAGCAGGCCAGTGCGCCATGCACTTAACCATCCGCCACCTTCATTAAATGCTAGAAATAACTTATAGAATTAATAAATATTTTAGAGTAAGCATTCTGATGAATGGAATTCTTCATTTATTTATCTAATCTACATACACTAAATACAAACTAACAGCTGTTTATCAGTTTTGATACCAAGCTAGGTTCTGTCTGGTTATAAAGATGGAAGTTTCAGAGTTACATGCAAGTAATTCCTAAATATCCAAATCCAAGAGTAAAGCTGGGCTGTCCAGATACTAGAAAATCTACTAGTAAGTTTTAAAATATTTTTTATGTTATATCTATTAGAATTTGTTCTTTGACTTAGTTTTAGTAAACAGGAAAAAACCTATTAGGGTATATTTACAAAACAGCTGACCTTTGGGTTATGATTACATTTTATCATATCCACAAAAATAAATATTATGAAATATCATTGGTAATATTAGAAAGTTGGAGGGGAAAACAAACTAGCTCCCTTGGTAAAGAAAAATCTCTCTTTTAAATGAAAGTTCACTTTCTCATCTCACTTCAGAATAAGGTTTCAGTTTATAACTGTTACATAACTTTATTTTTTTTAAGTTAACACATTCTGTTGAAAGCTTTAAATACAAAGTTAAAAAAATCTGAAACATTCTTAATCACAAATAAACTTCATTGGTTATACATCTGTTAATTTTTACCAAAAAAGCATAATTGTCACTGGTCTAAATTATTTTCCCTGTAGCAGGTGAATAATCAAAAAATGATCTAAAATAAAAGCAATCTATATATTTTTTAATTGTTTGTTTTACATATTTTATTGCTTTTTCTGTGTGATACTTCAAATCCAGGCTGGCATCCACTTGCCTATGCCATCCTCTTCTTACGTGCTCCATCAAGTATGCTTTTTCACCGTGGAATCTCTTCCTACACCCAGCCCCAATTCCCACATTCATGCATCCTCTTCCCATGCACATATTTTCACATGTATGAAGATCAGCTGAATCCCCAATATTTTAAGACAATTTTTTTACTTTCTTAATTTAAGAAAAATTTGTTCAAGAAAAAAAAATTATACATATTGCAAAAATACTAAGCAAATTTTTTTAAAAAAATGTATAGCAACCTACAAGAATCTATGCAAAATATTTAAAACCTGCATTTCTCAAGCATCATATGAAACTTTACATAGGAAAGCAACTAATTCAGTATATAATAGCCACAAAATCTGTACAAGTTCTTTCATCGTTTTAACAGTACAAGAACGGCAAGAATTTGCTTAGGCAGCACTAAGTAAAAAACGAATGTTGTACTTTTTATTCTCCCATTTTAGCTGTTGGCAATAAATATTCTTTTCCAAGCTGATGTTCCAAACAGAAAAACTTTACTGCCAAAAAGTAAAGCAAATCTTTTTTACTTAGCGCTGCCATTTAATTTTCTAATTTCATTCACACAACAGAAGAACATAGCTTTAAAAGTGAGGGCTACTAAGCAAAACACCGGATAGAATAAGTCAGTTTTAAAATCTTTGATAAATACTCGCGCTCTCTCGCTCTCTTCCTCATCCCCATCGCTCTCTCTCACATCTCTCTCTCTCTATCTCTCACTCTAACAATCAACTCCATCTCGCTCTCTCACAGCTCTCTCTCTCTCTCTCTCGCTACTCTCACTCTCACATCGCTCATCTCCCATCTCTCTCTCTCACATCGCTCTCTCTCTCACGCTCACCTCTCCTTCTCTCTCTCTCTCACATCGCTCTCTCTCTTCTCATCATCATCATCATCATCTCGCTCTCCCCCACTTCTCTCTCTCTCTCTCTCTCTCTCTCTCTCACATCTCTCTCTCTCTCTCTATCTCTCACTCTCTCTGGTCTGCCTCCTCCTTATAACCATTAACTAATAATCCAAAATAACAACTTTGTGATGAGGATGAAATTTGTACATTTTCTTTTCTTTCTCACTGCCCTCAGAACTAAGAGAAAAGTACACTCAGTGAAAATGTGGTGACAGTGCAGTGCACACCATACAGTTCATCTGGTTCTAATATCCCCAAAGCAACAGATGTTCAGGAGACAAGTGGAAGAGACTCCCCTACAAGTTCAATCTAAATAAACTTGTGAGGGAACAGCCAGGCAATATTGCATGTATAATCCCCAAAACGAAAATTCTATCTGACTAAACCCCATTAGAGAAAAGCACATATTTCACTAAAATAATTTTTATTAAAGCAATTAAAAGTAACAATATAAAAACACTGGCATTCAAAATTATAAGCTCAAAATTTAAAAAAAAAAGTTATCTGCTTTCTCAACAATTCATTGTCAATGAAAATGTATTATCCAAGAAAGTAAAAAAAAACAAACAAAAAAATGTAAAAATGATAAACCAGGTATCAGAACATCCAAAACATTATTATGACATTGTTATAACTTAAACTTTTTGCATAATCACAGATCCAGAAAGCTATTTCTGCCTGTTAAATTTAGTCCATAAACATGATAACACCATGCATGTAGTATCTGATATTTCTATTACATATTTAAATTGTGTTTGGCTCATACTGTACTTGGGTATTAATTTTAATAGATTTTGTTTGGCAGATGAAGATAGCACCTGGAATTCCATACAACATGAGGTATTTATTCATCATTGCCCTTCATAAAGTTGATTACTTCCATTAGTCTGATTCTTGACAGGTAACCAAATTAATTTCTGACCACAATTCTTCTGCAATGGTCAGCACTTCAAACTCTTTAGCAAAAGACAAGAGAGGTTCCAGTAATTGGCCAAGTATTAGCTGTGCTTAAGTGTTGACAGGAAAGTGGCTAAACAGCATCAGAACTACACCTTGGAGGAATGGTGCAGTGTATTGTGGTCAGATAAGAGCAGGTTGGAAACATTTGGTTCTAAGCAATGACTAGAAGAAAAGTAGGAAAGCTATGACTATCCTATAATTAAGATGGTGGTGAAAATATAAAGGCACGAGTTGTTTTGTTGGTTATTTGACTGATGATGAGAAAAATTTAAAGGATTCTCACAAAAAGAGAGATATTACAGAATTCTGTAATATCATGCAATTCCATAATGGTGTCTTTTGATAAGGTAATGAATTTATGCTGCAACAAGATAATGATCAAAAATTATGGAAAGCTCAGTACATAAGACATTGCTGGATGATAATTCAGAACTTCCTAAATCATGATTTTATCCCCTCAATGTTCATATCTGAACCACAGTGAACTTATTTAGGATGGGCTAGATCAGAATATCATGGAAAACAGTCCAATTAGCCTATGAAGTATTTATAGTGCAGTAATTTCAAAAGTTGCTGCGTAAGATGCCAGAAATATGTACAGCAGTTAAGTATTTAAATGAATTAAGTTATTTTGATGAAAAAAAAAATGAAATATCATCACAATTAACAGTTTATATGCTCTGAGGCATGTTTAATCTGATTTTTTTCATTTATTTTTTGTTGTAATAATTCATTTTCATCAATAATGCATTGATGAAATAACTGTTTTGCATAGTAGGCTCATAGTTTTGGAGTACATAAATATTTTAAACTTGATTCTGACAAAATTGAAGCGTTTATTATTATTCTATTTTGCTTCTCAAAACAGAGAGAACAAGAAGTCTGAGCATAAAAATTTGGTATAATAATAATAATAATAATATATAATAATAATAATAATAATAATAATAATAGAAACTAGCATCTGAAATTATGGAAAAGTAGCAGATTAAACATACTTTCAAAATTGAACCCTTGTAATAAATTTTTTAATGCAAAATTTTTTAGTTTATTTGGCAGATGTTTATTGTTCTTCAACAAAAGTTAAATACAAAGTGGATATCAGTTTGGTTTTCTTTAGAGGAGGATAAGACCATAAAGAGTCTGGGGCTTAATTTTGGGTCCTGAATGACTCTGTAAGAGTGGCATGTTGGGCGGGAAAAACATAATGTGTTCCTGGTTTCCTTGGACCAGGATCATATGTCTGGCCAGCCTAGCCTCTCAACCTGAAAATGGCAGTCCCTGGGAGAGTGTCCCATACTCTTCCCCCTAGCTCCCTTCCTACCACAAATATAGAGGTCATATGGTTCTGGGGCTTAAGGATACATTTACACTTTAGTGCATTTCGCTGTGGCACACCTGTCTTAATATCTGTGATATTTCTAATATCTTTTAAAAAGGACAGCCAGCCAGCCGCCTTGCCAAATAGTCTTTCAAGTGGTTTCTGTGAAGTTGTGCTTTGAGCAGCTGATAAGACGTCATTAATATGGTTTAAAACTCTATACTTTTCCAATAAACCTTCATCTTATTTTTGGTGGCTTAGGAAAACCAAGTGAGGAATGGGGAAAAGAAAATAAACACTGTCAGCAACAGTACTGTTTCTTCCAGATTCCTCTCTTTCACCGTTAAACACAGCACCATACAGCTGAATGTTTTGCTGCAAAGTGTAGCTTCCAAAGATGTGAGATGCAGTTACCAGTAGTCATGGAAATAAACTCTTTGTGGGATAGTTTAAAACAGAACTAACTCTATATAAGCAAAGAAAAAGTCTAAATAAAAATATTAATTATATATGTATATATATGTCTTTTACATACCATAAAATAAACCCTTCACAATATTTTAAATCAGAACTTTATATGCACCAATATGCACACACACATACATACAGAATAATAATTAATATTGTATCTATACATTTTAATACTACTCATAATTCTGTTTTAGTGCTAAAATTACTAATCACAAAATATCAAATAAATTTAAGAACTAATTAAACATTCTTTTCTTTTGCAGCCAAAATTCATTTTCCTTTTATAAACATTTATTTAGAAATGCAATAAATTTTATTAAGTTCAACTTATCCAAGCCTTTGAGGCCAAAAGAAGAAAGGATAATTGGTTAATCTGCATATCATCAGGTCTTTAGTAACAAAAGAATATAATCTTATACATCTCTGTAATCAGGTCACTTTAAGGAAATTCAGAAAAATCAGTCAGAAATCCACATTGTTCCACGTTAAACTTTTGTTACCTTCTCAATCCTACTTTGCAGGAAATTCTTTATAAAAATTCTTTGCTAAAAAAAAAAAAAATATTGTTTAAAAAAATCTAATCTTAATAATGTTTGACCAGGACTAAATTTATTAAGTTTTTCTAAACTAGTTAACTACCTATTATTCTGAACACTATAATGTATTTCAGTATTTCTCCTACTTTCTAGCATCAGTCTTAATTTTATGCAAATCTATGTTAAGTACTTTGTACTAGTAATGAATACAGCTGCTGTTCATTCATCACAAAGTCTATCCTAATTTATTCGTTTATACAATTTTTTTTTAACTCTTAAAAAAAAAAAGGAAATAAAATGTTTAAAGTCACAAAAAATTTATTCAGAGCCAACCATGCTTATGTATTTGCACAGATATTGCAATGTGTCACAAGTCGATAGTCAAAAAAGAAATCAGCGATAAGCTCATCACAATACCATGGTGATCTGAAAAGACAGAGTGGTTTGGGATCTAATCCTTGTGTATGCTTCTCAATGACAGTTGATCACCAACTATCACAAGGCCCATTGTGGGATGTTTCTTCCTGCGAAAACTGGAGAAGTTCCTGATGCATCTAGGTACTAGCTGGCAGCATCATAGGTGGCATTCAAGCTCATTTCAAAGATGTTTAATGGAGTTCATGTTTGTGTGATAAGATAGCCAGGATAACACATTAATGTTGGCAATATCCAGGATATTATAGGACATCCTGGTGATGTAGGGCAGTCCATGGGTCTGCATTAAGGGAGCAACACAGTACTGTAGGACTTTGTCTCTATACCTTATTACTATCAGATTTCCCTGTAAAAAAACAGAATCAGTATGATAGTTGCAGGACATTTCTTCCTGTACCGTACAGTTTCACTGTCAAAATGTGAAAGTGGCATGCACACAGGCACACACACACACACAGAGAGAGAGAGAGCGAGGAGAGAGAGGAGAGAGAGAGAGAGAGAGAGGAAAGAACATCATTCATTTCTATTAGTAAACTCTTAATCAACAAGTGACTCTGCAGTAGTAAATGAAATTCATCACTAAACAATACTGTCATCTGAAACCAAGTCCTATGCAACTGATAACTTTGAGGCTAACCTTGCTAATGTGCCTGTGTCAAAACATTCCAGTATATAAGTCAAAGGGGTCAGACACTTGGCTTCACAGACATATTCTGTGCTGTCAAGGTGGCTTTGGCAAACCAATCCCACAAGTAGAATAGCCATATGTAGCAATCTTAGTCCCATACCACCACAAATGATCAACCTGATCTTTGTCTGGTTCTAGCACTTATGAATTGAAATCAGTTACAGTCTGCTTATGGTCAATCTGCTGACACCCATCTCAGCTTATAGCCTCCCAATTATGTTCTCTCTCTCCTAATATCTGACAACCTCAGCATTTTATCAATGTTGAAAGAATGCCTAAATGTCATTATATAGCCAAGTACCTAAGATTTTTATACAAAATAACCCCAGGATACATTTTGCATGGTTTTCAAATGCAAAACCAGCCTATCATAAAGTTCACACACATCTTGTAAAAATGCACAATTTTCAACGGATGGTCATGTGAATGTTTTCCTAGCAGCTGTACATGTGGCCATGGCTGGTGAAGTGAACAAAGAGTAATATCATCATTTTTCATTGGAATCTATATTGAAAATAATGTTGTCGTAGAGCTGTTTTTGAAAAGTATATTAGAAATATCCTCAGGATTTCTGACCTAGAATACATTCTAAGGACATTACAAGAAGTCTTTGCTATCCAAAAGACAAGAAAAAGTTCTCCACAATTTCTAAACAAAAGCATAGTTGAGGTGGTATTAGGATTCCAGATTAAATATAAATGCACAAGAAAGGACTTCTAAAGTTTAGCATTAAACAATATCAAATGTTTATGTCCAACAGTAAAACTATGATCATTAAAATAGTGGTGTGCTGACACTGATCAGACATGACCCAGTAAAGTGAGAATTAATGCTAAACTTTTCAGATTATAACTTCCTTTAACAGCCTTGAACAACAAAAAAAATGCTAGGTTTTGAAAATTTACACGAGAAAATATCGCAATAAATTCTTACGAAGATACTTATGACAAAAGACAAGCAGATATCATACTGAAAAACAAGTAGCTATTATTTAATCAATACATATTTATCAGCACGATTAATAATACACATTTGTTATAATTTCAATTCCAATTTCATAGCAGGGAATTCAAATCAATCAACCAAAATTACCAGTAGTCTTCTGCTTTCATTATGAAATTAAATTCCAATCAAGTGCTCAGTAAATAATGTCTAATGTTTGATCACCTATGATAAACAACAGATCAAATAAAACAATGCATGCTCCTCTTCAACAAGAAGAATATCAAGAATGTACAATTACATAATTTAGCCATTAAAAGAACAAATAATTTCAAGACAGTGTTAATTGAGAATCTGAATGATGTGAATCACCTTAGTGTCTTTGAATACCTATAGAGCAACAATCTCCACTATTTCTGATGCCTTACACAACAGCAGGATTGAGTACATTCAGGATGTCATCACACACCCACTATACATTAAAAGATTTAAAAACCAAAAGTTCTGTGAAATTTCTTGCATATTACAGAAAAGCTTGCAAACTAGTATGGTTGACCATAAAATATATACAGTAGATTCTGGTTAATTGGGCCATCGGTTAATTGGAGCAGCCGTTTATTTGGGACAAATCTTAAAGAACAAAAACAGATTGAGAAAATTACCAGAATTTGCCCTGCTTATTTGGGACACCATGCCGTTTAATCGGGACAGTGACTGCTAGATGACATGATTGTGGCATGTGGTGTGGAGGCCATTACTGCGTAAGTCATCGCCGATTCAACCAGTAACAAACACGTGCGTATTCAGAGAGTATAGTGATTCTTCTTGCAGTGACTGCTAGATGGCGCATTTGTGATCACTATGGACATGTGGCATGTGGGCTGACTCACTTAGTAAGGAACAGGTGTATTCAGACAGTGTAGCGATTTTTGATATCTTTTTTGATTTTTGATTTTGATTTTGTAAAATCTCAGACCCCTGCCAAGATGACATGGAGAAATTTGATACTAGCTAACAGAATTGCCTTAATTGAACAAATCAAAAGCCAACCGCCTAACACCAGTCATCGCCAGCTGGCGGAGATAACTGGAGTGCTGAAATCTAAAAGCATGTGTGATACAACAGCAAGATAAACTGCGAGGGGAATGGGCATTGCGTGAATGACAACAGGGAACATTAAAAAAACGGAAACATGAAGGCAAGGATCCAGACGTTGAGGAGGCCCTCAATCAATGGTTCTCTATTGTAACTGGACAAGGTGTACGTGTCAGTGGTCCAATGCTGAAAAGTAAGTCAAAGAAGTTAGCTAAAATGCTGGGTCACAAGGATTTCAAAGCAATACATGGTTGGTTGTCTCAATGGAAATCTAGGTATAACATTAAATTCAAGAAAGCACATATCGAGAAGGACAGTGCTGATGCTATAAGTGTTGAACAATGGAAATCCACAAAACTGCCCAACTTGCTTCAGAAATTTTGTGCAGATGACATCTACAATGCCAATGAAACAGGCCTGTTTTATCATGCCATGCCAGACGGTTCTCTGAGCTACAAAAACGCAACACTATTTGATTCAAAGAAAGCAAGGGATCACATAACTGAGTTATGCTGTTCAAACATGTCAGGAACTGTTAAACAGAATCTGTTGGTTATTAGGAAAAGTGCTAAGTCTCAAATCTTTAAGGGGCTTAGAATGGGCAGTTTACCAGTTCTGTACTATGCTAACAAGAATACATGGATGACTTCTGAAAATTTTAAGAAGTGGCTAATGGGTTGGAACGTGGAACTACAATGGAAGTCAAGAAAAGTTCTACTGCTTCTTGACAATTGTGTGGCACACCCTCATTTACATTGTCTGAAAAACATCCATCTCGAATTTGTGCCTGCAAATGGACATGGGAATCATAAAAAATTTGAAGAAGTTGTATCGTGGAAAGTTGGTAAACTAAACTACATCCTTGAAGCAATTGAAGAAAACCTACTGACATCATCTTCAACAGCCAAGGAAGTCAGTGAAATGGTTAACCTTTTACAAGCAATAGAGTTTGTTGCCGATAGTTGGTGAGAAATAAGCAGCAAGACCATTCAGAACTGCTTTGTTCACTGTGGTTTTAAGCATTCAGGCTTGGAGATGTTAGATACGACCAATAGTGAAAATGAAGCCATTTTGGAACTGAAACACATCAGAAACTACAAGGATTTTGTATGCATTGACAATAGTCTTCAATGTTACAATGAGAATGAAAATTTTGAGGATGCAACTGTTGAACAAATTGCAACAAAACACCAAGAGACATCAGATGAGGAAAGTGATGAGGTTGACAAACCTGAGCTTGAGTGACTGACTGACCAGGATGCCAGGAAATTTATTGCTGGATTATGATGTTATTTCTTGCAGGAAGGCAATGAAGGCAGTCCTTTATCTGCACTGATTTTGTTTAGTTGCAGTCAATCAAGAGAACACAGCAGGGTACACTCGATAAATTCCTCCAACATCGTTAACTGTCAGGAACTAAATACATTAAATTGAAATTGTTTTCGGCACAAATATTTTTCTCAGATTCATACCATTTGTTCCAGATTTCATTTAAGTATTTTTGTTTCTCAGTAAACAGTAGTTTTCCTTTTGTTTTATACCTTTTTAGCTCGTTACATAAAACTTCATATAATTGGGACAGCCACTTAATTGGGCCAAAGTGTTCTTGTCCAGATGCGTCCCAATTAACCGGAATCCACTTTATTAGTTTTGGGTCCCCCCCTCATCTTACAGCTAGATCTAACACCGAGCCCCAATAACATGGTTCATTAGACCAGAAATTGTTTAAAATCCAACAAGATAACTCTTGAAAAAACACAATAGACTATAAGATTGAAACCAAAACGTGCCACATAAAGATATTAGCTGCAAATCAAATCAACACCAATATCTGTACACCAAAGGAGATGACTGATGAAACATAGCTTTATTAGTTAGTTCTTTTACTAATAATGTGGTAGGAGAAAACCTTAAATAGTCCTCTTATTTCCAGAATTGAGAATTTTTAACCTCCACCATAGATCTTTCCTGCAATTTCCACTGGATTTACTTGTTCAAAAGAATTTTTTCTTTTAAAATCCTAATTAAACTGGAGACCCATTCAGAAAAATAATGCTAAACCTGCTTTATATTCTTTCCAATGATTGTGCCTCAACAGTGTTTACTAAAATTGGAACTAAATAAAAACATAGTAGATGATGACTTTTAACCTTTAATATTCAGTCTATGTTATTGTCTGAATGGTTGTCAAGTCCCATTTCCATTTTAAAAGCTCACTAACAATATCTTAAAGAAAATGAGAGTGTACATACATATATGAATGTCTTGCTGCCACCAAAACCACTATTTATACTTATAGATAAGACTTGCCAAACAATGATATATGAAAAGCAAAAAAAGCATTAAGATATTATGTTGCAAATGATGAGGGCATGTAATACTGATAAAGCAAAAGAAAGAAAAGTGTAGTGGAGATAAAAATACATTGGCTGATAAAACCCATTAACTACTTAACCATGCATCAAGTTTATCAGTCTTAAAAGAGAGTAAGACCAGAAAAAAAAATAGAGGGGGGCGGAGAAAGTGTTTAAGGGAAAAGGAAGATAGACATGGATGTAGTCAGTTTAGCAGTATTTCTGGCTGTACCTTTCAAAATGCAATCTCTCTCTTCCCACAAGTCTGTATGCGTGTTTTTGCTTGTTTGTTAGTTATAAGATCACTCAGAAATTATATCCGCATGTGAAAGTACCAACTGAAGCAGCTAAGAAGCCCATAAGGAGAATGAAGCATGCCTGGATGTACAAAAGGAACTTTCAGCTCTGTCTATCTTAAGATGCAAGTCAGCCATGATGTATCCATTTATACCTTTAAAAAAACAAGATTACAATGACAAAGAAAAACCCCAAACACGCCACATGTTGACCTTCCTTGTGTTTTTTTTTTTTTTTTTTTTAAATGTAGGAAACATTTGAATTCTTATAATACAATCTTAAGAATCTTGGAGAGAGAAAGGTTGGGGGGGTCACAAATTATCTCCAACGTGTTAGTACTGGGCTAAGCAGCTTAACTCCTCCAACTATAAATGTTAAAGACGCTTATTTATCAACCATCTCTTGAATTGAACCAAAGAGAAGAAAAAACAAAACTTGCTGATATTTTCATGCCCTCCACTTGATCTGCTTGTCAGAAAGCTGCTGTAGACTTACTTTCATATCTCCACTCTGTTACTTTCATCGAGAGAGAGAGAGAGAGAGAGAGGGGGGGTGTCGGGAATGACACTGCTAATCTGTGTAAGCTTACAACGCACTCAGCAGTCACTACTGTATAACAGAGTTAATTTTAATTTTTTTTTCATTTTATAATCACCAGAATTCTGCTCGATATTTTTCTAGTTCATTCATCATGCCTTTGCTATCCACCATTTTCACTTTAAAGAATTTTTCTCTATGATTTTTGAAAGTATATTATACTTTTCCCCCACTACAGTGATCATGCAGAAAACGTGGAGATGGTGAAAATCTAAAAAAAAAAAATAAAATTTTTCACTTAACTAAAATACATATTGAAACTAAATTCTATTTCAAACTGGGAAGGTACAAGTAGATATTTACAAAATGGCATTAATCCAACAAGCTGAATCATAGAATTGTATTGTAAAAATCTAAACATATTTAAAAGATACACGATATACAAAAGCTCCAAAAGGTAGGCAAATCTTAAAAGCATTTAGCATGTCACGTGGAGAAAAAAAAACTTTATTATTATTTTAATCAGACATTTAAATAAGTTTATATGTCAAACAAATATTGGCTTACATCTGTCAAAACTAGATTAGTAGCCAACTCTGCAAGGTGCCAATAGAAAAAACAATATATATATATTTTTTTTTACATTCATAAGGGCCACAAAACTATAACAAAGGACATCTTATGGTTACTGCCAAGTGCTAACCCAGGCCAGACATGAACAAGTATTCATACCATAATACAAGATATTCCAATATCAGACTGCCAATAGATAGCGGAAAAGGATTATCTTCAGCATGTGAACTAACGTTCTTTTACTTGAATATATATTAATTTTCTCTGATAATTTTTGTTTCAGTTATTTATTTAATTTCTTATGAACTTTAAAACTGCTAGAATAAATGGCTGGTAATAGATGTTGGCTAATGATGATAGCATGAACCAGTTGAAAATTTGGTTTTTCTTTTTTAAATCTTGAATTGATAAATACCTTGATTCCCTGTAAATGCTGTACGGTGTAGCATTCTGGCTTTTATAAAAAACTAGACAGAAATATTTGTAGCAGTGCAGTGGTACTCTTCGAGACATTTGGCTGCACACCCTAATCAACTTAGGTCTGTCCTAGCAGTTTATTTTAAGATACTCATATATTAAAAGAAATGTTTGAGGTAATACACTAATACTGTACCATCCCTAAACATTTCGCTATTTCTCTGCATGAATATTTAGAGACAGTACCATACAGAGATATATATATATATCCAAGATTATACTCAAGTTCAGTCAGTTGGTGCAGCAGTGAAAACTTAGCTGGTTCTCTCAGATGAGTGATTTCTAAAATTTTAACTTAAAAAACAAAAAAAACCCAGAATCAGTAGGTTTGTCTTCTGGTACCAGCTGTCACGGTCTGGATGACTCCGAGAGTCCTAGCTGTGAATAGCATGCCACCTATTGCAGCTGTTTCCTAATAAGATGAAATTAATATGGTTATAGAGACCCTGATAACATCATATATCAGGTAAGTAAGTTCACAGGAGTCGACATGGGTCAAAAAAAGCGTTGCCTGCTATAGAGCATTATGTTGTTGTTGTTGTTGTTGTCTGTTTTCTAGTCACTGCTGCTACTGGATCAAGCGAGTTTGATGTTATTAGCAAGATTTTTCTCTATGCTGAAAGATTTATCATTAAAACCCTTAAATTATAACATCAACAATAAAGTCAAAAGCAATATAATTTTATGTTTAACTTCCACAGAATTTACTATCAAAAAAATATTTAAAATCAAAAACACCACCAGATTTCATACTTTTCAAAATGCAATTCAGTGGGATTTCTAAAAGGTTATTGTATCAGTTCTTCTCCTTGAATAGCAACCCAAAACTTTTAACAATTTTTACATATTTCCAGTGGTTAAATACCTTAAACTTAATTTCTGAAACTGGATTTAGCCAATTAAAACTGGTCTTAAGTGAATTGACATTTAAGGAATGGGTGTTTTTCATGCTTACCATATTATTATTTTTTTTCCAAAGTTAGTGATGTTCCATGCAAACTAGATTTTGTTTCAGCATAATCAGTTAGCAAGTGGGCAAAACAAGGAGAGGAAAGTATCACTTTTTGTGTGGCTGAATATTGAGATTTGATCAGCTCATTTTGTCACGGCTACAGGTGGTTTATTCTGTTTTGGATGTAATTTTCATTCAGTATTCGGCTTGTTTTGGGGGTGTAGTTCTTAATCTGTCGCTGCAACTAATATATATATGTATATATATATGTATATATATATATAATTGTGAATTAGCTAAAGGGAGCCAGATTTAAGAAAATACAGTGAATGAGTGGAAGAGATCTGTAGCAATGGTCTTTTTTAAAATCTTTTTGTGGTGTGTGCGTGAGGGTGCGTGTGAAAGTTCTTGTATGCGTATCTCCGAGGAGAAGGGAGTGGAGGGTGGTGGCCGAAGCTGAAGACCTAAAAGGCCAGGTTGAGGAGCCGAAGCACCTTGTGTATCTGGCCGCCAAGGTAGCCAGAGTTAGGGGCGCGAATGCCCCATGTTAGAGTGACCGCTTCCCCAGCCAAAAAAACCAATCTTGGGGGGGGAAAAGGTCTTAGATAGTGACGGTGATAACCAGTTTATAAGGATGGTCTTCTAGTGTTAACTAATACTTGAAAACAAAAAAAGTTGCAAGATTTAAAAAAAAAAAACAAAAATCCCACACATCTGAGGTGCATAAACCTCGATGGAAGAAAAGAAAATGAACTAAAATAGCAATTAAAGCAATGCAGTGATGGTGGTCACCAGGTTTTTTTTATTTCTTTTTAATTATTATTATTTCTCTTCACATGACCAAATCCATGCTTTTAAAACCACCACTGCGCCTTCAAGAGCCAACTTTTGGGAAGAATGTTTTGTGAAAGAACGTGGAGACACCACGTGAACATTAGAAAACCAAAACTAAAGCTGACAGAAATGTGCACAAATGGAACCAGCCAACCACCAACCAGCAACCATGGCCTGTACATGACAGCTTTGTGGGAATTGTTTTGAGGATTTTAAAGATTTTGTTTACAGTCAGACCCAAAAAGTTTTGCATCACTCTAAAAGTAACACTAACCAAAAAAAATCTATCTTCAGATCATGCTCACGGAATGACCAATGTACCCACAACCACTTTTAAAGGTCGTCTCAGAAGTTGTGTGTCTGAATAATAAATTTCATAATTATCACATTTTGTGATTTTGGTCATCTGTCTAGCAAAATTAGAAGACTCTATGGCTATGCAAAACTCTTGACCATGGCTGCAGTCGTAGAAAATTGTATGAAGAGCACTGAGAAATTATCTGAAAAAGGTAACCCAAAGAGAAATTTTCTCAAACAGTGTGATTTGTTACAAAGGAGAGAGAGATTTCAATTATGTTAAAAGTTAACATTATAAGTAGTCTTGTAAAGAAACAGGAAATTTTTTAGTTTTGTTTCTTCAGATTTTCAATTTATAACTGTACCATAAAAACGCTAATACATAAACCAGTAATAAATAACTTTTAGACCAGCAAGAGCCATGCAAATGCTAAAGCGCCATGCCACTTTTGTCTTTCTTTCGACACCTGATATTCTAACAATGTTTAAGAAAACATTTCTCCTTCTACTCTTCTGGATAGTCTAGGTAGAAACTGCTTGTTTCCCCAAGGATAACTTTTGTTTGCTTTCTTTTTAATTTAATTTAACTTAACAGTCCACATGATCTCAATACTTAGTCATCTGGAAATGGTCTGAACAGAATTGGGATAAAAACATGGAAAATAACATGCACTACATCAGTAGCCTAACCAATAAGACTTCATTGTTCCTGCATATCTCATCAATTGATAATTTTAAAGGTTTGTTGTTGAGCTTCAGAATTCTATTCTCATGGAAGTGTCATCCAGTAATTTCATTTTGAAAAGTTCAATTCAGACATTATTAAATAAACTGAATTTTACTGTACCATTTGTTGATGTTTAAAATTAACAGTTACTCAATAGTCATATTCCCAGTATACTTAGAACATCTCATTGCTTTACTCATTAATTCACATTGAGAGCAAATATTTTTGTATTTTTCAGTAGCATTCAAAACTAGCAAAAGCCTAGACAGAACCTAAGTTCACAAGATTCAGCCAGACCTATTGTAAAGCATATGTTGCCCTCAATGAGTTTAAAAAAAGAATAAATAAAATGGAAAAGATGGTTCAAAATTTGATTTACATATTGCAAATTATTATGTTTATCATGCAACATTGAAATTTTAACAAATCATCATTAGTAACAAGAATTAAAATGTATAGAAATATTTATGGAAGATTGAAAACAAAAGGAAAAGTAACAAAATAATTCAAAACTAAAAAAATTAGTTTAATAGCTTCTTTTTTAAAAAAAAATTCAATAAAAGCTGGTTTATCTTTAGAGCCCACCAGTTTGAATCCGCTTGATTTAATAATCTATGCCAAAAAAAAAAGGAGGGGTATGAAGGAAAGAAAAAGTTCACTTAATGACATTTTATAACAGAATCTAAAAGTTAAAATAAAACTTAGCACTGTGTTTTAAAGTTTGATTTAATTCTGATTCCAATATGTAACTATTTTTATGGGACTGAAAATGTATTCAGTGGCAAGTACTTATATGCAATTTCTAAGCATTTACTATTGACTCTCTGAATCAACGATTGGTCAGAAGAGGTTTAATGTCAAACTCTTCATTATGAACAAACAAACACTTATAACAAGTCTTTCTTTGTTCTTATAGTATATAACTCTGAAATAAAAACAAAAGAAAACCTATTGTCATACAAAAATCTAGAAACTGACAAAGCAAAATGAATAAACCTGAGATCTCACTTATACCTATTCTTCTTTTTTTTTTTTTTTTTACTTGAACCATGTTAAACCACGGTGCCGGACAGCCAGATACAGCATCTTACTTATTCTCATGGTTTACCCACACACGTCATTCTCATTTAAAAAACAAAATGATTATAACTGTTCATTTTGGATAGAAAATTATTAGATCAATGTATCCATGCCCTTGTAATCTTTACAAGGTGTCTTATGACAATACTAACATTGTGTTGTGTAATTTTTGTCACCATATGCTAACCACATAAGATAGCAGAAGCTAAGGTTAATGTGAACCTGGAACAGCACAAAATAATAATAATAATAATAATAATAATAATAATAATAATAATAATAATAATAATAATAATACAGTTTCTGTCAAAGAAAGTTGCAAATATAGTAAGGACCACCACAACTATATGTGCACTATGATGAGACATGTTTACAATTAAAAACACTAAAAAATCGGAGCCAGTGTTCCTGTCACGATAATCCACACAGTGGTAGCCCACAAAGTAGGCAGTAGAATCTGCCTCACTGAAAATAATTTTAAAAGCCATTCTTACCAAATTGGAGAGCGAATGTGCAGAAATTAGTAGTAATTGCTGGCGTGGGCTGTGGCTCAGGGAAAACAAATATCCACATTTGTCTGTATTTTCAGAAAGACAGTGTATGGTGGATTCCAAAAGATCTTGGTGCAAATCAAATAAGAAATTCATGCAGGGATGTGCACACTCCATGATCAATTCCCACAAGGTTATACATTTTTCAAAGGGATGATGATGATGGATGATGAGAGCCAGATGCATCATTACACACCAGAAACAAAATAAGCCAACAAGCAATGGGAACATTCAGACTCCCTGCCACCAAAAAAAAGCATAAGGTGACACCTTCAGCTGGAAAATTCTGTTTACAGATTTGTGGAACATTTCCAGAGTGATTCACATTAAGTTCATGAGTTATGGGAACATTACTAATGCACAGAATAAATAAGCTTGAACTGCTGAAGAACAAAGTTGACATTGTTATTTAAATGCAACGGCCTGGTTTAATCATGCTGAGGTGTGTTGTTACTATATAACAATGTGCCTTCACATGTGTCATGTCAAACAGATGGCACTGTTAGAAATTTGAAATGAGAGACCTTTCCATACCCACCTAAAGCCCTGACCTGTCACCTTATGACTTTCACCAGTTCAGGACCCCTTTAGACACATCTCTTGGTGGTTGCTTTTCTTAAGTTGAAACTTACATCCAGTTGACACACAACCAGAAAGATTTTTTTATGCATGTAGCATCAGTTTCTTAATGCATCGTAATTGGAAAAAAATGTATTGCCAATGATGGGCGACAAGTAAATAAAACAAAGCATATTTAGATGAGGAGTTTGTTAACATCATGCCATGTATTATGAACAAGACCATGAATAGAGAGATCCACCCTGATGGATCAGAGCTAATTCCTAATGCTAGTGTTTACATCTACAATGCATCAAAACCAGTTTTTTAAAAAAAGAGCCTTTTGGTAAAATCACGAAGCAGAAACATTGGTGTGCTAACATTTTTACAATTGAAGATTCAATAAAACTACATAAAGTGATACTTTGTCTGATATAAACTTATGCAAAAGACTACAGATGATATCAAACAACGGTAGTCCCTCACTGACACAATGCTAGTAACCAAGGTTACATAATTACACAAAGACAATCACCAAGACAGCAAAAAAGAACAAAATGAAAGAAACTTAATGCTAGTATAGTGGTAGACAATTGTTTTATAATTAGTAGATTATCTCACCAATAAATAAAAAGAAAACAAAAGTAAAGATAAGGCAAATTAATTTGTATAGCCAAAAGATCAGCCTGAATGCATATATTTTTTTTTTCATTCTAATGCGCTAAGAAACGCAAAGTGAGAAATGCATCTTTTCAAAGATAGCACTTGAATTTTATACAAATCTATACTAGTATTAACATTTCTTATTCTTAGGATTTCAACAAGAAGAAATGTTAGCAATTTTAATTTTGTGATACAATTTAAATAAAAAAAAAATTAATGTTAAAATAAATGCAAACATTTTGCACTTTACAGTAAAAGGAAATTATAAACTACCTGCCACTTTCAGTGGTCCATCAAGGTCTATAGAGGTGTACTCTCTGCCATTTAATCTATTCACGATTAATCATAAGTTTAAACAAAATGGCAAGATAGCAAGAAAGTCATTATGGCTTATACATGGTACCTAGAGTTTTTATGGTTGTTAAACTGACTGATCTGATTAATACTTAACAATAGTAATTTATTTCAGTCTTATTACTAAAGGCATTAGACCAAGCCCTGAAAATGGTTTAGCTAATTTATAATTAACACTGTTGACAAATAAAAATGAATAATTAATATCCACATTAAACAGCCTGACTGATCTTTTTTCTTTTTTTTTTATCTTTTTGTGGTGCTTGCGTGAGGGTGCGTGTGAAAGTTCTTGTATGCGTGTGTATCTCCGAGGAGAAGGGAATGGAGGTTGGTGGCCGAAGCCATGTATGGGCTGAAACCCGGTGTGGAGCAAGCTCCCATTAAGGCCTAAAAGGCCGGGTTGAGGCGCCGAAGCACCTCGTGTATCTGGCCACCGAGGCAGCCAGAGTTAGGGGCGCAAGTGCCCCACGTTAGAGTGACCACTTCCCCAGCCAAAAACCAATCTTGGGGGGAAAAGCCTCAGCACGTCAAGTCTGAAAACTGGTCTCGACGCACCTAACCTTCCCAGCCAGATAGGCAGGCCAAAGGCAAAAAGCACCCCTCACCTCCACTCTTTTCGGACAGAGGACTTTCCGTCTACAAAAGTCATCGAGCAGAGTACTCACCTCCCCACCCCCATAAGGTTGACCCCCAAGTGACCTCGTCCAGCACGATCCTGACTGATCTTAACACTGTTATTTCTTAGATATTAAAATATCATGAAGGTTTTTGGTCCCTCTAATATTCTCAACCCTAAAGTTTCCAACCCTACCCCCACAAAAAAAAAAATTAGAAAACTTATGTTGAAATGTTTCTGATATCTCTTGTCATTTGTTAAATAATGTCTTCATGCCTGCACAGTATATTCAAGACATAGTCAAACCAAGATTTTAACAGTACCACCAATTTTCATTCGTAGCAGTTTTCATGCCTATTTTTCAGTCAAAGTATAAATGAGGAGGCTGAAATTTCTTTTCCATAAATCAAGGAATTTATTATCTCCCAAGTCTAAAGGACAAATGCTTGTCTTGACAATACACTTTATCTCACAGCCAGAGCATTGTTTCCACCCCATAAATTAACATTCTCCAAAAAAGGAAGCTTCTCCAGTATGATTCTGAAGATCATATATATGTTGCATATTTAAATGCTTCATGTTGAATTTCACTTTAAACTTGTTCAACAAACATTTAAATTTTAATCACTATTTCAAAAATGCTATAAGATTAAGATGTAGTATTTTCATTCATGTACAAACAGAAAGGTGTTGATGTCTTAAGATCTAATGCAATTCCTCTAAGATACTCTTCAGAACCAAATATTGGTAATAAAAATAGAGAAATATTTCTGAAACAGGTTTATTAATTACAATATCACTTTTAATAAATGATGGGTAATACCCAAACTAACCACCTAACTTCTACACATACATGCACATCTTAGGTGAAATACCATCATTCATCCATCCTTCCCACACCAAAACACACATTCTTTTACTTGTTTCTCTAACTGTTGTATTTCTACTTTTGCAAAATTATCTGTACAGACTTCTATAGGACTAAATTAAAACTTGTAAATTTAGTAATTGATGTACACTGATCTCTCAATCTTCAGTTTGCCAGTTTTTTCTGTGGCTCTAAATTAAAATTTATGCAAGAGGGAAAAGAAAACAAAAAAATTTGCTTTGTTTTAGAAAATTCACATGATTCAAAGCATACAACCAGACTATATGAGATTTTAAGTCCAGTAATACAATTAAATTCCAAATACCTGTTTATTGATCGTGCTTTAAATACATGCTAGTGCAAAACTGCCAGTGTCCCTACATGTAATTGATGAGTAGATTCTATAAATCAGATCTCTGGACCAATGGGGAGGTATTTTGAGAGGGGAGAGGGAAGAAATTGATTTCCTGAGAGAGTTTGGCCTCTACTTGCATCAGCTGCTAAATAGCGGATGTGGCAATGACAAATTCAAACTATGCAGAATCCATCTGACTGATTATACTTGGTCTGCAAACAAAAAATATTATTTCCATTTGCTTTCTTGTGGTTGCTGTAGACAGCATTTTAACCCTCCTCTCAACTCCACCGATCTCTAATTAATGAGTATATTCTGTAACTCTAATCTTTGTGAGGGGAGACGTTTACTTTTTATTATTTTTATAGAAAAATTAGGTGATAAGCTGATAGTAGGTATCATAGCAACTTCACAAGTTCAAACATCGGAATCCATGTGATGATGGTAGTTATCAAATGGAAAAGCAATCACCAGAAGCTTAAATCCTTACAGCATCAAAGCCATCTAAAAGATGAATATATTAGACAGGTAGCAAGCACTACACTGTTCCATTATTGTATTAATAACACAAGATTGCTTTACTGAATAAAACCCTTAAAAAAATAATATTTAGTTCTTTTCTCCCTAAAATTTTATTAAGAAATTAATTTTGTACTTTCATTCTTAACAAATTATAGCATCTGAACTATTTTCCAAATAAACACAATTAAAATAAACAAATAAAAGAATAACCCCAAACACTAAGGAAATTTATACTGGTATTTTACATGTGAGTACAAATAATTATAATTTGGGATATAAAATGGCACTAAATGGAACAAAGTAATCATTGATTGAACACAAAATTCTAAGAGAAGTATGATCGATTAATTAGTTTATTGTTGATATAAAAATATTTAAACACACACACACACACACATACACACACATACAGACAGACAGAAGAGGAAGAGAGAGAGAGAGAGAGATAACGTTAACTTATATTATATCTCAAATTTACTTACCATAACTCAACAACTGCTGAATCCATTCCTTATGGATAAGATTTTAATATGAATCATATTCATTTGAGTGTGATATCCTCATCTAAATACAGTGTAATCCAAAATTCCCTGGCAAACAAAGTAAAATCCACATACAATTCCCAGCAACACAGGTGCCTTCCTCATTGACACCTGGAAAATAAATTAGTTTGAAATGGTACTCAGAATTTACCTCTGGATTCACTTTAAATACCAAAATTACTATCCCTGCAGTACACTAACTCATTTACTCATTTCTAATATAATAATAATAATAATAATAATAATAATAATAATAATAATAATAATACCATTCTCTCAGTAGTATTTCTTCCTTTTGTTTCTGATCTTGACATGTCAAATTTGTTAGTTATTATTATTATTATCTAGTATATTTTTTTCATTTCATACATTAGTGGCAAGAAAATAGTTGAGGGAAAAAAAAGCAAATTATATTACAAAATATATGAAGTAATAGAGAATGTGTTTGTTCTTGTTTTTTTTCAATTATGTAAAATAGCTTAAGCCAAATCTAGCATAAAGTATCTTTAGGCAAAAACTAATGGTAGTGTGAAATGAAGTAAAATCATACTTCGTGCTAAATATTTTCCCAATGAAAAGAAAGGTTAAACCAGATATAAAATTCAAACTCCATCTGACCAACAACTCAAGGTAGAGAGCAGTCACAAAAATCTCAACCTGCATAAGAATTACTAACCACAAATACAGGAAGATCTGGGGAGGATTCCAACATGGAAAAGACAAAATTAAAAGGCTACAAAGTCCTGCAAATATTAAATATTTTTTCTCTTATTAAATACCATGTTTCTTTTTTAGTATCTTAATTATTGTCACAACAGATCCCCTCACACACACACACACACGGTGCAAATTTTGTTTGTTTACATATCCTCTCAGCAGGTACAATGCATTGAATGAAAAATTTCTTGCTCGTAATTGATTTTAGCAGCAAACTGGCAGGAATTACATATTCCAGTTATTCACCGGTTCACAAAATGAAATATTGAGTTCAAAGCGTTTATGATTCATTCTCATTCAGATTTTTATTGCCAAAGTGAAAGTACCATCCTATAACAACCTGTAGACAAAAATGTAATGCTGGCTGGCTTCCCAGCTGCTGCTGCTGCTCCCTCCACCAATGCTGTTCCCATCTCCTTACATGCAGATTGATTTAGGCTGAAATCATCTGGCTAGAGAAAATAGCTGTCATCCTGGTTTGTTTGCCACAAAATAATTAAGACACCTACCCACAACACCAAAGAGGAGTGTCATTACTAGGGAGGGGAAAGCTGCCACAACCCCAACTATCAAAACACTTAGACAAAGTCAAGAATATGGGCTACAGTTGGGGGGTTCCTCACCCTAGGGAACCCCCTTATAAATGTTTGCACAGTATGCCCTTGTGTTTGGCTAGCTACCATCCTTCTAGTCTGAGAAGGGGGAGGAGGAAAATAACTAGGCAGTGTCAGCAGAGCCAGTGATTTTGTAGCTGTATCTAAGTTAAGCTGCTTAAAGAATTCAGGAAGCATTCCAACACTGAGAAAATATTAAAACAAATGTAGAATAACAATTCTCCAGGACCAACAAATCCATCAAGTGCTATATATTTGTAAGGCAAAGCAAAAATCGTAGGCTGGATTTCTATTCCAAAGCATTAAAACAGGTTAAAAATTCTTACAATAATTTAAAAAAAAAAAACATTTTTATTGCACTTTAAAACAAAATTCTCGTAAAATAAGGATGGGATCTTCAAATATTTGTCTTTAAAGCCAATATGCATGCAAATTTTAGAAAACCTTCCCATAATGCAACACTATGAAATCTCATGATTACCTATGAGTGATTAGTAAAATGTCTGCCAAGCCTCAAAAGTAGATCCAAAGCTAATTCTTTTGTTGTTGTACTTTTTTTTTTTTTTTTGGCTAAAGTTTTAGCACAATTTATTTCTGGAATTTTCATTTTTCCTTAGAGTGTTTTATTTCATGTGCCATATTTATTTTAGAGCTAAACATATGTAAATCATCCACAATGATCAAACCTATGGCGAGTTTTTGTAGCACTGCATTGTGGGAAAACTCAAACATTATGGCAGTTAAAAGAAAGATTCAGATTGTGTATGCAACCAACTTAAATGCCATGATTCACAACAATGTGGCTAATGTAGCTCATCTGGGAACACTATACCTGAAAATTTTCAATTCATAATACTGCTCTGCTACTTGCACTGTGTCAATTTTTTTAATGTGGAACGTATGATGAAACAATATACTGTAAAATGTTTCCATACCATTGCTTCCATGAAGCTAGTTAAATAGAACCAAAGCTTAAGAAAGTCAATGGTGACAGAACTCTTCAAGAAATAATAAGCATATGAAAACTAAAAATTGTTTAGAACTTTTGTAACACCCTAAGAAAATTAATTTCCTGCTTCTAGAATATATTTCACTCTAATTTATATACTAATGTGGTTTTTTTGTTTTGTTTTTTTTAAGAAAAGGAGGATACAAATAAATAAATTTTTTTTTTTAAATTATAAAGTTGTTTTCATATATGATGTCTTCCAATACACTCTACTTGCAAGGACATGCAAGTAGCACAAATTTGGCCACAGCAGCATGGACCTAAGAAGTATGAGCTTTAGACTAAAAACCAAACAAATATGAGAACAAATGGTCTATAGAAACTTCCTTAACCTTATTTATTCCAAGCCTTTATTTTACACATACATTTTATTCCTATCACTTGTGTTTTGAGTATGCATAATTCCCCCCCACCTTTTTTTATCAGATTTTATTAAGTACTAAGAAGTCGCATTAATCTCTATGCAAAAGCATAAGTTAATAAATTTTTATTCAGAAAATTATCAACAGATAATATAAAAAAACAAACAAACAAGAAAGCAATTAACATAAAAATATTTAAAAAAAAAACAAAAAACACATACAAACTCATTCATTTTCAACTATAATATGGAAACCTCCAGAATAAAAAGACTACAATGCAAAGCTTCCTCAGTTTATTATATTAACTTGACCTTTCTGTAGCACATGGCAGTTGTTATCCTTTCATTGTTTGGAAGTTTCTTTTTTATGCAGGTTCATATACTTGCCTCTCAATGACTGCAGATTTTGAGATTTACTGGATGTTGGTGGCATAACTAAAGTATTTGGTAAGAAAATACCAAGGAAATCGAAAAAAAATTCTCCAAGATTTTTGTTATCAATGCAACCATCCATCACTGTCAGTGAAATCAAGTCCATCCTGAGGAAGGCAATAGGAAAAGTTTTCAAAAATAGTAATAAAAGCTAAGAATTAAAAAATGCATGTCAAATACCATTACTTTTGTTTTATATCAATACATCTAAGTTTTTCTTTTTTAATATTCATCTTCTACTCACTTTTGAAAATTTTCAAAATAAATTCTAACTGTATTTTGAAAGGTTCCAAAACACTGTTAACCTCATACCTTTTTCTTGATGGTTGCCTAAAAACAAAGTAAAAGTAAACATCAGCATACCTTTATTTTGTTTTTTAAAAGTATTAATAATAAGTAATAATAATTGGCATTAACCCTATTACACACACATATATATATATATATATACTGAAGAGTAAAGCTTTCATAAATATCCTTATATGTAGGTGTTACCAATACTGACTGCTGCAATTACAAATAAGAGGTTTCTCATAAATTACTTTATTAAAAATTTGGAAACAGATTTTAAGCATTAATTAAAAGAAAAGTACTGCTAAATAGTTTCCTAAAATCCAGCTCTAATTAACAAAGGATGTCCCCACAAGTTTTCTAATGCACAGAAGGATGTAGCACAGATCATGCAACTTAAAAGTGTTTAGCAAACTGTACCTGCTGCTGCTGGTAAATCTCGTTCTTCTGTCCTGCTGAAACTGCTAGCCAAAATTTTCAAATGGCTATCAAAATATCAGCAACTGCAAACTGTTACATAAAGGGGGTGTCTGTTTTATATTATTGCCAGCATTTTTGTATGTGTGTGCTACTATTGAAATTAATAGAGAAGAGTTATTTCCATGCTACTGCATTCAACTCTTTAACGAAAGGTGAGTGTAGGCAGGTTTACAGGGCTGATGTTGGATTAAAAACTGTAAAAAAAAAAAATGATAAAGACTAAATTGCGAAATACTAGATTCTAGGATGAATAATTATTAAACATTTCTTGTTTATGACAATGTTTGGTTATTTATTAACTCTAACGAAATATAATGACGATTCACTAATTGCACTGTAATGTCAGAATATTATATAAATAATAGTGTTTTAACCTCCTGAAGATGTGCAGAATTAATCCAATAGTTCGTCTAGTGGCCTTTACCGAAAGAATTAATAATTTTAACTGAAGACATTAGTTTTCATGTTTACATTGGCAGAGTCCACGATCGATCATTTTGATGTCTGTATTTTCTCTAAATCAAAATTTGCTTTTCAGATAAAAAAAACAACACAAACTTACGTTTAAATATTTTTAAAAATTAAATAATAATAATAAAATTAGAAGATTAATATCCCCAGTGACAGGGCTGGTGTGAGGTGTTAGGCCATCCCAGGAATGTTACTTTGTTTTGATCGCTAGTGAAATATATAGCAAATTTCTGAACAGAGTATTTCAAGTTATTGAAATGACTCGGATGATAGCAAAAGATACACACACAAAACACACATCACATGGAGCTGTGTTTTCTTGTCTTCAAAATGGTACGGTTATGAAAATTATTGTATTGCAATTTCATGCTCAGCAAAATGATTGTCAGTCCAACCAAAATTTCCCGACACACTGATAATTGAAGATAAATTTTAATTAATTTTAACTTCAAAAGTTTTATTCATCTGAAGCAAACATGTTGGATAAAGTAAAAAGCATTTAAAATGCGACTGCTACCATTAAGAGCAAAATCATTTTTTTAAAGTACTTCAGAACTCTTATAATGGTGCCATATTTGATTTTTACCCGGCTAGAAAGAGTAATGTTCATCAAGTATTTCAAGTCCATCGATGTCATTTCCATCTGAGCTTACCACTAAAAGCAATGTTTCAAGAGGTTACCGTGCAGTGACCATAATAGGAAAATAATTTGCTTGTATAACATAAGCCATGTAGCCGCACAAGAAACCAGCACAAGCCTAGTTCTGAATAGTGTATTTAGGTGATAACATTACAATGAGTGAAACACAACTTTGGTTTACTTGTTAAAGAGATTAATTGTCCTACACGTTCCAACACCTGTGGTGAATGCCAAGTGTAAAATGTGCTAATCTGCTGCTGCAGTAGGTAAGTGTTGCTATAAAATGTTTCAAAGGTAGACATCTGCTGAGTATCACTCATTAGCCTGTGCCAACATTTTGGAGTATATCAGTTTACACTTAGTAAACAAATACAAGCAAAGATGGTAAACAAATAAAAAAAATAAAAATAAAATGGCTCAGGATAAAGACACATACAATGTGGTACCATGGAGAAAAACAGCCATAAATAGAAAAAAAAAATCTATTTATCATACTAAAACAAAAATCAAAGCTTAGAAACTTCTGTTAACAATCCCTAGAGTTAGTGCACAAAACAATAAATAGGAGGGAAGCTATGTTAAAAGCTACTTAAAATTATGAAAAATGTCAGTACATACATTTAAATATGCATTAAAACTACATTACTTAGGACTTATAATCAGATGTAGGCTCAACCTTTTCTGTTAAGATTTGTGTTTACTGCAATTATGATGTTCAATAATGGTCAAATCCATCTTTTATATAAATATTTTTCATATACTGTATACGTGCGCACACACACACACACACACACATATATACACAGTGATTAAAGTGGAAGGCTGGAGCTAAGACACAAAAGCCCCGCATCTAATGTAATGACATGTAAGCAAGCAGCTGGTATGGTGACCCAGATGATGATAATCCAGAAGAGTACATGTCATTTGCCTAAATTGAATCACCAAACACTGCCTCTTCATCCCTGAAAATTGCTTCTGTTTAATTGTGGAAGTGAGGTGACCTCATCACTTAAGAGTACTTCCCACCTAACTGCTGCTGGCGCATCAGTATTACCATACATGCTGATCTACTGTAAAAAATGTGTGTGTGTGTGTGTGTGTAAGGTTATCAAGTATCTAAGTGGAAATAGTAATAAATGCTAAAATTTGTTTCTCTGGTTACCGAATGAACATGTGATACCATATCTTTGTATAAATTATTCTAATAAAACCTAGCTAAGCCCACAGGAAGATTCAGTATTGCAAAGTAATCCTTTTAGTCAGCATACTGCCTTGCAATGCTTTACCAAATCCGACAGCATCAGATTTTTTCAAGAATGGATTTCAAGGACACTCCCTTTTTCTCTTTTCCTTTTTGTAAAAACAAGGCTTTACGCAAGTTTTAAAACCTCCTGCTCTCTAACTTTTTATATTTATAATAAAAGATGAACTGTCTTTATAAAAAGAAACAAATAGTTTACAGTATTAATTGGGTAGAAAAATATTTTTCAGATCCAGAGGCCTTGTATAAGCCTGTGAGGCTTATATTACCTCTCAACTCCTTTACAGTGCTAAATGTTCATGTGTCAGTAATACTTACTTTATTTTTAGTTATGTTGTTTACTACTGTATTCTCAAAGGGGAGAGAAATTGAATTCATTTATTCAATTGTTGAAATAAAAATATGATAGGTTAATATTATTATTATTATTATTATGGTAATGTATCTGCTTTCTTAGGAAGTCCCATGAGCTTTTTTTAAAAAAATGTTTTGCCCACTAGCTTCTGGTCCTCTTCCAGTTTAGTAGCCCCTCCCAACATCTACCTCAAAATAACCTGAAACCTAAACATTTCTCTGCAGAACCTCTGCTGATTTCAGAAAATAACCTGCTGTAGGTCAATGAAAATTATTAGGGTCTCCCTTCCCACTCCCATTTTCTTTGTCAATAAAATACATACCTTCATTAATATTATCTGAGACCCAGGACACTATTTCTCTCCAGTGTCAAACAAGTTGATCCATGGCTGCTGTAGCAGGTCTCTGGTTATTATCATCACCATACATCCAGGATAAGAGAGCCCAGGACAAATCTGGGCAAAACACCAGCAATGGGCTTTCTCACAATTGCAATGGAAAGTTCAACTACTGTTGATATCTTTATCTTATTCCATTTCTGCTTGATATAGTGTCAACAAATGTGTTTAAAAAAGTTTTTTGATGCAGTTTCATGATTTTAAATATCCATCAAGATACATCCGAGCATTATCTGATTCAAGAAAACGTTTATTAGTTCATAATTTTTTTTAAACACTCTTGACAATATGACACAACAAGAAAATCATTGTTTCTTCAAAGTTAATTGCAGCAATAAAGCCTTTAAATTTAGAAACCATAAATTAAATGTCATACCTGCTACTGAAGGCTAGGTGCATTTATAATCATTATTCTGTTGTCGTTCTCCTCAAAAAAGACGGTGAAATTAGACTAAAAAAAGCCTCCTAGTAATCTAAGATAAGGCTTTTTTCTAGAAATTATCGTAAGCACCAGAAGACAAAAAAAAAAAAAAGAAGTATATATGGCATTTTTATCTTCGTGTTTTGTCATATAATTTTTGCTAATATATTGCCAACAGTCTCTTTCAACTTGTCAGGAAGTCAAGTTAAATTCCAGAAACTACCTTAAATGTTTCTGCATACTAGGTGAGAACCCTGCTGAGACAGCGATATAGTTTTTCCTGATTCCAAATGCTAATTCTTTACCCAATGGTAGCGCAGTAGTCTGCTATGGCTGAAAGCTTGAGTTCAAATACCAGTTTGGACTGGCCCAGTTTGGTACTCATACATCCCTGGCATGGTTTCTTCTCACTGATTCTTACACCAGCCAGCCAGGTGGGTTTTCTCTGGGTTCACTAGTTTCCTCCCACATCCGAAAAAATTAAAGGATTCTAAATAGGGATCTACTGTGATAGATATGCGGCTAACCTCCACAACCTGTTTCCCTATGCTCAGTTTAGAAAACTGAAACCGAGAGGGTTTCTTCCTCTGGTGGATGGATGCCTTATGAGCCAATGTTGACATTTCAGGTTCAGAAAAGTAAATTTTATTTCAGTTCTTTTATTTTTTTAAAATTCCAGCGCCATCTTAAAATCAACAAGCTGCGCAAGACCAAGCGAGCTCCAAACACGGTACTGGTTTGAGATCCAGGACTTATAATTCTGTTCAGCATTTTTAAAAAGAATATCTATTTTTTTTCCAAATCCAATCAGTGTTGCTGAAATGAATTAAATGGATTAAGATTTGCTTCTTTGATGACTTTATAAAAAGATCTTTATGAAAGGAATGCAACAGAAATTCCTTCGCATATTTTTATAGATGTAATATAATATCAAAAAGAAAGATTTTATTCATCCATCCAGCAGTCAAGCATTTATGCAAGAATTTATTCTTTACCAAAAATTGGGGCGGGGTTAGGGAGGGGGAGGGAGAGGAAGCCATGAATGAATTACTTGGTAAAAAAAAAAAAAAAAAAAAAGGAATTTAAAATTAAGCAAGGAAGCTTTTAACGCAGCAGCAAAGAGAAGTCTTACAGGCTACTACAGCAGGCTTTCTTCTTGCTCGTGGCCATACTCCGGTTCTTCTCAGTTTTTCTGGGCCGGCCCGTTCGCACAGGTCTTCTTCGTGTGCTCAGATTTCCACCCACACACCAGAGGCCATCGTTTCTGCACGTCTGACTGGCTGGTGGTGGTGTCCTCGCTCCCAAACACCTGGGTTAGCGTTTGTAGGGTTCTCCAGGGGTGGGGGGAGGTCACAGCGTCAAACGGTTTGCATAAAAACCAAGGAACAAGCCGTGTAAATGTGCCCAACAACTCCCTACTGATCCTGCTGTTGTTGTCATTGTGTCGGTCAGACCTGACAGAGAAGGTCACAAAGGCTCAGATCTAACAGCTGCATCTGGGGCCCCCAAACCAGTGAACACGGGCCACCAATTAACGAAGGTGCAGGGGTGGGAGAAACGAATAGAAGTTCTCTCTCGTTTTAAATAAGTGCCACATTGTGCCTGTTTAAGAGGACTATCTTCGAAAAAGATGTCAACAATAAGAGAAAATAAAAAACAAAAATTTATTGATACTTGTGTGGGTGGGCATAGTATATGCATACACTTCCTGGATAAAAAATTGGAAACCCATAATATCCATGGAGGACTCCCAAAATCAATGCGTTAACTATACTACTCAAAATTTGCTACCATGAATTATACATTTAGTACTAGTAGAATTTACTTCTGGTCCCTAAATGCTCTTTGGGGCTTTCATCCAAGTGAATGAATTTCTTCCAGTGCATCAAAGTTTGAGATGCTTGTGAATAATCCATCCCTAAACCCTGATTTTAACATAAATGTTAATGTGCTGCAATACTAAGTACTGCGAAAATGGTATTTTTAACTGTGACATAGATGACATTTGATGGCCACAGGACTTGCCAGAAAGATTGATATGCTAGAGACTGGAGCAAATCAACATCACGCAGCAAATTAACTTAGCATAAGCGAGGATATCATTTCTAGCACTGGGACTTGGCATAGAACTCTTAGTATTGCTGCTAGTCAACATGGCGGAGGCTGAACCAAATCAACCATTTATCACCAAAATTGATTTTGCAAGAAAAAACCAATGACTCGACACAAACTGTATGTAGCCAAACCTCTATCCACAAACCCATTAATCATGAGCCAGCCAAAACAGGGTGCAGTGGGCTGTATGAGGTCTGTCGAAAAAGTATCCAACTTTATTTTTTCCTGTTGGGAATAATGACATTAGGGAGGCAAAAGTGTGCATAGTAGAGCTGCATGCCTTCATGCGCATGCGTGGTTTTTGGCGGGCTTGCTGGATGCGTCAGTCGCTGTCGGGCAGCCATCGTGTGCAGTGCTGTACTACTTACTTGTCGCATTTTCATTTCGCCTGTGATGATGGAACGTGTGGAGTAATGATTTTGCATCAAGTTTTTCCAAAAGCTTGGAGATACCCAAGCGGAAACAATTCGCAAAATTCAACAGGTGACAATGCCATGGGTGTTACCCAAATAAAAGAATGGTACAACAGGTTCAAATATGGCCGCACATCAGTGGAGAGTGACCAACATTCCTGGAGGCCGTCAATAAGTCGCAATGCAGTTGTTATCGAGAAAGAGCAGACCCTGATAATGGAAGATTGTCGTTTGACAGTGCAGGAAATTGGTGACAAGGTTGGGATCAGTAAAGATTCTGCACATGCAATTTTAAAGGAGGATTTGGGCTTGCGCTGTGCCCAAGCTGCTTTCTCAGAAACAACAACAACTTCGTCTTGAGGTTGCAAAGGACCTGCTGGATACTGCCAACAGGGATCCTGAGTTCGAGAATACCGTGATAACTGGAGATGAGAGGTGGGTGTATGGGTACGACCCAGAAACCAAAGCTCAGTCATCACAGTGGAAGCACCCAACGTCACCAAGGCCCGAAAAAGCACATCAGGTCCAGAGCAAAATCAAGGTGATGCTAACTGTTTTCTTCAACTACCGAGGCGTTGTGCATCATGAATACACACCAGAAGGACAAACAGTTACAAAGAAGTACTATCAAGAAGTCCTCCTACGTCTTCGTGATGCAGTTCAGCACAAGAGACCGGATTTGTGGGCTTCGCAAAACTGGCAGCTGCATCATGACAATGCCCTGGCTCATTCGTTGCAGCTTATCCAAGGTTTCTTGGCAAAGAATGGCATTTCGCTCATTCACCAGGCTCCCTACTCTCCAGACATGGCTCCTTCTGACTGCTGGTTGTTCCAAAAAATGAAGATGCCACTGAAAGGCTCCCTCTTTGAGAGCCAAGAGGACATTGTGCGGAATGTAACGGCAGAGCTGAGAGTCATTACGGAAGAAGCATTCCAGACGTGTTTCGAACAGTGGAAGGATCGCTGGGCTAAGTGTGTGGAGGCACAAGGGGCCCACTTCGAAGGGGATTAGCAATTGAACCCCACCAAGTGCGTAATATTTTTTTCTCAGCCTAAGGTCGGATACTTTTTTGACAGACCTTGTATACTATGTAGAGTGTATCAAGAGAGAATAGACAGCTGTGCTTTTCATAGCTGAGTCGAGGTGCAGTCTCAACTTTGTGATCAACATGTCAGAGTGTGAAGGTTGAGGCAAAGGTTTCATGGTGCCAACACTGCTAACCAAAACCACTTGGAGGAGCCTGTGTTAGGAGGGATTAACTACGATGGTAAGACTGACCTGAATTTTTTCCTGAATGGCACCACAACAGGTTTAAAGTGCTGGGATGAAGTCAAAAAACCACTGCTGCTGGGAATAACTACATTCCCATGGATGGATAATGCCCACCCACATCATGCCCAGACTGCTGTGTTAAAGGATCATTCTGTTCTTTGATGGATAAACAGTCCATGCTCTCTTTAACAAGGATGTCCTTAGTTGTCTCATTAATGTCATGCAATGAGAACTCAATGATAGTTCACAATGCACAAGTGGACTCTTCAATGCAACAATGCACCATGCCATGTATCACTTTACATCTATGAATTTCAAACCAATCATGGGGTTACATTATTCTCCCACCCTTCATGCTCACTGGACCTTACACCTTGTAACTTCACCTTGTTTCCCAGCATGAAAGGCATTCTGAAAGGCTACTGTTTCAATAACAGATGTTCTCCAGTCAGCTGCAACCAATACATTGAAGGGAGTTACCAAGATTAGCCTATGAGTCAGGGTTTCAAGCTCTTTACAGTTGTTGAGAAAAGTGTATCAGAAGTCATGGGGATTATATCAAAGGGGGTAATAATGAAAAACTAATTTCTGTGCATAGTTTGCTCTTACAAGGGCCAATCCTGCAAACTTTCAATGGGTCCTCATTCTTTGATTCAAAATACTAACAGTACATATCTTTCATCCTACTTATCATCAAAACCAGGAAAGGATGTGGGTCCAACTTTGAAAGAGATGGTACAGTTGGGCCTCGAATGATGAGTCTTGATAGTAAACACAATGAAACCAACTAGGAAATCAAAGGTCATTCTGTGCCCTGATATCACACAGCATGAACGATATTGCAGCAAATATCTTCCAAATAAAGGAATCACAAATGAAATAAAATGCTTTGTGCAGAGAAACAGGCATTCAACAGTAAAGCAACAGGGAGTAGGTAAACAATAGGCCCAGAACATCCATTTTAACTATAACAGTGTATGGCATCACATTTAATAGCTGTATCTTCATTCGTAAACCACTTAGTGATATAAAGTTCACTGGGACAGAACTATTGACCAAATGGTAATGTATTAGACATGTCATACTTTTAGTACAGATGAGAGGGTAGATCCCTTGGGCCCTTCCTGTGTCATATCTAGTGTGCAAGTTGCTGAAAGCATGTAATTATTTTTTAAACATTTTCATGGTGCAGACTAAATCCAATGGTTCCATCCCTTCATGCTCCATTTCTATCCTAAAAATAACATATAGCAGGCCTCCATCTTTCTCGGCCATCAGTATCATGAACTCTCAACGACATTACAAATCTGTCAGTTTGGCCAGCACTGATCATATTCCACTACCCTCATCTCTACCTGACTTGAAAATAAAATCATTGGATCAGCTAGTTCAAAACTTACAAAATAAGTGTGTGAATGTGTTAGCACACTATGCACAGTTGGCGAAGATTTTACTAGATATTAATGGTACAGAGTTAAATTATGAATTTTTGTTCTTTTTCATTCTACTGTAATAATTTCCACACCTCTCTCTCTCCCCCTTCGGTATTGAAGTCATCTCTCTCTCCCTCTCTCTCTCTCTCAATCTTTGGGTGGTTAATAGTTTACAAGATACCCATTTTGGTGAAAGCTATTTCTAAAATCCTTGAGTAAGTGAACATACATTTCACTAAGTATTTACTTTATAGTTTTTAGCTTTATTAGTAAGAAATGTCTCTTTTGGGGTGGGGGTGGGAGTGTTTATTTTAAAACTCACGTGTAATACACACAAACTGTTTAAAAACATGCAGGAAATAATCCGGCGATAACATAGTAGTTCAACATAATTTTATATAGCGCAGACCAGGACCCGTCAAGGAAAATGAGCCCCGCACTACGCCAACTCGCCACCGGGGCTGTCACATGCAGCCTCGATGCAAAAACACCTAACCCTTCCACAAAAGCAAATGTAAAATATTTTTTTTCAAATTCAGAAAGAAAATAAAAAATTCCCCAACCCCCTAAAAGGTAACCATCTACAAGCAACATTAAAAGATCAAAAGATTCTCCATCACCCAGTCTATAAATAAGTTCTCCTTTCCATCACAATTATAAAGTCAAATAACCCTGGAGTCATGTGCATAAAATTGAGCTTGGAGTAAAGTAGCAAGTATAAAATGCTATATAACTACTTCCCTCCAACAACTTGCCTTTCTTTTTTTTAATTCCACTGAACTTCTGATCCTCGAGTTATCGAATATCAAAATGATAAAAAAAATATTCTCCAAATAAAAATTTTTTTCTTCCTATTCTTTTAAATTTTAGTTTCAACATAAACTTCCCTGTGATCCTAACAAGATCTGATCTGCTAAGAAGCCTAATCCTTTGAGAAGTCTAACTCAATAGCACATTTGAGAACACATCAAATAGAGAAGAGTTATTAAACCCTGGCCTTTGGCTAGCAGCCTGATCTGCCTATACAGATAAGATCCCATCTCAATTATAATAATTAACCTGAGAGACATCAAGGACCCAGAACTCAAGAAATTAGACCTTTCATCTCAACTTCCCTTTCTCCAGCAAAAGATTCAGATTTTTTTCTTCCTTTTCCTAATATAATTTTGATGACCAGTTTTATTTTCCATATATAAGTAGTTATGGTTAAAAAGCAACATTCATTGCACTCATCTAGATCTACTGCAGATAATGTCTACTATAACATAACATACAAACTAAAGTTCTTAAAGTTGCTTCCGTTTTAAATATTGGAGAAATCTCACCAAAAGCAGCTAACACATAAATATGGTTCACACAGTTTACTAGTAGACTCTATAAGGGCAATCACGTGCTCACTGCCTTAGATGTGCTACGGTAGTTAAACAACAGTGTTGTGACTGTCAGAAGTAAGAAATATGACGAGCATAACGTTTTCTACCATACAGGTGCAAAAGAAAATTTCGGGATATAGCCAAAACCATAAATTAAGTAAACAAAAGCTAGCACTGTAATGCAAAGTACTGTCTGTATTTTAGTTATGCCTGATTCATCTTATCCTTTATGGCACCAATTTAAAACTAAATCAAAATTGTGTCATCATCCATTCTTCCTGCATATGTAAAACCGACACACACACACACACACACACACAGCAACTAGTGACCCGGTAGTTAGGCTCTATTGGACTACCAATGCTAAGTGTCTGCCTTTTATCCTCAGTTGGCTTGGTTTGGCATACCCCCCCCTGCGTCATGGTTTCTTTTCACTCTTCATCACCAGCAAGTCCTACAAGTTTCCTCCGACATCTAACAACAAAAACCTGTAAGTAAGGATTTCTCTGCCATAGTCAGAAGTGTGTGGCATATGGTAGGTTGGTAGTAACATTCTCTAGCGGAACCATGCCACCACACTTCCCTAACCAAAACTGTCTTCCTTGTGAACATTGGTGTACGACCCAACTCACAAACTACTAAGATTTTTATTAAATTCATTAAATCCTACACTGGGTCATTTTAGTAGTCTCCACAGCAGTGAAAACAAATAAATAAATACATTTTCATCCCTGACATATTTAACAGAAAAAAAAAAAAACAAAACAATGTACCTCACGGTAATAATCTTAAAAACCCATCAGGAATTATATAGGTTTTACTTTTGTTGCATTCATAACTACAGCGTACAATATCATTAGAGTCCAAAGGCGTGTTTCATTCAGGAAGCCACAACGATATAGACTATCTAAATAGTTTAAATTTTTAATAATCATTTATGGGAATACCTTAGCAAAGTGATTGTCTCTTGCTGTTGTGTGAATAGAATGAAATATTTTCTTCAGGTAGACCAGCTGCTGCATTACCTTTGTACCTATCAAGAACCAAGAGAGTCATTTCATCTCAAACTTTTGTAAGCAATCAGATCTCAGGCTTGAATACATTAACAAAGAGTATGGTAAAAAGATTTTTTTGTGGTGGCAGCCAACAAAATTTTTCAAATTCCGATTTTCGCAAAACAAAACCAGCCAAACAAATAGAAACTATACTTTACAGAGCAGTTCACACACACGATAGTTATAGTTATACCTAATGACCGAAACAGACAAAATCAAGGTAGTTTTTTCAAAAAAAATATGTAAGCCAGAAGAACATTAATTTACAATCCATTTTTGTGCTCATATAAGTGAAAGAAAATTGTACTTAATGAAACTAGCAATACTGTCTTGTAAAGAACTTATTATCCCTTAAGTTAGTTTTGATGGGTTAATGGATTACTGTCATTCAATAAAAGTTCATATCCAAAACAACTGATGTTTTGCTCATTAAATTAAAATAATTGCAATGTTATAATTAAATTCTATCCTAAGGCTTTATCACAACATTGTGTGCAATATAACAATGTTTTATGCTCGGAAAGTAATGTTTAAATTTCAAAGAAGTCATTCACTCACTTCCTGCTATGTCACTCAATTATTTAAAGTTATAGTACTGCTTGATTCATTAGCTCCTTCCTAATACTATGCCGTCCTTTTGTTAACACCTGTTAAAATGAACAAAAATTAGCATTGGCAATATTGGATACACAGGAATCAAATATCTTATCAGCTAGAGGTAGGTAGTGAACATTTTCCAAAAATCACAAATTAATTACTAGAATGATGCTGTGCAATCAGAGCTTTTGTTCACAATTTGCTATTTAAATCCATGCTGCTGTAACTACGTAAGATAAATAATCTCATAAGACAATATCTTGCCCTTTTTCTTGGTTTACTTATTCTGATTTTTCATCTAGCTACTGGGAAGAGACTGATAAGGAATCTGTCTTTTTTTAAGGCAGAAGGGCTGAGTTGGTATCAGGGGTTCTCTTTTTCTCTTAACTGTAATCCATACTTTGTACTAGGTATGCATTTAGTAAAGCAGACTGAGTTGGTATGGGGGGGGGGATCCCCAGTCTTATGGAGTTGAATCTCCACCACTTGGTAAAAGAAGTGTGTACCTTAACTTAGGGAATTCTGATACACCAACATACAATGAGTGTAAAAACAGCTTGCATAATTTCAATGCATTATCATGTCATCAGATGCAATGTTTATCATTAAATCATAATTACAAATCAAGTTCAAACTTATATAATTATTAACACTAAAAGCACCATAATGAATCCTTTTTTAAAATTCCTTCTAGAGTTGCATCATAATATCAAACTGTCTGTTATTATCCTTTTTTTGTTGTTGTTAGATTTTTCTTCTTGTTAGGGGCTGGTTTTTTTTTTTTTTTTTTAAAAATCAAATCTTTAAAGCTGCTTCACTGAAAAATTGTATCACCACAAGATTATGGCTGACTAACAACTTAGTTCAAAGGCAAACAGAATCAATAAACAAAGATGATGAGAATTTAATACAATGTCAGATAACTGATGTGCCCATCTCTTTTATAAGGATCACAAAGTTACTTCTGATGAAATTCATTGTGTGAATTATCAATCTAGCAACTAACTTTAAACAGGTTTCTAATTTTTAAATCATTTTGATACCAATGATAAGTTTGCTTTATGTGCATTTATTTTTTAAGCTATTATTCTTTCATCTAAAATATATATATAACATTTTGATACAGAAACAACCTTCGTGTACTATGAATGCATAAAACCAGAACACTCAAGAATTATATACACACAGGAAATTTAACCCATGATACAAAAGATACCCATGTATTTAAAATGTGCAAGTGTAGGACTGATCCCTAAATAAACTAGATTTGACAAGTATGCTATTGAAATCTAAAGATTATGGAGCATGTTCATTGTATCTGAAACTACTCTATTGTTGATATATGGTAAGGTAAATAATATAGAGGAAACTAAAAAGACAATTAACATAACCTTGTGACCAAACAATTATCTCAGCATTTTAAAATCTTTAACATACCAGGTATACCTTTACTATGAATAGCCACATATAAAAGAACAGACAAAAAGTAGGAAAGCACATGAAATCATAGTATGATGCTACTGGCACATATTAAATTCTTTTTCAAGTTTGTGCTAATATAACTATCAGAAATATATCATATGTTATACTCACAGTGGTTCCAACACATGCCAAACCATAATAATGCATATAAAACAAATTGACCTCTTCCTCTGGTTTATTATTGTACAACAATCTGTGGATTTCTCCCCTGACTGAAGGGTTTGGGTTCTAAAACCAGTGAACCATGAAGGCAATAGGAGCCCATCATTACCCACCCTGCCACTGCTGAGTGAATAAGCTTGCCACATGTTTGTGTAAATCTAGTGTGGTTCAAAAATAGCATCTGGTGCCAATAACAGGTGACCACTGACCTCTTAAATTTGGTCAGTTCTTTCAGATCACGTTTCCCTTGGAGGCTGGTCAAAGACCAGGCCAGTTGTATTATGTACCTGGAGAAGACAGCACTTTAATGGAAGCAGTGAAGCAGCCTGCTGGATGGATAGATAGATGCCAGTGTGGCCAGCCTGGCAGAAACAAGGCCAATGCCATTATATGGTCAGTACAAAAGACCTAGCCAGACTAGTGTTCCAAAATACATAATTCTTTTAACAGTCTTAGGCTCTCCTCTCCCATCACAGGCAGAAAAAAATAAGGGCAAATGTCTTAAACAAATTGCAAGAGGGAGAGCTGGTGGTAACACTAATTCTCACTGCAGGAGATGGGCTCTATTCTATGTAAACAGAATAAACAACTAGAGGATATCTGATAACCATTAATCACATTCTAAACCATCTTTTTTCCCCCCTGCACTACAAAGGTTACAAATTAATCCACCTAATTAAGAATTAAGCCAATCAAAGTAGTGTCAGTGGATTAAAGCTACCATGTACAAAGTTTAATGTTTTTGATTAAAAATCAAAAAAAAGTATTCTTACAAAGCAATGAAAGACAGCCAGCAGGATTACAGAAATAAATTATCAAATTATCATAAATACATTTACTGATCTTGACTGCATGTATTTTCACAGGTAACATGTACTTCCAGTCCTGCTGGGAATATCTGAATGACACTATTTGCTTTACCTGTGGTTTAAAGTGACAGCTTCAATCAGCAATGGCAAATATGAGGTGAGCAATAGACAAGTTTATTCTCATATTTATCTTTATCTAGTAAACTAGCCTAAATATTTTTTTTTTAATCAATTGCAGCTAGAAGAAAGAAAGAAATGTTTTATTAAGAACCTTCTGGTTTATTATAGGTGATTTCAACTAAAATAGTTGTACCAGGTATGACCAGTGCCAAAATTACCTGCCTACATGCACAATAAAGATAGTTGTTGTTGTCCAATACATGAAGGAAATCAACTGCCAGGCCTTTGGACAAAAAATAGAGCTTCTGTCTAGCAAAAACCATTTGGAAAAATCTGCAGTCTGGTTTCAAAATCCAGACACCAGCATGTTTCCAAAAGGTTTATTATGTTAGCTGAAACCTGACACTCCATGAAGTCGATTATAAATTCTTGCAGTTGCAAAAGAAAAAGTCATCCTGTTCAATAAAGTTAGCAAAGAAGAGCAAATCCTATTTGAACTGATTTCACATCACAGAGATCCCATTTTTGAATGGCAGGAATAATTTTTACGTCATTTATTTCAACGGAGAGAGAGAGAGAGACACATACACAAATACGCTAACATACAAAACATTGAGAAATAAAATGTCCAAGACATGCCTCATTCAGAAGCTCATGGACTATTCTCCAACACACCTCACAGAAAGAAATCTGGTGGTGTTCGTGAGATCTGAAGAGTTTAATTGTGCCATCTCATTCATCTCCCAGTAAAGTGTTCATCCAAAAGTTTTCAAATTTTTTCCACCACACACACAAAACCTGTGACATCAGGTATATGTTGCTGCACTGAACACTTCTGTTGGTGTAAGCCACAATATAAGCTGCCTACCATCCATGATATTCCTGTGAAAAACGTGCTGCTTCATATCACTTTTGTTGTCAGGTGCTCCAATACCTGCACAGATGCTGATGGTGGGTGTTTTGAAATACCTAATGTAGTGTATCATATTTGAGATGATGTATAAAGAAAAAATTCCATCTAAACAAAAACTTTAGCAAAGCTAACATAAATTTAGCAACAGATGGAATAGTACAAAAAAAATAGAAGTGGTTGAAATATTCATTGCATCTTAGAAATACACCACATACTCTTTCAAGTATAATACCCCAAATAAATAACAAAAAACAACAGTAATTATCATCAGCTCAGTTCTAAAATTGATGAGGTGAAAAGACGAGTAATTCCACATTAGAAAATATACTGGTCTACTCTTTGTTGAAAAGGGTTGTCAGGATCTTCTCTTTTTCTAATAATCTATTTTTTGATTAGAAGTAGAATTTTAAGATTTAAAATTTATAAACAACAAACATTTTACTGTAAAAATGTTATTTTAGCGGTGAACTTCATTATTCTGCAACAGAAATTTAATCCATTTAAATACATTCCACTAAAGTGGACGTTTTGGCTAACTGAAACAATTTTAAAGAAAGCAAATTTTTTCCTATATATTTCACTTATTTCTGTGTCTGTTAATTGCAACAGTGAAAAACTGATTTGGATGCAGTGGCAGAGTCATAATAATGCAAAACCAACATCTTTGAGAGAGTTCTGCATATCATTGACATGTGCCATGTAGTTTGCATGGTTGCAACTTGGGTTGGCAAACATCAAAGTGACTGGTGCAACAGCAACCAATTGAAGCATGCATGTTCTTGCTAACTGCCTAAGTTTTCAATGGTCCACATTTTTAAGAACAAACAAACTCCTGCTCAAAATAATGTAATTTAGTCGCAAAAACTTGAACAACCTCCAGCGCCTTCATACCGTCAGTGCATTTCTGGTGTGGCTGTTTTTATAATAAATTTTTGCTTACTACATAAGTGCTTTTAGTTCTTGGCAGATGGCTCAGCATCTAACATAGGTGCAAAAACAAAACATTCATTTTTTTTGCATAGCTATAAAATTTGTTTGCTACATGCTTTGTAGAAATTCTGGGCTGCTCATCCTGGTGTTTGCAATTCCACAATTAGCCTGCCTACTTAAGAACACGGAAGACATCTTACTAACAAAGTACAGTAAAGCAAACCCTAACATCAGAAAAAAGTGAGCAAGAGAGAGCAAAGAGCTGGAAGTGGGGGAACATGTTCTAATTTGGTTTCAGTGCAAAATGGCTCTAAGAGTTGTTTGGTGGGGCAGTCAAACAAGAAAGCACAGCATTTGATATGTGAATTAAGCCATCTCATGGCTGTTTAATAAGGCGAGAAACAGCGCAGCACAACAATGCTTTTAAGAAAGAATATTCTGAGTCAAGATGGTGGTTTGTCTTCTGCTTCAAAGTGAAAAAAATGAAATGCTACTAGAGATTTCATAAATATCCCCCCACCATGTGACTTAAACAATGTTGGTAAAATTTAGGTGGGCCTATTTAACCTAGGACAATTTATGTTCCAAATTTTGTTTAAATATTCTTAATGAATTCCACTGTAGCAAAAATTTTCAGTACAACTGTCACTTGCTCATCACTTACTCGCAGGTGGTTCAAAGCTCTCTTAGAAGAAATAAAATCCAATTATGTTGACCTTGTAATGCACCACAATGTTCACTGGCTAAGTAGTGTGAAAGTTCTCTCTTTTTTTTTTTTTCTTGTCAATTGCATTAATGGAATCAAAATCTTTCTCCATGTAATTGGATAAGACTACCTTCAGTTGGAAAACAAAGAATGGCTTCTGAATCTCATGTTTTCGACAGAAATCACAGTACATCTGAATACCTTGAATGCCAAACTTCAGGGTAAAAGCCAAACTGTGCAATGATAATCTTCAGACACGGAATCTGAAATACTTTCCAAAATTAAAATGTTTATTGATAGTGATGAAAATCTCAAAGTCTTAGGACAACATGTATGGATATATTAGTACTGTGGTTCTCAACCTGGGGTCCGCGATCCCCTTCATGAAGAAATGAATGCTTTCAGGACGAAGCTGGAATTGTGGAATTTAAAATTAACAAGGAAGAATTTTGCACCATTTCCGGAGCTCAACGCTTTCCTCCATGAAAATAATCTCTCAGTTGATTCTGGTATTCTCCAGTTGATGAAGAATCATGTTGATATTCTCCACACAGAGCTTGCAGGCTATTTTCCTGAACTTCACAATTTTCAGAAGTATTATAACTTTCTCTCGAATCCATTCTCCATCTCCGTCAGTGAGCTGCCTTCCGAAGACCATCTCATTGAAGAGCAGTTCATTGACTTGGTAAATGATGGAGCTGCCAAAAATGCTTTTCGCCAGATGCGTTGCAGCGACTTCTGGATTGAAATGGTACAATCATATCCGGATGTTGCAAAAATGGCTCTCAAATTGCTGATTCCATTCGCAACAACCTATGAGTGAGAGTCAGCGTTCTCAACTCGTTTCAATCAAAACCAGATCGAGAAACAAACTCGATGTAACGCATGACATGAGAGTGGCTCTTTCAAAAACGCAGCCCAACATTGATGAAATATTGAAGGCCCAACAGGTGCAGATCTCTTATGAACTTTTTTCTTCATTTGATTTTCGAGAATTGTCATATTTTGAATAAATTTTAATTCAACAGTTTTTTTAAGACTTTTAAATTGAGTAATTAGAATAAGTGCTTGTACATTGAAGATTTTCAAAAAATCTTGGATTTATATACAGGGTGTCCGAGTACTATACAGTCTTACCAGTTTACGATCACGTCCCAATGGAACCAGCCTGGAATAACGCTTTTTTAAGATTGTGGGTACAGTTCTTGACGGTAACTGGTACAGGAGAATAGGGACCTGGACAAACTGAGAAATTTGCATCGTACCGGCATTTGAAACAACGAAAACTTGTGAGACTGGTAGAGTAATGGACACCCTATATAGAAAAGTTTCTGAAATTTTTGGAAATACTCGTTTGATGACATAGAAGCAAAAACCTTGACATGCTAAAAATAATAATAATAATAATAATAATAATAATAAATATAATAATAATAATAATAATAATAATATAATAATAATAACATAATATAGTAGGTCGAGCTGATTTTATGGGGGACTGTGAAGGGTAAAAAAAAATCTAGGGGGACCGCAAACCAACATTTTTAGAAAAAGGTTGGGAACCACTGTATTAGTATATTTCTATTTGAAAGAAAAATTTGCACAATAGATATCCAAACCCATGGTCTTATGTTCAAATATATTTTGAACCCTGAGAAAGCAAATGAAAATAATCTTGAGCTTCAGTACTTGGAATTGAGTCTTTGGAAATGGAGTTAATTGATCTTCAGAGCTCCAACTTAATTGTAAATAAGTTTACTACTATGAGGGATCACTTTTCAAAAAATGAAAACTAATACTTGAATATTATTTGTTCATGTACAATCTCAACTTCCATTAAAATTCTCAGCAATGAAAAAAGTTGCATTTTCTCCTTTGTCTACAGTTTTTCCCTAATGAAGAGCACACACAATCCTAGTACACAATCCTGAAACTTGTCTTCATCTCCAGATCAACAGCTATCAACCAGACCTGGCACAGCTGGCATCAAAAAAGGAAGAGAAAGGAATTAATTAATTGCAAATAACTTTTGGCTTCCTTTTTGAAAAACAGCAAAATTTTATTGATATTTTTGAATTTATTTATGTTGTAAAGTCTCTGATAGTGATTCATGTTGGAATTAATTTTGAAAATGAAAGATTTTGGAAATGATACTAAAAATTTGATAAAATCTGAAATAATTTTATAACAACATTTCTTTCAACTTTTAAAGTAAATTTATTAAGTATTGCCATTTAAAGTGTTTTTGATAATAATTAAAAATTAAAAACTGTATTGGTATATAATTTACAATGACTACTTTATTATAGTGTTAATTTACCATATATAAGTATTATTATAAAAATAAATTATAAAGTAATCATACTAAACACATAAAATTATAATACTGTAGCCTACATTTCAAGAAAACAAACAATGGTGGCACAAAGGGAAGGTCTAGAAGTTTTAATATCGATAAGTGGCACCCAATAGAAAAATGATGCAGACTCCTGCTCTTTTGTTTTAAATCCTTTTGATAAATTTGGAATAAACATGGCCTTGTTAAATAAAATGGAAATTTGTGTCTCTTTTATTACACCCACTTTATTAAGACACCAATAACAAGGTCTCTAATTTATTATCTCCATATTGCCACCAACAGACAGCAAGACCAGAACTTGATGCTTGTAAGGTTCAAACGCGCAGCTGTGTAGCTCACTTTAAATGCAACTGATAAATAATTGCAGCAATCTTGGCAACTAACAGGTTACAATTAAGTAGCTCTAAGTTCGATATTAATATTTAGCAAAAAAACAAACTTTTTTGGGGGGATTCTCATCTGAAAGAAAAACATATTTACAAATTTTTTTTCAAATATTTTCACTAAAACAAAAAAGAGCCGTATAACTCTGCTCTTCGTTTGGGTCTGATAAACAAAATTTGAGTACTTAAGGAACTGTCCTTCCTGTCTTAGTTACTCTCTGTAATCCAATAATTGACTTCTTTGGAATTTACTTGACATTTCAGTTGTTACCAATGTTCTTTAAAAAAATAGAAACATCTTTTTTTGACTGATTCACTACTACCATTTATCCTTCATTAGATATAAAAATAAATTGTTTGTTTTTTTTTTTCACCTGGAGTTTGTTCCTTAATTAAGAGGATGACAAAATGACTTCAGCAACCCATTAGAAATTTTAAAAGACAACAACTACCTAGTGCTATGTTAGCACCTTGGAATATTGTGACTTTTTGCAAATCAACAAGTCCAACTACTATTATTCTGGCCGGGAAGAATAATTATACAAACTTTACAATCTTTAAACAAGAAAAGAAAAAAAATTTTTACATTGATCTGCAAGCAGATTTGGCATATCTACTACACCGAAAGACTTAGTAAGAAGCATAACTTAATATTTTACATCAAATTATGGTTAATTTGATTTCACGATAGATTGGATAGCTTTGTCCTTTTTCAAGAGTAACATGAAAAGTGTTAAAAACATACATACATTTTTAATCAAATTATGCTTCAAGATACAAAGCTATCCGATGTCAATTTTTTTGTCTGACATGAAATGATAATGAATATATATATGCATAACATTTTTAATCGAATTACAGTTATGGGTTTTCTTTTTTAAAAAAAAATTGATACGAAAAGAGTTAAAGATGTCTAGGTGAAGATATCCTCCATTTTAAATATTTTCTACATTCTCAATAAAATTAGAATGCAATATGTACAATTTGGGAAAAGGATGGCACTGTGTACAGATAATTTCAAGTAACCAAGAAACTTTTCAGTAGTATGATGGGAATAGCCAGCCTGAAGACATCAGTAATAGTAATAATATCAATATTCAACAAAATTTTCTTTTCAACAATTATAAAATTCTGTCAAGAAGGCAGCTCACGTTGGAGAATATACCACCACATTACAGGGTAGTTAGCACATATGACAGGAACTTAATATAGGCAGTTGCTTAATTCTTCTTTTAAACAATAAGTAAAAACAAAAAAAGTGACTTATGTGTGATATAATGTGAATATTTGTCTACCATAGTGTGTGTGTGTGTGCACGTGTGCGTGCGTGCATGCATGCGTGTGTGCTTGTGTATGTGTGTGTGTGTGGTATGTAAGTGGTCTTAAATTCCTTTCTCCAGAAATGTTCCACCATAGAAATTCCTATGGAATCCCATGCTGAGAAACTACCTACCCATCACAGCAAAATTATTGCAGCCATGGTGTCGACTGGGTCTCTCCAGTTCTTCAGTTATTATCAAAGCTTTTTGTTCAGACACTCTGCCAAGCACCAATTCTGCATTTCTCCTAGACTCACCCATAGAAAAGTAAGTGTGTACTGCATGCAATAAGTAAACCAAATTTTTGTAGAAGCAAGAAGTAAACATACATACCAAATAGAACTTCTGAGGAACTACTTCCTTACAATAAAACCTTTGGTACCATGTTACCATGAATCAAGCTGGGGGAACCTCATCCCTTGCCAGCTCAACTCTGGCTCAGGTTTCACTGGGGCTACCTCCATTATTAACAGGGAGAACAGCATGACTGCTGTTGCTATCTGGCAGAAGTCAAATACATCTTCAACAATTCCAGGAGGCAGCCTAAAAAAGAAGTTTCAGGGGAAAAAAAAGAAGAGAGAATAAGTAAACAAACAAACTGTGGAAGAGAAACAAAAAGTGTTTTGAGACTGAGTTTCTTCAAATTTCTCTCTACAATGCTAAAGTGTTGTGCATAAAATATTACTGGAGTATGGAAAGGCTATCAGGCCTTGATAGCCTGCTACACTATAAACCTATCAAGTATCGCTCCTTGATATTTACTACAAAATATACACACCAGTGTACAGCTGTTAAGAGCCAGTGGATGTAGAAGACTAACAGTCATCTGTTCTTCCATGTTATGTCCAAAAATAGCATTGAAAGTTGTTTTTTTTTTTCAAATCTAGCAAGCAAGCCTATGAGCAAGTGTAGGTTTTAAAAAGCAACATTGCTTGTAATGGAGACAAAATATGCAGATGAACTTTCTGTTAGTTTTCTGGAGGCTTTTATGAATCACCCACCTGAGATAATTAGTTTCTCCAACTTCCTAGCAAGCAAGCTCATCCACGCTCACACACACACTCTCTCTCTCTCTCTCTCACTCACATCAAAATGTTCCTGCTTTACACTGAAGATATTCAATTTTTAAAATTTTAATTCTATTTAAAAACTAAACAATGTATAAATACCTAAAAACATTCTGAGATGCCAGAAAAATAGCATGATAACTTTTAAAAATGTATATTATAGCATAAATCTTAACTACCTTCAAATTACTTGTCGATGTTGAAATGATTAATTTCATACCACCTGATGTGTTAACCGAGAATTAGCAGAGTTAATATCCAATTTTTCGACTATGGTTTGTCCTTTAAGTATACTTTATAATAATAAATTTCCCTATGCTATCACTAAACTTTTGTGAATCATATAAGAAATTAATTCAGCCAATATCCCACTATACAATCAAGGTTTTAATACCGACTGAATGTAACTACTTTGCTAATAATGCTTGCATATATGTGCAACTGGCATTTTGAGAAGTTTAAGAACATAGCACTGATAAATACAGATGACAGTACTTTGTGTTGTCATTCAAGAAAATGCTTGGTCTCTTTGCAAAGTGAGAGCTAAGTTCCTCAAAAAAACATCAAAGCTCCTCCTGTTCACTCCAGAAGTTATGGTAGGCATCTAGTCATTTACTTCATAATCCTAGCTATCGTTTCAGAATTTTTTTTTAAAAATCATGGCTACAATGCATTAAAAGATACAAATCCAATTATTGCTCAACCATAAATCTTACTCAGATATTGCATTCCACAGCTACTATTTTGCTATAGATAATGAACATTGAATAGTTGGCCCCTAGCAGGGTTGCTAAGCATCAATATTACAATACATGTCTAAGTCTGCAAAATTCATATATTACACTCTGAAAATAACAAATAATTGTTGCTGTTGCAGGTAGAGAAACAGGTAGTGACCCTCACAGAGAATCTGTAGCTAGATAGGATATCAGTGGAGCATCAAGCCTTCCCAAATTCTATAGATTAGCAGTAAAAGAAAAACCAAATGTGCAAAAAACAAATTTAAGAAATCAGCTTGTACATGAGTGAGAAAAATCATGACACCATCTTCAATTTATTAGTACAGGTGAACATTTAATATTTTTCACAAACCTTTCTTCAACAATTAAGAATTATTAATGATATGCATTTGGAATCTTAATGTGACTTCATGATTGTTTATAAAACTTAGTCAAAGAAAAGTGAATACTTATTACATAATCACCAAGCCCATTACAGTCAAATTCTTTAATAGCCATACTGAATAAGTCTACATAATAATTTCAGTAGGTATTAGCTTGTTAAAAGAAACTAAATGATCTGGAAATCATACCTTTTTAGAACATGTATATTATACTTAATGAATAATGCATAAACCAAAATGAGTAGGTATTCTAATCTGTTTTTTTAAGCAAGACATCATGCTGAGCAAATAGATGTAATGTTACAATGGATACAAGGCTGCTTTAATATTTCCTTGTGGCCTCTTTTTTCTCACATGCCAGCCCTCCTAGAAATGAAGATTTTAGCAAAGTGATTGATAAGAAATCACACTTAAGGCCACAAGATAATGAGGTGGTTTCTAATGCAAGCTTATCTAACCAGGGATGAATTCAACTCATGCTGCCTATGCAACAACAAGAGAACCCTTAACCTCTTGGCCACTCCATTTAACTATCTTGCATACTAATTATACTTTAACCATTTGGGTTTTGCACAGTTTAGAGTTAGTTATATTTTTTTAGCTGCCGAAGTCCAAATCTGTCTGGTCAGGATGCACACTTCCTTTAAAGAAACCCGTTATTCAGACAAAGATTATTTTATCTCTTAAAAGAACTAAAAACCAAAGGTGGCAAACTCATTTGTGCATGAAGCGTTTCAAAGAGCTTTGATGTGGTGGGGCAATGTGAGGCTTTCAAATGCTAATTAAAGGTAAGATAAAGTAAAAAGTGGATCGAGCTGACAACATCTACCTACAAACAAAAAGAAATGGTTTAGAAACACTATCAACTAATTAACAAGTACTGGACAATATGCAGTAAAAAAAATCTTATTTCAGAGTCGTTAATAGATACCCATACAGATGCTGACATATAAAAATTATCCCATTTCAAAATAACAAAAATACCTCATTTTACCCACAATCCTTGACTAAAGGCCTAAGAGAATAAGTGAGATCATTTTGTGAACATCATGCTACAGCACATTTGTCATTAACACAAGGTTGTATAGCCAGGAGATCAGAAAGTAGGGAAGTATCTAAAGATTGCCAATAATCCATCATAAATGGATGTGTGCATAACTTTGTGTAGCCACTAATAGACTGTTGACAGTTGCACAACATGTCAACAAACTACTGGATGCAAAATGCAAACCAACCTGGATAAAGCATTGCAGATAATGGAAACCTAACCAAATGTTTGCAGGTTAGTTTTCTAAAAGATTATTCCATTACAAGCATTCTGTAGATCCAGCCAGGATCCCCATGTCATCCAAGTAAAATTTTCTTACTTTTCTAAAGTTGAAATAAGACAAAATAATCCAATTATTCCTGTTTTTCATGTTAAATACTTTCAAGAGACCGTTATTAAATCAAATGCTTTGCTATCATTTAAGTCAATTTTCTAAAAACAAGTTTGTTTTTATTTTTGTAAAGAATGCTATTGATGCCATTCAGAATGAAAATACAATAGCAAAACCTTTATTTCATTATAGATTTACTTCTAACAAAAATCATGAATTACTTGATAATAAATCAATCTATATTCCATAAATTCTAATTTTTTTTTTCCAAATTCATCTTGTTGTTATCTTAAAAAAGAGGCTGCTATGTGTTTTGTTGGTTTTTTTTGTTAATTTGACAATTTCTTATTTCACAAGTCAACAGTGGTCAGTTTTAAAAGTTTTCAACAGTGGCTTTGCTTTTATTCAAAATATAAAGTAAAAGCATCACTCAAATATAACATTTTATTTCAAGAAACAAAAATAAATCAGGAAGAGAAAAAAAAAATCAGTTACTGCAAAATGTTTTGATAAAGTGATCATCAGATGTTTGTAAAAGTCACTGCCAACTTTTTCAATGTGGTAAGCTGTCCATTCTGCCTAAATTAAAAGTCTTGGAGAACATCATCTTTGAAAAAGTAAGAGATAACACAACCTCACATCAACAAATAGCTAACTTCTCTCCACAAAAAGATGGATATTCCAATGATGAGCTGCAAAACCCACCATCTAAGCATACAGCAACAGATGCACTGACAGCTTTCATTCTGTCCACATAACAACAGTACATTAACTTGGTCAAAATATGTAAATGAACCTTCTCATTCTGCAGCTTAGCATCTGGCTGAGTCATAGTCACATTTCTGCCAGGGAATCATTTTTGAAGGTCAGCAGGTTTCAGACTTTTTAGAAATGCTTTATTCTGTAACAGTGCCAATACTTTTATTCAGCACTCTCTGATTTAAATATTGCATGCTTCCCACTGTGAGATTCAAACAAAATCATGCTGGCCTTTTAAATTTTCTAACAAGTTGTCAAGCTGCTTCATTGCATCAAGAATCTTGATGAAGTTATCTGCTGCCTCAGTGTACAATTACTGCTCCATTTTCCGCACTTGAATTTCAGTGATGTATCTTACCAGGCTGGCATTTGCAGTGCATAAAATGTATCCCATGGTTCAACATTTCCATAAGTTTTCCTATACAATATGGCTCCTCAATTATTGCTATCCAAGTAACAAACAAAAATTAATAGATAATAATATAAATATATTAATTTACAAGAAGTTTTGTACTCCACAAAGAATTGTGCACCAAAAGTCATTCTCAAGACCAAACCTTGACAATGGCAACAAAAAATAACAACGAAACATTGATTCATTAGTTAATTGTATTGCACTAGTAAAGTATTGGCAAAAGCCACTAACTTATTCAAGAGAATTACTGTTAACCCATTATTTTGATTTCCAACTAGCATTGACAGACAATCAATGGAAAACTGCTTTGTAGTTTAGAGGTCCCAAAAATAATTCAATTTGCTGCCCTACTTCAACTTGCAATATTTACAGAAGTAGCTTTGAGCTTTTTCTGCTTTCTTATTATTAGTAAAAAGAACTATTTCATTAACATAATACATTTCAGCAATCATTCCCAGGCACCAGATTAATCCTAAAGAGAACTGGTTTTGGAAGAAAATATTGGCCTTAATTTTATTTGCAGATGACCAAAATGTGCCCATTGTCTATGGCTCGCTGGGTTTGTTTTGTTGGTTTTTGACTAATAAGTTTAACCCGGTGGACCAACAACTAGTACTGACCCTGTTGCAGGTGACAGGAAATCCCTGCCAAAAACAAAGATCTATTAGCTAGTTTTGTACTATTATAATGGTTAAAAAAAAGTTTTAAATAAGCTCTTTAGAGTTCATTGCTTATACTATGAACCATCTTTAGATAGTAATGCACTTTTTCTAAACTCTTTGTCTTGGCTACAGCTGAATGTTGACCTAAAATAATTGGCTGTACAGGTGCTTGTTCAGGTTCGGTTACAGACACTTGGGCAAAGTGGGCTTTGTCACTAAAATTTTTATGTATGAACAAATGAAAATCAGCATACATGCACAACTATTACTGCTTACATTTGGCAAAATATCCTTTTTTTCTAACTACTTTAAAAATTCTACAAAGTTTTTAATAAAAAAGCCAGCTCCAGAAATTATTTTCTAAAATTAAAGAACGAACAAAATCTACTGATTGCAAAATGTCACACCTAAGGTTAATTCAGATTGGTTATGATTTAATTTAATGTTAAACTGAGCAGTAACATGTAATTAGCTTGAGAATATATTAATAATCAAAGCAGCAGCCACTAACATTAGTGATCAAAACAAAACAATTATATATTATCTACAATGAAATGTGAAGCAATAAGAATCAACTGATAAAAAAATGTGTATAACTCATGTTTTTATCTTCATCCTCAAACGCCTGAACAAGCTAAATAAGAAACTTAACCTAACAGTTTGTTGAGCCTCCCTCCATGCAATTGCAAAAGCATATAAAAAATTTTGTAAATATTAATGTACATATAATTATTTTTCAGCTACTTCTCCCATCCTCAAGAGCATCTGGTAGAAACTCACATCCAACTTGAACAAGACCAACTTACCCAATTTGGATGGTAGCCACCTATTTTTTAAAAAAAGCAAAATAAAACACAAAATACAGTTGAAAAAAAAAAACTATCCAAGCTTTCCAGGCCATCCAATTTGTCTCCGAGAGATACAGCCACATCCTTTTCCTTTATTTTTTTTTTGGCCACTCATGGACTCCACATTGGAAAAGTTCGTTAAAAAGATTAAAAGTGCTCTGGATAATTGAAATGGTGTCTTTCCTGGGTGAAATACGTGTTGCAGCATTCTCATACAAGCATGCATGCATGGCTGATGGGGGGCTGGTCAGATAACCCAGTGCCAGAAAAATGGATGACAGATAAGTGAGCTTCTACCGCATTCTTTTCTTGCTAGAGAACATATTATATTTGCTCATTTCAACACCTTGTCAGGGTGTTAATTCCACAGGATTTTTGGAAAATGTGTGCTTTAGTTTTTCCCAATTACTCAAACAGCATTGTCTTCAAATCTGGAGTAAGGTTGTCAGTATTTGAGTAGGAATTATGACCTGCTCCAACTTCTGGATTTTCAATGAGATCTGGCAAACATGGATGGATGGTGTCTTTGTAGTATTGGAAGTACCCATCATGTTCAAAATATAACTTAAGCAAAAAAGAGATGCACTTGGTCTGCAATAAAGCATGGGGGCCACCTCAGAGAGGTCACAAGACTTTGTCCATGGCCAAAAAATGTTCTCCAAATCATTTCACAGCTGCTTGCATAAGGGTCCATAACATTAGATTATTATATTTACCCTTCCACTTGTCCATAACTAAGAAATCTCATCTTGTACTAGTTCCTATGCATTGCTCTGGTTGAAACTGATGTTCTGGGTCAATTGCTCATATACCCTGGTATTTTTTGCATTGTGAATTGTCTGCAATTCTTGCTAAATTGTCATTTAAATAACCCTTTTTTTAAAGAAGGTTCATCCACTCAAAATTTACCCTATCATATATGCTTCAACTTCATCCATGTTAACTCGAGACAAGATAACCTTCTACTTCTTAGTCAATCCCACTGTGTTTGCAGTTGAGGACTGCCCAAAAATTCTACACCACCGTTGTCCCTTTAAAAATTAGAAGTATCTATTCCCCTTCCTGGTAACAATAAAGTGCAGAATACATGCTGTTAGTATACCTATCTGAAAGTCAAACTGGAAAACAATGCTTTCAGAAGATATTCATGCAGAGTATCTCGATTTTTGAAAAGACAAATAAATCACATGGCTATTTTGCAGATTACTTCTGAATGAGTGACATGTTTAATGAACAAATCATTTGGGAAGGTAAGATAAAACTGATTACCTTGAATGACAGCTGTTTTGGATGCTTTTGGTATTTGTGCTTCAATATGCATACAAAGCAAATAGATGAATTTAGATGGAATAAATGAACCACTCTACAAATAAACAGAAATTTGCTTAAGCTAAAGAAAGAAAATTATTACACAAGGTTTGTGTTATAGGTAAAAAATGTTTGTGGAAGACCATACTAAGCAAAATTGCACTTTAGTAGCAGGAGGATCTTGAAAAATAAAGACATAATCATATATAACACTTTGCAAGACACCTATTCTCTTTCAAGTAAATCACTAAGACTCGCATATCAAAGGCTTTATCTTCCTAATAAAAATCCCGGAATGTTTACCAACAAATTGTAATTCTTAATTATAGCCATAAATAGAGATTACATGATTTATCTTTTGTTCAGCATGTTTTTAACTGAAATAAATTGCCTATTAATAATATTTATGAAATAAAAATGTGTGCATTATTAATACATTGCTTCTAATCAAATCAGTATGCAATTTAAAACAAAACAAAACAAATTGCATCTAAATATTAAGGTGTGTGTTATTATTTTCCATTTACTTCTTCCATCTCAAGAGCATCTGGTCAAGTTAGTTCAGCAATTACAAATGCTCTGTTTTACAAGAAACCATGCTCATTTCAACATGTTGACAGTGTCGTCAAATGGTATTTCCTTAAAAAAAACTCTTACCTGACAAGGTAATGCTATAAGTAGTGAAGCAAATGCAGACCTCATCTGTGTGTAAGGAACGTAATAGATTTAAAAGCTAGAAAAGTAAACTGGACCTCTTTAATAAACCCAGGCATCTGTATCAAGAAAAAAAAATAAGGCAAGTATTTTTGTATACACATCAGAAAATCTGTTGCTCAACCACATCACATTTTCTCACCCTCTAACAGGTAAGTAAATATTCTGTCAAGTGTGTTGTGTAGACACCTTGAACATGCTAAGTCAGGATACACATTCAAAAGATAAGACTGTCACAAAGCATAACATGATAAGAGTGAAGTCCTGGCATAGCTATTTTCTCTGAAATACAAAACCAACAGACTGATAACCTTCAGGACCTTGATGGGCCACCTCTGAAAGCTTTTGGTGCTTTATACTAAAAGATCAGGTGCCACTTAACCACATAGTGTCACCCATGTATACTTAGATATACAAATGCAGTTACTGTTAATGTCATGGTGTCTTCTTTTTTTATTAAAAGCTTGGAAGACTTTTTATCATCATCATCATCATCATCATCATCATCATACCTGAACAGATTTTTAACATCAAAGCCACTACTCTAAAATATTAAATTAGCAATGTCCACACACACACACACACGCATACATACATACATCACATGGCTCATATTGAGTTACCTTTGATGTTAGAGCACTGTATAGAATAAACTACAGCAATTATAGGTTAGAATGCTTTAAACCTCTTATCAAGAAAGAACTTAGTAAAAAAAAACAACCTGGAATCACTTATCTACTTGTAAAATTCTGAAAGCCAATATAGATTACTTTTCCATGGCTGTGAGAAAAGTCAACATCATAATTTATAAAAAAAACAAAAACAAAACCATTTTCTATTTAGAATTAAAATAAGCTCAAAATTAATTTTAAAAAATAACTAAAAAGCTACCATGTTACTTACAAATTCTCTTCTTTAAATGTATTTTTAATACATGCAATTTTGAAATTTAAAAAAGCTAATTAATTACTCTATAATTTCTATCCTTTTCTTCAAAATATGCATCAAATACATTTAATTCTTTTCCAAATTCTTATCAGTCCATTAGAACCCATATATAAGTTTTGAAATATAGATATATACAAATAGAAGGAAAAAAATGAAACATTTGTGGTAAGAAAATAAGGTAAACAAATGCAAATGCAAAAACAGCTTAAGTAGCAACAATTTAAGGCAAAAAGACTAGTGATACATCAACTACAAAGTTTTTAAAAGGGGGTATACCAAAAATTGTTAGTAATGAGAAAATCTGTGGTAATCTTGTTTTCAACAGACTGCTATCAGTGGAAATCAAAACAAAGTTTTACCTGTGCCATTTGTTGCTGAATCATATGTCATTAGCTAGTTTAGTGAATGTTGATAAAAGATGAGGAATTTGTAAGCAAACCCTCCACTCTTTATTTTCACAGAAAGATAATGGTGATGTTATTTACAGGAATTAGAGGGTTGGTGAATCAAACGTTCATTACCTAGTTTAGTTAATAATGAATTGATGTGAAATGCCAGAACTAATCCTTTATTTTACAATCAGTGAGCTCACTAAAGCTGCTTCTCATCTGAGCAAGCAGCAAATTGCATCCTTCACCCTTGAAGCAAAGATACCATGAGTAGTAATAACAACATTCAAAAGTTGTATCATGTATCCAGAAATAGAACCTTAGTTTACATTCCAGACAGCATCTGCCAGCATGCCAACACTACCTGTACTGAAACTTTTAAAAAAAATAATCTTTTTAAAGATCTCTTGGGTAAATAAACATGACAGATCCACAATGATCAATCACACGTTTTATAAAATCATTTTTCTTGCCACTACTGAACTTGCCTTTTCTAACCAAATTTCAACCCCACGTTAAAAAAAAAACCCTGATGTTATTTGACTGACTCTTGGTATTTATAAGGAAATACCTTTTAGAAACATTTATCTTGTTTCTTTGTAATTAGTCTGGTTTTTTTCCTCTTAACTCTATTTATCACATTTTGTATTCAAAATGAAGATAACCTTACAACTCATCATCATCCAGCAATGAAGAAATAAATAAAACTATTGTATGTTGTTACAAAGGACAGACAAGACCAAAGATTTAGCACACGAACATTTATTCTGTAATGTATTGATAAAAGCAGCTTTTGTATTATGTGAAGCTCTTAGATGTCTACGCATGGAATCATCAATTATCTATGATCTGATCCAGGTTTTCTCTCAAAGTTATCAGAAATTCCTTCAGTTTCTGTTATAAGGTTAGTCATAGACACTTTGCTGTCTGTAAAGAATCTCTGATAGGTGCTCATTACTGTTCACATTCAGGCTCTATGGATACAAGGGCTCACACCAGTAATCCATTTTGTATCTGTCGAGCTAGTGGTTCTGGGTGTTTGATGTCGCTCTATCTGCCTGCAAATTATGGCAAATACAGTTTAAAATTTCTTCATCAAATACAGGTAAGGTATTCTAAAAAATGGATATATGTATATATATATATATATAAATTTATTCATCTATTTTTTTTTTTAAAATTCCACACTAAATGCTTGCCCATACCATTCATCCACATTGTCATGCTTGATAGTTGATTATAGACACAATGAGTCAGACACTTACCAACCTTTCTCTGGACTCATATGATTCCAGAGGATGTGAAATTGTAAAAGTTGACTTTTATACAATTAAGATGGGCCAACCAATGTGCAAGGAGCTTAGTGTCAGTCAATATACTGATCTTTATTTGTGTGTAACACCAATGGCTTTCATTGAGCAACCAATTCAGTATATCCAAGTCTGTGCAGCTATTGCACATACATAATACTGCAACAGATAAAAGGGTTACTGGCAGTCACAAGAAATTGTGCATACAATGAACCACCTTTTCTGCATAGAATGGTGGTGCGCTGATGGTTATACTTTTCTCCCTATACAAACTGGTATAAGAAAAACACCTGCAGCAGTAGGTCATACAGACTGGTCAGCCTTACATTAGCCACTCACACAACCCTGGCTAAATGAAGTAATATCTTAACTGCCATATCTTGGCACACATTCTAAGAAAATCAGTCTGTCGTGTTTGGCTTGGTGATGGTCAGATATGTATGCATTTCAAATTATTATGGTAGGGATCTGTATTATTATTTTAGAAAGAAAATGTTACTGAATAATAAATTAAGTATGACAGGAACTAAATTAATTATTAAGGGTAAAAGATACACACACACGTCTTTTGCTCTATCAAAAGATGTTATGACAGTTAGATTTATATTTCAGAATTGACTTCCTGGCTGATAAAATCTACTGAGAGAACTAAGCAAGACTCAAATAGGACAGTGTCACGCAAATGTTCATTAAAAAGAAGTTTTAGCCAAAAAAAAGATTCCATTAGGAAACTAATCTCAATGGACAATGAATTGGTCTGCTGTGGCAGAGAGCCCCAAATAAAATTCTCTTTCGAAACATAGTTGATTTGGCAAACCTCCCATAGGCATAGTCTTTTCCTCAGTCTTCTGTACCGGTCTAAGCAGATTTCCTCCCATGGCTAAACAGACAAGTTTCAGTAGAGGCTTTCCATTTCCTACTAAGAAAATAAATGCCAGCCCCACCCATCCCTGAGATGAAGCAGGAATGACGATGCTTGTTAGTGGTAACAGTGGCAGTAACTACATCCACAAATGAAGATCTCATTTGGTGATTTTAAGAACTGGGCTTCAAGTTCGAGAAAAGCCATCATTGTCTTAACCAATGTTAATAAACACCAGACCTTTTCCATAAATGGCAAATCTTGCAACCACTGACTAGGATATAACTGCACCCAGTTATCAGATGCAGCTCCGACAATTTATGCACACTTCAAACGATGCCAGCACACCCATGAAACAGCAGAGGTAAACCAGCTCTTTTGTTCATACAAGTTCCATGTAACATCTCCCCCACACAAAAAAATACATAAACATGTAAAAGATGGTTCTAGTTATCAGTCTCTAAGGCACTTTTTAAAATGCAGAACTTAGAAATAAACTTATCACTTGTAAACATTGCAAGTTCTGTTGCCACAATGAAAGTTATAGTGATGCACAGTTTTTGTTTTCCTCCCTGCCACCTCAGTCATTGATCAAGTTCCCTGTGCCAACACCTCATCTTAAGCTACGCCAGACAATGTTTTTGTGCTTTTAAGAAAAAAAGGAGCAAAAAAAAAAAAAAAAGCATTTATAATTGATTTAACAAACAACTTGCAAAAAATAGAAAAAAATCTTTTGTTCTTAAACTTACAGTTTTTCTGATTCGTCTGAAAATTAATCTATGTGAATTTTCCATGTGGCGAAACTGCTATTTAAAGTGGAAAAAAAGAAAAGATGGATGAGTCTTAGCACCAGTATCGGTTAGTAGGCAATATTAGCAAAAAAGCAATAAAATTTATAAATTATTGATAAGCTAAAAATTAACAGATGGTTTTGTTTTGTTCACCATAACAATGAATCAGAAAATCCAGAAATTTTTTTTAAGTTTGACCAAAATATAGCATAGTGTAATCATAAAACCAAATAAATTAATTTAAAAATCAAACAAATAAATTAAAATAATTTTAAAGAGTAAACATACATTTTTCAAATTCTGATTCCTTTATTATTCTTTATCATAGTTATTGCATTTGAATTGCAGAAAACAGAATTTCTATAGAAAGCACGTCTTCAAATGTCAAAATACAGCCAACCAGAAATTCCACTGCAACAGCACATTTCCATCGTCCAGCCACCGAGATGCAATACAAAGGCAAATCAGATTGGCTGACAAACAAATTATGAGTGTGACAGTGACTAATGAAATACGTGATTTTACAAACCAGTGGATCTATTTTCCTTTCCTTCAAAACTAAGAGCTCAGATTATAAGTCAAGGCAAAAACATTTTCTATGCAAGTTTGCGAAATCCAACAAAAACCAAAACCCCTTTCTATTTTAATAATTGTTCATCGTGCTTAGAATTACCATACTTCCTCACTTTCTTTCTTGTTTGTTTTGAAAAACTAAAATTCGAGCATTCAAAATCATTTAGGTATAATTTATGACTGAAGTATCAGTGTCAAGAGCTTTAGTTCTGTCTGCTATAGAACATTTTCTTCAGCCATTGTTAAGAATTCTGACCAAAATATATATATATAGTAAATATTGTAAAATTGTATTCTTTAATTCTTTATCTTGCCAAACAGCTTCAGTAAGGTTCTTTTACAACAGCAATGCTGTGAATATCTAAGATATAGCAGTAAGCTGAAGTTTTTTTGTTTTTTTTTAAATAGTGTAGGATACTGATGAAATCTGATCAAGGACCAAGTCAGTCCCATGATAGTACCAGCCAGTTCTCTGACCTTGTGAGTGCCCATGCTAAATCAACATGGGATGTTTTCACTAAGAAGAAAGCCAATTCATAATTCTCAAGAAAAAAAAAAAAATGGAAAGGAATACTTTCTGTTCTTTTTTTTTGCCAAATCTTAGAAATAGTATTTTCCTATCCTATCCAGTTTAGAGTATCAATTAACGCTAGTTTTGAAGCCAGTAATTAATAGGAAAAGAATCTGTTTCTTTTTTTTCTTTTTTTTTTTACTATAAATTCTTGTAAACAGAAGCATCTAAGAGCACCTGGTATGATTACAAATACTGGACATAAAATTCCCTATAGCAGAAGTCCATAAACACAAGAAGTATGAGCCACTAAATAAAATTACTATCCATGGCTGCTTCTTGGTTTGTTTGAGAATAAGAGTGATCTATTTGTTCACCAGACAGATAATAGTAGTGAAATACCCTAAAACTTGTATTTAAGCTGTGGGACTGCAAAACAGAAAAAGCCAACATAGAACATATTTTTAAGTATAGTATATTAATGTTATGAGAAAACATTTTTTTTTTTTTATGAAAATGGTTTTACAGTGGCAGGAAGTCTTTGAATGAACATAGTTGCACAATCTGAAAACTTAAAATAAAATAATAATTGCACATGGGAAAACCAATTTACAAAGTTGGTCAGGCATTTCTTCATCTTATTAGAACTATAATGTGTAGGGAATCTTTCCCAAAAACCATTTTTAGGGTTTAATTCTACATAAAGTTACCAACAAGCCACTTATACAGTTATTCTTGAAATACCTACATCAAAAGCATCCACCAAAAATTAATATCCTAGCACTCCAAAGAACTGAACCTTGCTGGTGGTAAAAGGGAAAAACTGCTGAATGTAGGTTGATTAAGCCAACTAACCCTCTACTTAGTGCAAATAACATAGCACCAATAATTTTCCATTCTGAAATTTCTTTATGCCAAAAAATATAATAAATGTAAAAAGATCTAAAAATGGACTTTTAAAATTCATACTGAATGTACATGCTTTGTAAGCATTTCTTATTCAATGTCAATGATGTTAAAAGAACATAATGTAAAGTATATTCATATATCATATAAAGTGTATTGAACTGCACTGACTTTAAATGTATTTGGGAGAGAGGAATAAAAGAGACTTTGTTATTCTAGCCATGTCTACTTATAAAGAAGTTTTCAAGATGTCACACATACTTACTTGAACCAGATCAATGTAGTGATCAAGTGCAAGAAATAAAAGTTCAGGCACATGAGTCTGTAATAAAGAAACCCATCCCTAAAGCAGGGGCCCAGGTGAATGCAAAAAAATTAAAATTTAAGAAAATTAATCCAAACTGCTTTCATACGCTTATGCACATTTCATTGTAGTTCCTTCACAGATTCTAAGTTACAATCAACTCAGCATATTTTTTTGTTGTTGTTCAATACATTTTATCAAAAAAAAAATTCTCTTCCTGCTAATTTTTTAAAAAAACTTACCATTTACTTCCACTTAATTGTTTTTCTACAAAGACCATTACAATTTTTATTACATCATTCCTTCATGCTCAGTCTAGGATGTAAGTATAAAACAGGTCCAGAGACTCAGTATGCCTCATAAGTACGTCTTTGTCATAGAATATCAAGGAAATGTTTCATATTCACTGGGTTCAGCCTCTCACCATCATCCGGATGAATTTAATGTAGGAAAAATTATGTATCCTTTGTTTAAACTTGAGCTTCCCTTGATAGGCTTTTTTCACAATTTGTACAGCAAACCAGTCAAATGTCCAGATTTTACTAACTTCGGGGAAAAAAAGTGTTCTGACAGGACTCCCATTTGTCCTGATTTTCCATTAATGTCCCAATTTTATTTTTCAAGTGGGCAACCACCATTTTTTCAAACTGCTATAATTGTTTTTATTGATCTCTTGCAAGACTGAGTTCACAGCTGCACTAACTGAACTAATAAAGCTACCAAACTTGTAACACAGACCCCTCTGTTAATCAAAAGCCTACTGCCTATCAATCAGAAAGCATCAACATAATAGGTAATTTTGTAAGTTACTCTAATAAGTTTAACTACAGTAAAAGGAAAATGGGATGGGTTCAGTTAACGTGAAAACCAACATCATCTCCTACCAAAAAGAAAGCATCGCATAACTTCAGTGTATACAATATTTTTCCCTTTTTTTTTAAAATTTTAACATTGACAATTTTTCCTTGTCCCTTACAGGTTAGAGGACTGCTTTCTATCCCCTCGACCCTTCAGTCTCTAGACCCAGTTCTTCGGAATAAACAGCCAGCATATGACCGACAGGAGGAATTACCTGAAGCACTAACGTCTTGGCATAAAAAATAAAAAAAAGATTAATGTTTTCAGAAAATGATACCGTGTACAAACAGCAACTGCTTAAGTTTGTCAATGATATCACCATTTTAAAAAAAAAGAAAGAAATTTCTATGCTATTTTATTTAACGACTGTTGACATCATTCTGTCACATCTGAAAACTACTGGCGGGAGGACTGACTGGTGGTATAGGGTAACAGGGCATCATTTTCCACTCCTTTCTTCACTTACAGAAACCGCGTTCTTCCGTGGGTTGGACATCCACACGGAGGGAACGGACATCATGGCTAACGGCGCTCTCTAGATGCCCCGTTGCCGGGACGACACCCCGCCTCAACCCAGGTAGACGGCGCGATTCTCAAGAATGCCAATTTGGTGCAACTCGGACCATTCAACACCACACCTTGATTATTGGTGAAAGTTGTCTATGATAGGACAAGATTCTTCCAACTTCCGATCAGCAGTGGCTGCTGCCCTCCCCTATCTCATTCCTAGCGGCACCACACACCTGTCCCCCCTCCCCCTTACCTTTTCCCGAATGTCGCTGAACCGAGCCCTCCCCTCCACAACACACACACACACACATTGCCTTAGGTAAAAGCACAGGTAAATGAGCGCACCGTTCCAAAGCTTCTTTTCGGTTAAGCGGCACAACATCCCAGGTACAGCAGCCAGCGGGGGAAATTTTAATTAAAGGACAAACGATGCGCGGGGGGGAAGAAAAAAATAAATAGATAAATAGATAGATAGATAACAGTGGAGTCGCCCAGACCATCAGCAGTGTTTCCAGAGCGGTAACTTGTCCCGGACTATTAGATTTAGTGGGGAAATCGTGACGAACAAAAACGGAGCCACCCACCTCTCATCCGTTGCTGTTTGTCGGCGCTAATTATTGAAGTTATTTTGGGCTACTAAAGAGAGAGAGAAGGGCCCGGGGGGGGGGATTGAAAAAAATAGACAAGTCTTTTCTTTTTCGGTCTCAAAATTGGCCCCTCACCGGCAGGTCTCCGCGTGGACACGGGCGAGACTTCCAGGAGGAAAGGCGACACCGGCGGGGAGAGCGCCCCGACCGACCGTAAGTCCGAATGGTGGGTGTTGTCCCGCTTTATGCTGCGATTTTCCCCCTGATTATCATCAACCACGGAGGGAGAAAAGGGCTGATAGTGGAATAATTTAGAACGAAGACGGCGGCGTGGAGTAGCGGTCTACCGCGAGGGATAGATGTGAGAGAGAGAGAAGGAACCATTTTCTTCCCTGATCTGATGTTACGAGCAGCGGCGGTTCCCGGACAATCTCCCCCCCCCCCCTCCCTCCAGCCGAACTCATATTCCACTCAAAAAACTAGATTTACACGAGATAAATTCGCTAAATATGTTTGGATAACCCTGAGTCTGACGCCCTTTAAGAAAACAAAACACAACACACAGACCCAGGAGGGGATGGAGTCGGCATCTACCTAAATCCTGGATCCGGCACTGACTGCTGGATGCAGTGTCACAGCCCTGACGATTGTTACCCCCCACCCCTCCGACAGCTCTAAAACCAATCCGGCTACATACCTCTCCAAAGTTCACGGGAAAAAAAAAAAAAAAAGGATAAAATCGCTGCTGCTTCTTCTTTTCTCGGTTTTTTAAATTGTTAATAAGTATTTCCGGATTCCGGAGGCATGTAAAACCCAAATCAACCGACGACGACGACAAAGTTTCCAGTTACACAACACCTTTCCCAGGTACACAGCACGCAATAGGGCTGACATAGTTTAAACAACAGGCGACGCATTTGGACAGCAGAGAACTCCGCGGCCGCCCAGCGACTCGAGCCATCCCGGCAGGGACTATCTTAAAGTGCACGTGTCTTTGAAAAGAAAAACCGAGCACATCTTCATTGTGCTGAAAATAACTCCTCCTCCCCCCCACTTTTTTAAATTGGTACATAGTAATCAGTGCATAAGAACAAAGTTTTAACTATTTGGTCGTTGTTTTTACGAGAGAAAGCAGATCCTCCCAAATGGCCTTTAAACAGGGGCAGTTAATAGAAAGTTCCTACTAACCAGAGTTGTCTCCCGTGGATGACCCAAAACAAACTGTGTGTTGGTTCTCTACATCATTAGAATTTAGTGTAATCTTTACTGACTATAGAATATTTGTTGCTTTTTTTTTTTTGGTTTAGTACATTACTCCAGGGTTAAGTGGGAATGTCCATTGGTTCGCTTTTTAACAACCCTGGCTGGCATTTTAATATTCGGTTTTGGAAATGTAAACCTAATCTATTATAGCAAACGTCATGGTTTTAGCACATGCAGTTCCCTTGGGTACACAATAACAATTCTCACCTTTAGAAAGAAAAAAAAAAAAAGCTAAAAAGGGCGATAATAATAATCTTACAGGAGTGATAGCTCATGGAAGTTTTAAAGCTAGTAAGATTGTGATTTTTAATTGGTGGATGAATAGTAAAACTTTGAAGTGTACTGCTTCCTCTTTCTAAATTTTTGAAGCAACTTCTGAAGTTTATTAAGATGAGTTGTCTGTGTAAATTCAGTAATGCAAAAATTTAATATAAATATATCATTCCTTTATAATAAAAAAAAGTTTCTATGGTAAAATAACTGTCTCACTATTGCTGTAATTTCTCAAAATGGCAGTGGAGGGATGACCAAATATAATCTCAATCAGTAATAAAGCAGCAATCCGACCAGATTTTTCCCACAACCACAACTGAAGCAGGGAATAGAGTAACTACAAGATATCAAAACAATTATTTTACCTGAAGTATGTCTAGTTGAGAAGAAATACATGCTGAATATTTCATAAGTTAAAAAATATTTTACATTTTTTAAAATTGTGGTGTACAAAATTTTGCATGTTTTCAGATAGTTTAGCAGACAGCAATGAGATTTAAAATACTTTTATAACAGAATTTTGGGGTTTTCAGAAGAAAAAAAATTTATATCAAGAATTTCTTAAAACAATATAGTTCAATGAATGATTAGGGGTAAAGCTTTAACCTTAGCCACCAACCTGACTGACATGAAGATAGAAAACAAAATTATATCTATTTTTAAAAATGATGGGCCTTAATTTTTTATCCATTAAACATTTAGTAGCTTTTTAGTAATAAGTATTTGGTGAGAATTCATATTGCCACATGCAAAATTTTGCACATTAGATATTTCAATTTTTTTTTACAAAAAAAAAAATTAGGAATTAAATTGAGCTTAGTAAAATTGATTTTAATTACATACAACCATTCAATCTTCATTACTCATTTAAAAAGTATATAAAAGTCAGGAATGTAGACAAACATAACATAGGTACTTTTCTCCCCAAAATTTAATAGTCAATGACTTCTTCCATTCCAGTTAATTTTTGTTTTAAAACTAGCAATGCTTCAGTAATAGAAATTCTGTAAGTGTGATGCCTGGTATTGGTACAGATAGCCTATGTTAAGCAATAACACTATTATAAAAACCAGTAATACATTTTTTAAATTTAACTACTGACCATTAATTAAACATTTGCAATAATTTAATAAAAGTAAGGGATCCACAAGACTTTACCATGAGAATGTTGCTAGCAAAGGCTTATTGAAATCTTAATGATTTTATCAGTGAAATTGTTATATATTAATGTTACAAAGTAGCTAAGATTCCTGCTTGCTTAGATATCAAAAGATACTTTTGTAGTGAAAGAATTGTTAATGAGTGTAGTTAACAGTGATTGTATTAACTAAGAGTGGCAAGTTTTCTCCCCTGAGAGCCCTTGTATAAGCCACGATGGATGGTTTCCTGCCTACTTGTGACTTGATTTAATACATGTGAAAAACAAACAAGAAAAGATTAGAAAAATATTGCAGATAGAGGACAGTAGAAAATTAGTCTGGTCATTATCCTTTGGGACTTTTAGAACTTGAGGCAATTAAAAAAAAAAAAAAAAACAAGAGTAATACTTTATTTACCATTTTCTTTACATTGCTTCTACCTTCCTTGTCATGACCTTTCTCTGCCATCAAATAATTTTACCTGTTAAACTGTAAATAAAAGAATGTTACAGAGTTCCCATAAGACCTATGTCTTCTTTGAGAATGTCATGAGATAAAATGATGTTAGGCTGTTACATAACAATCTTGGCTATACATTAGAAATCAAAAAAATAATTGCACATGAAATGAAATTCATTTGAAGTTAAATGCAAACAATTTTTACAGAACACAACCTTCCATACTGGTCGATGTTGGTCCACTGCAAGGAAATGTGTGGTGCTTCAGCTAATTAATCACAGTATAATAAAGAGTAAGAATTAAGAATTTTAATTTAAACATGGTCTTAATAAAATGAAAGACAACTATTTTTTTCAGGAAAAAGGTAAGAATTTATAAAGGGAGACAATTACAATCTTGAAATTAAGATGTTCTAGTTACTAATTACATTTAAAACTGTCTAGTCATTAAAAAGACAATTATTATAAGTACGTTTACTAGTTTTGTATAGAATACCGCATGCTGGTAAACATTCTTCTTTATTTGTTTATGTATTACCACTGGAATGTGTTGGTAGAATGAATAATGTATTCTGATTAATATCATGGAAATAAAAGTGGCAAAGGCATAAAAATATGGCTAATTCATCCATAATGATAAAAACTTTGCTTTAAAAGGTAAAAACAATATTTTCTTCTAAGCATTACAAAAAAAGTTGATTCACATAATCAAATAGTGTAAATTGCAAAATTTTACTTAATAAAACAAACAAAGCACCACTATTTACTGCATATGCATGCAATAATATCATAAAAATGTTCAACTGCAATTCAATTTTTAGGAGTTCTCAGAGTCAGGGGGTCACAGAAATTAGTCACTGCATTAATGGAGTTACACTGATAAAAAGATTGGGAACTTCTGAGTTAGTGTTTGTAGGAATTTATTATTTTTGTGTGTGTTCTGGAATGTATTAATGAAGCCAGACAGATTTTGTGATACATTTTTCAGAAGCTAAATATTTATTGACATAAATTGATTTATGAACAAATGCAGAATAAGAGTCAGTGTATTTAAATAAAAATTTGTTAGTGATGCTGGTGTGCATGAAAACTCTGACCGTTGTTATTTGGTGTGTGTGTGTATATATATATATATATAAATATATATAAATACATTATTACAGTTTCCAAAACATTTACTTCAGTATTAAATTGGATGATCTAACTTGATTTTTTACTTCAGAGTACTATGTTATTGATTTATTTTTTTTTAAAAATTGCAATACAACATTGATAAATTTTATAAGGGACATAATTCTGTTATAATTTGAGAAGCAGCATAAACAGTATAAGGCATATAATTCATGAAAATTAAAAATTTCAATGCAGTTCAGAATATATGCAAACTGTAAAAGCTTTAGAACTTAATCTTTTTACTTTTTAAAAATGTTATCCATTTTTAACTTTTAACTAATTGGTGTTATAAAATATTTGAATTTCATATCTTGAAAATTTTTAGAAAATTTCTGATGAAGGCTTGCTTTTACATGTGCGCCTAGATTTTCTAAAATTTCCCCTCAGATAACAATGAAAGAGTATATGAATTGCTATACCACTGAATAAAATGAGGTGGAAATGTTTCAATGACAAAAATGTTATTAACTAATCTGCCATTGCATATACAAATGCATGCAAAACGTTTTACACTGCATCTATTTCAAAACTCATTACTCAGATATGTTGCCAAATTCAGCAATTGAATAGTAACAAAAAGTATGATTGAACATTTCCTTAATCTTCCATGCAAGTGGTACACATGCATTTTCATAACCTCTCTTTGTGGCTACTCAATGGAAAGGAATATTTAACATACTCTTGAAACTGACTTGCTAGTGTAGATAAGTAATGGACAGTGAAAAGTTTTAAGAACCTATCAAAATGTTTATAAATAGGACTAATAAAAATGTTCAAAATGAGCCATACTGTGTGTGCAAATGCTTGTGGAGAAATATATGCATTGCCAACAGATACTATGCAAAGTGTGTGTGGTGTGGTGTGGTGTGGTGTCTGTCTCTCTCTCTCTTTTTTAAACCACTCCAACTTAGCATCACCATCATATCATGCTTTGTCTTTATCTATTTTGTTATCTTGGTGAAGGGGAGAGGGGAAATATTTTTTATAAAAAGCTTGGGTTCATGATTAGCTAAAGACCAGAGTAAAAAACATTTTTTTAAGTCACTACCACTAGTTACTTATTATTTTACCTTTATAACTCTATGCATTACCATTACGCTACATGCTTGATTATTTTAAAATATAAATTATCTGCTGGTTTGAAGTGCATGTATACTAATAAGTGAGGAATATTCATTAGCAATAATCAAATAGCTATTAACTGTTTGTTTCATCTTCTACAGTAGGGTAACTACACTGAAACAAGTTGATGTGTCTGCAACTGGCTAGAGAAAAAAAGAATTGTTATACAAGATTCCCAAAGATGTATGTATGTGTGTGTTTCTAAGTATACAATGTTCTGGTACCTTACTTGGACAGGGTGCTTTTATATAGTCAAAAAGAGAGAGAAGAAATTTGTCATATATGTAATGTTTTTTTTCCTTGTGAACTTGAAAAACTTGAAATGAACTGGGCTATCTACCTACTGAAATAATACAGCATAATCCAACCCACAATGAATGGATGTAGCAGACTTTCCACCCCTCAACTAAAGCCACTTGTCTGGAACATGCTACAGTTCAAGGGGTTTTTAGGGACATAATCAAATATACTCTTCTTAAAAGGTAAGGTTTCAGTACACAGTTGGACAAATGTAACAAACAAAAAAAACAACAACAACTTATTGCACTTGTATTCTCATAAAATGCTGTGATCAGAAATTGCACCAAACTAGTTTTTGAGGTTTGTTTACAGGTTGGTCACGAGAGACTTTTCAAGTGAGGTGAGCTAATTAATTCTTACAATACTCATGAACTCCTGGAGAAATTGTTAAACTGTTTATAAATACAATAGATCCTTAATTCAAGATTACATTAAATGCTCAATTCATAATTCTAGCAGGCCAGTATATTAGTCAGCTATTGCACTCTAACGTTAACAGTTTAGATATATTATGCCAGGAAGAATTACTGGTTGAACACAGAAAGGCAATAAAGTAACCCCTTTCTTGGCCCTGCAAAGATTAATCCACCACATCCAGGGATGACTAGAAAAAATTAGACTAGAAAGATTTGTAGTCTTCCTCATCGGTGTACAGAAATACTATCTTTGTACAATGAACATTACTACCAAAATAACAAAAATGTGGAATATTGTACCAGACAAAAAATTAACAATAATATTAAAAAAAAATTTAAAAATTACAATCTAGCATACTACAATTATAGGAATGCACTTGGATTGGCTCTTGGATCCTTCTGGTTCCGATACCGTAGGGCTAGCCATATGCCAATTATCTAGAAAAGAAAACATTCAAGAGGTATTAATTGCCATTTAGAACTGTTCATGAACAAGAATTTTTTGTTTGCTTAAGGATGAATTTACTAAAAAATAATTTTGTGTAAAAGTATTTCTTTCTCTTATGATTTAAAACTATCCTGAAGAAAGTAACTAGCAGTATTTTTCTTTTCATTCTTTAGAACAAATTAAGCATTAACCTCTATCTGGTATAAAACTGCAATAGAATTTTTTCTGTATATTTCTATAGTGAAATGAAATTTGCTGGATTAGTAAACACAGCATTATAAGAATGAGATAGATAGAGACAGAGACAGATCTGGTAGTAACTTTAGTCAGTTTAAAAGCAGTCAATAAGCAGAAAAAAGCACAGGACACCTGCAGCATGTTACCTTGCATAGATGACCATAACTGATGAGCTCTGAAGTTTTGTAATGTGTGTTAATTGTTTTAGAAGCTAAATACGCTTTTTTCCTTTTCAGATAATCATAATTAAAAATAAATTCTGGAAAGCCACTATTCTCAATAAAATTTGTTTATTTAATTTTCCCAAAGAATGCCCCTAAAGACAGGAACCATTAAGATTTAGATATGGTCTCCAGAGTTACCATTCCATTTATGACAGCTGATAATACTTCATCACACTCACCCTTACATTCTGTTACATTTAAGCCTTAGACAGTGATGGACTTTTGCTAAAACACATCTGATTTCTTCTTGGAAATTTCAGTTACCCCTAAGGTCTCATTTTCATTGTGTGCAATAACAGTGCCACAAAATAGAAACTTTGTAAGGGGTAGGACCGTTCACACCTTACAAACAGCAAAAACCAAAAGGTTAGAACCTATGGTTTCTATTAAAATTTTTAAAAAAAAAGACAAGAAAATCAGTAATAATTTTGCCCTTTTAACTTATTTAGTAAAACAAAAACAAACAAAAGTACCAAGGAAAAGAATTATAGTTTGTTTCCAACACACGCACATTCTCTCGCTCTCTCTCATATGAAAAAGATAACAAAAACAAAAGCAAACCCCATGTAAGGCAGAATTATGGCAATGGTTGAATAAACAGTTTTTTTTTTTTTAGGAAAAACAACAAAAGTGAGCCACGTAAATGTATATTCTTTTTCACATGATACTTGTAATGAAACTTGCAAGAAAAATAAATCCAGTTACTAAACTAGTCTGTAAAAACAGCAACGTCTCCGTGATCTATTAGCCAAACTAATCCAAAATAAAGATGTTTTTGTTTTTCTATTAACAGTAAAATCCTTTAGAAAAGGAAAAAAATCATGAGCACTGAGGAAAATTAATCGTTAAAGTTAATTACCAAAAAATCTCAAATAACGCCAAATAAGTGAAGCTTAGGGAGGGTTTTGGCATAACTCATTGATCAAAGATATTACTGTTCCTTAAATTAATCAAGTAATTATGCTGGACTGTACCCCTTTGGCAACTAGTCGCCTAACAGTCAGTGCAGTCAGAAAGATTAAAGTTGTTTGCTTCTTTTCTCCAAGTGATGTAACAATACACTTCTAGCAATGCCCATCCCACCCCACTTTATTGGCATTGTAATTTAATGTTACTAGGCGGTTTTGGGGCTCCAACTTTGCACAGATACATAAATCTGGTACTCTATCCAGCTTGAAAGAAGACTTTATGGTGCCCCATTAGTTTTAATTAAAAAAAAAAAATAATCAAGTTTATCAAACAATTCAATCAGCTTTAACTGCAATGGAACATGAAGCTGAAGCCAACGCCTAAATTTCAATAAATTTGAAAATTATTTTACACCTACAGAACTTAAAATGCCATTCAATTACAGGGTGGCCCAAAGACCCTTTACACCTCCACAACATGTCTAGTGGTGGATCTGTGCAAGTGCATAATTTTTTTATTATTATTTAAAAAATTTATCTCAATACTCGAGACTGACTGTTGTTTATCTAGTGACAGTTTCTTAATAAAAAAAAAAAATTGTTCAATAATTAACAACTAAATAGACATTATTATCCGACTGCACATTATTTCCAAAATCATTTTTACGTGGATCAAGACACTGCAGCTGAATGGTTGGTTAATAATTAGAATTTACTTTTTAAAAAGCCCGTCTATCTCCCCCTTCTCTAAACTAATGAGTGCGCTTCTGCTTCAGCTGAATTCAGTATTCGTTTTTATAAATGTGTCTCGCTCAGCCGCTTAAATAGATGGGTAGGAGAAAGAATTCTGGAAGGTCACGAGACTCGGAACACACTTTCAACCTAGACTGATGTTCCATTAGACCAAACCAATAAAGATCACTTACATTCAATATTCATATATAAAAGGCAAGTCTATTTTTAAGGGCAATTCCACTGTAGACATTTAAGTATTAATGAAAGATATAAAATGAACAGATATGAATATATGATTTATAAAAAAAGAAAACAAATGGATTTTTACAGGAATGGAGAAAAACAAACAGAAATCCATTCAAAGGTATAAAATGAATAATGTATCTATCATCTTAAACAAGTTATAATAATTTTAACTACTTAGATTTCCTGGTGATTTACTCAAAATTAGTTCTAAAGTTTTCTTTTGATCAAAATTTGCTATTGGGCCTAAATGTACTTTTTATTATATATTAAATTCATTACCTTAAAATTAATTAAAGTTTAAATTTAAACAAGAAATGCAAAATTACCTTTTGTTGGAATATACAATAAATTTTATCATTTTTAAAAGTCAAATCTGAATTTGATTCTTCTAATGAAAATAACCCTTGTCCCACTGTACCGTGATACAACAGCCAAGGTTAAATGGCAATGCTTAAGTGTTTGATGAATTCACCCACGGAACATCCTCCAATGCATGCATATACCAAACTTTCACTAAAATAGCCATTTCTTCCTTTTTATTGAAAAAAATATACATGGGATATCTTTCAGTTTACCAGAAAGACTAAGTGTCATGATGTTATTTAGATTTGCATTATTTTCCAAAGATGAACAACAAATATAAAACAACAAAACCAGAAGATACAACCATCTACTGTTATGTATACATATACAAGCTGAGGTACCTGATGCTACAGGGAAAAAATGGCTTTAGACCAGTGGTTCTCAGCGTGGGGCGTATGCCCCACAGGTGGGCAATTTGATTTTCAAGGGGAGCAATTGAGTATGAATGAAGAGGTCTGGGTCCAAATTTTCGATTTTTATTTTTTGGATTTTCCATCAGGTAAAGTTTTTGTTTCAGATGCTATTTTGAGTAAATATTTTTTTTTTTTTTTTAGTGAAAAAGGTCTTTATTGTATGGTTATTGCATAATCACTGTGCCATCGCTCTTCATGCACGTCACACAAAGTGCACGAGGTCGTGGAAGAACCTTATTTATTGAATTTGATTTAGAAATGCGATTCAAAGGGCTTTTGCTAAGTTACCATTATAATAACTGTTTCCTCCGTTTTCTCTCAAAGGAGAGCATTTCCATTTTCTGAAAATTCAGAGCTCGTAAACAAAGAAGTTGTTTTGGTGTTTTCACGCAAGGTAATTGATACATACTTCTTTGGCTGCTCATGAATATATTTGATTGTTTAGTATTATGATGATACGAGAAGATACATAAAGTGTCAGAGATGAAAACTTAATAGTCCAAATGCTAATATAATACAACAGTCTTGCCAAATTCATTGTGTGTGTGTGTGTGCATATTTTTGTCAGACTATTATCGTCAATACATTCGTGAGAGATACAAATTTCTCACACATTCGTAAAAATCTGGTGTACCGCACTGTCTGTCCTTATATGCTGTATAAAACGAATCGGCATTGTTTTATTAATTATGTGTTTACTTGAATGTTCTAATTATTTTATTTCATTTTTGTGTTAACTTAAACGTCTTAAATTCTGAAAGTACATTTCACTTCTTAAGATTACTCATTTATTTCAGTCACAGCCCCTATGCATAAAATGAGTAGTGCAAGCAAAAAGAAAGTTTGTCAGTATTCAGAGAAATTTTTGAAATTTGGTTTCATACCCGCTACTCATGATGAAAGGTCACCTTTCTGTCTCTTATGCCAACAATGCTTGACCAACGAATCAATGAAACGAGGTCGTCTTGAGGTGCATTTGAAGGCGAAACATAGTGCATATGTAAATTCATATTTGAATTACTTCAAATCTTTAAAGAATAAGTTTGAAAAAAGATCAACAATAAAGTCTCTGTTCACTGCACAAACTGTTACTATCAGTCGTACTCTTGAGGCAAGTAATGAAATTTCTTTACTCATTGCTAAATCTGGAAAAAATCATAGTATAGGGGAGGATTTAATTAAACCATCAATATCTGCATTTCTTAAAACAGTTCTGGAAAAAGATGACAAAGATGTTAAAGCCATGCCACTCAGTAACAACACTGTTAGGAGAAGAATAGATGAAATGAGTGAAGATATTGAAACACAACTTGTTGATAAGCTGAAATCAAGAAAATTCTCAGTACAAATGGATGAATCAACTGTGAGAGGCAGTGAGGCCTTATTGCTAACTTATGTAAGATATATTGATAAAGGTGAATTTGTTGAAGAAATGTTATTCTGCAAATCTTTAGATACCACCACTACCGCTGCTGATATATATAATAAACTAAAATACTACTTAGATATCAATAATATACCAATGGAAAACATAGCATCTTGTTATGATGGGCAAGAAAAATGGCTGCTTAAAATTGATGAAAGATGAGAATCCGGAGATGCTTCTTGTGCACTGTGTTATTCATAGAGAGAACTGAGTGTCGAAAAATATTTCTCCTGTACTTAATGAGGTACTGAAATCAGTTATAAAATCTGTCAATGCTATCAAAACTAATGCCAAATGTGAGCTTCTTTTCGAGAAATTTTGTGATAACAATTCAGACTATGTGAGACTTTTACTTCACACTGAGGTACGGTGGCTTTAGAAAGGGAATTGTTTGAAAAGATTCATGGAACTGTTTGATGAACTTAGTGGCTTTCTAAGTGACAAGCCTGAAATGAAGCACCTGCTAACCGTTGATGGAAAAGCCTTTTTGAGTTATTTAGCAGATATTTTCGAAAAACTGAATGTGTTGAATAAACAACTTCAAGGAACAAATAAAACACTTGTTGATGCAAAGGCGAAGATATTTGGCTTTACTTCATTTATCAAGTTATGCCAAAAAAAACATTTCTGACAAAAATTTTGACCAATTTCATTGACTAAAAAATGAGAGCCGACTGAGGCTGCTGTGCTTGTCATTGTGGATCATCTGAAAATATTGGCCTCTGATTTTAAAGAAATATTTTCTGATTTAAAACAGATTAATTTTCCATCGTGGGTGATGCAGCCAGTGCTTGTGGATTTATCTGATGTTTCAGTGAAGTACCAAGAACTCTCAGAAATAAAAAATGATGAGTCAGTTAAAACTTTATTCAACATAAAAGGAGCGATGGCATGGCTTTGTGATGAGACAGAAACTAAATACCCAAATTCAACTAACTTTGCAAGGAAACTGTTGTTACTGTTTCCATCTTTATATTTAGCTGAATGTGGCTTTAGCATTGTAAATGATTTGCTACTGAAAAAAAGAAATTCACTGGATATCAGTAAACAAGGAGATTTGAGACTAAAGCTGACTAAATTAGTGCCTAATATAAAATCTATTTGCAGCAGGCATGAAGCACAAGGGTCTCACTAACTTTATTCCACTTTTCTTGAGGTGTGCTCAAATGGCATTTTGCATTTGATAGGCACCTATACTTTATTGTACAGTAATTAAAATGATCAAATAAGCTTCCATTCAAATTAGTTTGTGTTCATAGTACATTTCAGTTTTCTATTACTTGTTTTGAATTTTTATTTGCTGTTTTTGTATGAGACAATCCACAAACATTTTCATAAATATAGAAATTTTCTCTCTCTTTATTACCTGTGAATTCTCTCTTATTATCATATGTATCATTATTAAAATCTAATACCACTTAATATTTTTTTCTTACAATTTTTTCAGTAATTTCTTGCTCAAAGCTTTAACTGTCTTTTGTTTATTTCATTTTTCATGGAATTCATGTTCTTTTGAAGCTTGTTTAAACCAAGGTATTGGCATTTTAAGCTTCTTCAGCTGAAACGGAGTTAACTTTTTAAATGATAAGAATTATATATCACCACATGGGGGGGCATCAGGATTTTAGAGGTGATTAGCTGGGGCATGGCCCAAAAAACGGTTGAGAACCACTGCTTTAGACCTATGTGGAGTAGCTTAAAACCTTGCCCAGATTCTGAAATACCTACACTCAAAATTGGAGGCCTCTCGTTGCTACAGTTTAGTTGTGTAACAAACACACACACACACACTCGAAAATACACATTAGATTTCGAAACAACAAATTAACATATTTAAAATACCATTAATTTCCTAACAGGATTAAAATCACGAAGATTTTAGTGGTTATTGTGGTAAACTTATTCTCCTCCAAAAAAGCAACTTGAAATGCATGTTATGTCTACATTGCAAGATCTAAATTCACAGTTTAACTGCAATAATTCAGCTATGAACCAATTCAGTTATTCAAAAAATATATCTGTAGTAGTCCGGCAAAATCAAAATGGCTTAATGATACCTTTATAAACCAGAAAAAAATTTTAAATTCTGATCAGTTTCTAAAAAAAAAAAAAAAAAAAAAAAAAAAATTATATATATACTACACCAGCCAAAAGTTGGAAGCAAACAAATATAGGAAATATTTTTTTAAAAAAAAGTTATAACCAATTTATTTTTTGTCATAACATAATGAATGTAAGATTCAATATGGGGATACAAAAAAACACACATCTAATATACTTAAGTCTCCCTACCATTTACTTTGACAGCAGTTTTGCAAAATCCAGAGTTACAGTGTTTCATATTGTCTGAGGGTATTCCTATAGACTGTAGTGTGAGATAAATCAAACGACTGAGCTCAAAAAGCTGTGTTCTGGAAGATACCCCACCTTTTTCTGCTCTTCACATTTTCTGTACAATTTGGAAATGTGCTTAAGGTCATTATCTCATTGCACAACAAATCCTGCACCTATTAGTTGAATGCCAGGAGTTCTCTCTCTTTTCTGAACACCATGGTAACGTTCTATTAATTGTAAAAAGCTGACAAATGGCATCAACTCCAACTATTGTGCTACCTCTTCACGTTTAACTGTAAAAGCAAGAAGCAAAATGTCGTTCTGGCATGCATTCTCCAACTTGTCTACACAGACATTTTAACCTCACTAATCAGTCCATAACACTTTATTCCACTCTTTTATAGTCTATAATATTCATGTAATTTTGCTCATCACAGTAATTTCCTTCCATTAGAAGGCCTAAGCAGTGAATTTGTCACAGCCATACAGCCATGTAAACTAGCAGCTCCAAGACTTTTTTTTAAATTTATTTATTTTTTTACTGTTGTCAGGGACACCAGGTTTCTTGTGTGCTATTTAGTTGTCATCGTTTCTGGGGCTGTAAGTGTTCTATTTCATTTATTCAACAGCATTCTTCTCCCTATGCTTTTTTTTCTATCTAAATTTCTGCCAGTTGTCTGGCATCTTTGCAGTGTGTAGTGAATCCCTTTTGTTGGTATTTCCGAGTTTCTTGGCAATCCCTCTTTGCAAGCCTTCTTTTCTAAAAGTACAAATAGCAGATCACATTTCATTATCAACTTTTCTTTTTTGCTATCCTGACAACAAAGTTCAGTCACCATAGCCTTCAACATTTGAGATTTATGATGTTTAAAAACATCTCCTGTTCAATCTATAATGCTCTGACATGTAGCATAATCTTATTGACGCAGTTTTCATTCACTAAAATTAAATAACATGGATAGGAGTGTTCTGGAAACCTTACAGGTTCTTGAACACAAAGGGATATTTTGCTTAAGACAAGTTTTCTTAATATGTATGTTTTTTGCATCATATATTGAATCTTATATCCACTATGTTATGAGGAGAAATAAATTGGTTATATTATTTTTTTTTTTTTAAATAAGTGTTTCCATATTTGTGCATTCTTCCAAACTTTAGGCCAATTGTATATATAAATAAAATAGTCACTCCTTATGTAATATTTTTTAAAATCTATTATACACATAGTCACCTTTAATACTTTTACTTCCACCATTTGTAAATATCACATTTGTATCACCAACAATAACCTAAGTCAAAGGTAGGTAACTTTTAAAAAAATTATACTCGCCTATAAAGTGTCAAGTAATCATTTGACTATACGATTTTCCATATATTTTTCAATAATAAAAATCTGAAATAGCTAAATTTTTCTTCATCTATCTAATCTTTGGTTATAAAGTAAGAATTGGTACTTTCAGTGTCTATGTCATTAAAAAAAATTTCAATTTCTCTCTCCCTCACTCTCACACACACACAGACAGAGTTCAGAATAATTATTCCTCAACATCTGATGTAATTAGATATTAGAAACAAATTCTTTAAAATGTTAAATAAAAACTATTTCATATGTATTTATTCTAATCATGTTTTAAAACAACACACACACACACACTATGAAATATTGTCAAAAATTTTTAAAAAGCTTTTGCACAAAGTTATACAAATAAATCAAAAAGATAATTTCAAATTAATCAGTGTACACACAAGGCATTCAGTATGTTAATACCATCTGTGCAGTTTCACATTCACCTGGCTGAAATCATTGGGACAGGTGAGCTACAAACTGCTGAGAGCATCCAGATCTTTTAAACAAATCTGAGCCAGTAGTGCACCTTTGGACTTCTGGTGTGGCTGGTATACATGGAAATGCTGCTAATAACCACCAGGTTCAGATGATCAACTTCCAATGAGTAACATGCATAGGAAAGCTAAAGGACAGACTCATGCACAACGACCTATCTTATCTGTTGCTTAGTCCAGAACAGGTTACTGAGGTTTAAGCAAAGTCAATGCATTCAAACCCATACTTTTTCAGTAACTAAAATTCCCTAATAATAATAATAATAATAAGTTTTAAGAAGTCTCGCTTTAAAAGAGAACCAAACAAGCTTGAAACAGAAAGATAACACATTTGAAGAATCTATTTGGAGATATCATTATCTACAGTTGCAGTTCCAAAGTCCTGATGAATTCAGCATGATCCCATATAGAAAATATGTCCACCAAGAATTTTCTCCATTTGTCTCCCCCCCCCAAATTATTAATATGCTTATGTCATGTTAGGGTTTATCATGAGCAGCACTAAAATAAGTGGAAATTTATTTTTGGGAAAAAGCATTTATCTGGTTGACTGTTTATTTGTGCACAAACTGAATATGTCTGCCACTCTCTTTTCCCCCATTATTATGCAGTGCTCTCATATTAATTTGACCCCCACATAAATAATGTATCCAAATAAAACACATATTCCAGGAATGTTCAAATGACATCTGGCTAAAATAGAATTGTCATAATTGTATCCAGTTTGGTTTCATTTGAACATCCCTAGTATGTATGTATGTATATTTATAGGACATCTAGAAGGGCAGCTAACCAGTGTGCCCTATTACCATATGAAAATATGCAGATCCTGTGATATTTCTCCATTTACTTAAACTGTTCAGTGTAGCTGGAGCCACAACAAACTGACAAAGATCTTGACATTTCTCTTAAACCAGTGTACAATATTATTGCAAAGTTCAGAGGCATAGGTCAACTGCTGCAGAAAATCCACCTAAAAAGGGCCTTCACAGTGAGCAACAAGAACATGTCATTATTGCCATGGCTACATTCACTGTCAAAATTCTCTTGCTGACATTGACAGTGCAACAGCAATGAGCCAAAGAGTAGTCCAACATCATGTCCTCCAACTTGGCTACAGAAGCTATGTAACATGTAGGAAAACACCCTCGGTCCAAAACAAATAAAATGCTTCAGAAGTTCTAAAGTCTTGATGGTGTACATTCTTCTCTGAAGAGTCATCTGTGTTTTAGCAAGTAATACCTGGAGATCACATCTGGTTTTAGAGAAGAGCTAACGAAGACCTCCAACCTCATTGTCATTAGCCCATTGCCTAGTATGGGGGGCAAAAGTCATGCTATGAGGTTCAATTTGGCATATCAGAAAGACAACTGATGTTTATTGAAGGGCATCTCAATTCTACTGGGTACATTGCCATTTTATAGACATCTATCACTGTACCAAAAAGGCTTACTGAGAATCATTGCCCGTATTCTTAAGGAAGATAAGCCAAATCTCTCGTGTGACTATAACTAGGAAGAGAAAATCAAGGCATTCATCTCCAATGGGCTTTATAAATTTCTAATTGCAAAGCATAAGGAATGCTAATACATAGAAAAGAGTAGATCTGAGGCCAAGCATAATTAGAGACTGGCAAAATATATTAGAGGATAGTTTTAATTAAATAAAAAAGTCAAAACAATCCCCTTGTTTCAGCTTCTGTAAATGTGCTGATTTTCTAAGGTAGTATGGGTAACTAATTATTATTGTACATGTGCTGTGAAAGCATACACAACCATGGTTCAGATTTCAGATTAAGGGACTCAATGCATGCAAAGTGAGAAAAAATTAGCATAAATCTGTATTTAATATTCTTGTTGTACAAAGAAGCCCCACCACCATTAGACACTAAGAAAAACAGAAAATTGGAAAAATTTAGATTTGAAATGGAAATAAAAGTAACACATGAAACCAAATGATGCTATACCATAAATTTATAAAATACAACAGTATAACTATCAGTGTAAATTTAAAAAAATATTTTGAAAAATTGTTTATATTAAAATATGTAAATATATAAATGTACATCTGTTCATCTTATTCAACAAATAAGAAAACTGATATGCAGTTTGCAGTAGTTTTATGACAAGATGACCAAAGCCAAGAAAGAGAGAGAATGTTACTACCAAACATAGGAGAACAAGCAATTTAAAAGTGAGGAGACATGAAGCCAGCATATTATTATTATAGTTAATGATTTACCTAACAAGACTGTGAAATCTAGATGATTAAAGAAAAGCACTTGGATTAGCACTTGGATCTTTCTGGTTACGATAGCGCACTGTAATCCAAACACCCAATATCTGAAAAAGTCAGGCAAGGAAGCTATGTGGTTAATGAAAAGCATATTAATTCAGAAGTAATATATAAACACACACCAGAAATGTTTGCAACCATTGTCATTCCTTTGTTTTTTTGCTACATTTTTGGTGTTTAATCATTTTAAACATTTGAAGCAAAAAAAAAAAAACAATTAAAACTTATACAGCACTTTTGATATACTTAACAGATGTATATTAATTACATTAATTAGCAAGTTCTCGAAACATTCTTAGCATTGCATGGCACTAGTATCATCTTAGAATGAGAATAAAACTACAGCTTTGTTTTTTATACCCATCTAAAGATGATATTAGTATACTTTTGCAAAACCAAAAAAATTCCAACCCTCCTCCATGTGCCAATTTTCACAATAAGATTTACAAAACCTACCAGTGGAAACATTTTGTACTCTTTGGCCCCCTTCCAGCCAGCAGAGAGAGAGAAAAAAAACTAGAATCACTCTCACAATGGATGCAAACGTTTGCAATATAATACTTCTGTGGTATTCATCAAGCAGCAATGATTTAATAAAACTACATACCAGTCAGAGTTTGCATGGTAGCTCTACAAATAATTTGAGAGTTTTCACACAATAAAACAAGCTTTTCTTCTAATATTTATTTAAATGAAAATAATAAAGAGCAGCAGCAATATATCTTTGTAAAGATAGAAAGGAAGTGGCTTGAAATGAATTTCCTACTTTCATACACTATGAAAAATGAAAATTCAACCAATATTTATTGAATATACAATTTTTTTTTAATGAAATAAAAAATTAATTTTAAAAAGTTTCATTTGAAAAATTTTCTAAAAAATACTTTTCAGCAGATGTTCTACATTTCTTTATTTTATCCACAGCTGTTAAACCTTTAAGTTTCATGGTAGTTGAACTACACTAATGTTTTCCTTCACAAACAGGATCTTAGCCGCCCAATTTTCAAGCTCGATGCAAATTTTTCAAACACACTATACTTTAAAACACTACATTGCCCTTGTAGTCATCTTGCGAACTAAGAGCAAACCCTGCTGGAAGTGCACTTGAGTAACTAAGAGAACAAAGATGATTTGCCCAACATTAGCCAGACACTGAATTGCAATGAAACTATAATGATTACATCTTGATAACACATGCAACTACTTCAGCAAAACAGAGAATTTAAAAAGAAAAAGAGTTTCCAACTGTTATAGTATGCATCAAAGTTTTCAAATTTGATGTCTCCTTTGAGCAGGAATCTTATCCTTGGACTGGAAATTTTGCCAATGTCTTCATTATGGACCCTTCTAAAAATAATAATTAATAAAGCCAAATAAAGAGTCATGGGCACATGACTGACTACAGTTTTTGCCAACTTCAAAGTTTGTTACCATAAAAAAATCAACTGCAATTTTGCGAGCATTTTTCTAACATATGACCATTTAAGATCACCAGCTTTACTGGAGGGATATTTAAGGTTGGGGTACAGTCAGGGTGCTTGGTAAATAAACCATTTTCAAAACCTTCATCTCACAATCTAAGACTTCAAATTTCAAATGAAAGTTTAATTTTATGACTGACTGACTGTACAGTAATCCTTATGTGCACTAAATCTCAAGTCAGAAATGTTCACCATTGGCTTTAAGGAAAATGCTATTTGGTGTTATAAAGTTTTTAAATTTAACTAAGCAATAACTGAAAGCCATTGTATACCAAGCAAATGAATACTTGGAGTTGAAAACTTTCCAAGCACAAAAAAAGCAGCAAAAACATTAGTTGACAAAATGTCTTGCAATAATTCACATGCAATTAATCTACACAATGTAAAACTAAACAAGAAATTTACTTAAAGCATTTCATGATGTTGTGTTAATCTTACACTAGTATCATCAATCACTATAAAAAAGTCCCTCATATTAACTGATTATCTTACAAATGATAAATGTGATCAATGAAAAATGTTGGCTATGCACCACAGCTGTTAATACAACTACATTCTCTCCCATTCCGAGTCAATTCAATATTCCTTTTTTTTCTCTCCCTCCAAACACAGATCAACATGTCATAAATAAAAAATCAATATTTCCATTGTTTCTATAGGTAGTCTGTGATGTACCAACTTTATTCTCGTCTCCCTTTCAATGAAATAGATCTGAGAAAAACAGCAGCAGTTCATTTTCCTACAGACTGACAAGATAAGGTAGTTCACTGATATCAATACCTACATAACTGTGCGACACAATCTAAACATTTTATGGAGCTGTTTTCAGAAAAATTATAAATAGAATAAAATTACAATACACATTATAAATAAACACAGTTATTTTAATGTTTTTTGTTGCTCTTTTTTGTTATTTTTTATTAATCTTTTAACAGGAAAAGGAATAGATTAATCACAGTACACAAAAAGTAACATTTTGAAAATATTACTGTTGCTTTAAAATGGGAGTTTTAAAAAAAAAAGAAAGACAAATCTTGTCGTGGGGAATGGATGAATTCACCTACAGACTTCCAAGTAGAAGTTAATTTTGTTAATAGCTATGGGCACACATCAACTGGCTAAATGGCATGTATATTTGCAGAAACATTTAGCAATGGAAGTCTATCACAGAAAACACTATGTATACCTGGTAAAAACAATTTAAAGTGGGTTGTTAAAGAATGGCTGATAAACATACTGATGCAAAGCAATTTGCAGTCATACCTGCAAAATCCACCTGAACATCTAGGTCATAAAGAATTGTCATATACAAGAGATGTTGCTAAAGAAATTTCCATTAGTTTTGGAAGTGTGGAAGCAGTACTCCTCCAACATCTAGGTTTCTGTAGAGTGCTGGCTCATTGTTTTCCAAAAAAACTGAATATGTTTCAAGAATACAAATGTTTGACAATCTGTAGAGCTGAAGTGCTGTCATGACAAAGTGGTAAGGTCATGTACAAGAATATCATATTGATGAGATGAGTTCATTACTCCACACCTTAGATTAACAAAGTGCTTTCATCATACAGTGGCAAACTAAAGTTCAATCACCCTACAAAATTTCAAGGTAGTGCCATCAGCACAGAAAATTAAAGCCACAATGTTTGGGGATACAAGTGGTATTCATTCCTCTAGTTGATTTTCTGGAGAAAGGTCATAAATCATTAAGCAGTGTACCACTTTGATGTTTTACAAAAAGGTACTAGGGACCTTCAGTTGCAACTCAGCAGATATGATTATGGTGATGTTCTTTCAGCTGGATTTCATTTGAACATCCCTAGCACAAGATCCAATTCACAAAAGACCCAGATCTCATCAGCAAAGGGCTACTCCTGTTACAGGATAATGCCTGATCCCATATGGTAAAACTTACAGCTGACATGATACATCAGTTGGGATGAGTACTCAGTCAAGTACCTAGAGCCTAGATTTGACTCCTCCACTTCTGTCCTTTGAACCACTAAGATATTTTGAGATGGGGCTGGTGAAAGCAATGTTTTCAAACTGATAATGACATGAAAAGGTTTCCTTCACTGGTTACATTCCAAAAATACAGAGTTCTACCAAGATAGTTTGGATGGCCTATCTATTATTTAGTAATTAAAATCAGATCATCATATGTATATGAAATGTAATTATTTTTTGTCTCGCTTTAAAATCTTTTTTAAAATTAAAAATAAATAAATGTTTTTGTGTGATTACCAAATTCTTTCCCATCATCACTATCTGAAAATACAAATACTTTACCCTTATTATAAACACCCCTGATGATTTTAAATGCTACCACATCTCAAACTAATTAGTGAACAGCTTTTACCAAAAATTTGTTAATGCTTTAAAATTATAGCTCCAAAGAGACTGCTGGTGTTTTAATCTGGTTGTTCTTCTACTTGCTTTTCTACTAGTGTTGTTCTAGAAAAATGGCCACTTTATTATATTACAGTGCTCACATTCTTCTTCCAGAATGTTTTTTTTTAAAATAGAAAAATCTCTCTCACTAATACTATTTTTCTTTCTATAGCTCAAATGCCCTCCTCTCCCTCCAGAGGGACAAAAATCATTTTAAACTTGGAAGCATCCAGAAATAATTTCTTTTTTAATCTCCATTCTCCATTTAACTCAGACAGATTAAACTAGATATCAATACTGTTAAGACATTCTTGCTGTTTTTATTATTTTTGTTCCTACATAAAATGATAAAAACAACAACATTACTTATATTTATTTAAAACTTTGATAATTCCAGTTGACACAACTTGAAAATCATTTACTTAAGTCAAGGTTTAAAAATAATTTTAAAATAAATAAAATTCTAAGCAAATAACCTTTTTCTTTGCCTGTCATTCACAAATCCCAGTGATTTATTCTTAACTTAACAATGATAAGCAGATTTACTTTTTCTGACAATTGTTTAAACATCTAAAACCAGAGCAGCAGACTCCTATAGAAATGTTGACTAATTGAAGCTGTCTTCAGCAAAAGTGAACCCAGATTTTCTAACTACAATTTTCAAATCCGAAACATCTGAAAATAGATTACTATTAAACAAGAATCAAAGAAAGAAACAGAATTATTCCTGGATAAAACTTTAAAATGGAAACATATCAAGTGGAGAACAAAGATAATTTAAATTTCAAAGTAGATCTTACCTCTGTGAAGCTGAAGAATAGACCAATAGCACCCGTTATTGAAAATGCTTGATGAATTTGAGATTTGAGCTTTGGTAGGCAAGGTTGACAGGGACAGGTCACTGGAGTGCTGTTGTTGGCCTGTGCTGAACAACAGGGAGCTTCAATGGAGCAGCATGGAATCTATAAAAATAATAATGCAGTAAAATCCCATTTTTACGAAGTGGCTTAGGACCAAATTCATTCTGTATAAAGGATTTTTTGTTAAACCGGTAAACTTACCAATAACTGAAATACAAAAATGAAATAGTGGAAAACAAAACATATATGCCTGTGTTCTTTTCATTTATTAACAAATTTAAAATATATATGATTCTGATTGTAATTACACAATAGTAATTTATACAGAAAACACAAATTAAGAAATTTACTGTACATTATCGCACAACAGCACTGACATTAAAGTTGGTTAGTGTATGTTAACCACACTTGTACACACACGCACGTGATGGTAATACAGGATACAGCAAAACACAGAACAGAGCTTATGGGAACAGTGCATAAATAACTGTTTCGATCATTTCTTTAGGTAAACTGATGCCCGACATTCTTAGGTTTAATTACAAGACCCTGCCAAGTAAAGACTGTACCTGGAAAACTGCATGCACACACTGCACGAGTGAAGTACCTGTTTGACAGGACTTTACATGATGTCACTGGCAGCAAATGTTGCACATTCAGACAAAAGATAAATCATTACAAAAAATAAAGGCAAAGAAGAGGTCAGTCATACAGACTGGTAGTTCAAATGCCATCAATGAGTTTTCTTTTTTGCCACTTCACCTGCATCCAGACAATTTGTACTTTCTTAAATATTGTTAGTGAAACTAGTTTCTTTGTAGTAGGCAATGATACTGAGGATATGGAATCCAAAGATTGTTTCTTTCAGGCCATGGATAGAGCTGCTACGTGTTTAATTTTGTTTGTTTCATGTGGCTGAGGGGTGTGGGCACTGCAGCCAATTTTGAAACTACAGGGCACCAAATTCAAATCTTAATCAGTCAGTAACTTTCATTTTGGAAAACTGCCACTTTTGGTAACAAGGCATTCTGTAAAATGATATTTTAAGAAAAAAATTATTAAAAACAATCCTGAATATTAAAAGCAAAAACAAAAAATATCACTTTCAATGCCAAACAGATTTTAGAAGTTTAAACTTGACAATTTGCTTATGTAGAACAATGGATGCTAAAATATAGTCAAAATTTAATCTATACAAAATAGTGGACAGGCATAAAAGAATACATATGCAAAAGTAAATGCCAGCTATTGAAATTTATACAGTTCCTACCATAATGTGAACACTTAATTTCCCCACTTACAAAAAAACAAAAATCCAAGTCAAACTTTTCTTACATCCATAACTACTATAAAGAAAAAAAGGGATTTTTTTTTTCTTTGAAAAAGTAATACTAAGAGCATGTGAGAGCAACGATAACTCTGAGAGCCTGAATATGAACATCACTGAGCACATGTACATGTGCATCTCACTAAACATCCAAGAGCTAAATCACATAGACCAATCTCATAGCAACAATTCAAAGAACACCTGAAATCTCATTATCGATAATTTGGTACATTCCACGACTACACTGATGCTCCTACAAAATACTGAAACCGCTTTTCATACAGTTATTGTACATACATCCTAAAATAAATTGGAATTGTGCAAAACCCATGGTTTATTATGGTATGGATCTGTAGTCTGATAAAGTTTGTATCCACAAAAAATGCTACTACTGTTGAAATAGTTCACTAAAATCTTAAGCCAATTTACCTAAAATTTAGTTTTTTTTTTTTTTAATAGTAGAACTGGTAGAAGTAAAAGTTTGAAAGCAGATTCAGATGCTAAAAGCTTTACCCTGTCAAAGAGTGCCTCACTTCTCCAAACAGACACTCCATCAAGCTGCCTCACATTTCATAAACATTGCCAAATTCTGTCATTTACCCACAAGCCTCTGCATGATCTAAACATAAACATGTAGGTACACTGCAAAGCACAAACCGTTGGAAATAATGTGTGCACCAGTTTAAAATAAAGGCAAAACAAATATACTTTAATCTCTAACCTATACATCAAGATAGCTAAAATAGTTGAAAAAACAATTTACAGCACAAATGAAGACTTAAATGTCGAGATAGATGTAAATAGATGTGGGAAGTCACAGGAGCAGAAATTTGTTAAAACTCAAGCTCCCTTTCCTCCACGAAGCAGCATTCAGTATTTTTTTCACTCCTCAGAAAAATGAACCACTTTAATGGTACCATGAACACATTTATAGGTGAAACCAGGCAACCAGTGTCTCTGTAGTCTTTCTTCAAAACTGACCTCATGTATAAGCAATCATCATACAGAATGTTTTTTAAGCCTTTTCTAACATGAATGAACCAAAATTCCAGTCTAAAGATTCATACATGGAATTCATATACTGGCTTTGAGATGCATATTCTCTCTCTCTATGCTTTTGTTGCTATAAGGTGTTATCTATTATAACTACATTTTCCTTTTTCCAGTGTATTAATAAGAAAATTTAGTTTGTATAAGTGGTTTATTTCAACCTGTTCAAAGCTAGACATTTGCACTAAGAAAAATTAAATCTGATTTGCCATTTGTTCAACCTGTCTTCTACAGAATTTAAATCAGATTGCATATTTTTAACACTGCTGATAATACCACCATACATATTAGTATCAATTTCATGTATATATACAAGGAAAACAAAAGGGCTCTAAAACCAAACCAAACTTTAATGGAATCCCTGACCATGATTTTTATTTTGTCTAACAAGTTTCTCTTTATTATACTTTCAACATCTTAACTACGAACATGATTAACTGGCCTGAAATTATCTGTAAGGCCTTTTTTAAAACAGCAAAGCAGCATTTAGTTGTTTTAATAATAATGGGAATTTCATACTACTGTGTTCTAAAATGTGCTAAAGGGTAACATCTGCTGAGATGCTAATTTTAATAATCTAGAATGGATCCACTTCTTTGTCTGTTTCAAGCCAGCCAATAAAAATTCCTATACTTTCTTGCATCATAACATTTTTGTTTATTTTCAAAAGTAGCAGCAACTCCATGTCACAAATTTAGAATCATCCCTACAGCATAACAAGCAACTGTGTAGCTTCTCACGATTTTCCCAAGAAACATTGCATCAGAATATAGATTCCTGTATTATAATTGATGATGGTGGCTAGGAATTATCTCTGCATAAATCTATTTTAAAAACACTCTCCCCCAAAAGAGAGTAAATGTCAACCTAACAACAGTCAGTTTTAAGAACTTTTGTGGATGTTTCTTATGTTCAAATGCTCCACTCAACTACCCTATGGTGCAGTTATTCATTACCAAAAAGATAGCTGCATCACTAAAATACATCTGATATAAGAAATAAATTTGGAGCTTTTTGTATAATAATCAATGGCTATTGTATCTATTACCACCTTGGAAAGAAGCTAAGTAAACTAAATGCAAATTTTTCAAAGATAAATTTCATATAGAAGCTGCAAAGCACTTTTTTTTCTTTTCATAATTCTAGCAGATAGTAGCTTTGAGCACTTCCTTAATCCTAATCAGCAGCTGCTATGCACAGCTTCATCTTAATATTTTAGCCAGATTTGTTGTTTTAATTGCAGCTTTGATTACATCAGCTTCCCAGTACCATTAAGCTTTTTGGTGACTTGTTTTATGAAAAATACATCTATAGCACCCAGTCTCTATGTATGAGCATGTGGCAAGGTCAGAAAAGAATACTAAGACCACGAATAAGCAAAAAAGAATCTACTTTTCATTTTCCAATTTCCATTAAAATTTCAAGGTTTTTCAAAATTATTTCAGGTAAATTTTTTTTAAAAATAAACCTCCAATAATTATACATCCCAAACATTAGAAGCTCCCTATGTAATAAACTCACAGGCAATTAGAATTAATATACTATTTTTTGTTTCTTCTTTTTTAAAAAAGTGCTTCTGATGCTACTATCATATTAATTTGATTAGATATCCCCCATATTTAACCTTTCCAAGACTGATAACTTAAATGCTAAATACTCGTCCTTAAAAGAACATCAAATTCAGAAACTTTCTGTGTCAACATTTTAAAATAAATAACCATTAATAATTCAAATATGTGGCAGGCAAACAATGAAAGGCAAGCCGATGCTTATTTCCAATAGCTTTTCCATAAATTATAAAGACAGATCTACCAACATTTTGACAAACTGGAGTGGCAATTGTTGAAAATGGATTTCAAGCAGTTTCCGGCTAAATTTTTCAGACAACAGTTTGAAAATTAATGACTACAAATGCATGCAGAGTTTCAGAGCTGAGCCATTTACAACAATAACATTGCCGCGCTCTTCAGACAAACAACAAATACCTGTCACAGATGTTTCCAGGATGTGGATCCTTAGGACAGTTGGACGCAGCAGATATGCAAGCACAAGAGAAAGGACAATTTATTCATATGTAATTCACTGATGAATTTTTTGCCTAGCCCAGATTTGTAGTATACAAGAGAGAGAGAGAGAAAAGAGAAAGTTTATTCTAATTTTTGTTGATCAGCCATCTTTCTTAACAATTAAGTTAAATTGTGGAAAAAAGCAACAGGCAATGAAACTGGAGAAGCTGTTTAAAATCAGGCCTTATGGATTTCTCTCTATTGTAAATATTAACATGCATGACAGTTTTGCAAAGTAGTCAATAATAAGTTGTTTTATTTTTTTATTGAAATTTTGAATTTTTTTTTTAATGGTAAACATTTGAAAGAAGTTTTCTTTCTTTTTAAAGTGATTTGGTAACATTTGTTTGCCTGATTTATACCTAAATTCTCATTTTTTGAAAGCCTGGAATCTGGCTTATTTGCTAATTTTTTGCTTTTAAGTGCTTTTTATTCATTTTTCAAATTAACAGAGTTTGTCGTTATCTTCCTGCAGAAAGACCATCATAATAAACATTCAATATCGTGGCTTACTCTCTATCCCATTCAGATTGTTTTGTTCGTTTGTGCTAAATTTTTTTTTTTAAATTAATAAGCAATAATAATGAAATAATATATGCAGAGTATTCTTAGTGACTCAATAATAATAAAATAATATTAATAATAATAATCAAAGAGCAGATTTCTGCTTTATTGTTGATTTTACTGAAGCACACAGGTAAATCCCCCCCCCCCTGTTGTAGTTCTGAGTGGGGCTACCACTAAATTGTATTTCTTACTTTATTAATAAGAGAACTTAGATACTCAGCAAGACAATCTGGTGAGTGGGCTTACCCAATCTGTTACCTACCATATATCAGAGCCTGCACACTATGAACACGTCTTAAAATTCTGTGTAAAGACTTACCAATAATTGACTAAGATGAGCAAATGCAATTAGCAATTTATAAACATTTCTTACTATTTCATCAAATGTTAAATACTTTTCATTAATTATCTACCCAAAAGAAGTTTGAAACAAATTTTTAGGTAACTCACATTAACTAAACATTATATACAGTATGCAATTTAAAAGTATCTCCACAGCATTTCAAAGAAGCCATAAGTTCATTTGACAGTGTAAAATAAAAATTAAAGAATCAAATGCAGAAGTCTGTTTAGCCACAATTATTCAATATAGCTTTCCAATTGTCATTAGTTCAGTAATTTAATTAGTGATAACAATAAAACAACGAGAAGAAATCAGCAAAAAGAAATTTTTGCATAAACAAAGACCAGCAGATTCCATAATTTTAGAAGTTTCCTATAACTACATGAACTCTTCCACAGTACCTCTTTATTTTGCCTGGCTAAGCATAAAGTGATTTTCCCGCATGAGGTGTCATGACAATATTTTTTGGATTAACCACCTGGCCAGTAATATGGAAATTTATTGATTAGATAAAAAACTGGATAATCCACTAAAAACCCACCCCTGACCTTTGGTATCAATTACCTCTCAAAAATCACACATCTTTGCCAGCTCAGTGAAAAAATATAGAATATGTAGTAGTTAAAGGTATGCTGCCAACCTGTAACTGACAAACCTACTATAACTGAAGATTAAAAAAAAAAAGATTTTTGAAGTAATGATCAGATAAAGTGATATTAGAAAGATTTTCAGTGGAAAGTAGTTAGCCACCTTTCTAAGGATGATGTTCAGTGATTAAATAATCTTGAATTCTTTCTATTTAATGCATCTTTAAAATGAATATGTGATGGCACAGTGGAGTTTTTTGCAAGGATTTCTTATATAGATAAATCAATTGTCATAGGTCAGCAACAACATCTGTTTCATTAGAAAGAAAAGAGAGGCAGGCAGGCAGGCAGGCAGGCAAGCAGCTGCTAGCCAAATTGTAAATGTCTGCAACACACACACGAAATCATTACCAGGTGACCTTACAATAATAATTTGCAAAACCAGACAAAAACTACAGACCACTGAATCATTTAGATTCTTATTTATGTGCACAACAATAAGTTTGTAAGACAGAATTATAATAGTATGACGTGCTGTAACATTTCTGTTAAACTAAACTCAGCCTTAACAATAAATCAATCTTCCTGTATTTAGATATTTATTAAGGAAATTAATATCTTGTTTCTAAACTATATAAACACCAGCTAAAGGCTTCATTCTATATTTATTTGGAGACCAGTGCAAATATTTATATTTTAACTCTTGAACACCAAATAACAGTGGCAGAAATAGAGTACAGAATGCAATAAAAGACACCATATTACAAAAAAGTACTGAGAAAGGGAGGTGTGTTTTAAAGATGAATCACACGATCATATCCATGTTATTCTACAAATCAATGAAAATATTGTGTAGTACCGGAAGCAGGGATTGCCTCCAGGAAACATAATCATCAGTAAGACCATCCAAGATGCTTGAGATTAAAATCAGTGAGTGATTAATTCATTCCTAAAATGGGGAAAAGTTGAGAGGGGTCATATAGATTTAAATCCAAGGGGCATACCGAAAATAGTCATGAAGAACTTTAACTTAGAAATTATTTGACAAAAGTGAAACCTGAAGTAATGTTGGAAACCATAAAAAACCTAATAAAATACAATTAAAAGCTATTTCAATAAACTTAGTTTAACTATCACCTTTAGGATTAGCTAATTAAAAGAGAGAAAGTGCAGTGAACATTACATGCAGAAGACTGGCTCATTTATGTACCTTCCTAGATGGTCTCTTCTCAATCTTCAATAGCTGACCCTGTGGGTTTCCTCTGTGCTATCCAGTTTTTTCCCACATCTAAAAATAAAAGGTTCTAGAAGAGCCTTTTGTTGCACAACTGGATTTTCCTGGTATGGATGGCTCTGAGCCATACATCTATCTTTAGGCAGACCACTGATGACAACATTTAAGATGGACTTGACAGTCAACATATTCTGATCCACTAGATTTTGCATAATAATGGGGTTCTGATCAAATCAGACATGATGTTTAAGCCTGGTATATAATCTGAATATTTTTGCAGGTTTGTTTCACTTATAAATATGGCTAACAGCATTTTCCATTGATTTTAGCTGTAAATCCATTAATTATTACCAGAACATTTCTATTTACAAAACTGCATTAACCACATAATATTTCAATAGATTTAAAATAAGTTTAAGAAATCAGACCTTGTAGTGAACGATGTTCACCGGTACCAACAGATCACTCACTCACTCTCACATATCAGCACCCTTGTTTGCTACTGAGATAAAAATTGCCACTGGGGTTAAAGTTAATGCCAGAGCCATGTGTAACTGTCTGCATAATACCAAGTTGGCAGGCAACATGGCCAGGAAAGAGTCTTTCATCAGTGCCATAAACTGGATAAAGTACTTCAACTTCTCCAGGTAGAATGTAAACAAGCTTGCTGAGTTTCTAGAAGGGCATTTTGTGGTTAAATGAGTCAAAATTAAACACGTTTGGCTCACATGGATAACACAACATGTGGCATAAGTCAAAAAGGTGTCAGACAGCATCATTCATCAAAGGAAATATGGATTTAGAGATGGGAGGGAAATCTGATGAATAAACTGCTGCCTTCCACCAAGGAACTAATGGCCACAAGTCTGGCTTTCAAAAGAATTATGACCCAAAGCATACATCAAAGAGCAGGCATTCTTAGATAGGAAACTGGTAAATATTCTGTAGAAGCCCCTTCAAAGTCTTCCTAACTAAGCATTTTTGGGAGAAAATGCAGTGCCATCAATGAGGTAATCATGCCCCCTCAAAGACTATCAAAAGCATATGAAACAGTATGGAGCATGTACTAACTTTCTGGCCACTATGCCTAAGAAATGCTGGGCAATATTCCAGCTACAAGGTGGGCCTACTCTGTAATGAACCTACATATCATGTGTTAAGGTATACAAATAATTCATGGAGATAATTTTTTAAATATTTCTTGTAGATTTTGTCAAAAACCATGCTTCATTACTGAATACAAGATAAAGATTTTATCATATAAGTGAAATATTAGAACCCTTGCTTAGTCCAAAATGTGTTGGTTTAGCTAAATACCAACACTGTCAACAATACAAATGCTTATCAAAACAAGTGTATGATCTACAGAATATTTCATAGGCTACTTAACAATATGGCTACCAGTAAATACCCTATGTATGAATTTTTTGCTAAACATTATCAATAAAATGAGAACAAAAAGGATACTGGTGATGTGTTATTTACAGATGGGCTTTCCCCATCTATCATATCCATACAAAGATTCCCATGTGGCCTGTTTTCTGGATATGGTTATCTAACCAAACTCTTTAGTCCACCAAGCTATCTGCATAATGACACATTCTTTTTAGGGATATTTAAATCTTTCTGTTACTAAATAAGGGTACCTGATATTGTTTCATTTAGGTGTACTCAAGGAGTTGGGTTTCAGAGCCAAATAGATTGCTTCTTTTAGTTTTCTTTTATAATTGTGCTTTGCATAATCAATGATGGATCATTTTTCCACCTGACTTGATAATGTGACTAAACACCACAAGAGATGGACTAAATTGTACCCTTAGTTGAAAATGGACATTTGCTTCACAAAGCTGGATATCAGATGTTTTCCCATTTTTAGTTCTGCATCCTAACATATTCTTTTGAATACCAATGAAGATTGGAGTTAAAGAGCAGGAAGCACCCGGTATGTCTTTTCTTCTTGTCTACAGTGGTAATCTGGTCGCCTTCTTTCCTGAAAACCAGAAATTCTATAAAAGGAAGTTGGTTATTGCTCTCTCTCTATTGTAAACTTGACAGTTGGATGAATGTTGTTCACATGTTTTAGATCTCTCCTAACATGAGACAGATACAGAAGTGACCAGAAAAAATAAATTCAAAATGTCTTCACCTTGTGATTGCTAAAGACAAATGAATAAACAGACAGGCCTACAAGTAGTTTGCATTCCCCACAAGGGAATCAATCAGTAAGAAATGTAAACTAATTGCTAGCTTTCAACAATGACAATTTTTTTCGCCAAGCAGTTTAATACCAGAGACTGATTGACTGCTCAGTTGAAACAAAGAGACAGAGAAAATATTGCATTATGCTACTTACCCCACTACATAATGGATGACCCATGGGATCACTAACCAGTAAGTCAGTTTTTTCAAGACCACAGCAATTGAAAATAGACTGCACATCATACCTGGTCCTGTTCGCTGCCATTTTCCAACCTCCCTTTGCTAGAGCATCCTTTTGGTCATCATTCATTGCCAAGCAAGCACAAGCCAATGAAAATTGCATTAAGAACAAGAGAAACAATATTATCATATACTGAATGCAGATAAGGAAATAGTATTGAGGAATGAAGACCTAATTTATCTCTATCAGTGCAATAACTCCATAGATCAAATATGAGTTGGTCAATAGTTAAATATAAAACATACAAAGTAGTTCATAAATGTGATCATTCTACATATTTATTCACATTTCTTTTAAAAAAATAACTTAGAAACTGTAACAGAGAGAAAGATTACCAGCATTATTTATATCACGTGCATGCTATTGAATTGTATCATTAAAACTGTTAATGGCATGTGAGATGCATGGTTAGTCAAAATTATCATCACAGAAAATAATTTGCCTTCCATTAAATTACATTTATTTGGCTGATTACCTTACCAGTAAGTATTCAGGTATGCAGAATCTGTAAAGGCATACAGGATTTTACAGATGACTTGTTTTCACACACCTTTAGACACAGCACACAGCAGGGTGGAACTACCACGAGCCAAAATATTAGCAATGTAATCTTTTGCAATTAAATATCCAGATGCTTAAGTTCACACATCAAAGATTGTCATGCTATTAACATAAAACAAGAACAGCCAAATAAACATTTTGATCAAGCAGCATCTCCATTTGTATGTTCATCTATAACTGAGTGTGTCAAATGAAGGCGTGTGTTCAGTCGAGGAAGCACAAACCATCAGAAAAATCAAAAGGAATCTACCAAAAATTTGCTTTCAGAAGTTTACTACTACTGGTGAGGAACTGTAGAAAATCTTGGTTTTAAAACCATAACTAACTTCTCAAATATATTGTAGTCTAGCTATGATGCATGCAAAAATCAATGAGTTCTAGCCTGAAAAATGTTCTTAAATAAATATCCAGTAGTTTTATCTAAGATTCAAAGCATAATTTATTATTTTTTGAAAGCAAATAATACAAGCTTTATAAAGAAATTCAGTGGATTTTTTCTTTCCTTTTTATGTGCCTTAAAAACAAAACAAAAATTTGCTGATTTAACCAAATCAGAAACATGTAGAAATAAAAATGGCTGTATCCTTACCTTTACTGACAGATTGCCAAAGATAAAAATATTGCTAATGATATTTTTGGCTTTTACTCTGCCACAGTCCAACGTCTGGTAAGTAAGGTGTCGTTATTTATGCACTTAAGCTGACTACAAGCAAAACATGTTTTATCTCTTCCCAAACTCTTGGGTTCATTTATCTAAATGGTGCAAAGAACAATATCTCTGCAAATTTTTGTTTCAAGGCTGACTGATGGAATTTTAACTAGACTTAGCAACCAGGCAGTTCTGACTATTTGGAACAGCAATTAATATAACTAAGTGACACAGAGACAACATTTCAACTATTATCAGAGCGAACATGTGTACTGACAGTTTCCACAAGAAAGCTAACCCCTTCTACACCAGGAAAAAAAAACAAAGTACAATGAGCTACTTAGACTGTTTACTGCTACACCATGAAGTCTTCTGGAGACAAAGCTGAAGAGCAGTTAGTAACACTTTTGGGAAAATAGTGTTGTAAAATGCAGATGCTTATGTTACTGCTTCAAATAAAAATAATGCCAAGGAAATGTGTACCTGGTACTAGATTTAGTGTATTTTTTTATCTTTTACTTAATCCTGGATTTGCCTTAATCTGAGAGACAGGTACTGGTCTCTAACATGAGACCACAATCAGCATATACATTTTTTAAATACCTGAGTGTAAAAGAATAAAGAAATGTAATAATATAATCAGAATAATCAGATGAAAGTTCTGAAAGCAGATGACATCACAAGAGAAGCTAAAAATTAACCCATGTGTCAATAAAGATTTATATCTAATCTCCTCGCTTTTATTTTAAATAATCATCTTTGTTTAACTATTACTGTTAACAAATGCAGCTAAACTTGTCCAGCATTGCCGCATTCATTCTAACAATGTGACAAAAAAGGATACAAAGAAGAGCAATACTTGGTGATGCTTGATGGCTCCAATTAACCCAATGATGGCTATAAGCAACAAGAACACTCCACAGGCAATGATACTGCCAACAAGGGCAAGACTTGTCACAGCGGCTGCAGCTCTGCCATAGGCTGCCACTCCAATTAAAATGAATGATACAATCTGAAATAAATAATAAAAAAAAAAACAGGCAAGAGTATTTATGGTCTAGTCTAGAATTCTTTGTTAAGTTAAAGCAAAATAAAGTATAATAAAAATTCTCACTAGTCATATTATAAAACTTAAACTGTGTTTAAATGTTTTCAAAGTTCTTAATATTAAATGATGCTCATTCCCGAAAGTCCACCTTAATTTTCTTCTTGGTTTTTGTTAAGTGGCCTTATTAGATACACAATAAAATGCATCATTTCAGTAATTTCTTCAGCAGAGAGAAACAAAACAGAACAAACCTACTATGTTGCACTTAAATGTAGCAAGTCACAACCACCAATCTTCATCAAAAACTGAGTTGTTTTGAATCAGTATATTTTCAATGACTAAGTTAATTATGAATTCTTCCTCAAGAAGCCATCACAGTTTAAAAATAATCAATGTAATTTTAAAAAATACTTAGGGAGTATAACAAAGACTAGCTACATCAATTTTCAATAAACCTTACTTCTAATCTGCATACAGTAAAACAGTGCTCAAGAAATCAATTATTTCAATTCAGTTCAAATTCTGCCAGAACAAAGCTTATGCATTTATACATTAATTCTTTAAGTTAATGTAAAAGAAATGTCAACAATGTTCTACATAACTAACCTCCCCCCCAACCAATGTTTATAATAAAGATTCCAGAATATAACACAGATTTTAAATTTTAATTATATAAAATCCGACATTTAACAAAGCCTTTTGAAAAATTTTAAATGTAAGCTTTGTATAAGTACTCGAAAAAAGAGAGAAACAAATCAAAATGTAACTTTGATCCAAAAATCCAGTTAGCATTATTTCTTGTTTTGCTAGCAGTTAAAATTCTTGTTCCACAGTTTATATGGCATTTATGTAAAAATCACGGTTCAACAAACAAGATATCACCCCACCATCACGAGAATTGGTTTAGACTAGTTCCGTCTAATAACATCACCGGTGTCTAGATTGCATTATCTGCTAGCTGTAGCATGGAATTATTTGCATGGTGCATTCAGCTACTTTTAGATTTATCCCAACTGACAGCAGAAAAACTTCAAGTTCAATTAATGCTGATCTTGAGAATATTAACAGTGGAAGTAAAACTACAGTAACTAAAAAAAAAATCAAAAATACTGTTTTAATGTTAACACTAGAATACAATATCAAACAAAGAGAGAAAACTGGGACAAGCATGGTTTCAAGCAGAATTCTATGCACAAAATATGATAAATAGTAGTGTTTATGATAATTAAACAGTAAAGCATAAACATTAAAAATTAAATACATGATTTCCAAAATAGTACATACCAGTCTTCTTAGGCTAACAGATCAAGGCTAAAAATTTATGATGGCTGCAGGATTCAGATGAGAAGCAAGAAGTGAATGTTAAGTTATAAAAATCTCCCCATCAAAAAATGCCAAGAAAGCATGTTACAGGTAAATTACAAAAGTATAGAACAATGCAATGTCAGTTTTAAATGTTAACTCATTTTAAAAATCAATATAGCTCTAAATATAACTGAACTTGTTTCATAATTTATATAGACTAAGTAAATATTTTTTCTTAAAACTATTTTTGATGCAAAAGGATTCATAACATAATTAAAAACTGACAATAATTTTTACATTCACTTTTTTAAAAATCACTTTACATTTTAATAGGCCCATTTAAGCATAGTTCAATATTGTGTTATCAAAATTGTTTGTTTAAAATTCTGTTTTTCTGTTTTTAAGTATTCATACAAGGTTTATACTAAAGATTTAGCTGCATATCATATGATGATGTCAAGTCCTGGACAAAAATGTCTTACAGCACACTGTCTTTGGTATTCTTTTCTGGGATATTTACATTACCTAGGATAACCAACAGCATTTGTGAGCTTCATAGAAATTGCTTTATTTCACACTAAAGTTTTATGATTGCATAATAATGGAATTGAGAGATTTATTTTCATTTTGAGAAAATATTAATATTCGAAACTGTTTCCTTGTGTTTTTATGACGTGGTTATCTCACTGATCTGTTCTGGTTTTGAAATTCACTGAAGGCAGCCAATCTGCAGTAAGAAATCACATTTATAAAATATTTTTAAAAACTACAATTTTTAAAGTAAAGAATTTTTTTTTTCTTCTCACTCAAAGAGCACCTTACTATAATTATCCTTGCTTTGATACATTATATTAAAATGTGCGTTACCACTGATCGGTTTTCTGAATGGAGAAACTTTCTTTCTTTAGCTCACACATTTATAGTAGACGCCATTTTGAATGCAACTGCAACACTGTAGGTACATCTGACCACTTCTCAAGAGAGATCTTACTTTCAAAACAGTCCATTTTGTGTCTGGGACAGTTAGTTTATCTTGTGCAATTGGATCAAAACCAAACAATACGGTAGAAAATCCATTAGCTCCATCTAAGTTTTAAAAAATAATAAACAAAAACAAAAAACTTTCTTCACATGCTGTGTTATTTTTCAGATTTTCTCGATACCAGTTTTTATCCTTGGTGATGATCAAAGTTTGGGGAGATCTTAAGCCATCTGTGCAACACAAAGACAGTCAGATGGAGCATCACAACTCTAAAAAAGACTGGCCAATCACCAGACATGGGCCCCTTCAAGCACTGCTGACCTACCTTCAATGTATACCCGCAAAAATCATGCATGTAAACTCCTTTTCTGGGACTCCCAACTACAGATTCAGTAGGAATGGGTTGCAATCCCATGGAGCAGGATTGCTGCTGCCCAATAAAAGGCAAAGGGCTGCATCTCAAAGTGTTAACACCAAATATTTTGTCAGTGCTTTGTGGTTACATAATCAGCAAGTGTTGTTCTTTGAAAGTTGCGTGTTTAATTACTTATGCCAGGTCTGTCTGCACAATATATATAACTTTTTAATCATCTCCAGTGACAGCTAACTAGGCCACAAGCCAATAAATATGACCTTTTCTTCAACAAAAGCAATTAATTACAAACAAATAAAAATATAGCAGTAATAATCTACATTAAATCCCATAGTGCATTCATTATAAATGCATATATCTTTAATTTTTGTTAAGTATTAGAAAATTATAAAGCAATTTTTAGTTATTTTAAATCATGTCATTATGTTCTTTATAGCCTTCCTCATTACACAAATTACAGTTTGAAAGAGACTCTATGGCATCCTAATGTAGGCTGAAAAGCTGGTATGGTAAATATTTTCAATTAGCTAGTCTAAAGCTTCCTAATAGAACATTCTCTGCTTTATATGTTTGAAATGCTGATAAGTAGTGATTCTGACTTTACCAGAGAACTTATGCTACAATTGGAAATGTGAGACATATGACAGTACCCTTATTTAAATTAAAATGACTGAATTATGGGGTTTTGGTATTTAAATGGATGTTAATATAGCAAGAATAAGTCTTTCACATACAAGTCATTAAAAATTACTGGAGCTAAGAATGACTCCTGTGAATAAAAGTTTGTTACATGTGTAATACCATTTGAATTATCCTCTATATTTAATTTTTAGAATGGTAAGAAAGCTGTCTGTTTTATTTGATAATTGAATAAAAACACTCAACAACATAAGTGAACAATCTCTCTTCACATCTCATGATCTTATGCTATAATTATATCCATATAAGCATTCTACTGCATGTAACAAGACAGCTGCATGTGTTCATACATGCTTAGAAAGTGCTACCTTTTCATGTTCTTGACAAAAGCCCACAGACTCTTCAAAGACTGCCATCCTAATGTAGAGGAGATCAGCTTTAGCAAGCTTGCTGCTCTACATTCAGAGAACCTGCTGCTTCTGAAGAATCACTACCGCCAGTGTAAGTGCGAGATCCACGAAAGCTTTAACTTGAAGTTGAAACCAACCAATATCAGTCTGAGTTGAGAGTTCTGTATCAAAATCTTATGTAATTCCATGCAAATAATGTCAGAATAATACACAGGCTGCTAAAGATATTGAAAATTTCAAAGTAGCACTATGGAGGCAAATGGGAAGACAATGACAGTGAAAGGCTGCTATTGAATACTAAAGATAGATGTGCCAGGAAGTTGAGAATATAGTTGCCAAGTTTTCAAGAGCATGTACATAATAAGCATATTCAATCAGGTGCGTTTGGAAATGACAAATAAGATCCCAATGTTACTGTCCTGCAGTGTGATTTTGCAATTCCAGTTTTGAGTACCAAAGAAAGAAGCAGAGTCTCCTTTGGAATAGACAAAATGTAAACTTGTTTACAGTAGCTTTGTGATCTGGATGAGCCCCTGCAAATCAAGTCTTGTTGTAACAGATAGTCAAGGTGAAGGGAACAATTCAATGTTTTCTTTCATGAAGAAGCTACTGATCTTTGATTCTGATGAAAAACTAGCTGTGCATACCTGATAGGGCCATCATCTGAGTTGAAGAATAAGTTTATGGTAAAGCTCCTGTCTCTTATGTCAAATGAACTTGCATGTGAGGCTAGCTGGATATACTTTTCCACATCCCAAGGAAAAGTAGTAGTAGTAGATAAATAGGTGAGTTAACTAAATCTATAGTCAGAGCTAAAGTCATAATTAAAGGTATAGATACCATCATAGTACAGAATTGTTTGCATTCTGCTAAAGCTGGAAGTGACTTGATGCCAAAGGTTTCTGATGCATATCTATAAAGGAGAGATTCCACATAGCAGGTGATGAGAGATCTATAAATAAGATTTAAGTTCTCTAAAAGAGCACAAATGCTTGCATTTTGATATTATACAATACTGGCATTAAGTTACTAACTATTTCAATTGTCCACCTGTCACAGATGCAGCATCACCAGTCAGTGCAGCTAACTAAGAGGTAGAGTGGTATGATAGCAAAGGGTATTTCAGGTATGTAGTAAACAATTTCAAGAGAATTTTCCTGTTAGTCATAGGAAAATTTGTACAATCTGCCATAATCCATCTTGGTGGTGATCTTTACTGGACAAATCTAGGTCGAAAAGTTAAAATGCATCGCCTCATTGCAGAAAGCTGTGCAATGTTTCATTGACTCTTAACATGTAACACAAAATTATGTGAAATTCATATTTCAAAGTGATCTGTGCCTTAAAGTGTGTTGGGACTACTTGCATTGCTTAGAATATTGTTCTACCTTTAAATTGTGAAATAGTAATCACTCTCTAAAAATGAGAGAACTTATTGATTTCTTGTTATTTTCTGGATAAAGGTTGTTGGTTTGGTAAAAAAATTTTTAAAAAGTTCTTATATGAATGTTTATTTGCTATAATTAAATGCAAAGATTTGGTCATTTAAGTTGTTTTTAGTTTTTGGTGTCCTTGGACTAAAAATGACTCGTTCAGTGATATATATATATATATATATATATATATATATAAATACTAGACAGCATAAATATTGTATGCTTTGGACAAAAAGGCAACTTTAGTAAGTGCCTATAAAAACTAAAAAAAAAATTATCTTACATGACGAACATAATCTGTTTTTTGTCATGTAAATACCATGTAAGATGTTAATGAATCTTTGAAGCACTCAGTAAACTGGAAAAGTTAAATTTTTTTCAGTGAAATACTGAACCAATAAATATATGCATACTAACAGTGCTAACTGCTTAAAACTATGTAGTAACATCAGTTCTCAAGAATATTGCATCTGCAGCATGACAAACAGGTGAAAGAATGGAATCTTTTAAAAGAAATGCTTTTCACCAAAAATTGACAAAGTAAAGAGTATCAGAGAGTGTATTTGATTAATGCTACTGGCCCAGTTGGTAAAATAATTTTTAAAAATAGATGTTTACTTATGCCAAGGGTGAAGATAAAGATGAAGTCAAAATCTTATTCGAAAAATTTTATGAATACATAACTGGAAAATTAAAAAAAAATACTTAACGGCATATCTTCAATCAGAGAGATCAGAAACCTGACAAAATGTTCAACAAAAGTCTTTGCACTACAGACGTAAGCAAGTTCATGCAGTGTTTGTGAACATATACAAAACTCTTTGATTAGTGATAGGACCATAGGGCAGTATGAGATTTGAGAGTGCAAAATGCATAAATTACTATTTCAAAAAGGAAAGAAATTAATCCTATATAATTGTATTGGCATTTTCCATGCTAAAGCATCTACAAGAAACTGAATGATATGAGTAAAAGGAAGTGCACAAAATCACAGAAACCCCTAAAAAGCAAGACAGTATATATCTGTGAAAAGTGAAAGGAAATGTGCCCTGCAGGGGGTAAAAAGTGCAAGAAATGTCATCAAGTGAACCACTTGTCTAACATGTGCCAGCAGAAAATAAAACAAAAACATATATGGTATCACAGGCCTTATCAGACCCAGAACATTCAAAAGAATCTGAATTGGAAGCAGAAATCTTATCTGTGGAGAGAGCATACTAAACCAAAAATATGACAAAACAAGACACAGATGGCCAGTTTATGTAGAAATCTTTCACAAAACAATCAGACTACAAGACGACTGTGGAAGAATAGCTTATGTCAAGCTGAAGAAATATGTTATAGTGACAAAACTAGAGCCCTCCATGGTCACGTTACAAATGCATAAGATCAAAAAACATTCTGGAAAGAGTGGTTATGAAGATGAGAAATCCAGCAAATGGCAAGGTATATGACATTCACTGCCAAGTTGTAGGCGATCTGAAACTCTACTATCAGTAAAGCAGCTAAAATAATGAAGCATATAAGAATAAACTAAGATATCTTTATATGCTATGACTTAAAATACACAAAATTTACCTACCAGAAGTGAATGAATTTAAAGATATTTTCAACTCTGATGAACAGGGCAGCTTTGAAAGAGTACACACCATGTTATGATAAAATAACTCCTGCAGAAGTGGCCTCAACCCAAGATTCAAACCAGCATCATACAAACCTTTCCTGAAAGTAGCAAGTTGATAGGATAACTAACAGAGGGATCATAGTGAAGGTAGACATTTATACTCCCTGGATGTCTCAGATCTCACTCAGTCCAAGAAAGGAACAAGCCACTAGTCTGTCTAGATTCAAGGAACATGAATAAATCATTTGTACATGAGAGATATCATGACTGGCAAAGTCGAGTGTTCTCAAATGTTGATCTGATGTCAGGCTATTGGTACTGTATTCTAGATGAAGAATCTAGCTACCTTAACCCTTTTGACCCCATTTGGTAGATACCAATATTTCAGGCTTCCATTTGGCCTAAACGTAGATTTAGAAATATTAATATTTCAGAGAAAATTCCTACAAGCCATCAAGGGCTTAGAAGGTTAAGAGGTTGTTGATGATGCTGGGATAATCCACTGTACAAACAAAGATGCTCATGATGTTGTAATGAGAAATGTTCCAATGCTGCCAAAAAAAAAAAAATCAAGTTGAACCTAACAAGCTGAACAGAGAATGTGACACCAGTGAAAAGGGTCTCTGAACAGTGCTACTTAAAATTGACCCGCCAGTTTGCTATGCATCATGAGTACTGACAACAGCAGAAGCCCAGTATGTGCAGATAGAGAATAAGAAACTCAGTGCCTTTCACACTTTGGAGGTTTCACCATACACTTATGGTAGAAGAGAGTTCTCTCAGACCACAAGCTCCTGGAATCAGTTCAGCACAAGCCTCATACAAGGCCCCTAGAAGGCTTTAAAAATTTCTACTCTGATGGCTGGCATACAATGAGATTGATACATTCTAGTATCTATCTGACATGCTATCTGGAGCAATTCCAGGCGACCCAAAGCCAGAAGAAAAGGAACTAAGCATCAACTGTGTAACACCTTCTAATCTCAGATAAAACTATGAAACTTAAAAACTGCATACATAAGCCGACAAAGACCTATAAACATTAGCGTGTGATCAACAGAAAAATTTTCCAAACAAATATTTCTCTACAGGAAACAAATATGATGTGACAGATAATCACTCCTATTCCAAGGTGAACGCATTGGGTGCACAGAACTCTGTATTCTAAACAGGTCACTACTACACAAATCGCATTTGGATGTAGATTCTGTCTTCAGGAGAGCAAGAGAATTATTATTCTGGCCAAACACGTACCACGAAAGTTGCTAAAAGATAGAAATATAAAGCCCACAAGTCATGTGACAAGTGAACTTTTGGGTTTGCAGTTGCATGAGCAGCCTTAAAGATAATGGAGAAAATGGGTATAGATCTACTGCAACTGGATATCAAAGTCTATCAAATAATGGTGAACTATCATAGCTAATTTCTGGAAATTGACAAGATGACATCTAAATCTGCTTTAGCACAAATAAACAAACTGAAAATGCATTTTGTGAGGTGCAGAGTCCCTAATAATGTCATTAGTGATAATGAGCCACAGTATAACTGTAAGGAGTTTGTAATTTTCTCAGAAAAATGTGACTTTGAACACCATGCCACGTCATCATATCACTTAAAACTTAATTGGAAGGTGGCTAATACTATAAGAATGTATGTACAAAAATAAACCAGTTCACTACATGTGCAACACATCATCTGTTTCTCTATCATTCTGCAGTATGTACAGAATACAAAATGTCCACATGAAATCCTAGCCTAAGTTCATAGTTTCTAATAAAGTAGCTTCTACTAAGCATCTAATATAATCAACAAAATAAAAGCTATCATCCTAAAGCCATCAGTAAGGAGAATGTTTACACATGGATCAAATGTTAGAATGGTGTGACGATATTTAATGCATACTTATATGAAAAACAAAGTTACATATATCTTAAATATTATGACATTTCATAATTTTTCAATAGCTTTTGGGTGACTCACATGTAGCTAACATTTTAGAATGTGCTTGTATATACAGTAGCATACTTTAGATCAATAATTTACAAGTCACACCGACTACTTTGGTGCGTTTCCAAGTACACTATCAACCAGCAGAATAGTTTAACCTACAACCTGCAAGATATGAGTTTGTTTTTTTTTTTGGCAGATCTAATCCCTTTGAAAAAGGTGTCTTTAGTCAACCTTAAAGCAGTAGCTCCACATCTGACAATCCGGTGCCGCGCTTTAAACATGTCGGGGTACTGTAGTTATGGGTTAATCCTTCTCTCCCACTATAATCACGAGCTACTATTTTTTTTTTTTTAAAGACTTCTGTGTTGTTGGTTTTTTTTTTTCAAAATGTCTTTTTAGTGACGATTTACTGGTTTGCACCCAGAAATCAAGTGTTACCACGGGTCCATTGTTGTTGTTGTTATAATAAAAACCTATGTTCTCCTTAACACAACTATCTTTTTTTTCTTTCTTTCTGTTTGTTCATGACGAGGTTCGTTCGTTCATTTATTTATTTTATTTTATTTTATTTTATTTTATTTTATTTTCTTTTTTTCTTTTTCCAACCACAGTACAGGTTATGTAGCACATCGCCCAGTCGACCACTTAAAGCAGTTACTCACCGCATCACGTGACCAACATCAATGGCGGCCTAAATTTTAAACATTCTGACGTCATCATCCAATATACAGACGATCGATCAACCGGACCAGATAATCAGGTTTTTATTATTTAAAAAAGAAAGAAAAGAAAAAAAGGGGTTTACCTACTCTATAAAGCTTATGATATATGAATAATATATGGAGATTTTGAATAAAGGTAAAACGCAAATCCCGACTTTAAGTGGTAAATAACAGAACAAACATCAATATTAGACTTTAATTTAATTTTATAACAAAAAAAAAAAAAAGAAAGGAAGAGAAACTGACTCGATTCGATTACATTAATTTAAAGCGTCGATCAATATCGACATTTCAAAGGTAACCTTCTCTCCATCCGTCAAGTTGCGTGACGTAGGATGGGAGCTGGTGAAGCCGGCCGGCCTGGTCAGCCCCCCCTCCCCCACCCACCGGCAGGGGGCGCGTTCGAATTTAAATTAGGCATTAGCGCAGCGAGTTAACAATTCCTCAGACCTGCCCGAATTATGAGGCGTTGTTCCATTTCGATTTACATCTTCGCTGGTGGCGGTGGGGGGAGGCGGCGGCAGCAGCAGCCACGTCATACGCGGCGGCCCCGGAGCTGTCTGCAGAGGGAGGAGGAGAGGGGAAGAGCGGGGAGGGGGAGCCATTCTTCACTTCGATCGAACGCTAGACGGGCGGTTAAATGATTCCGATTTTTTTTTTGTGTTATTATTATTATTATTATTTTCTTTCTTTCTCCTCCCCTCCCCGACCCTTTTTGTTTCAGGTTTTCCTACCCCCCCTTTTTTTTATATATATATTTTAAAACAGATAAACGCGACAGAAGCCAGAGTCCCACCTCGGCGCGCGCGCCCTCCCCACGGGAGAATGATGACAAGAGGCGACGACGAAATAACCAAAGAGAAAGGAAGCAGAAGAAGCTCTGCCGTACTCACGATGTACAGAAAGTTCAGCGTTGCCAGAGCGTTCTTGGAACAGGTAAACCCTCCGCACACCATCGTCGTGACGGTTCTCGCCGGGAATGGAAGAGCAGGGAGACCGCAATCGGATAGCGTTATTTCTCGATGTCCAATACGGCGCGCGCATGCGCACTTCCGCTTTTGGTTGGAAGAAGCGATGTCGGGCTACGACGACGCGGTTATCTCCCCCCCCACCCCTGTTAGTACCTAGATGATGCAGGGACTCCTTTTGTCGGAACCGCCAAAGGAAATGGACGTCTTACGGGTGGGTTTAAATGTTAGTAGACTCGCATTTTCGGCATTTAAATGAATCGATTATGATGACACACACACATTCTTAAAATCCCGGTGCGTGGTAGCGTGTACGCGCTTTCCTTTGACAGGTAAGAAGTAAGCACGTCTGAATTAATTAAAGAGACAGGTAAATTTGCTCAAACTTCAAAAGAATTTGTTATTTACTGAACAACTATTGAAGACTCTTGCGGCCTCCTCTAAGATGTCTAATGCACAAACTGAGAAAATGTCATTTTAAACTGTTGTAATGTGTCATGAAATACACTTATAAAGAGAACAGTTAATGTGTTTTTCAATCACACGATTATACTTAGCCTTCAGATAAAAAAAATGCTTATTCAGATCTGTTAATATAATAATATAATAATAATATAATAATACCTACTTGGCAACACCCTTGCTCGTCTTTTTAATTATAAATTAATTCAATCATCTAATAAGTTTGACATTCGAAAAATAACCATTTAGGAAGGATACACGATATAAGTAATGTCAATAGACAGCCATAGGAAGGATTTCCGATTCTTAGGATAGTGTTACAACGAAGAAAGTAGTAAATAAATTAATAGAGAACGATATAAAGTTATTATTATTATTATTATTATTATTATTATTTTATATTATTATTTTATTATTAGTAGTAGTAAAGTAGTAGTAGTAATAGTAATTCTGCTGGTATGATAGGTGGTAGTATTTGCAAGTACAGTACTTAAAATTATATTTTTCCAACAACCAACCGGGTAAAAATAAAAGACGATGTTAGAATGACAATAGGAAACTGACGGAAACAAGGAAAGAAAAATTCAACAAAAAAAAACAACAACAACAGTAAACCAACACACCATTAGATGCTCTCTTTGTTAAAAGATAAAGCAAACGAGAAGGACCCTCACCCGCTCCCAAAATATACACGAAACTTCTAGATGCATTATTTTTCGTCGTTAATAATGCAATTACTTGCTTTGTTTTGTTAAAAAGGCGATTAGATAGATCAATCATTATGATAATTATGGTGGTAAAAGATAAAACAGAATTTTTGCTTTAACCTTTCCCCAGAGTTGTTAACATTAGAAACGTTCCTTCTCGAACTTATCTTCGTGGCAGGTGGTGATTCCGTATCCATTGCACTTAAACCTGGACACATCTGAATGCTGGGCTGATTTTTATCCTATACTGCTTTTCTTTGGAAAAAGATTACCAAAAGTTTAACCTAAATTGTCTTTCATTTAAAAGATACCCAACTTTCCGGGGGGGGTGAGCGGTTCCTGTAGCGAAATATAAGTGCGCTTTTCCCTTTTAAATGAATACAGTTATCCCTAATTCGAAATGGAACAAATTGTTTTTACCTTTTGGAGTTTCAATACCAACATCTTTTTTTAAAAGATCGTGTTAGAAATATTTTTATTATTATTTCCATAAAATTAAAAGTTAAAAACATTCAAAATAGCATAAATTTTGAAAAATCTTTCTCTAAATATTACATTTATTTAAATTATTTAAAATACAGGTTTCTTTCTCTATTATTTATTTATTTTTGAGTTAAGGCAGAGCTAGGTAAAGGTGGATAATATTTTCTATAACATGAACCAAAACACCGAAAAAAAATTAATTAATGATAATCAAATCAAAAGATTTTAATTAAAGAATATGGATTTAAAGTCACTGCTGATAAAATGATTGTTTGTTTGTGTGTGTGTCTTAGCCTCAGAGATAATGAAGTCTCCCATCGTGAAATCCGCGAGCATAAACTTTACTATATATTTTTTTTTCCCTTTCATTAAATACAAATTTTAAAAGGAAAAAATATATATATATAAAATCTGGGATTAAATGAAAACGAAACAAAAAACATTATTTAAATGTTCGATATAGAAATGTTAACCCAACAAATAATATTTTATATATATTTTCTTTATTTCTCTTTTTATAATTTTATTATCATCCTTTTTCAAATGAGAAGTGCCATACAGCAAATAATAAGTCGGATATGATCGCCACCAAAAGCAGAGAGGTAATTTTACACATTTGATAGCATCAAACGTAAATAAAGTTGCCATTATATGGAGTTTTATCACTCCTATTAAAAAAAATGTTTCTGCTTGGTTACGTGTCACTGTGGTGATGGTTCGTTATGTGACACATTAGAGGTTTGTATCAAAACGTTTTCTCCTACTGTTGATCACTAATGATTTGAAAATTTGTATAAATTAAGTGCAACTATTTAAAATAAAAAAAAAAAAAATTAAAATGCGTAAAACAACTCAGAAACAAGCAGCCTCGGCAGGTAGGTATTTTCAGTCAACCCTTGGCTGGCATGAGCAGGACTGCTTTTCTTGCCATTTCGTTTTACAGACATTAAGGTGTTCAAAGTGTAAATAATAAATCATCCCGAACGTTACAAACTTTTCCACAGTTTGCATTCTGCCCGAAATCGATAGCTTAATTTTTCGAATTATTAAATATTTTTTCTTAATAATAATAATAATAATAATAATAATAATAATAATAATAATAATAATAATAATAATTCAAACACCATTAAAGCACTTTTAAAACCAATTTAAATTCAATAATCGAACACTTAGCGTACTTACTTTCGTATCGTGATCATTTCTAAATTAAATAGAAACGCTATGTAAATAATAATTTACTTATTTTAGATTAATATTTGCGTCGTAGGCGGATGGATGATTTATTCCTTAATTTCAAAGCTAGAGTTTGCTAGCTTTGGACATTAAACAGGTCACGTGACGAGGAAGGTCGAGGACGTCTTGAAGCGGCATGAATGTGAGGGAGGACGTGGTATACTGACTATGTGAAGACCACTCAGTTGTATTAAGTGTAATGGGTTAGTCCCGAAGAGGGAAGAATGAGTCAAAATAAGGGAAGGATATCGCGTGGGGTCCAGATATCACCCCTCCAGCAAATAATGTCCTCGAGTTCGGGAGCTTTGGTTACAGCTCTCTTCGGTAAGTGTGAGTTGTTATGCCTACACCACCACTGCTCGCTTACTCCCAAATTTCCTGTAGTAGATGTGATTAGATTCTATTTTATTTAATATTCTTTAAAAAAACACAAACCAAAAAAAAAAAACTCCCTACTATTATGGGTACATGTGTTGTTGTTATTTCCGGTAGTGGCATCCTTAAGCAGGTCAGGATGTCGTTTGTTTCCCTTAAAAAGGTGAGCAGTTTATATATAGTTAATAACGACGACCTCGGTAAACACACAGTCCTTAGAAGATGAAGAAATATAATGTAACTGTTGCAAAGTAATGTGAATATCCCAATTTTTTGGACATTTATTCGATATGCGGTTTTTAAAAAAATTTATATGGACGAATGTCAATGTGCATCACCTCTTCAACAGTTGCATAACCCCTTTTGAAATATCCCTTAGATTAGCCTGGTTAAGAGATCCCATTCTTTTTTTGAAACTGCATTAGTTCATTACTTTTGGATATGGATATAACGCCAAGAAAATGTAGCAAAACCAAGGTAAAAACTCAAATCTATAGGGAAGGAATGTGGGGTCAATTTAGGGGATGTAAATAAGCTGATAAAATAAAAAATACTTGAGATTGATTCAGTATTTTTAAAAAGAGAAGGGAGATGGGGATGGAAGTGAAAGACAATACAGTATTACTAAAAAAGAGTGAACTGGATTCTTGGAAGTCCAGGGATGTGCTGAAGAAAGAATTGGATGATGCTGGCATTTACATGGCTTCATCATTTGTAAACAAATGGACGAAAAGTCAGAAAACCTTTAAAGAAGCAACTTGTAACTATTGAAAGGAAATGGATGGCACGGGCTAAAAGATACAGGTCAATGATGGAGAGTGATTGGAGGGGAAGGTACTGTTTTCTGTCTTAAATCATTTTGAATTGCAAGGTTAAAGCCATTGTACATTCCCTGGAAAACACCCATATAAGATGTTTTTGGGTATTTCTCTTGCCATGGATAGGCTTACTCATTTTGGTGGAAGGCATGATGAACAGCAAGTACATTCACATTCTAGAAAGAACAGTAGTTCCTGAATTTTACTACACTCTATCCAGATGGTATTGGAGTATTCCAGCAGGATCTTGCACCTTACTACACATGTAGTTAATCTGCAAAGCAAGGCTGAGAAAATCAGATTGTAATACAAAAGAAAAAATAGTTTGTGGCATCAATTAAGTCTGCTTTTGGGACTTAGAAATTAAAAGTATATGTGAAAATTTGATGGACTCCATTCCAAAACATGGCGTTAAACTTAAGGCAAAAGGCAGACGCATTTCATACTAAACATTGTTCAACTAAGCATAATTGAATAAATGCCATTTCATAAAAAATTTGAATATGTTCACATTAATTTACATAAGACTATATATATTATGCATATATGTATGTACATTATTGATACACATGATTGAAATAAATTAGAAGGCTCACTAATGACAATTTACTTGTATAACAGAATATGCTATGACTGGAGGATGAATTAAAAGACAGAAATTATTGCAATCTGCCCTGCCCTGCAAATTTTTTGAACGTGTTGGGCATGGATTGCAGAAACAAAAGTATTTTGTTATGGTTGATGTTTGTTAAACTAAAACAAAACAGTTTTAAATCAACAGTTATTACACACCACAAAAATACAGATACTAATTCTATTATGATTACAAGACCAGTGGTCAGGCTATACCTTCTACAATCTGTGTAAGTATAGTTCTTATCAAATGTGCTGTTATTTTTAGCTGAGGGGCTCTGAATGGTAACAAGAAGACACTCTAGATGCACATGACAGTAGAAGAGGAGAGCAAACAGGTTGATTTGGTTTTTCTTGGCTGGAGGAAATCTGTATTGAGCAGGGTGTTCAGATATTAAAATTTGGTGATCTTGAGTTTGTCTTCATCCTTCAGACAGTCATCATTCTGTGACTATAGAGTGGAATTGGTGCTCTTCTTTCACATGTATCTGTCGCTCTCTTTCCTGTAGTTCTTGCACTTCAGTCTTTATGCTGGTGTCAATTTCACATGCATGCTCCCAGGATGATGATCTCAATGTCCATTCTTTAAGCCTGACCTATTAACTGTTGTGCTGTTGTCTTCTGGGTCACTGTGACCCAGAGTGTGATGACAACATGACTAGTGATTTTTTACATGTTAAAGATTTACTTGTGTATGGTTTTATTTGTTGAATTATTTTAATTCACTAAATCAGTTGGTAATGCTCAGCTGCAGAACATTAACTCCAATGATCATTCATGCTAGATGCAACTGCCTGTCCATGGAAATTATCCAGAAAGGAAAGAGTAAGGTTAGTTTCATAAATGAAGCCCAAGTTTTTAAGGGTACAATGTTTGAACTTATGAAAAAATATTAAAAAAGCCACAATTAAGAGCAAGAAATGCTTAACCAAAGATGAGAAAAGAGACATGAGGTTACTAATCTGAGGTGTTTAAATTTTTTTTTTTTTTTTGTATTTGTTTCTGTTTGTCAAAGCATTAATACTTTCATTTCTCTTGTTTGGCATGCTGAATGTTTGATTACTTTTGCTGATCAGGTGTTTTTATCAAGGTTAAGCCCAAGAAGAAAAAAAACTGAAGAATAAACTAATGAAAATAGAAATCTGTGGCTTTTTGTTAGAGAGTCTTGTATTTTGTTGTAATAATATTTACACATGGACTACTTGCCATATCTTATTTCTGTTTATATTTTAAGTTTGGACCAAGTTCCTAACAGTGAAAAATTTTACTACTTGTTTACATTTCATGGTATTTTTTAAATAAACAGATAATTTTGAGGAAGCATGAATTAAAAAAAAAAAAAAATTAGGGTAGTGAAGTAAATCATTTCTGAAAATGCTCTTAAAACTACAGTTTTGTAGTTGGGGGATTTTCCCCCTCATGCTTTCATGTAACTATATTGTTTTTGATACCTTGAATCAAAACATTTTATAATTAATTGTCATTGGTGCATTCAGTAGCTGTGAAAATAAATGTGCAAGCTTTTAAAAGATATATATCAGTACCCAACCACCCTAAAAATAATTATGTAACATTGGTTAAGCTTAGTTTAGTTTCTAGAAACAACTATCTTTTTGTTATTGGGTCTTCTTGCTAAACTCTCATCATCTTTTGCATTCATTCGATTGTTAAGAAAAACCCTATGGAGAAAGGTGTAGTCTGGCTGCATAATGGAAATTTGTTAGCTGCCCAGTGTGAAGCTGTTTTAGTACTTAATGAACATAGTGGTGACCAAAATTAAACAGAATACTGAATGTTCATTGTGCGACAAATTAATAAATTCATTTTCAACATAAAGCTAATTAGCTATTGATTTGATATTGATAGAGCTATATTAAATAACCTTTAATAATTTCTATATGTACATTTTGCAACAGTGTTTTGATTAAAGACTATTATTTTAACAAAGGAAATAAAAGAATGTATCAGAAACAAAGCAAAAATGCTTAAATGTTGCATTAGTTATAGAAAATGCATTTTGGGTGAAGCAGTAATTTTCACCTAATCTGTATTTAGTCGACCTGTAGGCTTACGTCTAGTGAAATGCTTGTGCACAAACCCCTAAGGCTTCCATATTGTGTTGGTGTGGCTTATGCTTAGCTGGCAGATCAGTTTGAGCAACATTAAGTAATCAACAAGGTACCAGACTTTAAAAAAAAAAAAAAACATTTCTGTTTTTCAGTTACTCCATTGGATGTTGTTAAAATTCGATTGCAAGCTCAGAAAATTCCATTGGTTAGAGGGCAGCATTTCTTGTACTGCAATGGTTTAATGGACCATGTCTGCACCTGCATAAATGGATCTATTTCACAATGGTACAAGAAGTCTAGTCATTTTAGCGGAACTCTGGTAAGGATTTTCCTTATTTCAACATTCTCCAATCTGGATTCCACAAATTCTCATCTGCAAAACTGTAGGGCAGATGTATGGTCTAACATCTTTGTGCCTCTGTGAACTTGATGTGGAAGTTTTCGATGTCCTATTGCAGATGTTGTATTACATAAGTTGGTTAGCTTGGGTTCTAGTTAATATTCTTTCAAATGGAGATGTGTGTATGGACTGCAATCGAGAAGTAGTTTGTACGAGTGCATATGATCACCTTGAGGAGACTTGTCTCATTGACTATAAGAATGAGCCATTTGAGTATTAGTCGCTAGTGAATAATTTGAGTTATGTCAATGAAAAAGAGGAGTTACTTGCGCATTTCTCTGAAGTTCAGCTTCACAAAAGCTGATTAAAGGAGAGAAACATCTGCAGTTTGTTATGTTATGAAATTTTATAAAACAGTGCCCTGAATCTTGCAAAATTAAAACTGCATTTAGAGACTAAGCATTTGAAAAGCAAAGAAACAGATGTCATATTTTGAGCAGTAAAAAGAGAACTTGACTCGAGTGTCGTGATTCAGAATGGCAGTTGATAAATTCTTTTCAGTTAAAGTTTAAATTTTTCTGTAATAATATCAACACATGCACCTTACATTTTCTGTTACCAAACACCACAGTCTGCAGTATAATAGAGTTACTGAAAAACAAGGTTAATAGCATCTTTAATATTATCTCAATAAATTGGGCCTCAGGCATGTTTGATTCAGTGAGTATCAAGAAATGCAAGTCAGTATTCTTATCATTGAACAGTCATTGCATTCATAACATGGTCAGTAGTGTGAAAGAGCAACCGTCTTGTGTCCAGGGTAGTTGTCTACCTTTTCACTTAACCTAGATGAGTGTTAAGCTTAATTGTCTTTGTGCACTGAGAATGGGTTTGAGGAAGATTTCTTTTCAATTTTAGCAGATAAATGATGGCCAGTGTTTGATTGCACCAGTGCTTGAAAATGAGAATGTATATTGGCAGCATTGTTTTTGCAATGCGTACTAGTGTATGCTGACAATTACTGGTGGCTACAATAATTTTGTTATGAAAGTTGCAGAAATGATCTCTGACATTGTTGCTGGTCATTCTGTGTTCTATTGGAAAGCATTGAGAATAGGAGCTCAGTCCAGATTTGCTTAAGTTTTTCAGCCAGTTATGAAAATTTACAACTACAGAATGTTTCAAAATTAACAGTGCCGTGAAAGAAACACTTATATTTCATACATTTGTGAAATATAAATTTTAATGCATGTGTATTTACTTTGTTGCCTATAACCAGTATAATAATTGGGAAGTATGTTGTGTTCAGAAGGCTTTCTCCCCAAAGGTTAGAACTGATATCGAGGCTAACCTAAATTGTTGTTTGCTACAGTAATATTCCTAAAGCAACCCCGTAAAGAATGGAAATTGTATAGAAGTATTAATTGAAAAGTTTTGGGAAACTGGTAGTGTTTCAAACGAGTCTTGAAGTGGTTGGCTGAAGGTTGTGACTGATGATGTATTGCAGAATATTAATAACTGTTTGCATAGAGGTCCAAGAAAATCGCTTAGAGGCTTGTCACAGCAAGCTGGTGTCTCACCATACAGAGATGTACAGAAATGAAATTTTTCCCTTATAAACTGCATGTTCATGAACTTACACCTTGAGATACAGAAAAGTGGATGAACTTCTGCCAGTGGTTCCAACATTTTACAGAAACAGAAAAGGGGGACAAGTTTTAGACTGTACCTTCTTTACAGAAGAGGCATGGTTCCACTTGTCTGGCTATATGGATAGCCAGAACACCAGGATTTGGGCCACAGACAATCTTCATTCAATATTTGAAAAACCATTGCATGATAAAAAAAAAATTGGTTCATGGTGTGCTTTCTTCAGAAGACATGTTATTGTACCAATATTTTTTAAATACCATAAATTTCAAGTGGTATATTACTATTCTCTACCACTTTTTCATCAAAATAACTGAAGAGTAGAAGCGAGATGGATGGTTCCATCAGGATGGAGCAAATTCACACAAGAGCGCATGCATGTAATCACTGCAGTTTCTGAAGGTCACATCATTTCTCGTGGTTTATGGCCACCTCGTTCTCCTGACTTAATCTCTCCAGACTTCTATCTGTGGAAAAAACTAAAAAAACACAGTCTATGCAAACAATCCCCATACAATAAGAGAGCTGAAGAATACCATTTACAGAGGCTATTCATGGCGTCCAGGCTGATGAATTGCAGCAAGTATTTCAAAAAATGTAGACATGTCCAACTTTGCTTACAAATAGAAAGGGCGCGCTTTCAGAAATTAGTTTAAATTTGCTGGAAATGTTCAAGAATTTTCAAAATTAAAATCAAATCTATTACCTCTTTGTGTTTTATATAATAAATACTTTTCTCTGAAAGACTGAAAAGGCATCTTTTTGTATAACAGCTTTTCTTTACTTAGCATCCGTAAGTAAAGTTGATTTCTGAACTCCTGCCTTTCATTTTCTTGTACGACAATTTTGGATCTGGACATGAATATTTATTTTTCCATGCAAAGGTTTGCTGGTTATCATGGGGAAATTCTTCAACTGTGTGCTTGAGTCACACACTGAAAAAACCAGTTGTTGTCTGTCCTTTTTGTTGATGAATATTGTTGTAAAACTTGCCATTTAGCAGACAATTAATGCAAGGCTGGGAAATAAATATAGATTTTTCTAGTGAAGAGATTTCAGCCTTACTGCTCAAACTTGATTTATACAAACAAAGGATTAAAATTTGGAAATTCCACTCTTTCTGAGCTTGGAATCACATTTGGCAGTATTGTCATTGTACTCTTCCTATCCCTCTGAGTTGAAAAATTATTTTGAGAAATACTTTTCTGATTTAGAATAACAACATTAGGTCAAAGGGAATTTTCATGCACCCATTTATTCTGCTTTATGACTCTCTTGAAATCCAAGAAGAATTTCTTCAGTTGCATGCAGATGGAACACTTGAGTGCAGATTTTCATGCTGCTTTGCGAGATTTGTGGGCCGATTTAAAATATGAGCACCTTTCTCTACACAAAGAAGCAATCAAAGTTTTGACACATGTTCTTGCAAGTATGGCTTTAGCATGCTGACATACTTGAAAAATCCCACAAAGAAATTGCCTGCATGTGGAATCATTTTGGTCAAGGACAATGACTGAATGAATTGATAGAGATAAAATGAAATCAACAGTGGTATTGATTGCAAATTTATTTTGATGTTTTTTATGAATAAATTTATTATTTCTTTTTTGAGCTTTTGTCATGTTGGTGAAGCTTGTGTTAATATATCTTAAATTTTAGGGTTTCCTGACCAGTCCTTGGACCAGTTAGGGCAGGTGGTATAGCTTAACCGGTTAAGTTGTTGTTGCTATGCTGATGCAGTTAGTAATTTTCTGTAAAAATTCTATTTATTCTTTTAAACATTATTATGAAATTTCAGTAATAGTTAAAAGGTTCCTATCATTGTGAAAAAAGAACGAACGTAGTATCTTTTCCCAGGTAACAAGGTGTTTTTGTTTTGGTTGGTGATGTGAACATATTTTTGTTTGTTTTTCTAGTACTTCCTTAAAATTTTATTGTATCAGTGCTGGGATTTGCTGCTGTTGTATTTTAAAATAAAGTGGTTTTTGTTTTCAGGATGCCTTTGTGAAGATTACTCGCCATGAAGGAATCACCTCGTTGTGGAGTGGCCTTCCTCCAACACTGTAAGGAAACATGCTTTTAGTACTCATTTATGATGATAATATAGATAAATTTTGTTTTAAGTTTAGTGTTAGTGTCATACATATACTTGTAAAGACCTCAGATGATGAAAAATATCTTTTTATAGTTATGACATGTTCCATCTAATATGAACAAAAGCCATGTTCTGAAAGTTTGCATTAAGAAGGTAGCTTTTTTTTTTTTTGTAGATTGGTTGGATAAGAACATATATATTAGCATTCTTTAAGCTGCCACATGTCTTAGTGTTCGTGAAGTTTAAGGATTTTAGACAGCATGTGTATCGTCGAATCACAGGTGTGTGTTTGAAACTCATAAACTCGTTAGACTTAGGTTTATGTACTCGAATGCTATTACGAATAATGTTTAGTTGTGATCTAGTTGTCTTGGTACAAAAAAAAATGAAAAAAAAAGGGAAAGATAGATAACAGATTAGATTTGAGTGGTTGATCTCTAAAGCATAGTTCTTTCTTAGAGCATATTTTTGCATGAAAACTAGGCGGCTAAAAGAAAAAAAAAGATGAAGGACATTTTTAGCTGTTTTCTTTTTAAAGGGTGATGGCTATGCCAGCAACAGTGATCTACTTCACTTGTTACGAACAGCTTAAGGCGCTTCTGAAGTACAGCGAGTTTGAGAAGAGGGACTGGTGGAAGCCTCCAATTGCTGGGGTCCTGGGGCGAAGTAAGACTGCAGTTTTATTGTAGTTAAGCTCTCTCATCTCAGTTTTGATAAAGAACTCTCTTCTAAATTTCCATTTCCAAAAATTGTCAAATTTAAACATTTAAAAAATGATGTTTAAAAGAATTAAAGACTAAAACATGCTTATTGATAACAGGAAGCCACAGAGAAATGGTCTGACTTCTGTAAGTACTGATGGTTAATCTTGGTCTTCCATTTATGACACCAGTCTTTCAAACTGATTAACATTTTGTGATTTCTTTATTCTTCTGGATACTTTGTTTGCTTGTGTTTTTAGCTTGGGCTGTTGCTGTGATAAGTCCTATGGAAATGGTAAGGACAAAGATGCAGTCAGAACAAATAAGCTATGCCTTTGTGGGCAAAGCTGTCAAGACTTCTATCCAGCGTGATGGCATTTTATCTATGTGGAGAGGACTTGGACCTACATTGCTTAGAGATGTTCCTTTTTCAGGTAGGTGGATCAGTCTCTTAAAGGGATGTTACTTTGTATTATAAAAAGACTTAAATAATAATATTTTTGAGAGTGATTATACACAGACTTTCTAACTGTTAATATTTTGGTGTATTTATAATGATTATAATGATTTTCTACCTGAAAGTACCAGTCATGTTTTAATATTGTTAAAATGTGATTAACAAAACTTTAAACAGAGGTTGTTTAATTTAAAAAAAAAAAATCAAGGCAGTGCAGTGTCAAATGAAAACTGGACTTGTTATGAACAGTTTGGCAGGTGAAGTTGTAGATAGTATTTCCACTTGTTGAAAGAAAAGCACCATTTTTTTCCAGCTACGGACGATAGTAGTGCCTTCGACGCTATAAAAATCATACCCAATTTTAGTGTGATATTTTGACAAAAACCCATGGCATATTAAACTGTTGCTCTGTCTACCCAAACATACTGTTTCATCAACTGGTTAAGACAGTCAGTCTGTGGTGCTAGTGTCAGTTTCTGAGTGACAACTTGGAAATGACGGTGTTTCTGCATTCATTGGACATGTTAATTTATAAATTATGTCTAGAATGGATTTTAACTCACTTGAAAAAAATTTTTTCTCATTATTTTTGCTGCATCTTGTGGCAGAATTTCTGATCATAGCATAGAAAATTACCTAGACTTGAAATATTGTGCCATCTTTATATTTTTAATCATCTTGTAATCTCTGATATACAAAGATTATAGAGAGAGATGGGGCTTTGGGTTATGTTACAAAATTACTACACTAAAAATATGTTTAGAATTCCAAAATAAAGTAATGTTTTTAAATTTGAAAAACGAAGCTTAACTCTTGAAACTATCATGATGTTCTGGTATTTAGTGCATCAGGCATGACACTGTAGCAAATTGCTGTCTCTAGCTATGGATCAGCACAGAAATGGGTCCCCTGCAAGATGCCCTTTCTCCCTTGTTTCCTTCCAGGCATCTATTCCCCCAACTGAGGCCAGGGCAGCAATGAAAAATGTGCTCCACACACTCAACTCTTGCTTCGCACAGGGCAAGAGGAAAATTTAACCATATTGAGCAATAGTTGATTCATTGGAAGTGACCCATCTTGAGGTGGTTTGTAATAACTTGTTTTCCTTGGTACAGTGGAACCTCAGTTCATGAACTCAATTCGTTCCTGAATTCTGTTCGTAAACCAATTTGGTCGTAGGTTGAGTCAATTTTTTCCATAAGGTTGTATTGTAATAGAATTAATCTGTTCCCAACCCCACCGAAACCTATGTAATTTGTTTTTTTTTTTTTCAGGTTTTTTATAGTAAAAAATATGAAACAAAATATAAAAAAGCTTTAAATATTACGAAAATAATACTAAATTTAATACTAAATATGAAAAAAACAGCACAGAAGAGAGAGAACACTTAATTTTTACATGGCGTATTGCTCACATATCTTTCTTAGGAGACTTGCTGGCGTGAAGGAATGGAAGAGAGGAAGATTGAGAGGAAGTTACTGTTTGGAAGATGAGCCCTCTTCCATAATAACACTGGATAACTTTCCTTCAGAGGTATTCTCTTGTTTTGCTCTCTTGGCCTCTGGTTCGTCCTTGGAACCCGTTTTAATAAAAAATCTATTCAGTGATATTTGTTTCTTTCTGCACTGTAGAATGGTCCTAAAATATGACATCACATTGTCGTTCATGTTGTTTAGCGCTCTGTTCGCCACTGTTTTGTTTAAATGAAACTTTTCGGCAAAGGCTTGCACTTCACCCCACTTAGCGCAAATGTCTCTTATCATTTTGCTGGTAGCTTCCTCCCTTTCTCCCTCTTCCTTGGACGACTGTTCCTCCACCAAGGCCTTCCGCTGCTCGCTCTGAAGGCCGATGAGTTCGTTCCTATGACCGTCGACCAGCTGCTCCACGTCCGAAAAGTCAACGTACATGCCCATGCTCTTGCCCATGGACACGATATCCTTCACTTCTGCTGCGTTTTCAGTCTCAAAGCCCTCAAAATGCCTTTCAGGGACACAATCTAGCCACAGTTTCTTCCAGGCTGCTCTCAAGGTCCGGTAAATGATGTCGTTCCAGGCTTTATCAATGAGGTTTATGCAGTGGAGGATATTGAAGTGATCTTTCCAAAATTCTCTCAGGGTCAGATCGGTGTCATTCGTAACCTGAAAGCACTGTGCGAAGAGCGCCTTCGTGTACAGTTTCTTAAAATTTTCCATCAGTTGATTATCCATGGGCTGCAGGAGAGGAGTCATGTTGGGGGGCAGGAACTTGACCTTGATAAAGTCGAACTCAACATCCAACTCATCCTCCAAGCCTGGTGTGTGTTCCGGGGCATTGTCCATGATCAGGAGGCACTTAAGGGGCAGATTCTTCTCCTGCAGGTATTGTTCCACGCTTGGTGCAAACACTTCTTGCAGCCATTCCATGAGGAGGAGCCTTGTCACCCAAGCCTTCGTGTTCGCCCTCCACAATACAGGCAGTTTACTCTTCATAACATTGTTCTTTTTGAATACGCACGGGTTTTCAGAGTGATAGACGAGCATCGGCTTCACTTTGAAATCCCCACTCGCATTTGCACACAACAAAAGGGTGAGCCTGTCCTTCATTGGCTTGTGCCCCGGTAATGCCTTCTCCTCCTGGGTGATGTATGTCCTCTTTGCCATCATCTTCCAAAACAAGCCTGTTTCATCACAGTTAAAAACTTTATTCGGAAGATTTCGGCATCCATGAATTTGCCAAACTCTTTCGCGAATGTGTCTGCAGCTGCCTTGTCTGAACTCGCAGCCTCACAATGCCTTATTACACTATGAGTGCCACTTCTCTTTTGGAATTTCTCAAACCACCCCTACTCATTTTGAAATCTTCACTTTCAGCACTCGTACTGGGGGTTTTCTGCAGCAAATCACTGTGTAACTGTTTCGCCTTTTCACAAATTATTGCCTCACTCACGCTATCACTGGCCAGCTGCTTTTCATTAATCCACACTAATAAAAGTTTTTCAACTTCTAACACTTGAGACTTTTGCTTAGTTAGCACACTTACTCCTTTTGCCACATTGGCTGCTTTGATGGCCTCTTTATTTTACAAAATTGTCGAGATCGTTGACTTGGCAATTTTGTATTCGGATGCGAGATTCAACACACGAACACCACGTTCATGCTTCTCAATAATTTCTTTCTTCACTTCTATGGTTATTTTCTTCACCACCACCACCTCAACACCACTATCGCTCTTCATTTTCTTAGGGGCCATGCTGGAATTATTATTATTACTGTAAATTATAGAAATAATGCGAAAATACCACAACACTGGCTACAACTGCTGCGCGTATGTCTGCTCGGGACCAAGGACTAGGCGAGAGTGATGCGCTCATGCGAGACGTAATGCTGGGCGACGGCGATATTCTATTGGCAAATGAATGTTACACCATGGACCAATGAAATTGCTGGAAAGAACAGTCCCTAAGTTGTGGCTAACTTTTATTTTGGTGTAATTCATTCACATACACTCACATGTTAAAGAATAGCAAAGCCCATCATTAAGTAAACAGGTTATAAGTGTAATTTTCTGTTTCATCTTTTCAAAATATCAACTATTTGGCAGAATTTAAAGAAGTTCTTTCCAAAATGCTTAAAACTTAATTATGCAACTAACTTATCAATTATATGATAAAAGGCAGAATGGACATTGTTTTCTTAAAGATAAATGTCTGAAAAACTCCATTAACACCAATTTATGCGCAAACATTACTGAATTTTTACAAAAAATAGTATTTCAGCGTCTCTAAGAATAGTCCATTTTGATTGGTCCATGGTGCATTTGTCAACGGTTCACTACCTTGGGCGGCTTGGGACCCCGGGACTCTGGTCATATCCTGAGACGGATTCGTGAACAGAGGCAAAATTTTGATGAAATTTTTGGTCGTAACCCGATTTGTTCGTATTCAGAAGCATTCATGAACCGAGGTTCCACTGCACGTGTCTATAAATAATTTTGTTTGAATCATCCTGGTTCTTGGAGTAGTTTCTTGCTTTGGTGCTATTTTTTCATGTTTTCCCATTTGTTCTTGAAGGTTTGGTTTATTTTAGTCTGAAGTTCTGTACTGGTACCTGCTCAACTGGCTAGAGCCCTGTTGCTGCTTTTGTGAGTTCATAGCTTTCTTGTTTCTCATATGGCTTGGTATTCATTGAAAAACTGTTTTTAATTGGTTATGATGGATGATGACTTTTCCCACTTGGTTGTAGGGCTGAGAGGCAAAACAGTAAGGATGATTGATTTTCTCGTTCTATAACCTCCACTGTTCTCTATAATGTTATCATTTCTGCATCCATTATGTGCTGAGGAGGCAAGGTTATGAGAATATTTTCACCTGTTTTTGGAATGTAGACTGTTAACCCCATCTTGTTGTTTTCCATGTACAGGAACCATTCAGTGTATATTTTGTCATAATCATGATATTTTGTTTCCAGTGTTTCTATGGTTGGTTGGTTCATTTGATGTGGTATCTGTGTTCTTTGTTCCTATGCCAAGAATTTCTAGGTTGATTTAGTGTGGGTTCCATTATCAAGGTAGGTTGTCACTTACCATTGGAATAGACTAGATAGCCTAGCTCTTATTTAGGTTAATACCTTTTATTTTTTTGCAGCTTGTATTCCAAAAGCAACATAGATTCTTCATTTATTTCCCTTCAGTCAGTATTGATTTTGTACATCCTATGATTAGTTGGATAACAGTGTCTTGAATTCCCCCTACTGCATAAGTAATTTTTGACTAGATAAGGTGAGGAATGCAGAACCAGAGTCAGATCCCAATTCTGCCTTTCCAATAGTCTTCAGCAAATTCAGCCTTTTTTGAGCTGAAATTATTAAATCTTTGTGCACTGTTAAATTTAGGTTTAGTAGTACACCAGTGATTAAGGTTTTAATTCATATTGTAATCTGAGATTGGACATTTGCATATTAATTGGCTCTGGGTTATTTTATTTTCTGGGTGAAGAAAGTGTTTTTCTCTTGATAGGAGACTTGTTTTTGTTCCCAGTTTGCAGTAGTGGTCAGAACCTCTTGTATCCTTATCTGAGCTATTTTATGATATGGTGCTACAGTATAGATTGTTCCATCATCCAAAAAAAAAGAAGAAACAATTTTGGTAGTCTGTTTGATTTCTTTGTGTAGATCAGATAAAAGGATGTTAGACGTAGTTGACTTATAATTGATCCATGCTGAGTTCCTGCTTCTACTTCTGTTGACTCAGAACTGCCTATCTTAGTAACCAGATGTCTTTTACCAAGGAATTTTAAAAAAAACATTCTAGCAAACACCAAATTAATCTGATTAATGACTCCATGATTGCTGTACCTGGTTGAAATCCACAGTTTCAAACCTCCAGAATATTCTCTTCAAAATAATCTTTTCCACAAGTTTTCCCAAGCATGAATTTAGGGATTTTGGGAGGTATGGTTTAATTTAGTGTTTGTTTTTGTGGAGTGGGATTTCAATAATCTTTGATAATCTTGTTTTCTGTACAACTGAATGTGTTGGATACATTAAATCTTAGTAATTGCCTCCAAAAGATGGATTTTTGCAGTGGTCTGTATGTTGATAATTATCTCTTTGTGAATCTTGGCCAAACCATTAGCTTTTTTAGATATTGTATTTAGAGCCATTTGTAGTTCTAGAATGGGTTGTCACAGATGTCCTCTTTCTCAAATATGGTCTTCAGCTGCGCAACTACGTATTTTCTTTGGTCCTCTTCATCGGGATAAGCACCTGGTAGAGTGTTTCATCTGACAAAAATTGTTTAAAGCTTCTGCTTTTCAATCAGTTTGTTATTGCTTCATTGGCCAGTAGAATAGCTGGACAACTGATCTCTCTTGGTGATTCTATTGCTTTAAATTTCTTCCAAGCCATTGAAGGTGGAGTATTTACATTCACTGAACATAGATACTATGTCTCCATCATTCTCATTTTGTTTGTTTTAGCAATTTCCTTAAGATAGTTAGCCTTTTGTTAAACTATTGTCAAATTGTGTGGATTCCTTTTTTCCTTTCCCATATTTTAAGGGCAACCCTCCTTTAAACTTCCTTTTAGCATGTTTTGTTCTGTCTCCCCCCCCCCCACCTTTGGGCTGTTGCTTTGTGTGAGCCACTGTTTAATGTTGTCTGAGGTAAAGAATAACTTGGATCCTTGCACCATTTGTTCATCCAGTACCTCGGTTGAGCCTGGAGAAATGTCAACATCTCTGCATACAGTTTTTGTGATGAAATAGCACTTTGGATAATTTTATCGTTATTTTTTTCTTTGAACACACTTTTATTCCAGCTGCATTGGTAAAGCTATCCTCAACAGATTTGACTTGGACTTTTTTATACAGCATATATTGATAATATTGAAATGAACTGGAAAATAACCAATTTTTAATAGATTGGTAAAAGGAAATGTATGCAGAAGCTAGAGGGTTGGTTTGGACAGTACACTGTTGCCATCAGAATCTGATATTGAACTCATGAGTTGATGGTGGTTAAGTTTTTGATGTATTAAGTTATCTGCTCAGATGTTACTTTGCATATTTAAGTCTTCCTGGCATTAGCAGGGATACCAGAACTTGTTTCTAACTATTTTGAGCATTGGCATTCTCCACTTAAAATGGTGGTGATCACGTGACTGTGGATGATCTGCTAATGCCAAATTTTCTGGCTGCTGATCAGTGTCTTACTCTGATGTTGAAATTTGACTGTCAGAATAACTGCATTGGGGCTAAAGCATTGGTCAAAAACTACTTCACAAACTCAGTAACCAACCACACACAAATCCGCAGACAGAAATACCTTCTGCAAAATTATCATCATTGTCTTTAAAAACTTCTCGTTAAATTGTGATGATGGCAATGGGGAATAACCACCAAAATGTAGGTCCATTAGCTGGTGATGGAAAATGCCTGAACATACTCTCTACCTTCTGCAAATAACTAAGCATAAACACTAACAACTTTACATTTGTATCTGGGATTTTTCTTTTCCTTTTTTTTTCCCCAGCCTTTTATTGGTGTTCTTATGAACAAGTAAAATCTCATACGATGAGGACTCAAGGGAGAACTGAACTAAAGCTTTTTGAGAGTTTTTTAGCTGGAGCAATTTCTGGCACTGTAAGTACTTTTACTTGTCATGCTGCTTATGCAACTACATACTCAAACATTGAGAAAAATGATGGTACGGGAGCCAGCTTGTCAAAAGATACTTGGTTCAGCTGTTTGTCCTAACCTTTTGCATTATCTTTCAGGTACTATCACTAAGAGAATGTCTTTTAATAGTGTTTGCAAAAAAGGACAGTACATGGCTTATATAAAAGCCCTAAACTGCTATTTATTGCTATTAATGACCAGCCAGGGGAAACTGTAATAAGTCATACACACACAACAATTGAAACACTAATCTAATGTATTTATTTCTTTAAAAATTAAATACATATCTTAAAGGAATTTTGGCAAAAGATAAAGGTGAAGTCATTTGCATAAATGAAAAGATAAAAATGTAATTATATCATAAATAAAAGGAAGAGGATGGATTTAATTTCTAGTTTTATTGTGATTATTTATTTCTCTTCTAAGCAACACAACATCTTGAATAATTTAGTAATTTAGAGAAATCTTTAATGCATTTTTGATGGATGAGCTGCATTCATTACACAATGGCCCAAGTAAGTTATTGCCAGGGGAATCTGACATTAGATTATGGATTTTCTTGGGATTGCATGCTGTTTTGCTTTTATAGTCAGGCTTACAGAAGATAAAGAATTCCTGTGGCAGAGAATGCTAGTGATGTAGATATGTTCAAAATGAGAGAAAGGAAAGGATTGTTAGTTTTAGATGCAAGGATTTATGGCATGGGAATGGCTGGGAGTAAACCCAGTACAGATGTGTTTAATAATCTTCAGATCACCATTTTAGAATGGTAAAATGTACAGTATTGATGACAAGATGCACAGTAAAAACAAACTAAGGAAACATTGACAACCAATAACAACAAATAATAATTATAATAAAAATGAAAATTATCAAAAACTCTGACAGCAGCTAAACACTAATTTCAATTTTTCTGGTTTATCTGTATTTAGGTAGCAGCAGTCTTGACACTACCTTTTGATGTGATCAAAACACACAGACAGATTGAGTTGGGACAACTGAAAAGTGAGTTCAGGCTAAAAACTGGTTGCCATTTCTGCTCGTAAAATCTTTTATGTTGCCAGCTTGGTAAAAGGATAGCCAGTAGCTCTAGTCAGCATCTCTATTTCTTTTCTTTTACTGAGGTGGTATAAACTTATGGAACTATTGACTACCAATTAGGCTTATTTTACCTGCAGTGCTTAGTAAAAACAGTGCCCATTCCACACAACTATTTGTTCTTTGGCTCAAATAACTTTAAACTCTCACAGGTTGTTTTCTTTTTTCTGCCTTATTTCAGTCATGTTAACACAAACAAACATTTCTGAATGCTCAGTTGGCAATGGCCAGATGTAAAATTCATTGGAAAGGATGATTAAAAAGTTTTCAAAGTCTTTCCTGCCTTCCCTAACCAATAAGTTTAATCTTTTTATTTTCAAAATGCTTAATAAAGTTTTCTATGAGCAAACAAAAAAAAATCACAATACATTGGTAGCCATTTTGATCACCAAACATATGTGATATGGAAGAGTTGGACATAGGAGCTCATTTAGTGGGCTGTGTGTGATTACTCCCAAGAAGTGATCAGCCAAATAGTGAGAATACTACTATTCTAATTTCAGTCTCATTGATGATAAAGCTCTGTTATAGTTTGAAAAGTTTTGCTGTTTTGTGTGTGATAAGTAATACACAATCTGCTATTGATTTGCACTACTGACTCCATTTAGCAGCAGCATCTTATGTCTCCAGTACAGCGAAAGAAGTGTGGGATAAAACCAAGTTTAGCCCTTAGCAGATGATGTTGAAAATGTAATGTTAGACTTGAAGATATACATTTAAATTTTAAAAACTTTCAAATATATTTTAAAAAAAATTATGTAATTTATTGTAAACTTTCAAATATATTTTAAAAAATGCTGCCATAACATTGACCGGAATTTTAACAGTTAAAAACACATGTTTAAGAGGAAATCTAATTGATGCTTATGAATATTAAGAATTTTCAACAATGCTTTTTATTTTTTCTTTCTCATTTATTAACAAAAGGGAAAGGAAAAAAAAAAGTATTTATTTATGGTTAATTTAAATTAATGATACTGTATGTAAATGTTTCAGCTGCTGGAAAGGGGTAAGGATGAGGTAACTTGTAAAAAGTTCTTAGTAGCAAGACTAAATCTTAGTGTTTACCATAGTGCTAACAATATCAGTTGTCTTTTTGGTTCAAAGCACCAAAATTGCTGTTTCAGTATTTTCCATCCTAGCTTGAAAAATGACAACTGGCCTTGAAGAGTTAAAGGAATTGAGAAAACTACTACCCACCTTGAGAGTGGTTTATTAACACAACTACTGTTTGTTTGTTTTCTTCTTTTCTTTTTTTCAGTGTGCTCTTTCAGAGATTCCAGGGAAATAACATCAACATGGGCTTTGATCTTACGTCTCTATAAAAATCAGGGTCTTCGTTCCCTTTATGCAGGTAAGAAACATGCATTTTTTTTGGGTGGGACAAAGATTTCAAAAGTTTGCGCTGCATATAGTTGGATGTCATTTTTTTAAAAACTAAACAAATGTATTACCTCTAGAACGTAACCACCGAAAGTTTGTTTTGGGGAGAGATTTTTGTCTCCAGTAAGTCTTCAAGAAATGATCAGATGCAGCCCTGGCCAGTCAGTAAATTTTAGTGTCTGCTTCTATGTTGGACATAAAGCCTTCAACCTAAATGAATAAAATTATTCAACAGTAAACCACCTTTCTCTATTTGCATGATATAAAAAATTTATAAAACATCAAGTAAATAGGAAACAACAGTTTGAAAATGAGCAGCAATAGACAGCAGATTACTGTGTTGAGATGGACTTGATGCTTTCAGAAATTGTTGAAGAACCTTGTCTGCCAGTGAGAACTCTTGATGGTTATTAAGATGATGGTAGATCAGCAAAATAATTCACCAAGGGAAGAATGGTTTTAGAAAATCTTCAAGATGAAGATAGGTTTGCCTCATTGGTACATTAAAGAATTGGAAAAATTATTGCCAAGATATTGGATAGATCTATTAGAAGATAGTTGGTAAGAATGGGCTTCAAATTACACAGCTCTGTTTAAAACACCAGGATTTTCTACCAAAGTCAAAGACAAAAGAGACATCACTTCTGTAAAAAATGCCAAAATTTGCATGTAGAAAAATGGAGCAATGTGATATTAGCAGATGAAAGTTTGCTTGCTTTGAAAGTCAAGAAAATCTGGTGAAAGATATAGATCAATCCAAAAAGTGTCCACATCTGAGCCTGTTTCTATGCTAATAATAAAGGAAGTTTGGGTAATCCTACCAAAAGGAATGTTAATGATTACAAATTGGAATTTAAATCTTTTAAAAACAATTTTTTGTAGATTCTGCTAAGAAACTCCATGCTGATGAGATGGTAACTTTTAGTTTATACAAGAAAAGACTCCATGTCGCGCAGTGAATTAAGTCCACTTTTGGTTCAAGAACAATGCAATTTATTGGTTTGAAGATTGGCCGCCTGGGGAATTCTCCTTTCTTTGTCAAATGCTAAATGGTCACACTCACTGCAGTGCTGAAGCTCCTTCCCAGTGAACCATAGAACTTCTGCATCAGGTTTGTCCAGTCAGACCATGTGGCTTGTCTGAGGGCATCCTGGTGGAGGATATGTTGGAGGTGTTTGCTGGTCATTAGGCCAGTGTCACAAGGGCATCTATCCATCTGGCCAACTTTCAGCTTGTTGTGCATATATGCATGCATCCTATTGTTTCCAGTTGTGAGTCTGAACAGGATGACCTGGTCAGCTCTGTTCAGATGGTGGAGGCTGTCATGTAAATCAGGGTGTTGTATGTGCCACTTCTTTTGGGACAGAGCTTTGATGATGGTCTTTTCTTCTTGGGAGACCTCTCCGTTTTCCTGGTCCAGCAGTCCCCCCCCCCTCCTTCGCCAGCCTATCAGCTGTCTCGTTTCCATGTATTCCGCAGTGGGCAGGCAGGAATCCACTGGAGAGTCAGGTTCACCTGTGTGGCCAGTCCTGACAGTGGATAGAAGTTCATTCAACTCCTTGTTTTGGGGTCCTGCAGTGCACTGAGCACAGTGAGGACATCACTTAGGATGACTACGTGATCGAGTGCCTGATCTTGATGTTCCCCAAAATAGGCTGCTGCTACTCTCAGGACCTCTGTCCTGATGTTTGTGGAATATCTGCCTGTTGCTATAGGGATGAGAGTTTCCTGTCCAGTGTACCTAATGTACATTCCTTCTCCATCCCTGGTGGCATCGGTGGCAGATCTGTTTGTGTAGACATATGTCCATCATTCTTCAGGGCAGTTGAACTGAATGAACTCAAGGGCCAGTGATTTCCTCTTTTGTTCAGACTGTTCCCTTCTTTCCAATGCCTGGGATGTCCTGTCATATGGCTGGAAAGTCACGTCTACTCCAAGAATGGATAGATGCGGTTGATGGTATGGCTTTGGCAAAGTATGTGATCCAACAATTCAGGCTCTCTCTCCTCTGAAGTATCCGGCTTTAAGCTGGATCTTCTGAGTCTTTGTTGGTTGGGTTGCCCATTCTTTTGTGCATGGGTGCAGTTTCTTAAACTTTACAACCCATGTCAGCACCTTGATGTTTTTCCTATCTTCCAATGTTTGGAGGCCTGTTGTAGTCTCCAGAGCAGAGATGGGTGTGCTGCGCATGGCTCCTGTCATCACTCTCATCGCTTGGTTCTTTAGCCTGGACACATTGACAGTGTTCGACTTTGCAGCTGTGGAAGTTGCTGCCATGCCATACTCCAGAACAGGGCGAAGCTCTTGAGAGTTGATCCTCAGCTTCCCCTTTTTGGATTGAGTGGAGAAGGTGCTCGTTGATTCTCATAAGCCATGATCTGGTGCATGCTTCAATCTGTTGGAGAGCTGACTGCAGTCTGTGGTTTGATGTCAAGATGCATTCCTTGCTACACCAAAGTGCTAGGTCATCGGCATAGTGTCCCTGATGAAGACAAAATAGAGTGTGCGGCTCCTTCCATTAGGGTTCTTATTTTTGCGCAGGGTTGTCTGACCTGTATTCTGGCTCTTCTGTTTTGCATGTATTGGGCGATCCACTTGTACATACGTCCAGCAACTCCACACCGGCGCAGTTTGAGCTTGAGGTCGTCCCTCCATACTTTGTCAAATGCCTCTTCTAGGTCAATCCATACAGCAAGAGTGTGTTTATTTTCCTGGAAGGTGTCTTCTATTGATTGGGAGATGTATGTGATTTGGTCTTCAGTAGACTGGTTTCGTCTGAAGGCAGCTTGCTCTGAGCTGATGTGTGTTTTGTTTTCTAAGTGCCACAGGAGTCTGGAGTTGATGAGATGCTCCATCAGCTTTCCTACACAACTTGTGAGGCTTATCAGATGATAACTTTCAGCTTTCGTTTTGTCTTTGTCTTTTTTGTGTACTGGCACCATGATGGCTCCTCTTCAGACCTGGGACATGGCCCCTGTCCTTCGACTGTTGTTAAACAGCTGCAGGAGTTTCTTCTTTGTTTTGGGTCTGAGCTGTTGCAAGATTTCATTTGAGATTTTGTCAGAACTGGGAGATTTCTTCAATTTCAAGTAGACATTCCATTCTCGAGCTCCTGTAGGATGAAGTGTGTATTCATCATGGGTTCTGTTTGGGCATTTTGATGAGCATGCTGGGCCTTCCTGCCTCATTTCCAGGGCTACCTGAAGGTGGCTTGTCTCGGCATATTGGTTGATGAAATGGTTTGTTGCTCTCTTGCTAGTTAGCAGCTCCTGGTTATGTTGTATTGTGATTGATGGGCTTTTGCTGTTCTCGTCATTCAAAGCTTGGGTAAGTTTCTAGAACTTGTTGCTGTCCTTCTTATCCAAATTCATTTGCTCTGTTTTTTCATGCCAGTTTCTGTGTGCTTCCAGTATAAAGGCGTGTTGCGTTTTGCAGTGGCTGCCTTCAAGTTAATATTGTTTACCTCTGTTGATTTGTCCCTTGATTTTGCCAAGGCCTATAATTTTTCATGGTTCCCTGAGAACTTGATTCATTGGCAGCCTGGTTCAGTACCTGATTTTTTTTGTCGAGGTTTTTCTGCTTGTGATGGATCTTCATGCTGTACTGTGGCCACCTTGAAATTTCACCTTGGGAATGTTTTGGCACCTGGTGGTCTGAAGTTGATATCCAGACTGATTTTGATGGGTTTGTGGTCGCTCCCTGCAAGTTGGCTGACTACTGTCCTGGTTGCTTTCCTGGCAATATCATTGGTAGCAAAAGCCAGATCAGGTGTTGTGTTAGACAGCCATGGTGGGTCATCAGGGCCATTCAGCAGCAAGAGATTGTTGTCAACTTTCCAATCTTCTGTCTGCTTCAGAATGGCTATTGAAGTTACCAGTGACTAGACACTGGTTGTCCGATGGTTCCATTTGGTTGAGTGAGAGGTCTCGATCTGGCAGGCAATAGACATTGAAGATAGTGATCTTTTGGTTGTTGACCATGATGTGGACACCATCCATGGATCTCTGCCTGGTTGTTGGTTCTGGCACATTAATCTTGTGCTGGTATGGAGTTCTTGACAAGTATTGCCGCCACTCTCTTTTTTTTTTTGCCTTCTCTGTCCTGTCTGAAGACAGGACTCCTGGTGGAGAGTCTCTGCAAGAGGAATCTTCTTGTTGTAAACTCCCTCTGCATTCTACTGGATTATGTTGATGTTTTTCTCCATTGGTGTCTTCTCAGAACCAGCAGCTTCTTCCCTTGCATCCTGCCTCCTGACTGCACAAGACAAGTTGAGGTGGCCCTCAGTAGCTGAGGATGGGCCCCTTTGACCTCCCTGGTGGAAATCCAGAAGATACACCACAACATGTAGCATGAGCGTGATTGATCACGGAGTGTAAAATGCGTGATGCAGAGGTTTATGGCACCACAGGGGTCCTGCATCTCCATCTTCAGCCATTGGACAGTTATCATGGGTCCCTCCCAATCAATCGCCTGCCAGGGCACCTGCTGCAGGTTACCAGGACATTTTTTTTTTTTTTTTGTATGTGTCACTGTACTCTTAGCCTTCTGCGGGGCCTGCTGGTGTAACCTTCGTGGTTGTTGGACCTTTTGTTGGTCTCTTCCACCCAGTCTGCCAAAAACCAGTCTTCGCATGCTTTTGGTAGACATCCCATAACTCATCAAGGGTTTCAGACCCAACAGCTACTCTCACCAGCTTTAGCCCACCTACTGGAGCAGTTTACCAGGGTCTGGCCGCAGTGCATGCTATAACTTGGAGCCAGTAGGTGGGTGTCAGGTGAGGATCAGAGGTGGGCAGGTGCCCCTGAAAGGACTTGACAGGCCACAGATATGTTACCCTTCCCTGAACACCCGATACACCCAGGGATTCTTCTGATCCAGATCCAACTGGGCAGTGATGTGGACAATATATTGTAAAAAAAAAAAAAAAATTATCCAGTGAATAAAGAATAATCAGAAAGTCATTTGAAATGATTCCAGGTAGAATGAAAGCAGTAATTAAAACCAAAAGATGCTGGTCAAAATGTTAACAAAATAAGACTGCTTTTAACTCATTTTGTATATTATCGCAGTTTGTTTTAGTTTTTTTTTTGGAGGTGGAGGGTGTGTGTGTGTGTGTTATTTTTCCTAAAGCCTTCATATTAAAAATAAAAATACATAAAATATTGAAATTTACAAAGTGGCTCAGGTCAGACTGGCTGCCTGTGCATAGGACAAAAAGGTGTGTGAAGTGCGAGAAAACGTTTGCCACGTCAAATCAAACAAAAACGTTGCAAGATTATCACAAATATTGTTCTCTAACTAATGGTTTCAACAGTCTCTGTAAATCATGTTTAAACAACAGAAAAAAACTCCTCCATGGATGTAATGTTTTATCATTACAAGCTTTTGGAGGATAAAAACTTGTCCCTTTTCGCAGCACAAGTAAATAAAAGTAAAGGAGAAATTATTTAGCACAGCCAAGAACACAGGAATAGTATGGGATCATCTAAACTGATACAACAGACTACCATAAGGTTTGAGGAAATGTTCATGCCCCTTATCTCATCACTTCCTAAAATAGACATACCTGGACATCAGATGCAGGTAATTTCTTGGTTTAAAACGTTTAATTGACACATCCAGTTTTTCAAGTGAATAGTTCTGTATTTCCTTAAATGTATGCAGCTGTGTGAAATAGCAGTTTGCACTGCACAAACTGTAATATGTTTTTTTAGAGCCAGTTTCAGGATTACAGATTAACACCAGCTGCAGAAAATTTAGATTTGTGAAAGTTTTTATTAAAGTCTGCATTTTGAATCCTTCACAGGGTGCCCACCAAAGCAGAAACAAAAATACAAGGTTTGATGCAACCATCTACTATACAGTTGCAAGTTGTTGTCTTATGATTAACATGCATGTCACTTTTAAAGAAAAAAAAACAGAAGATCTCTTTAAAGCATGGTGGGAAGGTAGTATGTATTGTGATGTGTTAAGTATTTTAAATGATTGTTTATTTTTCATTTCTCTTTCTCTCCTTCAGGCTTGGTTCCCCGTGTAATAAAAGTCTCACCCGCATGTGCCATTATGATCAGCTCATATGAGTACAGCAAGAATTTCTTCTCTGCACTAAATGAAAAGAAAAGAATATAACTAACAGCTAAGTTTATAGTTTCCCACGAAGGTGAGAATTTCTGGTTGGATATGAAACTGACCTGGTGAAATATAACTGACCTGCTGAAACATGAAAACCATCTCTGTCTGCAGATAAAAGCAGAATTTCTCATGTTCTGACTTCAAAGAAATCAAGTTGTACATACAGTTAAAATGAAGTATTTTTTTTTTTTACTGATAAAGTGTAAAATTAAAATATTGTATTCAACTTTCGGTGTGCTTTCATGCATCCAAGCTGCCCTCCACTTCTGATAATAAGTCTTGGCAGTTACTAACCTTACGATTCACTTATTGTCCTCTTTTCCATGAAAGGTGGCCTTTGTATTTCAGCAAAAGAAATGCCACCACCACCACCTGCATTTCTATAAATAAGACATCACCTTATCATTATGGATTTTATTTATTACCTGCTGTAATTTTTTAGATGATTTTCAAAACATTTTATTACCTTGTTTTGCATCTAAGAAATGACTTTAACCTAGGCATCCATTATATTTAATTATTCCTACCAAATAGATTTGAAAAACAATTTTTAGCAAGTATTGGATTGATAAAAGGACTTTTGGAAATGATCAGATATAGGAAAAAGGTGTTTTTTTTTTTTTAAATTCCATGTGTTGGTAGTGCAAGTAACAAAGTAAATGTATTATCATTATCAAGAATGTTAACACAGGATATTTTTGTTACTTTATTTGCCGAGTCCTTGAATATCTCATAATCCAGTGGTCAGACCTGGCCACACAAGGGACTACTGTTAGATGGTAGATCATCTCTGCAAGAAGACACTGTATGCTATTCCTGTTGTTTTGAGTTACATAAAAATTGTGATTCCTAGAAAAATGGTTAATGCTCAAAGTTCCGTTAATTTTTAAAATTAATTTTTAAAGCAAAGAAAATTGAATTTGAAAAAAAAAATTAGTTAATTGAAAACAAATTTCTGCCATTTAAAATAAACAAAGAAGCATTATATGGAAATTGGTGACAATTAGTTCGTCTAGTCTTTTGTATTTTTATTCAGTTTAATAGTTATAATGTATTTGTGGTAGGAATAATTAGGAAAGCGGTAGTTATCTGTTCCTGTAGTGGGTTGTTGGTCTGAGTTCTGCTGAGCTATATTAGTGCATAAATGTTATCTTTTAATCAGCTTTTATAATTGATTTATTACTGGTCATATCTTTTCATTTTGACTGGGTATATTAATAAACAGACACATTCAGGTCACAGAGTTGACTGTGTTACATAGATAAGTGTCTTCAGACTTGGAATTAAATATATTATTGCTGGTGTCTCCTTAATATCCACCACTATATGGGGATGGGTTTTAGCACTGTTCAAGGGTGGGCATCTGGCATGTGATAATACCTGGATTTGGAATGTGTTTCCGCCTCAGTGTGCTTTGCTGTTTTCTGGATTTAGACATCCAGTATTTGTTTTAATTCCATAAATTGGCAACTAATATATTTATAGATTGATCTGTTTTATCTGTACATGCTCTGGTTGCCACTTTCACCTCCCAAAGAGGATGATTTATCCTCTATCAAGTTAATAGTCCATATATATTAGGGAACACACACAGAAGAATGTGTATGTGAAGTGCAACTGATCTATTGATGTAGAGGGAGTCTAGTCTGTGATATATCTCTCCCAGTTGGCAAGAATAACCAACCATACCAGGATCTGTCGCCTAAAAGTTTATGGGTTGTGAGTGGAAAAGTTAGTTGTCATTGAAAGAGGCTGTGAGTGCTGCTCAAGTGTGTTGGCTGCTAGTGGAAAAGTTTATGGCGAACTGTTTGGGTGGATTTTGTTTAGCTACAGAACTGTTCTAGAGGGATATATTTGTCGTCTCTAGTGTAGCAAGTGGGGATTGTTGTAGTACAAGTTTCTTATTGTATGACTATCCTTGTAGGGCATGTAAAAAAAAAAAAAAAATGTCTAATGGTACAAAAACAACAACTTTTGATTTTACTGACTGCAGATTAACAAAAATTGGACCCACCTGCATTATTCATTACATTCCTTGAAGCAGCATATGACTTGATTAGGTGGAATTAGAGCTGATGGGATAAGACCATCTACCATATTCAAAACAGAATTCACAAGTTATGCAGATTAAATTAGATGAAAATGTCTCCAGAGATAAATAACTACCAGGAACTGCAAATTCGTTTGATTGTGACATTCCAATCCAGATGAATGGTTAATCTTTTCCTTTGTGGTGGCAGCAGCATTGCACAAGAGTGAACACCATATCTCATCCAGGCAGCTTCAGTATATGATCAAGAGAAAATCTGCTAGTTGTCATAAATCTATTGTTCCTGTTATTACACTAGCAGTGAGTGAATTCTAAACATCGGACACTAAAGATGTGTGAAATGTAGGAATGTTAAGAGTGGTGTCAAAGTGATAGAGTTTGATGAAAAGCTTGCATTAATAATAGATAGATTGTATGGCCACACGAACAGGATGCTTGCTAACTTTTTGTAAGGGAGAATGTTACCAGGTACACTACAGGATATGCAAAGAAAGTCTGGGTAGATTGTGTAAGTGAAGATGTTGCCTTTAGCCGGAGCAGCATTCCTGAGGATGTGTAGAGATAGTAGCATAGGAAATTAATAACTACAATCCTAACTATCCAGACAACAATAATTTTTAGTAACAGTCTGAAATACTTAATATTTTCTAAAGAAAGATTTTGTAAATAAAACTTTATGCAAGTATATATACCGAGATAATTGGATTAAATATGTTTACATGTAAAAATGAGCAACAAGTGTTTCAAAGTTTGCAGGGGTTGTGTGGTATGTTCAGATGCATCTATTCTGGTCAAAAAAGAACCTGTGCTTTGAGCAAAAATCCGAAAACACTATGCGTGTTCATGTAACAGGCTGTCGGAAAATGGTGCAGCAACTGAGATTGTCTGATTTGGTTGATACTAACACAAGCCCAAGCTTATATTGGGTTCACAGATGGTCGCTTTTATGCCATGTCCAATTTATCTGATCATTAGATTGGTGCCTTGCCATTTTGCGTGCACATTTGAAGACAGCCCCCCCCTTTTTAACCCAACTATTTAGGTTAGCTTCTAGGTTGGTGTTTTTTTTTTAAAATGAAAACTTCAGCTCAATACATATGCTGTAAACAATCAGGGTTTAGAAATGCTTGTTGCTGTTTTTTTTTTGTTGTTGTACTAAGTGTATATAAATATTATGTATATTCAAAAAAATGTTATGGCATCTTATAAACCTTGAGGTTATGGAAATTGAAGTTTTGTGTAAAATTCTTGGATTCATTAAAAATACTTTTTATACTTTAATATAAAAAGTATCTGACTCATTTTAAAAAAAAAAAGTTTTCCTAGTTTGGAAATGAAGGTGGAGATGTACACAGCTATCTAGTACAAGATCCAACAATTTTTGTAGAGTGGGTACATGCATATTATTTTCCTTGATATTCTTGCATCCATGTTAGTTAAGTAATTATTGGTTAGTAGGTAGCCAGAAACTGCCTGTAATTAACAGTAATAACTATGAATATCTTGCATTTTTGATTTCCTTTTAAGAGCAAACAAAAAAAAAAAAAACATTTTTTTTCCTAGTTTCATTATATAATCTGTTCACACCCGCCTATGGTGGGCAGTGCTGACAGTCCTCCAAGGAAGAGAGAGATCGAATGTAAACTGTTAACCTAGCTTTGGATATTGGAGGGTGATCTGTCTGAGCTGCAAAGGAAAAAAAAAAAAATTTCTGTAAACTTCCATCTATAGTCAAAAATACTTGGCAAATAAGGTAACAGCTTAGGTATTAGAAAAAAAAAAACTTTGTACTAAGAACGTACATATTTGATGTTTAAAAATCAGTTTGAAAATTATAGGCATTTTTCTTCCTTTTGAAGTCTCCAATATCACGAGGGATTCCAGCCTCCTATGCCAAAAGGGGTGTGTAAGTTTCTGTATACAGACATTATGAATCACTTGGATTCTTTGGTACTAATAAATCAGTTTTGATAGTATTATCAACTTTTTGTTGAACGTATCAATACCAAGACACAAACAGATGATAAACTACAATTTATTTTATCATACAAGGGCGGTTTTTTTTTTTTTTGTTTATCTTGTGATCTTTGTAAAATAGTATATTTGGTGCTTGTTGGGGTTTTATTATATTGAGTCTTCACATACATGGAATTTCGATGCTGCTGCCGTAGTCACAAGTTCAAACCTTGAGAAAATCAATTTGTAAAATCAAGCCATGCTCCCAGCTACTACTACAATGATGATTATTCTTCGCTGAGCTTTGCAGGTAAAGCATGGTCAAAATAGAGATTTGGAAAGGGTGAGAAAATATAAAATGGTCTAAACCTCGCGGTATCTACTGTAATCTAATCTATCACCTGTTAGTTGTACAGAACAAATGCAAAGATCTGTAATGCTCATGTGATGAACTAGATAGTTCTTGCTTAATCTTTTGAATGACATCCAATATCGTTCTGCTGTTAACAAAGAGATTGCCCAGAAGTGTACCCATCTCAACCCCCATACTAAATTATCAATATGTACACAATCCCCCTCTTCAAAAAATTTTTAATATTGCATTTGTTGTGTACAGGGTCTGCATCATTTCTGACACGGTTATCACTGGTCATCTTTTGGAAAAATTGATTGATGGGTATGACAAACAATTTCATTCTGTATACGCATATATGGTGGTTTAAAGTTTATCTTTGAATTAAGTGGTGGACATTTTATGGGTAAAAGAAAGGAATTTAGCCAGATCAAATAATAAGGAAAATGGACCTCAATGTTAAAAGACTAATTGTTTTTTTTTTAAATAGATGGGATAGAGCAAGTAAATTTGGTAATGCAAATGTTACTGAAGTTTAACCTGGCAGTGAAGCTTCATTGTGAGAAACCCAAAATCTAATTAAATGCAATATTCATTTTTATTTATTAGTTTTGAACTTGATCAGAATCTTCAGTCAGTTTTCCTTATTTCATTAAGTAATTTGTGACTTCGCTCAGCTTCCATCTTTGGATCAATCTAGAAGTGAAAGAAAATCTGATTGGCTAAGATGCATAAAAGAAAATATTTAAAAATAGTAAAAAATTGTTTTCATAAAATTTGATATGTAATACATCACTCTCCTTCAAACAAAAGGCCTCCATTTTTGCAATGCCAGATGCTACAATGGGGTGAGAGTAACCCCAGTCAACTCTCTTTACTGCTGCGGCCTGGCTGCTGGAACTGAATGCAAGTTGGTAGGCTCCCCCCAGAGTCGACTGACAGGTTTGCAAACTATCACAATTTATCTGCACAACATCTGTTGTTGGCAATCTGAAGCTAGAACATCTGGGGTTTGTCACAACTGCCAGGCTGATTACAGACCTATTAACCTCCCACTTTGCAAAATCAGGACAAATGCACCCCCCCAAAAAAATTCAGATTGCGATGTAAATGACAAATTTTGTTGAATTAAACTTTGTAAGTCTAAGTGAATGTAACTGACACTGACCAACCCATTTTGTAAATTACATGTACATGCAATTTCCTGTCTCTTGATAACAGGACTTTTCATTTCTTAGACATAAGCAGAAATTTTATGCTTAAGTTAGTAAACAAGAAGAGTGATGATGACTTCGTTGACAAGCCTAAAAAATTACCATTTGTACGTTTTCCTTTTTAAATAAATTTGTTATGAATAGATTCCAGTATTTAAAGTAATCCCCCACCCTGTCAGTCATATACTATGCATCCTGAAGAAATGGGCAAAGAGGAGGAGGATTAAAAAAAGCGCTCAAATTTCTAAGGGACAACAAAAAAAAATTGTCAATGTTATATTATATACATTGAGATTATAAACTTGCCAATTATGCTCATTTTTGGCAGGAGAATCTTTGATTTTCAACGCGTAAAATGGATCTAAGCCATTTTTTTTTTCACTTGTAGCTTTTACAACCTGAGTTAAGCTTAATAGAGTAATTGACCAAAAACAATCACCTATTGTATTATGTTGATAAATTCTGATTAACATACAATATTGTCTGTTGATTACTGATGGGAAATGTGATACAAATATTGGTAGCACCACGGGTACAGGTAAACACTGGCACATGGATGACAGGTGCAGCTATAAGCTCGATCTCAAGAGCAATTAATAAAGCCAGTAATGGTGGTTTGAAAAATGGCAGTGACCACTTGAAAAACCAAATTGGGACAATATTAAAATATCAGGAGTTGACAGGTCTGTAATTAATATTGTCTGGTTGAGATCAGCAAAACCAAAGAATTCTTGACACTACCCAAAGAGGCATCACTGGTTTATATTATAGATTCCGGCTGCTCCGAGTATATAAACCCTCAGCTGGAAAGCAGACAGTGAGAGTGAGTTTGTGTAGTTTTCTTTCTGGAACTCCATCCAAACATTTGACTCTGAATCTCTGCGATACTGCATGTCATTGTTGAGAAAATTTTACCTACTTCAGCTTGTCGAAGAGGAAAATTAATTTTTTTTGCACAACTTAAAAAGTGCTGATAACATGCATGAAATCTCCGAGTTTTTGCTCAACACCCAGGTGAATGAAAAACTGCCAGAATAACTTGAACATTGAGCATTTAGTTTTTGTGTTTGGCAAACGACCACACACCTAATCCTGAGGTGCTGCCACCTAGGAAGTTCTGAAAATATCCTAGTTGTGTTTTTGTGGAAAAATATAATGACATCTTCAGAAGGGAAACTTTAATTTTTTTCCCCCTTTGGTAAGCATTAAAAAAAATTGTTGTAGCAATGCCTTCAAGCTTAAATAGGTGATCGGTCATGTAAATAAACAGTCGTCACTAACAATTTTGTTTACTTCAGCGGGCACTTGTTTACACCTGGTGACTGGACAGTTTAGACTGACTTATCCAAAATGAAAGCAATGGCTTTGTCAAGGAAAAGAAATATTTATCAAATCCATTTTAAAACTGGATGTTTCTAGTCATTTGGGCTTTAAAAATATCAGTTTGAATATATAAAATGTGATTAGAATTAAAAAAAATGAAGGTTACAGGCATTTGAGTTTTCAGTAATATGCAGTACAAATGTATGTATACTAAAGTATGCAGATATAGTCCTGAGGCAATACAACATGGGAAGCAGGCACCTCCTGTGCTGCTTCAACGAACTGATAAAGCTTAACTTTATCATCGGTAAGAAAGCTGCTCACCTGATTGTCTTCCTTGGACTAATCGTGTAGTAATTTGAGGTACTACTTTTCTTTTACTAGACATTATTAATGCTTCACCAGAGTTTCTACCTATGAAGTTGGGGAAAAGATTTTTCAAAAATTTCTCAGGTGATGTGCCCAGAATAAAAATAGAGGGCAGCAAATGGCTTCTTTCTGCTCATGGAAATTCTCAAACAAAATCCGTTTTTCTGCAATGACCTGGGTTTTTGTACCAACGAGAAAGTGACCGCCCGACTTGTGAGGGACGCATTATCAAAATGACTGATGTATGTAAAAATTAGCAATTTCTATCTTTAAAATCCAGTACGTTGACTTTGACACCAATGCAGAAGGATGGTTAAGTTAGCTTTGGTTTGTTGTGTTGCAACACATTTATCATTAGTTATTAACCAATTTAACCATTGCTGAATGTTACAGAAGTTCAGAAGAGATTTTTAAAATTTACAATATTTTTTAAAATAGCCACTGCAACTGGAAAAATATTCTGAAGCAAATATTTTTAACCAACATTTGTGCATTATTAACCCGGTGGGCTAAAGCTCTCAGTCTGCGATCATCATTCAGACATAATGTCAACATTTGTACATTTGTACATTATTAACTCAGTGGACTAAAGCTCTCAGTCTGTGATCATCATTCAGATAGGATGTCAAAATAATGTACATTTGAGATGCAGGTTCAAAAGTAAAACCATCTCTATATCCACAGGTTTAACTGTATTAAAAAATAATAATAAAATACAAAAACAGGAGAAAAACAATAAGGTGCAAACTGAACATGTATAACAAGCCTCTATTAATTAATGTTTACCAGTTTCTCAGTGTCAGGTTCACATGCAGGTAGTTTTGGTCAACCCAATTTTGCTAATATACAAACCAAAACCAACACTTTTCATCACTGCTTCTCTTTGTCAAACTGCTTTTCTTTCTTGTTTGTTTTCTCTTTGTCAAACTTACGAGAAACTGTCTTTATCAGTCCATGTATTTCATCTGATGAAGGAACTGGGTGAATCTGGGAACCCAAGGGGAACCAGATATAGGAGAGTTCTGGTTTGTTTGATAAAGAAGGATAAGGTCCGTCCATGGCTTTAAAATAGTCTGAAGGTGCATGGCACACAAAATCCATGTACTCTAACTTCCGTGGCAGATCTTCCTCGGGGCCTAAAAGAATGAAAGATTTTGTTTGTTTAAGAATTTATGAAAAACACTATTGTATAGGTAGTAATAAATTAATCAACATTTAAAATTAGTTACCTATGCTAAATTTTTAATTGTTATATTATATCAAGGTATGAAAACATGGATGTTTGACAGATTTTAAAACAACATGCACTGACATTACGATTTTAAGCTTTAATTGGTTAATTTTTACTTTAAAATTAGCTTGAAACTTGTTTGAAAGACAAATATACATGGTCTTTAGGCTGGTTTTTCTCATGGAAAAATGATCCCAGCTTTTGTCAGTGATTATCAAAAACAAAGTGTCTGGTTACAAAGGTCTGCCAGCCAATCAGTGGTTATTCTCATTGGCCATTTGACTGATACAGACCAATCCAGAATTACTCCACTTGAAAACAGATTTTAGAAATGACTCTATAAAAATGGGACAACAGTTTCCTGTAGTAATGGAAATTTGGCTTCTATTAATTTTCTCCTTATAATCTGCATTCTTTTTTTTATTTAAAAACATTTTCACTTTAACAATGTGTGACCACAAATAATTGTCTGTTAAATAATATTTAACTTCCAATACATACAGTGTAGATTAACATTCAAAGGTAATAGAAAATATAGTGACCACATACATGAATAGACATTTTACTTGGCAATATAGGGAAACAAAATTCCTATTGTATGTAATTCTCCATCTTATCTGCAAAACTTGAAAGTGAAATTCTATGATGTATAATAAGACTCATTTAAGCATCCAATCTACTAATTAACAAGTTTTTTATTTTATGGTACAATTTCATATAATGTACTGATCTTTAAGACAATAATATATATATTTTAATATCTGCCTTGGTTTAAATCAAGCTTAACAAACATTCAAAATTAGGTTAAAATTTAAAAATTAAAATAAGATTTACAGAAGCAGTAGCTAACATGTTGATCTCAAGTTACTACATGAAAACAGCTAAAAAAACCAAAATACTTAGTTAAAATAAAGTACCAACATATGACCACCAAGCAAATTCTTAAAGATTAATTTTATAATCACTTTTAGTACATTAGAATTAAATGATGAAATATTGATTACCCACTGTATAGGACCCTTTGATGTAAACACTGTGCTATTTCCCAATAATACATGAAAATTTAAATTTTAAGTAACTCATTTGCATTCATTTCAAATCAATTTTCCACATTGTGAATAACTGCAAGAAGAGTCACCACATACTGATCTGGTAGAGTACTTCACTGGTAACAAGCTTGCACAGTACCAGATGAATGAATGAAACAGCTACTAATAAATATGTAGCCACAGTGCATTTGTTTACAGTTTTCTAAAATGTTACATCTCCTCTAGAGTAATCTGCAACCAGATCATATGATGGCACCTTTTATTTCACAATAACCAGTTTGCATTGTAGCTCTGAACCTGTTTGAATGCTATAACTAGACAAGCTTGACCAATTTCTTTCTACATCTGTCCATGTGAAAGCACTTTTTACCTTCATATTATTTAATAACAGCATATTGTACTAATTCTGAACACATCTATTTAAACTCCATGCTCAAAAATAAATTCTACCCAAATGTATTTCTGAGCAGTTGCATTTATTACATCTCATCCATGTGTCCAAAAAGCAGTGAATATTGAAGTCTGTGCACTTTCCCAAATGCCCTGATTAGACCAACAAACATTACTGCTCGGTAGCAGGTTAAAATAAAGATTGATATTTAAAAATTCCCAACTTACCTAAAACATAAGTAGACGGATCAAACCTGTTCGTAGGACTGTTTTCACTGGGTATGAGCCAAGTTATGACTGCACTTTTTTCATTGTACTGATCTTGGAGAAGTCCACGAATCTGAGCATAGTACACAGTCGCATCATGATCCACTAAAGAGACAATGTCGCCAGTCTGATAATAGATCCCCTGGAAGAAAAGCAGGTCTAGTGTCCTTACTGCATGGCAGTGTTGTAGGTACCATTCACAACGTTTGAGATGAAATGTGAAATAATTTGGTATTTCCACTAATACACTGATAATTAAAGTTTTGGTGAACTGTCACATTCCTAGTGCAGCGAGTACACCAGAATGCATCCAATAACATCCAATAAAGTACTTCTCTGCAAACTTAGTGATGCTAAATACTGCACTGCATGTCGTAATAAATGCAAAAACATACTATTAACATCTTTGTTACTTATCCAACACTCTTCTAATTATCTATCTGTATTTAATTCAGATTTTATTCTTTCTGTCCCCTACATAATACAATTTGAACTAAAAGACTAGTCAGGCCACAAATGCCTCTAATATTTTGTTTGTCTGTGATTAATTTCTAACCAGTTATTACATCTTTTTCCTTCTCATTTCATTTCTTCCCAGTTCTGTAGATCCAGCCTTTAGCTAAATTCACATTTACTTTGCATGATTTATGTTAAAATATTAACTGAAATAATTTGCATTATCATTTTATTTTAAACTTAAGCAAAAATTTTAAAAAGCCTAAATTACTGTTAACGAAAGAATAATGAAATAAAAGTGAACATTTTTTTTTAACTATGCAAAGTTCATTGTTAGTCTGAAAGATAACTCTAAATATAACTACAGCAGTAAACTATGCCTTGTTTATTATTGAAACAAAAGCACCGGATCAACTGAAATGTTTTTCATCAAATGTCATTCATTTAGCATTAATAATTCTGTCCAACATTTTTTTGGTGCATTCATATTTATAGATTTTGTGCGCTACCAAATATGGTTCAAATCAGCCTGACTTTAACAAATATTTTTATATGTTTGAAATGCTTCTGTTTTCAGTTATTTTGTGTTGTTTCACAAGTTCAAAAGAAATTTTTTTTAAAAAAAGATATTTGAAGGTAGTTAAGAAAGATGAAGTCTCTTCATTGCAAAACATTTTTCAGATCAAAATAATCCTCAAATTGACTAATACAATGACCACTGTAGTAAAATGTTGAACTAAACGTGGAAGTATTCTAGATACTGTCCATAGTGTTCTGATAGGAAATAAAATTGTTCTGCATTTCACATTAGAAATGTACACTATTCATCAACATCTTTTTTAATAACCAATACTGCAGAATAATTAGAAATAGTAGTAAGAAAATTGATAAAAATAATCTCTTCATATAGTCATTAATATTTACATTTTCTATAATAGAACACTAATGATACCACCACCATGTTTGGAAATCTGTACAGTAAAGAAACTATAAGCTATTTTACAAGTTTTCAATGGCCTCTGCCATTTTGACTAGTTACAAAACTGATCACTATCATGCTACAGATAGAGTATCAATGAACTCTAGTTCTAGTAAAGAAAAGATGCTTATTAATACAAGTAAAGATAGCATACATTCCCATCTAAGAGAGAGAAGTTTTCTTAAAATTCCAATCTGATGCTTACAGAACCCTATCAATGTAAGAAACAACACAAAATATTCTTATACAATAAGTGGTATATTATTTTACTAAACTTAAATCTTGTGATTAGTGCAAAGGTAAAACTAATTTTGTAGCAACCACAACAACTACAATAATAATAATAAATAAACAAACAAACTGGTGTTCAAGGGACGTAACTCAATTTATATTGCAGAAGTCATTGATTCAAGTTAGATAACTTATTATTCCGTAAACAAAAAGAAATGATTTTAAGATTAAGGTATATTTAAAAATGTACATATTAACTATATCTTAGTTATATATAAGATTTTTTTCTGTAGCATATATTCATTTCTCTATATTATTTGGTGCTGCTTTACTGCAAAAATTTATAAATGGTCATGCTAATATAAAATTGCTACATGCATTGATATAAAAATTCTCTCTAATTTACTTATTGACAAAATTGCATATTCTCATGCAAATCAAGTCGGTGATAAAGCAAACAAATTATAGTTATCTCACTTCACTAATGAATGGCAGCATTTATTTATAATGTAAACTGCACCATTTGTTTCATAATATGAAGCATTTTCATACACATTCTTTATAAGACAAATCAGAACCCCCCCAAATAGTTTGTTCTAACATAAGCCTAATTAGTAAGAAAATTGGTTCTTACATCATGGAAGATACTGTCACCTGTGATAACTGTTGAAACAGCTGTTGGAGCCTTTATCGGATGCTGTACAAGTAAAAGAAAATAATTTAAAAAAAAAAAATATATATAATAATATTAATTTGGTTACAGGTAAGATATTTTATTTACATGCGAGTAAAACGATACAAACAGAATGAAGGATGAATGGTTGATTCTGGCGGCAAGTACAACAGTTCCAAAAACCATAACTTCTTTTGAACAAGCTGTTGTTACCAATTAATGTATAAGTGAACAGGAGCATTCATTTATTTTCTAAGTTGGGAGAACATGCAACAAACACCCAGTAGCATCACTGATAACCGATTCTTTCAGGGTGAAGGTAAGGACAGTTAGAACTACTCCAACTTCCTACATAGCGGAAACAGAATTACAAACGAAAGCTATAGATTTCTTGCTGCTAAATGTCCGTCTGAGGGACAAGAACAGTTTCAGCTTTCATCCATTCACAGACGAGCCGTTCCACCTTTACTTTCAGTATCACATGAGATCCCTTTCCTCTTAAGTTCTGACATCTACCCCCCCCCCCACATCTCAGCAAATAAGCAGCCGTGGTGTTCAAATGTCACACCAGCAGCTGTAAGACTCCGATGCCATCTTTAACAAGAACATTACTACCTGGAGAGTACGGCAAACTCTGGCACCATTATGATGTTGTTTGGTTTGGTTTGGTTTGTGGACCCCACCCCACCCACCCCTCCCTTTCCACGCGGTAGCAGCAGGCGATGGTAAGAGCAGCACATCTCCCTTGTCTGCTGACCGCCCGCCATGTGGGCAGACGGATGGATGGCGGCGGTAACCGTCGACTCCGGTACCGGAACCGTTAAGGAAAAACACCCCAACTCACGTTCTTCTTGAAAACCACCCTTCTGCTTTTCCCCTTGGTACCCAAGGACTTCGCGGTCGTCTGCAGCTTGTTCTTCGCGGGCTTGATCCTGGAGCTCTTCCGTAGGACTGGTCCCCCCCCGGCCGCCGAGCTGTTGGATCGTTCTTGGCCCCGGCCGGGTTCGGCCCCACGCCGTCCCTACCGCCGCCCTCCCCGTCCCTGCCGCAGTGCTGCACTTTCAGGCCGCACGTATTACACAGCACCTCGCCCAGGGGGCCCTTCCGCCACATGGTGGACGTGGTCACCCTGCAGGTCGCGCATACCGGCTTCACACCCAGAGGCATCGTCAACCCCGGGAGCTGTGGACCATCCGACGTGGGCGCTGACAACACCACAACAAAAGGAATGGAGTTAAGTGTCTCCCCCTCCCCCCCTCTCGAGAAGAGCTACAATTAAATAAGGGAGATAACTTTCGGGGGGGGAAATCTTTTATATATTTTATAAATTCGGAAATGCCACTGAAAAGTACGCGAATAATCCGAAGTAAATCATCGTCATCATCATCATCACAGATAATTATTTAAATTAAAATCCTCCCCCCCCCAGTACGGAGAACAATGACACTACTTGGGGATGAATAACTGCATGTGCTTAATTAAAGAAAACGTATTGAATTATTAGAAGGAATACAGCATAGATTCATGAAACATATCCAGGTTTTCAGACATTCAGAATATGTTGAAGGACTAAAAGAAAATTTTAAAAATACTGTTTACACAGTTTAGTGTTTAAGAAGAGCTGTGAGAGTTTTCCAGATAACTAACAATTTTGGTCAAGATTTCAAAAAACGTAGTAATAAAATTATAAATGATTGGAATAATTCACCAGCAAATACAGTTAACAGCATAAATTAATTTACAAATTGGCAATAAATATTCTTTGCATAGCACATATTGGCTTTATATTAATTTTTTTTTAAAACAAACAACAGAAACAATGCAATTATGACTGGTAGATAGATTACAGAAACTGCGATGGAGAATTCCGAGATTTGTTTGTTCTGCTGTAATGAACCAAAGCAAAATGTATAGCTAATAATTAGTTTTCCTTTGTTTTTCATCGTGATTTCATTGGTTAGCTTATCGGCAATTAGGGATAACGGTGATTCTGTGCCAACCAGTCTGCTTAAGTTTTTTTTGCACTCGACATTTAGAAAAACTGCAAAAATATTAAGTTAACACTCTTATTCCATTCCTACCGTATTTAACAATGCTTAATGTAGCTGGTCACGGAGTCAGTGTTCCTTTAATTGGCTCCTAGAGACAGAGCAGTCGCTTATCTTCTCGATAGTGCACTGCGCCGCCGCCATCCCGACGTCATAAAGCGGATAGACGACAAGAGATCGTCTTCTCACCAGATTTTAAAAAATGAGAAAATTTTCAAAATTCGGTATTTTTTTTTATAAATCAAAAATTTCAACCTGATTCTTGCCACGACGAATCACTGTAATTCACGCCAATACTACACGAAAGATTTGTCAAAAAGAAAAAGAAAAGACAGCAGCGCCGTCTGGTGGAATGGTCAACGTTTCGAAAGCTAAGTCGATATCCCGAGCTCGAAAAATACTTTCCCGCCTCGCAACAAAATTCATTCAGCTGGACAGTTTTCAGACCGCTCTCCGAATACGTCGCTCTTTTTCACTGTACCCAGGGACGTAGCTGCACGCGAACAAGAGAACAATTCTTTTGAGGTTAAAAAGAAAAAAAAAAGTTATCTGAAATCCTATAAAAACTAAACGAAAAGAAAAAAAGCGAAACGGGACCATAATCAGAGACAAAAATAAGATTGTATCGATTTCGGAATGATCATTAAAATGCGTATTACATCAACCAGAAGCGGAGATGCTCTTGTCACAAAAGGGCTGAGATATTCAGTTTTTGGTTTCACAGTGAATTTTATATTCAAGTCAAACTTTTCATTTGAAAGAGACAGCTGAGCATTGATGGTTTGGTCTTGCTGAGATGTATGAAATACAAATGATTAAAAAACAAACAAACAAAACAAGAAGAACATCGACAAATCTATGAAGCAAGCTGGTGGAGAGCTGGGCTGACAACAGCTGCAAATACTGCAGGGTATCCCATGATGCCAGTCTGAGTAACTGGCAGCTCATCTAGTCTGTCACATCCCTCTCCGCGGGTATTATTAGTATCACTCACACGGTAGTCTGGACAGCCGAAATTTTTTGCTTTCTTCTTTTCTCCGATATTTAAGTTTAATATCCGAATTAAGGGTAGCCACATTTTGCTAATGTCTACACCGGACGTAGTAAGCAGACTATAGGGAGTTCTGTGAGACTTCCTCTCTTTTTCTCTCTTTTTTTGGTGATGTTGCTCTTGATCATCCATGATTTTACATCTGTCCCATTGCGTGTTGATTACAAGATCCAGTTCTACCTAAATTCAAGATATAGTTGTAAAATGTCTAAATAGTGTAATATATAAACTAACTGTACAGTAGAATTAGTATCTGTAATTTCCTTATGCCTAATATCTAATTTACTCCTGCGAAACAGCTAAAACATGTCTTTGAATCGTTATTTATATTGGCAATGCTCTAGGCTAACCACCATAGATGCCAAACTATTTCGATAAGCTAAGCTACACTTGATAATATCACACAGGCGCCTCCTGCTTTGGATAAGTTTTTCCTTAAATACAAAGGCGAGTTGTTGGCATGTACAATCTTTTTCAGCGAATTTATAAATACGCTGCATCCTTTATAGGTGCAACTAGTAGTGTATGGATGTAACGGTCTTAATATAATATGTATTTTATATGTTTTATTTTCTTTAAAAAATGGACATTTACTAAAGCAGTCTAATGTATTTAAATACTTTTTTATTATTGTGGAATAAAGGTTGTTTTTTTTTTTAAATGCATAGTAGCACATAGCAAAAGGTGCATTTTCTAATGGAGTAAATATCTTTCAAAAATAACGACTCAGGCTGCAAGTTATCGCCAAAGGCAGCGACGGCGCCACCGCACAGACGATCTAGGGTTAGGGTTAGAGCTAGACTTAGGGCAAGACGTATGGTTAGGGTTATGGCTAGACTTAGGGTTAGGGTTAGGGCAAGACGTAGGGTTAGGGTTATGGCTATACTTAGGGTTATGGTTAGGGCAAGACGTAGAGTTAGGGTTAGGGCAAGACGTATGGTTAGAGTTAGGCTAGACTTAGGGTTAGGGTTAGGGCAAGACGTATGGTTAGGTTATGGCTAGACTTGGGGTTATGTTAGTAGGGCAAGACGTAGAGTTAGGGTTAGGGCAAGACGTATGGTTAGGGTTATGGCTAGACTCAGGGTTAGGGTTAGGGCAAGACGTGTGGTTAGGGTTATGGCTAGACTTAGGGTTAGGGCAAGACGTATGGTTAGGGTTATGGCTAGACTTTGGGTTAGGGTTAGGGCAAGACGTAGGTTAGGGTTATGGCTATACTTAGGGTTATGGTTAGGGCAAGACGTAGAGTTAGGGTTAGGGCAAGACGTATGGTTAGGGTTTGGGCTAGACTTAGGGTTAGGGTTTAGGGCAAGACGTATGGTTAGGATTATGGCGAGACTTAGGGTTAGGGTTAGGGCAAGACGTGTGGTTAGGGTTATGGCTAGACTTAGGGTTAGGGCAAGACGTATGGTTAGGGTTATGGCTAGACTTGGGGTTAGGGTTAGGGCAAGACGTAGGGTTAGGGTTATGGCTATACTTAGGGTTATGGTTAGGGCAAGACGTAGAGTTAGGGTTAGGGCAAGACGTATGGTTAGGGTTATGGCTAGACTTAGGGTTAGGGTTAGGGCAAGACGTGTGGTTAGGGTTATGGCTAGACTTAGGGTTAGGGCAAGACGTATGGTTAGGGTTATGGCTAGACTTTGGGTTAGGGTTAGGGCAAGACGTAGGGTTAGGGTTATGGCTATACTTAGGGTTATGGTTAGGGCAAGACGTAGAGTTAGGGTTAGGGCAAGACGTATGGTTAGGGTTATGGCTAGACTTAGGGTTAGGGTTAGGGCAAGACGTGTGGTTAGGGTTATGGCTAGACTTAGGGTTAGGGCAAGACGTATGGTTAGGGTTATGGCTAGACTTAGGATTAGGGCAAGACGTATGGTTAGGGTTATGGCTAGACTTGGGGTTAGGGTTAGGGCAAGACGTAGGGTTATGGTTAGGGCAAGACGTAGAGTTAGGGTTAGGGCAAGACGTATGGTTAGGGTTATGGCTAGACTTAGGGTTAGGGTTAGGGCAAGACGTATGGTTAGGATTATGGCGAGACTTAGGGTTAGGGTTAGGGCAAGACGTGTGGTTAGGGTTATGGCTAGACTTAGGGTTAGGGCAAGACGTATGGTTAGGGTTATGGCTAGACTTAGGGTTAGGGGCAGAGCTGGACGTAGAGTTAGGGTTATGGCTAGACTTAGGGTTAGGGCAAGACGTATGGTTAGGATTATGGCAAGACGTAGGGTTAGGGTTAGGGCAAGACCTATGGTTAGGATTATGGCGAGACTTAGGGTTAGGGTTATGGCTAGACTTAGGGCTAGGGGCAGACCTAGACGTAGAGTTAGGGCACAGGCAAGCGCCGAACTTTGCGTAGAGATGCCAGCTCGCTTCCGTTTAATGATACTGATCGGTATTGACGATGATGGAACGAAAACGACTGCCGGGTTCTGTATATCGAAAGCGGAAAACCCAAGAAAGAACTAGAAAGAAAGGAGCAGGGTCGAGGCTCCTTCAATAAGATTTTGAAAGTGCATCTGCAGGCGATAGTGAAAGTGAACAGGAACCTGGTGTTTGTACTGTGGCGGAAGGAAAGCGTCAAAAAGTAATTTGGCTGCGAGCACACTGAGGGTGTACCGCCTCTCGAGTCCGGCCGACGTCGGGTTTAGGATTCATGTTTGATAACCTAGGGATCTCTCGTTTTAGTCAGGACAGAAAAGTGGGAGAGTCTTTGTCAGTATTGCTATTCTAAGGAGAATTAGGGATACGGCGAACGGTCAGACGTACAGGGTAACCATCCTGCTCAAAGACCTACCAAGTCAACCACCTTCTTGCCCTGTCCCAAGTTCGGGACACTCCTTTAGGGAGTAAACTAAACCCTGTAGTAGCCGAGCTTCGCCAAAGCCTCATAACCGACAACGAAATAAAAATACGTCATCAGGGCATCAAATAACAATAAGTCCCCTAGAAGCGGCCGCCTTATGCGCGAGTTCTATCCAGGGTTCGGATACCTGTTAGTTGGCGACCTGACAGCCGTAGCTAATAGTGTGTTCGACCCAGAGGCGGATCTCTCTGTCACTCGCCAGCACAACGCCACTGTCACCCCACTGTTTAAGAAAGGCGACAAGGACCATCTGAATAATCGCAGGCCCATTAGTCTCCTAAATTACGATTATAAAATTATAGCTAAGGTATTATCGAACAGGCCAGCGAAAGTTATGTTTACATTCGTCAGCGAGGATCAAGCCTGCTCAGTTCGAGCTTGGGTCTATCGCAGACTTCCTCCAAGTGATCAGGACAGTTTTTGCATCAAGTAGAGACAAAGGACTCCGCGGATGACATGCCGGTTGTGGAATAGATGAAAGCGTTTGATACGGCGGAGGGGAGCTTTCTGTTTAAACTGAAAGAGTTTGGGTTTTTTGGGAGGGAGGGTCTGTGTGTGCGTAAGCGTTTATTAGACTAATGAAGTTCTTACTCCGATATCCATACACAAAACTAATCGCGTCGGCTTGTTTTAGCTCTTCTCGCGGCATAGGGCAAGGCTGCCCTCCCAGCGGGCTGTTGTATATATGATCGCTGCAGAGATGCTGCCGGCCTGTACGGTCCGTGCCGAAGAGAAAGCTTTTAAGCTCAGGAATAACCGATAAGACGGAATCATAGGTAATCTGACATGCCACGACCATCTCGCGGGAACACAAGCAGTATGTCTTTCGCTCCCGACAAACTCAAGCCGTACGAGGGCGCACCTGTTGCCCGAGTTAACAAACCTGAGGCAAGCGCAACACAACCCCCCCCACGATCGTTTCGGAATCAGGTGGGATAGGGGCAGAATAAAAACTCCGGGTTCTCTTAGATGGCCAAATAAATGCAGACAAGGACAACTGGCAACGTAAAAAGGACTAACGACCCCGTAACCTTAGCGTTGTAAGCAATGAAACGGTAATCATTAGCTTAGTCACTCACTACCACCTTTTTGATATCGAAGTGAAATGATAAAACTGCCCAGACTCTGCCGCCATTAAAGCTGAACCGGTCGAGTTCTTGTGGTGGGCCAAAAAACAGGTGGTCCACCGACCCCGGAACCCAGATGGTTTAGGCATCGCGAACACAGCGAGCAAAAATAGGAGCTCGGCGGATTAACCCCCTCACACCACGGATACCGTAGTCGGGGGGGGGGTAATGGCACGGAAAAAAAGGCAAATACATCTTTCTTTTTCTTTCTCATCCAGCGGCTAGAGCCTTGAATACGGACGACGAGAGAGCCAGCCTAGGCGGCGGACAAGTGCGGTAAACGTCAGGGGGGAGAGACACCTTAAAAATAGACGGATAAGCGAACCTGCGCACCGAGCGATTCATGTGCCCGCCTAGCGCCGGTCGGGGAAGCCCGCGGCTATTAGGGGAATCGGGGAAGACTGTCCCAACTCAGGACCAATTCGATGGATGGCGCTCTGAAACAATTCCAAAAAATCGTCCTTTGGATAGGGGTGGGATGGGGCGGGTTCGACTCTGACATCCGCTAGAAAATTGTCCACTTGCTGTTCCCAACGAGAGGAAAATAAGGGAAAAACCGAAACTGATAGCTTCCGCCAAATGTCTGGTCGGGCGGCACGGTCCGAAGATCTATGGAACCCAGTCCAAATTTCCATCCAAGGCATCCGAAGTCGCCGGCAGAGACCTCCTTCGCAAAAACGATCGCTCTTTAAACGTCTGGGCTTGTCTGCCCAGCAGAGGCGGCCTCGTAATCTACTCCGACTGGATTAATATTCAGACGATGTGTTGGAAGCTTGTTACCGAAAAAAAATATCCGCAGAGGCAACCACGAGAGCTCCAGCGCTTATACCAGGCAAAACCTTTTTCAAACATGTAGTTAATTAGCCAGACTTTAGGCCGCCTCCCGGGCAAAAGTCTAATGTCACAATCTGCTTTCACAGGTGTGGAATAAACTACACGACACACACCTACAACTCTACATCACCGAGATGATTATTTCGTGTGTGTGTGTGGGGGGGTCGATCATACTTGATGATCTTTCTCTCTCGTTTAGTATGTAAGATCACACGCTGTCTTACCTCCCATCACCGAGGCTCAACACTTCAGTTCTCACCCTGCCTCAGGCAGAAGGGGTTTTCTCCCGTACTGATGTAGGGCAATTAATATTTTCCCCGTTATAGTAATACATTAAAACGAGTCTCATTCGTCTATCTATTGTCCACCTCAAGTCGCCACGTAACAGCTGCAGAGATGGGGCTCCACTTGTCAGTGTCTTCCGTGTGGGCTGACTTTACTCTGCCGCCAGACCAAAATATCAAAAAGGAGACAAGAAAATATAGATGGCGTAGTTCAGAAAGCTGATGCAACGAGGAAGCAGCGGACATCTGAGAATCACTTGAAAAATGTAAGCCGACATTTATTTCTTTGTTTTTTTCCTCAATACTTAAAAAAAAAAAAACTGTTATTAATTATTAAATTGTCATTTATCGGTGTTCAACTCACCTGCCTCGTATAGACAATAGTGGACAGTGATGAAGGCCACCAGCCTTCAGAAACAGCAGAAAGTTATTTAATATTATTATTATTGAATCCAGTATCAAGAAGTCTTACATAACTTTCCGAGATTTTACCACCACCTAAAGGCTTTTTTTTTTTTAATTTTTTAAAACTTAATTTACCTTTCGAAGGTGAGAAAGATTTCGAGAACTGCCACATCTGTCAACTACCTCCTCCGCAAATCCATAGAGGCAAGAACGGGCCGAAAACAGAATCGGCTTAACCTGTTACGTAAAATTCCGTCGAGATCGTTCAAGGGGGGGGGAGAGAAGAAGGGACAAACTAACCATTTTATGAAATCCCTACAATCATTCCCTGTACAGTAGTAGCACCAAATCGAAAATCATTTATCAAAACGAAGCAGCTGTTGTTGTTTGTTTTTTTTAAATCTCGATTTCTTATAATAATGGCTAGATGTTCATACAAACAGGCATGTACCAGAATCTCCCCTCCAAAAGACAACGTAATGTGGCACTACGATCTCCTTAGTATTCAGTGCATATCATTTAACCAGAAACCGTTTCTGACGAGTTAGATTTATTGCCACTGCCAATGATTCTATCCAAGAATTAGCCACTCTAATGGGTTATTTGGTCGACTGAGTTGGCTGTTCGATATGTAAAAAAAAATTCCTGTAGTCGGTACCGTCGCGATTGGCAAATTCGGTGTACACATGTTTGCAATAAATTCATTTTAGTAGAAGAAACAGGAAATTCCTGCAATACGAAAACGTCAACTCCTTAGAAAAAAAGATAGTCTTTTACATATACGTCCGTTAATATTATTGAAGAAAGGTGCGACAGACGATATTTGTCAATAGAACAAAAGTAAGCATCTCCACTGTACAAATTTACTATCATTGACTTTAAAAAAAATAAAAATTACTTTTAGTTTTTGAGAATTGTCATTTAGAATTTGGCTTCAATGATAAAAAAAATTAAACAATAAAATATTCTCCTGTTGATATTTCGGAGATCACCGTCTTGTATTTTTTGAAGGCAGAGTAGAAGAAACAGTCACGTCAGCTATACAGGATACCATCTTGCACAACCATGACGTACGTGTACGACACAATATGTGTGAAGTTTTCTTTACAGGAAATCATGCCTATTTAAAAATTATTGGAATTTCTTTAAAATCAAAGATGCAGATAAATTATTACAAAAAATGTACTCCTAGTTCTGGAGTAACTTGAGTAATTCCAGGTTATATCGTTGTTTCATTTTCTTGACAGCCAAGGAAACTATTTTGTGAAGATCATAAGGGACGTTCTTTAAAACGCCGTGATGCCTTTTAAAACCATGACGAACCCACAACCACAATGGTTGCCGTCAATAAAACAGACGGACGTAACAAACTCCCATTTCTTCTGTAACTTTGACAGGCGCAATGAAAAAGAAAAAGAAGAAAACACAGATGGCAGTTCAAAATTTGTATCGCATATTTCAGTAAAAATGCATCCCGGCGATTTCCTCTAGAAAGACGCCATGAAAATTCTTCGGTTATGACGAGCCGTGGAAACTTTAGGTCGGCTTCTCGGACCTCGCGTATCCTGTGATGAGGAATTTTTGAAAAAGTTCTTTTATTTTTTTACAAGAAAGAAAATGCAAGCAAACAAGTTGTTTCTCTTGAACGGTCAAATCGATGCCTGGTTTTACAATATGATTTTGGGCTTTTTTCTTTTCTTTTTTATCTGTATACATCCTTTAACTGTTTTTTTTTTTTTAATTATGAGAGTTGGGGTAGGGAAGGGGCAATAGTATCTGTCGCGTAAGAGGGTGGGTCGGTCATTTGTCTATTCTCTCCATCTCTCTGTAATGACATCATCTGTCTCTGTAATGACATCATCTCGCTCTGTAATGACGTCATATGTCTCTCTGTAATGACGTCATCTCTCTCTCTCCCCCATCTACATTGTAAGAGAAGCCAGCTGAATTTTTCCGCAAATAAAATCATCAGGTAAATCACAGGCAAATTTTAAACTAACTCTCTCGACAGCAATGCTGGGTGGCCTTTCTGAACAAAGCCGCAGAAAAAAGCTTGTGCTCCACTTGTTCAACGTCCCTCTCTCCTCTCGTCCTTATTTGAATTTCGTAGCTGACATTTATTTCCTCTTTTCTCTTTAAACTGATGTCTTCCGGAATATGCACAGAAAGAAGAAAAAAAGTCGCAGTAAATGAATCTACCGGCAGCATTTAAAAGTGGACACCCGTAGACCTGTAAATTCCGTTAACATTTTGACTCTTTGGCGTGACATTTGAAGATGATGCGATACGACTTTCCCAGGAAAAGGTATTTATTTTATTGAATCGAGACAGAATGTTACTTCCTTCCACTGAAACATATGTACAGATCATCGAGTTTTTATTAGCCCTTACTACTACATAATGTGGGCTGACACTGGCAACGAGTACAAGAGATCTCAGATGCATTAGAACACGAGAACGTTTACATGCAGAGATGATTATAGTCCGTTTTATTCTAAATTAATCAGTTAAACCAGTCAATTTTAAAATATGCATCCGCAAAACTAATAATGTTATTTGCATACATTCATGTATACCTAATTGGTTTTCCTTCTTAGAAACTAATCATTTTGTTATTTGGATCTAGAGATATTAGTTTTCATTCAAAACGTTTACAGATATGAACTGAAGTTTAAAACATAACAACGATGAAAAATTTTCAAATTTAAAATTTTGCTCAAATATTTAACGTCTGTCGAACAGTTTACTGGCATCTAATAAATGACGCACATGTACGTCAAGGGGCACCTGCTATTAGTTCATGACGTCACAGGGCACTGTCATCAGAAGCCCTCTAAGTTAAACTGAAGCCATGTTAAGCGAAAGCACAACAAAAATCCACTTCCAGATATTTAGAGATCGCCCCCCGTGTTTACCGATACAGTGTAGGAAAAAACGATGTGCATTCATGCGATTGGGAAAATATTTTTTTAAAAAAACATATCTGTAGTTAAGCGCGCTGAAACTTACCTGTGATTAGCCTCGTTTCGTTCTATGCTTGATATACAGGTAATAACGACCTGACAAAGCCTAACATTCCTCTGTTTTGTTTCACTCTTATGGTTAATCGTCCAAAGGCAATGAAACACATTAAAGCATCTTGTACAAACTCCTTTTCATTCCAGTTCTCCGCATCTATATTTAAAAACAAACACCTGATAAGTGAAATTCCTGCCAAACAGGTCGAGGGGGTGTTAATGTTCACCACGATTCTGTACAACGTGAACAGGCAATTATAATTTTTTTAAAAAAAAAAAAATAAGCAAAAATAGTATACGCTGACAGTGCCCATTGACTCGTGACTTTTGCCGAAACGAGGCTGGCTACTACAGCGGAAGGAAAGTTAAGGGGACATTCGAGCAAAAACCAACGAACGACAACTCCATCACCAGACGGAACGGGTTCAGTTAATGATAGAAAACGCTCTTCTTTTTTCAACTATTTATGCGATTTTGAAAATAAGGCCGCGCATCACGGAAGCAGTTATCATCCACATCACATCCTCCAACAGAACGTGTTCAAGGCATCGGAAAATAAGAGTGGATGTTGTATCTTTGAAGATGGCAGCTGTGTAGAAGTCTAAGGATTCATGGCTGCAACAAAAAAAAACTTTAGGCGTATGTGTTTGTTATACGATTTATTATAATTTACACAGGTAAAAATTTATTAGACAGTAAAGCCTCTCAAAAACGTGATAAACAATCTGTGCGCATTTAAATTGGTACAGTCAGGACTGAGCAGTTATTTTGACAGCCGTCATAAGCTGTTAAAGTTTCAGCAAAATGACGGGTCTGATGCTATACAGTGTCCATAAGTTATTTAGTATAATTAGTACTTTCCTTTAGTGAACAGCACACTGTGAAAAAGAAAAAGATGTTATTTTACTACGCTATCACATTACTACTGACTGCTTTATACTAGTGTCATGCTGTAATTTGGTATATCAGCTTGTTGAAGAACGACTAAGAATTCAGATGAAACACGTTATTGTTGTGTAACTTATTGTGACGTATCAGATATGTAAGAACAACAACATTGAGGTTTTCTGTAAAATTACAGCCACTTTATATATACAATAATATATGCACAACATCGAAAAGACGTATAATAAAACCACCAAAATATCCAAATAGATGTACACTATTTTATAAGGAGACATAACAGTGTAATTCTATTGTTTATTAAGAATAGAAAATGGGTAAGGATATTTATTTGGTATGGACTCGCTTAAGTGAAGACAGGGTATTTAACTCTCGCCTCTACATGACTTTTCACAAGATTTTGATTATTCACAAATGAATTGTACATGTTATTAACTAACAATGTGGATTAAAATGGCAACACTGAGTTTGTATATGACGTAGAATACGTGCCACGTTTTTATTGGTAATCAATGGCTGTGCAGTAGCTGAAAAATAAGTTATGATATATTCCACTATTACCTAAGCAATGACGCCTAGAAATTAGTTCGCTGTCTAATAAAGGCTAAGTTCTTACACAGTGACGATATTTTCTATGTGACATAATGCCTCAAAATCAAAATGTATCCAAGAAGTGTATCCTAAAGTACAGTATGCAGAGATGAAAGGAAGACAGCGCGAACAATTAAAACTAGAGGAGAAAGGAAAGTGGAACTGTCTGAAAATGATAAGTAACACTTAAAAATTAATTCTTAAGAGACAGGGGAATTTTACGAGGCTTCTAGAAATAAATTTTAGGTAAATACAGGAAGTGATGTTGGTTTGAGCTTGGTTCGACTGAGGCTAAATGGACAAGAGTTGGATGTAAATTAGCGCAAAATATTAAGACTCGGATTTCTAATGATTGGAACAATGTGTCATTTACTTGGAGGGTCAAAATGAGATCCTCTCGAAGCAAACGAAGACAGTTTAGATGTTTTAGTCAGCAACAGCCAAGCTTGCTGGCCGATCTGTGCAAGTCTGGGATTCTCTTGGGGAAAAAAGAAGACGGAGTTGTAAATCTAGTCGAAATTAACATTAAACAAACCGCCCGAGATTACGAGAAAATTCTGATCATCGAAAGGTTTGACCAGAACATCTTGTTTTGCAACAAGATAAGAACTATCGAACAGGCAGTCGACTATGGCAAGAACAGGGAAACAGGGAGCGCGCTTGTACAACTGGAAAGGCTCCCCTCAAGGCTTTGAAGCGAACATCATACCACAACTGGGAAGTCATATATTCGTATGCCTTCAGAGGAGAGTGCTAGCAGTGCGCGAGGTGCTCGACAAGACGGTTTGGAATGAAATACCCCAATTTTCTAGTTAACGAAAATATGAAGGAGAAAGAGTTAAACCCCTGTTTCAAGCAAAAAACGGGTCAAACCAAATATCAGATATCAATAGTTTAGTTAGTCTAAGGATCCGAGGACCGTATAGAAAATAATGACCCATAACTACGTACACTAGAGGCGGCGCGGTAGTCAAGTGGAATACTGGTTTGCCAAGGTCAAGGGACCGGCTCGGTTTGGCGTACCTCCCTAGCACGTTTTCTTCTCGCTCTTCTTTAGCAGTCAGCCGTGTGGGATTCCTCACACATCTAAGTAAATAAATAAATAAAGGGTTCTAGTAGGAACTTTCTGCAGTAGACGTGAATGCTAACCTCAGCACCCTGTTTTTTTCCCACTTGAAACCATGGGGCTTCCTCTAGTGAATATTCCTTTTGTGCCGACGTCTCGAAGAAGCAGAATTAGCTCCACTTACTGGCATCATAAGTGCCACTGTTACTCCACAGGTGGTAGCGCAGTAGGCATTGCAAATGGAATCTACCACAAATGGCGCCGGAGCAAAAAGCTGTGAGGGTCTTCGTCACAAAAAAAAAAAAAAAAAAAAAAAGGGTGGGTGGCGCACGGACTGCGGTCTGGTGAATACCGCGCCTGTTTGGCAGGCGTAAAACAGGGGTCTTAACCTTTCAACAGCGTAAACAGTGGCAGGCCACACCAGGTGTTGCGACACCTGACCAGGGCCGAATTAGCCGAGAGGCAAGATAGTTATATATATATAGGAGACCAAGGCACTGCGCCTAGGGTTTCCAGCGCTTAATCCAGTCCGACACCAAGCGTGCAGTGGCCGAACAGATTATAACCCTGTTTCTTTCGTGTTTGCTCGAGTATTTCCAAGAAACGCCATATTTTGCGTGAATAAAATCACGGTTTTGTCAGAACAGTGCTGTCCCTGTAATTTATAAGGGCTGATTACCCTGATCACGAACTCATGCATTCTTATACAATTTCCGTATTTCTAACAGAAATCTATCTTCTCTTTACAGAATACTTATTAAATAAATGGCTTTTGTACGCTTATTTCGACATCCTGTTGGCGAGCCCATTCTCCTTCCTCCCCCCCCCTCAGCTGTGGTCGAGGGAACTCTGGGATAGCAGTCGATACTCTATCGTATATAATCTATTCAATTTTTTTCTTGCAGGAATTTAGGTCGGCTTCAAACGTTCTTCTGTCTTGTAATTTTGGGAAGTCTCTTTCTCAGCGCGCTGCTGCTCGCTGCCGCCACGATAAGGACTTCCGGCCCCCGACTAACGGTTTCGGCCAGGGGAAATTCCACAGGGGCGTGCAGGCCCGTCGAGCACATTGCGTTCCTGAAGGTGCACAAGGCGGGCAGCACGACGGTTATGAACATCCTGCAGCGGTTCGGCATCGCCCGCGACCTGGTCTTCGTTCTGCCCAGGGCGGGGCACTACCTCGGGAAGACCGCGAACCTGAACGCGAGGGGGATTCTGCCGCCCCCGCACCCGCGCACTTCCTACGACTTGCTCTGCAACCACGTCATCTACAACAGGAGCGCTCTCCGGAGGCTGATGCCGAACGACACCTTCTACTTCGGAATCGTGAGGGAGCCGTTCCAGCAGTTCGTGTCAGCCTTCGACTACTACCTGTCGGTTTGGAAAACCCCTTACCTGCTCAGGATCCCCGGGCCGTCGAAGATCTCGCGATATCTGAAGAGTCCCGGCGCGTACGAGTCGAGGCCCGGTCAGTCCTACACCGACAACCGCATGGCCTACGACCTGGGATTGGAGCCCCGGCTCAACCGGAACGAAACCGGAGTGCTGCGGTACATCTCCGCGCACGGCGCCGATTTTCGCCTGATGCTGATCACGGAATATTTTGACGAGTCCTTGGTGCTGCTGCGTCGTCACCTCTGCTGGCGCCTGAAGGATATGATCTACGTGAAGCGGAACTCGAACACGAAGGCCCAGCCGCACGCGTTCACCGCCGAGGAACGGGACGTCCACGATCGCTGGGCCGTTGCCGATATCACGATCTACAGGCATTATTTCAGAGAATTCTGGAAGAAAATCCGGCTTGAAGGCCCGGGTTTTTTTGAGGAGGTTCTTCAGTTCAAGAAAATGCTGCGGATAGTGCAGGACTTTTGCATAAGCCTCCGTGAGAAGAGCAAACGGAGCTCCGTCGTGATCAAGGAGAGTGCATGGAACTCGGCATTCGCCGTCAGCGAGCGAGACTGTAAGTTCATGACGATGGACGAAATCCCTTTTGTACAGCACATACGTCAAGTTCAGGTTCGGCGATCATCCCACCATCGTCCAAAATAAAGATACTGGGTGTTAACTCTTCACCTGCCAAGGCATGTTTAAAAGAAATTGGCCAGTCTAGTAAGTTTAAATTAATATGTGAGTACAGTCCGAACTTAAATTACCTGTTCCGAAACAAGCATAACATAAATCATTAATTATGTTTGTTTGACAGATAATAATGGTGTAAAATAACTTGGTTCTTGTGCTCCGGCGTCCGCAAGGTAGACAACTTTGCGATCACTCAGAATTTTAAGGTTAAGATGCCAGTGTTTCCTTAATGTTAAGCTTCATCAAAGGATCCTCAGAAATAACTGAGACTGCAAAAAGGACGCAATGTAATTATATTAACAAGAGATAACCAACTCTTCGTTACTGTACCATTATCTAATAAACTAGTTGTTCCTGTCTCTGTTTACTCCAGAGCCTGATTTTGTGTTTTTTTTTTTAAGTGAAAAAGAGTTTTCTTGAAAGAACAAGACCTTTTTTGTGTGGCAGTAGTCTCCCTTTACCACGCGCTAGGTCGACACACGAACACAGTCTTCCATCTCACTGCTGCGGAAAAGTGGAATATCCCAAATATTCTGCACACTCATAGTACAGGAAGGATTTTTATTATTTTTAAGCATAAAGCCAAGTAATCACAAAGAAAAGTGTGCAGGTAATGGGCACCCATGACGTCCTACTTTCACTACTGATCAGCAGGCAAACTTTAGACTGGTGGTACAGACACGAACTAAGTACAATAGTAAAATGTACTTTGTCCTATCGCAAATGGTAAAATAAATGTGAGCAAATGTATTAACCCGTCTTTGTAAGATTCCGAAGCATTAAATTAAAATTATTAACGTTTGTTTCTCATAACATTAAATTTCTAATGCTAATAATTTTAAATTTGCACTATTATTATTATTATTATTATTATTATTTTATTATTATTATTATTATTATTATTATTATTATTATTATTATATTATATGACTGTCGTTCTACCAGACTGCCGGGTACCCGCTGCTACTGTTACAGTAGTGAAGAACTGGCTGAGCCTAACCAAACCAAATAACCAAGGAGACTGCAGCCAAGTATGAAACCGGTAATGTAGGTCGCTGTCACGAAAACGTGGAGTCTCATATATCAGTCGAAGATGTAAAAGTAAACCAGTGTCACTGGTTCCCCTGCTTTCCCTGGTTCAGCATTAATAATGTGTTGCATAAAATCTATTTAAAATAATCGAGGGTTCTGCGGTGTGATGGCGAAAAATAAGTACGTGGCTGCAGAGAAAATGCATCTCAAATCCAAGGGAAATAATCCTGTTTATATCGTGGATCATAATTAAAAAAATGGAATAGTTGTTTTTTTTTAAATGCTTAAAATTATTAATATTAATATTATAATAATTAATCGTAAGGTGGAGGTACAAAAGTAAACATTTACTGTTTCCTGTATGGAAAATGAAATTTTAATACAAGGGAGATAACACAAATTATTTATTTATAAATGACAATCTGCACAACTTAGTGCCAGTAATGGAGACAATGGTTTACAGAAAACAAACTATAAAATAAATGTTTAATATCTTTAATATTTATTCTTCTTTTTATCGGCCGGGGAAATATTTTCTGGATGTCCATATAAATTAAATAACCGCTGAAACGCGCTCATTTTATTTCGATTTTTAATATTTTAAAGATTTCTAGACCAAATAATAATACCGCTACAGACACCTGTCTCCTGCAAAGAAAAACCCAGAAAGCACGAAGAAGCCGCGTACCTGTAAAGCATCTCTTCACTGACGGACGATATTTCGGAAGTTAATATCCCGTGATTAGCTTTATCTTCGGTGATCCACATGCGGTAAAGTAAAACGAGCCGCGGCGAAAGCAGTTATTGTTAAACATTTATACAAGTACCTGTTTATTATTTATTATTCTACCTATATGTTCATTTTTCATGCATCGCATCCTTTCAAAAGTAAAACTACAGATAAGATTTAGCCTCTTCTTTTTGTTGCGGAAAGCAACGCAAATATATTAGCAAACAACCGCATAAATTTAGCTTTAATTAATCATAATTTGCGATGTGGAAGTTACAAACAATTCGAATTCTTGATATCTCCTTTAATTATAAACTGCATTTAAAATTTAAAAAAAAAATGTATTATTATTATTGTTTTAGCTAAAGCAGGATTGATTTCCCTGTGCACCACAAAGTTTTCGACTGTAATTTAATTTCTGAAAAGAGAATTTTATTCTATAATTTCGTGTTGTGGTGGCTGGTAATCTACTGTTGTTCCAGTAATTCAGAAATTTCCTATAAAGTGTCTGTCATGAAATACGTTGTACAATTTTAAGATTTAAAATCTTCTAATAAACTTTAATATCGGTACTGTAAGTGGTGTCATGGCCGCGCGATTATTGTGCAACGGATGAACGGCATTTGGTTGACATGATAGCTGTGTAAGATGGTGCGACGTTTATGGATTCTGACATCAGTTCATGCCGCTCTCCCTTCACAAGAATTCAGGTAACTAGACGCGTGAGTAGAAAGTATCGATACGTTTAATCAGTTCGTTTTAAATTATTTAAAAGCCTGTAATCATAATTAGAAGGCGAAAACCGAAGACAGTAAATTTCTTAGAAACTTATTCGAGAAAGAAACAAAGTATACAAATAAGTGAAATGAATATTTTTCTGCTTATAACCGGTTATTTTCATTCGAGAGCCCGTGCTGCAGACCGATTTATTCCCCCCCCCACCGATGTTCCGGTGCATGTAACCTTGCCGAAAAGTTCAGCATCAGCAGCGCTTCCTCCGCCTGCCTCTGACAGCCCCTTGGAACGTGCTTTCCGTATTTCTCTAAGGCACACAAACGACGGCGAATCCTCTGAAGCAGGTCCTAGTGTTGGGAAAACTACCTGCCATCAGGCAGGCGGTGACTCACACTATAGACGCAGCGGTATAACTCGGTGGTGGAGAGGGAGGAACTAACAGCACCAGCACCATAACGGCGGCGCTGCCGTGGCGGCTTCTGGCTTTTGATTCTCTCTTACCACCTGAAAAAAAAAATTCGAGTTGTTCCATTTGCAATCCAAGGGGAGATAATCCGTAATGTCTAAAACGCACACGCGTGACGCTCAGTACGGAATCACGTCTATTTTACTGTTAATTTACATTGATTGAGCAACGTGACAGTTTATTTATTTATATATATAAAAAAAAAAAAAATGTACAGAGGAAGCTACACAACAGAAAACCCAGTTCTGTGAAGATCCCCTTTTAGAATACTTTCAGTCACAGGTTACGCAGTAACTCCGTTCGCTTCTCCCTGTCCACGGTCGTACGAAGAACAGTCTGTCCGAGGCACTTCGAACTCCTCAGAGGAACTCTTGTTTTTTTTCCCCCAAATGACTTCAGTCCTGCCGGCCGCTTTCAGCTTAGCGATAAATAAGCGCACCGGTTTGGGGGGGGGTCGCGGAAATCTGAGCAGACTGATTACCGGAATGTCTCCCCACCGTGCTGCGAACGGATAAGGCTGGGCTCGCGCGACGATTGTTTCGGTCCAGATGGCGCTGAGGGGCTGGGTGGTAAATCGACATCTTTAACCGACTGGCGCCCAGAACTCGGAATCCATCTTTGCGCGATATTCCATCGCATTAAATATTTAAAGAAAGAGAGAAAAAAGTATCAAATCCCGAGGATGTTTGCTTTGTTCTTTATGGCAGTGACTTAAACCAGGTACAATCACCTTTGGCACACCTGTTTGTGTGGTACCGCTACATCAGACCACAACAGAGCGCAGGTCGGGCCCGTACGGTCAGACTGAGACGAGTCGCGAAACTCAGGCGGAAATGACTATGTCATATTCTCGGCATCGGTCTATCTAATGTGTTTGTAAATCACGGTCTTAGAAACGGCTTATGAGTTATGACTAATCTTAACGGAACAATGAGAGCGGTTTGCGTGCAATCAAGATCAATAAGGATGCAGATTTCGTGATCGGTGATAAAAAAGACAACAAAACGGATAACTTCCGACACAATTATCCCGATGGTAAATCTGCAGATTGCATTTCATTAGAGGAAACCGGAGGTTTCATTAAAATGATAAAAATCAATCAGGTCTGGAACCTTTTTTTTTTTTTTTCCTTTCCGAATTTTGTGTAAAGCGAATCCCTGGATGTGGCCTTTAACAGATTTTCTTTTAAGCTGAAGAGATTTCTGTGGTGAAAATCGCATTGGCTTTTTTTTAAAAAAAAATGTTTTATTTTTTTTTTTTTAGCCTTTTGGAAGTTACGTGTTGTAGCGCGACGGGAAGAGCTGGCAGAGTTGATCGACCAGGTGTAGGCTAAAGCAGGATTGATGCAGCCTGGGCTTGTCGCACCTGTCAAGGTGATGCACTCCGGGCTCAACAACACTTCCGGTGACGGTGACCGGCGATGGTGACAGAACGTTACAAACCTGCTTGTCGCACCTGTCAAGGTGATGCACTCCGGGCTCAACAACGCATCCGGTGACGATGACCGGCGATGGTGACAGAACGTTACAAACCTGCTGGCAGCACTTGCCAAGGGTGGGGCCAGACTCAGCTACGTAGGGTAGTGGAAAACCCAATGACAGACCGGTCCGTTAGGAGACATTAAATAAGGGAAATTTAAAAGGAGGAAGCGCAGCATTCGAAAAGTGCACCACTCCGTTATTAGTTGTTGATATTCGGTTTTCTCATATCCACTGCGAGGTTCTGCTCAGCGGTCTTGGTTCTCGTTTACCAGCTGTGCGTCATTGCCAGCTAATCAATTCGCGGGCGACACGCCGTCAGACCCCAGCGCAGCAGCACGTGTCCATAAATATAAGCGAGCGTCGGATAAATGTAAATGGGTTAAAAAGAATCCTTCGGGTTTATTTATAGGAAGTAAATCGAGGCTAGGCGGAGCAAAGTCCTTGTTAGATCGCTCCAAGGCAATAATTTAAAAATACCCCTGCCTTTATCTGTATATCCAGGCAGATGTAGATAGAACTCACGGAGGAGGAGAATATACGCGTAGCTGTCCTCACCTCTCTCTCTCTCTCTCTCCTTCTGCATCTGGATCACTGGAAGGAACGAGCGCATCGCCGCTTTCATGAATGTACAAATGGAAGGCAGACCCGAAACGGCAGCAAAGTGCAGCTGAGACTTGGTTCCGGGCCACACCCGTATCGCTTCGACGTCAGGGCCGACAAACCGACACACTCCTCCGCTCTAAGTCTACTCTCCCCGTTTAACAGCCATTATCGAACTGCGGCGCGCGAAGGACTCGTTACGCCCTCCTCACGAGATACAGGCCCGGTGCCTTCGCGGAGAAGACGGAGAGGCACCGACAGGCCGCTGGAGCCGGAAAAAGCGAGTGATCTCTCGGCGGAGAAATCCGATCTGGATTTTTCCATCAGCGTGCAGAACACTGTCATTAACGAGGGTAGAGAAAGCAGCAAGATAGGAGAGCGTACAACGAAGATGACCCGCTGAGATCGTTTCGACACGTTTGTATAATGCAGCTCGGCCCCCGAGTGACACTATGGCTATCTTCTTACTCCTCGTCGTCCTGTGTCTTATCGCCAGGAACCTCCACGCTCAAGAGGACTACTCAGGTAAGTGTCGCTTCGCCTCTCTCTCCTTAAATGCCCAGCTCATCTACAGGCAGCAAAAACAAATACATTGACCAGAGCGGAAACCATTCCTTTCAAATATCTCCGTGCGTGTAACTCGCAGTTTTTTTGCCACAGACGAAGATGCACGTAAATACCTGTGTGTCGCACTGGTCAACAGATTCCCTTGGAAATGATGCTGAAGTAAGCACTTGTCTAATCCACTAGTCAGTAGATTTTACTATATTGGTAATTAATTATCTATTCCATTGGTCAGATGTATTGGGTAGTAGGCTTCTTTGGTAATGTAGATTACACTTACATAAGTGTTTACTCTCTTAGTCATTAATTGTGGCTGATGATGATACAGATTTGTGTAGAGTGGTTTTAGTTATAGGCTAACTGCTAAAGAGGATGTAGATTATATGTATGTCTAACTGCTTCTACCTGTAGCTTTCTTCAAACGTTAGTCGCTGTAGATGTATGTTTATAACAAGATAAGTTTCTCTGTGCATATATGAGAGAGAGAGAGAGAGAGAGAGAGAGACAGGCGAGAGAGAGAGAGAGAGAGAGAGAGAGAGAGAGAGAGAGAGGAGAGAGAGAGAGAGAGAGATGAGAGAGGAGAGAGAGAGAGGAGAGACGAGGTAGAGAGAGGGAGGAGAGAGAGAGAAGGGAGAGAGAGAGAGAGATCTTATTTTTTAGTTTTTTATTAAAAAGACCGTCCTTTTTACGCGATGCACCTTTGTTTTCTTGTTTTCCGTCTTTCCACCGAAGACAGGAAAACGGCATCACAGAAGCATGACGTCTCTTGTCGAGAGGAGAAGCCGTCAGTAGGCGTTGCCGGCGAGTGTCAAAAAAAAGGTTTCTGTAAAACATTTTCCAGCTGCGGTATCCCAACCCAGCGAAGAATTATGGTGGGGCCAGGACCATTTGAGGGGCTGCGCCCAACTTTTATTTTCAGGGCTTTGCCTCTGCCAGAGGTGTGAACAATCTTGCAACCATTAAACAAACCGTCCACCACACCACCTCTCAGCTTGCGAGATGGCAAACAGAAATAAAAAGATTAAAAAAAAAATATCTGTGATAAGAAATCGCTTATGGTGTAGGAACTGTGCGTTATTTCGTCCAGAGGAAACAACAAGATTTCTCAAATCGTCGTAAAACCTATTAAATCCTTTAGGCTTTGAACACACAGTTTGATGAATTACGTAATAACATAATCTTTGCTTTATTTAAACACATGTTTAGTGATCGCATTACGACCTTTCTATACGTCACGTCTGTATCAAACTAAACATGTTTGCATTTTAACGAACACGTTTAGTATTTAAACACCTGTTTAGTGATCGTATTACAACCTTTCTATACGTCACGTCTGTATCAAACTAAACATGTTTAGTATCATGTAATTTATGCACCGTTTTATTTTTTAAATGTACCTCATGTTGAAACTTCTAATGCGGAATTTCTTCTGACATAAAGGTGTTCACATCCTAAACAGTTTCCAGAATGCGCTAATCAGGAAAGAATACTTCATACAGCTTTGTCAATCGTTGCTGAAGATTGCGGGTTTGATTAGCGGCAGCGGTACGGAGAACAGCCGTCATATCTATTTAACCCTAACCCTCCATAGGCTAATATCCGACAATTTAGGATATCTTAAAAAAAAAGAACAACCTGTTTTCCTAATGCCATTTATTACACGATAAATATTGTTAGGAACATGCAAGTAAACAACAAAAATAGCAGTTTACATCTGAAGTGCAGTAACTCTGATTGTAAAAGGGGTCGCCGAACTTTGAATGTTTGTTATCGTTTTTTTTTGGTTAAATACGTATAAATAATTCATTTGTTAACAAGCTAATTAAATGTATTCGTTATAATTGTACGAGAATGTTTTATTTTTTCTTCCTTTACTTTTTTATATCTAGCGTTGGCCTTTTTTTTTTTTTAAAGTGCATAACAAGTATATTAGATTAGAGAATAATCCTGCTTCTCCGAAACTAATAGAGTTAAAAGCAGTCCCCTGATGATGGAAGTAAAGACATCGGACCTTCGAGCCACCCCAGGCGCTTTTTCGAGTGTTCTGACTGTGAAGACCGAGAACAGACTTAGCCAACCGTTAATTCTTCCACCATTCCAACAGTATTCTGTTTATTAGTGTATTAGCTGCTCGTGAAATACAACATTTCCTTACTTCTTACTTGTATCCTGTCTCTAGGACCTTCCCTTTATTTCGTATAAAACAATATCAGGACCTTCCCTTTTAATCGGCTCGTGAGCCTCTTCCCTAATGCAAAAAAAAAAATTTTTTTTTATTAAAAAAAACCAAAGTGTGAACAAAACAGATGTTATTTCACTTCTATTCGATTCGTTTACGAAGAGTGATGGAAGGGTAGCTGTATGTCACGATATTAAAACGTCCTACGAAACGGATATCTGGCCTCGCTATCTTTGACGAATAAGGTTTCCTTATTGATTGAGTTTACCTTTACGACGCTAAGGTAGATGGGGTTCTTGTGGTTTTCTTGAGCCCTGGAATATGACGCCAAAACACAACAAGCGACTGTCGTAAATACAACTGAGTGAAAACAGCAACAAAAATACAAATGCCGTCAGTTCTGCTTGCGACAGAACTCGTCCAAATAATGTTATTATCAGCGGATTTTTATCAGGCGTAGCGAGATTCGAACTTCTTTCGCTTTCCGCTCCTGCATCAGGTTTTCCCTCTGTGACTGTAAATACTGTCGGAAAGTTTCAGAGACGAGCCGGGTTTCAAAGAGATGCCCTCGCGAGGCAGAGACATCCTTGACGGTACACTGTCAACTTCTGTCGGTACACATCAAATACGTGCACGTCTTCTCAGTCTCTACATTTACAGAAGAGATTTGTGTATAGTTGTGTCAGTACTCGTGAAATGGCATTCTTCTGTATCCGAGGTGTATGGATATGCGCGATTAAAGAAGCAAAATCCCGGTAATTGAATGTAAACAGCTAGCAACAAGGGACACGGTAAACGTGTACAACCAAAGTATTACTTTCATCGGCGCTGAAGCTGCCTCTCTCTCTCTCTCTCCCTCTCCACCCTCTCTGTCTCATCCTCCTCCTCTCCCTCCCTCTCTCTCTCCTCACTCTCTCTGTCTCATCCTCCTCCTCTCTCTCTCTCTCTCTCACCTCTTCTGTCTCATCCTCCTCCTCTCCCTCCATCTCTCTCTCTCTCCAGCTCTCTCTGTCTCATCCTCTCCTCTCTCTCTCTCTCTTTCTCTCCATCTCTCTCTCTCCACACCTCTCTCTGTCTCATCCTCCTCCTCTCCTCCCTCTCTCTCTCCATCTCTCTCTGTCTCATCCTCCTCTTCTCTCCTCTCTCTCCTCTCCATCTCTCTCTGTCTCATCCTCCTCCTCTCCCTTCCTTTCTATCTTCTCTCTCTCTCTCTTTAAGACCAGATATTTGTTCTAGTCAGCGCCAGTCAAAGCTACGTACATCTACCGGCGCTCATCGCCCCGCTCCTTAATCAGATTGCACGGGCTCTCTGCAGAACCTCGTCGCCACCCGGTTAACCCGTCCGTCGTCTCTCCGCGACAAAATTTAGTTTCGATAGATAAGGACGCCCAAGGCGGCTGTTTCGATTCTGTTGAAGATTAAATTTATAATCGCCGAACATCCGGAAGAGTTCACGTCTACACCGGGCAGCGAGACGTGTGTTGGAAACTGAGCATTTGCATAGTAAAAGACGGAAAGCGATTTCACGCCAGCAGGGATCGCGAGGCGGCTAAGCATCAAAGCCGAATGGGGTGGGGCAATCAGCAGAACCCCCCGACAAACCTGTCAGCGGATGTACTACTAAAGGAGCTACGTAGCCCTGATATTTAAATTAACGGAACGGGTGGAACCTTGCCATCGGAAAACGAAAAGGAAAAGATCAAAAGGCCGGTCTCTGGAAAACTCCTCCGCGACGAGGGGGGCCACGAACTATTTGCACGTTCCCGTCTGGTGCGCGCGCGCGCGCGCAAGGATTCTGGGAGACCTATCTGACAGACTGCCAAAACTGTCATGCGGAGTCGGCGGACAACGGGGACCGCTATCCTTGACTTCGGCGATCTAACGAAAATCTATGGGCGTCGACGGAGAAGACGTTTTACCCATCGGTAGCGGAAAGTGTCCTTAAGCAACTGTACGCGTGTTCATTTCGTGTCGCTCTCGTACCCCCGTCGGCCGGCCATGGTGAGGGTAGAGTACGAAGACGTCGGGCCTGCGGCTGTGAAGGAAAAGGGGCTCGATCAGCCAAGCTCGCGGCAGTCGGGACGCCACCAACGGCCGTCGACGCGAGATGGGGAGAAGCTGGCTCGAGGCCGGCCCTTTTACCGCGCAGATCGCCTACCGGAATTTCGGGAACTCGCGGACAGCTTCCGCCCTGCTAGCGGAAGCTAAAGGGAGCGGCTCGGAGGCCCCCTGAAGCCGGATTATCAGAGAAGCTCGCCGCACCGCTGAACGGGTGATGGATGGAGCGGCAGCTATGCCGCCCGAGGCCCTGGAGTCGCCGCACTGAGGGGGCGAAAACTCGTGCCTACATCAACAAGACGACCGCGAACGGAGGTCGGCCTGGGTGCTGTGACGTTTGCCTGAGCGCAACAATGCCGTCCACGTCCGCCGCATCACGCCAGATGGCGAAGGACCGGGTGTCTACGCCGGGAAATGTGCGCAAGTACATATAGTCCTCCTTTATAACTCTGTCTCCTAGTTTCATCCCGAACTGAAGTAAACGAAGCACTGCGTTCTGAGCGATTATTGCGATAGAAGAATAAAATTGTAGTAAATTACTTGGCCGACTATTTGGTCGAAATATCCCCCCCCATTACTAATTACTCATCGCGTTTTATTAAATGCATCTTTTCATCGTGATCACTAAACGAAAGTAGTCAACATTTCCCTCGCTAATTCAGTGTACTCGTCGCCAATTCTTCCTCCTCCTCCTCCTTCAATCTGAGCAGCCCTCTTCGACGAGGTCTTCCTAAATACAGAAGTGGTGGAAGAAGAAAGAAGAAAAAAAAATTTTTAAAAGTTAGAATACCGAAATAAAACCATAATAGCCGCAGTCCGAAGAAAGTCTGTTCTTTGGTAAATAATTGCAACGAAGAACCATATCTGTAGAGCACTTGCGGAACATTTAATTCCTGTGATATGTTTCGTCAGATAAGCACCATAATGATAACCTTTTGGTTGCTCATTAAAGACCGCGAGGGAGAGATGCTTCACGTGTAAGCTGAGATGCATAAGTTTCTCAATTTGGTTTAAAATCGCAAAATATCAAAATGCAAAATTAGTAGAAAGGAACAGAAAGCCCCCCAATAAGCAGTTATTTTACTAGATAATTAAAAAAAACTTAATTCTGGTAAGGTTTGTTTGTATCGTTAGTTTTGAGGAAATTTCAGTCAATAAAACTATTCGATACTTTTCATCCCGTCGAGAAAATCAAAAATGTTCATATGTGCATCATGGTATACGTCACAGTTGTGCAAAATGGCGAGCCGATTGGCGCGTACGTTGGTTCTGAATCTTCTTTCAAAAAACCTTAAAACACATACCGGCTGTCTCGCGTTCAGTTAGCTCTCATGTATCTGGGAGGGCACCGGAACAGTGAACTGGTTGAGCAGTTATTTTCCCTCTAAAACGAAACTAACCCAGATTTGAAAAAAAAAATTTTTAATCATTAAAATCAAAACGGAAATGAATCGATTATAAACGCGAGCGGTTCACCGTTCGGCTGCTTTTGTAGAGAAAACCATTCAGCTTAATGGAAAAACTTGGATTAAAAAATATAAATGATTGAATTCTTGAAGGTTTATGTCGTAATGTCTGTGCTAACTCTGATAAGAAAGTGTCTAGTGTCGCCAGTAACACACGCCAGTCTATCAAGGAAGTAAAAGACCGTTTTCTTTTAAGAATGATGTGCAACACGTTTGGTTCACTATGTTTTTGATATTAACATCCATTTTGTGAAAGAAGATGGGATTGCAATTAGAGAAAGACATACACTTCAGCACCTCAAAAATATTCTTCTTGAAGTAATTACGCACTATGATATCAGTGCACAGCAAGTATACAGAGTAACAACAGATAACGATGCAGACATGATGAAGCATGTCCACATGGAAATGATGACAATGAACAGGAAAATGAGGAAAACTTGGATACAGGTGAAGAAATACTTGACGATGTTGGTCACATAGAAACAAATTCAGGTGAGATGCAAGGACTGGAACAAGCCACAATGACTGAATGTGATACACTGGTTGTCGCAGTAGTAAGTGTCCATTGCTCAGCCCACACTCTTTAGCTAGCAGTTGATGATGTACTTAAAGACTGGAGTATTGCTTGTACAGTTGCTAAAACTTGTTCTGTCTGCAAAAAAAACTGAGTTAGTCATACATAAGAAGCTGAAACTTACGGGGCCTGTGTTAGACTGACCCACAAGATGGCGCAACACGTTTTTGTTATGCTTGAGTGTTTGCTAGCGTTGGAAAAATTCTTCCAGGATATTTCAGCGTCAAATTCTCAGCTTCACATCACAGACACTGAGCGGAAAACACCATTAACCATAACCCCTACCCACAAGCCAGCAAAAAAAAAACCCCGCTTCAGTAGCTTCTGCTAAGTAAGAAAGTAAGCGTTTCCGAATACTGGAATCAGCAAAAAAAGATGCTGCAAACTGACTAAAGTTTCACTGGCTACTGTATCGAAACGTATTATGGCCGAACGCGCCTTTTCTAGCATCAGGTCCCGTTGCATCTCCATGAGGCGGTTCGAATCCCTAAGTGGAATTGCGCAGATTCTTGTAAAAAGTAGCGAGACGTTCTCTCGTCTTATACCAGATAGGGTGGACTGGGGCCGATTGTCAAACTCCTTAAAACTTGTTAAGGGCGCATCATGCCGGTCACGCGATATCAGACATTCGCCGCGGACCTGTAACAGTCGCCGCGTAGCGGCGATCGTAGTCAAAGAGCTGGAAACGATTTTTCGAATCTTTCACTGTCGTAATTAAACTTCTTTTTTTAAAAAATTCTGCTTTTTATTCTATTTGTGTGGTTTTTGCTGCTCTTGTTTCATTCAGTTAATTTATCCATTAGATAGAGAATAATGCAAGTTACTCTGCTACTATTAGATTATTCGATTACGCAGTTTCACGGATCTTCCTGTAAAGTTACTGTGGAGCAGGTTGTCACGTGATGTTTTGCTGCTGTGGCAACCATTCCCTTTGTCCATGTTCTGTAAGGGATAAGTAAAATATTTATCAATTTTTTTGGAAAATAGACTTATTTATGGTTTAAATTTAAATATTCCTTATATTCAGCAATGTAGTTGTGTTTTAGTGTTGTTTGCATAAATCTTTAAAACTAGTGAACTTTTACCTTTTTTTTTTACTTTATAACAAAGTTAATAACTTTTTATTACGCATAAAGCAAATTTACAACTATATATATATTTCTGATAACAAATGTCAAATTGGTTTGTAGGCTATATTATGATGCATTAAAAGTTGGATAACTGATCCTACTTTCTAAGGCAACCAGTCCCTTGTGCGGCGCCAGTTATCTCACCTTCTACCTTAACATGATAAAAGATTGCATTAAGATTGCGGCTTTGCCAGCTTAGAGATAAGCGTTTACCCTTAAGGGCACTCGCTCTTCTGTTTAATTTCGTAGAGGTCCTTATGTAAAGTCTTTAATCAGAAATAAATGAGATAGTATGTCACATGTGACAACCATCTCCAATCGCCCCCTCCCCTGCTGCTGTCTTTCTGAACTCTTCGTTTTCCTGGTTACGTCGTGTTTTATTACACCAAGTACCAACGCCACAACTGTTCCAAGACGCCAAGAAGTCTTAACATGACTTGCAGAGCTACAGCCACGCTCCAAAAGTTTTTGCATCAGCCTAAAAATAAAAAAAAATAACAGAATCTATCTTTAAACAATGCTCTTAGCTCGACACTGTATCTATGACGACTTCTAAATGTCTGCTGTTTAATTTTTCTTATTGAGCCGCGTTGTCGTGGTTTATAAAGTATTTTCGGAAATCATTTATTTTGTATGTTGGATTTTAGCTTGTCACATTTTTTCCAGTTTTGGTCGTTTGCCGTTAAGTGCATGGAAAACTAACAAGTGCTCGTCAGTTCGCTGGTGAAAGTTCGACAGATCTAATTCGACCTTTTACCGAGCGAAACTAGTACAATTCTAGGGTAATGCAAACCTTTTGATCGCCCATGGCTGTATACAATCAAGAGAAAAGTAATCTGTGAGGAAATAAATTTAATTGTGGATTAAACAGCTGGCTTCAGAGTGACAAATGGTTGGGATGAATAGGGGCAGGACAGTTTGTCCGCTCTGCCCATGTGGTTCAAGACTAAATAATAGCATTTGATGTTAATGTCGGAGAATATTTAACTATTGCAAGTTAAATACAACGACGAGGAAGAGTCGAAAAGTAAAGTTACAAGAGCACAGGACATAATGAAATGGATAAAACAGAGTATTTAAAGTAAAACAAAGCCAAGAAATAAATCAAAATAAAAGCGTTGTAAACAGACGTTTATATATCCGCCTGAAGAACGAGCAGGAAACCTGGGAAATAATTCTACTTCCAAAAAGTTAAAAAAAAAAACCCTCTTAATACAGCTGCATATTTCGTCCAATGATTCTTCATCGTTTATTAAAGCACTAGTTTCATTTCCTAAATATCGGTATTTCTGGGATTTCTAGATGCAATTTTTAAACCACAACCACCAGCAACAAGAATTTCATAACTTCATCACCAGTTTCACCTGCTAGGATCATCGGCAGATTCCTAGTCGGGGTGTAGCAGAAAAAGGTAAAATTTGTGGGGTTAATTTTCCGGACCAACTGGAAGCGCTCATATATACAGTTGTCCCCCGGTATTCGCGGGGGTTACGTCCCTTGAGCACCCGCGAAGAGTGAAAAACCGCGAATATTGGACGTGGTCCATAAAGATGACTATAAACGTCAAAATATAACGTAAAATATAATAAAAAAATATAAGTAAATATATAATAATAATTTAATAAAAAATACAACACTCAGAAAAACACTCAGCGAAAACACTCGAGATAGCTACACGCGGTAAACTGGGATGATGCGGGGCTGCTGGGCTGCATCTGCCTGAGACAGCGCCTCGTGGGCAGCAGCCAATCAGCAGCAAGGAGAAATGAATAACCCTCTCGGATTGGCTACTTTCAAACCTCCAGCCAATAGTGTTTATTTTATATCGATATTTTGCTGAATTTACGTTAGTACAGTATTTATATTACAAAATTAGTAAATTATATTGTTATTAATAATTTAGCGTTAAAAAGCGTGAAAATATATATATTGTCATGAAAAAAGCCATAAAAAAATCGTGGAAGATATTTACGATTCCGCGAATATGTGGGGGTTTCCACGAACAATTATTAGTTAGGTTCTAAGGAAAATTCCGCGAATAACCGGGGCCGCGAATGCCGAACCGCGATTACGCGGGGGTCGACTGTATATACGCTATCGACATTGTTTGAGCAGTGACTTCAACAACAACAAAAAAATTACACTACTCTGTATTAGGCTTTATTCCTTCTAATTCTTATTGTAGGGTTGGCTTGGCACCAACAGACTGACAGGAAGCAGGTGTCCGTAGGTGCGTCATAAACTTGGAGAAATGAGTTTTTGCACTGAGACATGAAAGTGAGGTGGTATTCGTCATCGCTCTGACGTGTTTATCTCTGCCGCACACACACACCGCTGTCGATTTGTGTTGGTAAAATGGGATCGGGAGCCAGCAGCATCAGTTGCGTATCACCTCACACAACTTATCCGCAGTTTCACCGCGATGGCGGGAATTAATTGATCAAATTTAGTCTAATTCTCTGAAGCAATGCACGAGGTAGTTGGCATTTTCGGGAATTCAATCATTCTGTATTTTTTTAAAAAAGCCCCCCTTCCGTTTGCGGGTATAAATGGCGATTATTGCCGGTTGTGCGAATTTCCCGTGGCAGCGAGGCATCGCAGCATCCCTCAACAAGGTGAAATGACGTCATTTCCGGGAGAGAGCTTCGAATTTTTGTATTTACTTAAGAGTGAAAAATGCTTTTGACTCACTCGCCCGTTTAGCTAAATCGCCTCTTACCCAGTTGCAGAAATACGTCTTAGCCAATTTAATGGAAAGCGGCCTCATAGAATAACACTAGCAATTAATTACGCGACCAACATCTTGTTTCCTCTTTCTCTCCATGCCATCGTCTTGTGTTGTTGAGGTGAGTTTCTATTCCCATCAAGTAGAGAATTTCATGAGAGAGAGAGATGAGCGAGAGAGAGAGAGAGAGAGAGAGAGAGATCGGATAAAAGACAGATGAGATGAGAGGAGGAGAGAGATGGAGGAGAGAGAGAGAGAGAGAGAGAGAGATCGGATAAAGACAGATGAGAGGAGGGAGAGAGATGGAGAGAGAGAGAGAGAGGAGAGAGAGAGAGAGAGAGAGAGAGAGAGAGAGAGAGAGAGAGAGAGAGATTTCTAATTTATGAGGTTCGTGTCGACTGCTGGTCTTTATTAAGACCGGTTCAACTAAAGGCAAACCGTACCAACCAACCGAACTAAACCATGCAATTAACGAACGTGAATATATGATTACGCAAGCGGCTGCCAACCCTGATTGCAATTAACCCGTGAAGAACGCTGCAAATTAGCCAGGAATATTGTCATTATCGTTTCGTCTAAATAACGCTTTAACTTCCCGAGATAACCCCAGACTGTAAAACTGTAGCAGAATAACGGCTAGACACACACACACACACACACACACACACACACACACACACACACACACACACACACACACACACACACACTTTTTAATACTGCAGTCCAGTGTAAGTTCGTTAGTTTAATCACTGCTACAGACCGCCAGCTTTTAGGTGCAAAACTAATGAGAGACTTTTAAAGTAAACATATTTCTTAATCCATAATTCTAGCAGGTTTTGGGAAGTGCATATCCAGGAGAAACAACAAAACCAAAAAAAAATTGGCCAATTCATGACTGCCGTTTATCCATCTTTAATAAGCCGGACCCGTTGCTGAGAGGGACCTTAATCGTCACACACCGCCAGCGTTTAGAATTCTCCCGTCGCTCAATTTTTTTTTATCCCTGGGGAAAAGAACAACATTTCTTTTTTATTCTGGAGTAAAGGAAGTAGGTATGCAGGGAGTGGTCAATAAGGAGAGGTACTAGAACGGAACCGGGAGGAGTGGGGTGCCCCAGCCACCGGCTGGCTGGTCCCCTGATAAGCGGTGTACCGTCAAAAGTTGCATGTATTATCCGGGTACTCTGTTTTCCTTTCGCTTCGACTTAAGTCACTGCTGTTCTTGATGGATTTTCCGCCCTAGCACGGGGACTAAGGGGCTGTCCTCCCCCCCCAAATCCCCTCTATTCTCTTGCATTTCGACCGTTTGCAGTGAACTCACGTCCCAGGTAAAACCAGCAAGAGCGGCAAGATGGCCGAACTATGGCCACAGTCCAGCCGCGCGTGTCCTTCTCGTCAGCTGCCGTTCTCCGGAGAGCTTTTAGCCGCCCGTCGGACGACTGGGTCGAATCGGCGATCGATCCCCCCCGCTCAGCACGGTAGCCGGAGGCTGTGGGTCTGGGTCGGCCGAGAAGACGGAGCCGATCGTCTCTCGAAAAGTCTCAACTTACTCAAAGTTAAAACTAAAATCGAGAATCGGGAAATTAACAAGACTCTGCCAACTTCCCACCAAAGAACTAAAAAACGTTTTTTCAACGCTCGCGTAAAATTTCTTTTGAAAAAATAAACCATTCGAGCCTATTTTTTTCTAAAAAAAGAGGGGATGGAGCTCACATCCTCCATCCTTATTTCCAGCAGATTACATTCTGCCTAATCGACTGTTTAGTTTATCTTGTGCGTATGCGAACTCCAGCGGCGTATGGCGGCGATCTCTAACGCAGGAGAGTTCTCTATGTAGGAGACCTTTGAAGTTTTCAGATATTTAAATCTCGCACATTTTCTCTAATCTTTCTCTAAAACATCGCTACCAGTAAGGAGATATGCCGGGAAAGTTGACAGGGGCTGGCTAAAGGAGGCTAGAAAGGCTATACAAACTGGCCGCATCTACTGGCTTCCCATTTCTAAAGAGACATCTGGAGCGGACAGCTTGCGCCGAACTTACTATTACTATTATTAATTACTAATACTCGCATCATTTTTTTAAAAATATTCCCACAGCTGCTTTGATGACCAACCTTCCCACAAATATAGGTAATGCGTCCACAAAGGAGTCGTACAACGATCCGTTTGTCCGGTTGAATTTCATTGACGGCGACATCTCGAAGAGTGACACCACAGTCTCAACGGTAAATAGATGTTACCACCAGATCTATCAAACTCGATTTTTTTTTATTATTGCCCGTGTATAAGTGCACTTTCAAATTAAAAAAAAAACCAATATATAATGAAGCCAAGCTAAACGCGAAATATTCTGTATCGTTATTTTGATTACCTCGTTAAATGCCCCCAAAACTTCTGTTTGAAAGACTCATCTGCACTCTCCAACTCGGGTATTTAGTTTAACATCTAGAAACAAATAACCAGTGCGACAGCTTGTGTGTTAGCGCCGTGAGTTCTGAACCTCGTTTGAAACCGCTGGAAATGCATCGGTGAATACAAGACGGCTTAATGACGCAGGCTGGATTTATCACCACTGTTTTCTGGTCAATATCGAACAATTTTTCTAATAAAAACAAAACAAAAAAAAAAAGGTGTCAAACAAAAGAAATACTATTCGCTAGTTCGCTCGATCCTTACGTGTCCGATGTAACGCAACCATCTGATGCAGATCTAAATCGGCAGCTTAGCAGTTTTGACGAGAACACCGGACGACGTGATACCCGACACGGACATCTCACCATTGTCCATATGAGTAATACTTGTACCAGAATTGAAGTTATTTATTTAAACGATCTACTCGGCAGGGTACAGATGGTTTATATACACTGGATTGATTTCAAGTATTAGCAGCTAAAAGACGCAGTAAATCTGGCACCGATGCAATAATCAAACGCATTCACTGGCCGGACTCGGTGACTGACGAAACAAGCACAAACATAGTTGCCGTATGGTCACGTGGACAACGTAGCTACAAACGAGACGGGGTCTGCTCGGCTAAAAGCTGACCACTCTTCCTTGTGGTACTGAGCTACCGGAGCTAAGACTTTTCTGTTAAAAGCGTTTTAAACATACCTAACTAACCTACTGGACAGCGGGATTATACAATTATATTCAAGTTGTTGAAATAATATTTATTACGACCGTTGTAGATTTTGTTTCAATTAAAAGGAAAGGAAAGTAAATCGCATAATCTTAATACAGTTTGTATTAACTATAATAGTAAACACCCCGACTACATTAGGTTAGTATTATTTTGTAATTAGCATCATAAAGGCGCAAATTGTTATTCTGCCTCATGATAATAACCCGTAAACATCCGACGCGAGAAGGCAGAGTATTAAGTTAGAGAACAGTATTTTCATTGTGATGGACTGGTCAGCCTGCAAGCGTAGTTTTGTCAGGGTTAGGGTTAGGGTTAGGGTTAGGGTTAGGGTTAGCCCTGCTGCCCGCATCGAAACTGGCCAGGGAAGGGGCAACAAGACGTCGGGCGAGAGACTGGTGTTTGATATTGGTGCGCTCTCTCGGACACTGCTTGCAATTAATTAATTACCCGAACACTCGATGGAATCATAACCCGCCTTGTGGTGGGGGGAGGAGGAGTCAGGGTTGTCCGCGATAGACCGGCTGGTGGTTTTATCTGAAAGGTGAGTGTGTTGTGAATCGATTTAAAAACGTGACACCTGCGACACGAGTTAAGACGGTTCGATAAAACTCGTACACGACCCGACGGTCTGCGGCTCGTCTGGAATTATTTCTGACCATTGATTATAGCCGTATTTAAATTAATGTTACCTTTCCCCAGGTCTGTCGTCGAGTGGGAAGGAAGGCGCTGATGATAATGTTAAAAAGTTGACGGAAACGAGCTTCGCTGATGCCCGCCATTCACTGAGCTCACTGAACGGTGAGGTTTCGAACTGTTAATAACACGCATAGACTTCTAAACCCTGCCTACAAAGTTGTCTTTAGCCGAATAAACAGCGAGCAAGCCCGGTCCTTCTCACAACTGTACCGGAACCGGAGACTTTAATGCACTGTGAGTAAACCAGGTTTAGCACGTGACGATCAGCCCCCTATCGGCCGCTGGCGAGAAGTCTGACGATGTCGGGTGCAAGGATATCCATCCGGCTTTAAAAACAATACAGCTCGACGGTAGTCATTTAAAAAATGGCTGGCGTCTTTATCGGTGCTTTAAAGCCAGAGAGCATTTGTGTTATATTCTTAGAGAAAAGGGCCGACCAGACTTCCGGTCTTTAGCACCAGCACAGCCAGAATGCTGGGTTTCGAGTCAGAGATCGCAGGTCTCTTCTTCCGACCACTGAAATAATCGATACTCATCTGTGTTCGCCGTCGGAATTAAGGCAGCAGAGAGAGCGGGCGCTGGCTGGACTCGGCAGGAGACGGACATGTCTGTTGTGACGGCGTCAGATAGCGTTATCAGCACAGCCAGCGGCGAGGAATCTCAGACGAGAAAACCCTGACAAAGCCAAGTTTGCTGGTTGACGAGGGAGGCCGGCTTAGCACATGCAACGTAATCTCAAACGAGTCCAGACTGCGTGGATCATCGCGCCCCCCAACTATCCTCTCTACTGCGGCAGTTTCCTCCCACTTCTTAGTTTTGATAGGTTAGCATTTCCCTGTTGAAGGCGGCGGTATTCGACCTGCTGGAGCTCATCCGGCGGACAGCTCATAACGGCTTTGGGCCTTCGAAAGGAAGAACATCGGCCAGTTTCTCTGGCGGGGCCTTTAATGCTAATGATTGGCAGTCGTCTGTCTCATACCAGTACAACGCCTTCATCCCCACAGACCTTTAAATGCTCCATCACTCTATAGTGATGTGCGCGCGCGCGTGTAGCTGTATTTCGGCACGTGTTTGTGGAGCTCTGTATCCCCGTGTACTTGGGCGCCTGTGTGTGCAGTTTGATGGTGAATAATTTGGAATTTGTGTGGGAAAAATGGGATAATGTAAAACAAAACTGATAAAAGTGTGAAATTGGTATGGAATAGAATATTTAAAAAATAATCTGACTTAAACATCCGAATGTTGGTAAAGGAATAAGAACTTTTATTGCCAGGGTCCATCTGATTTCAGCAATTTGTCACTTTCGATAAAACCGATAGTAGGAAGTAGCTTCGATTAGTTCGGCCTTCACATCATCAGGGGTAACTAATGAAGCCGCCTCTCGGCCATACTTTTCCTTTCATGAATTAGGTTAAGAATTAACCAGTGAAATGACAAAGTTGGTTCAGAATTTACTAAGTGAACAGAGTTTTTAATGGTGATATAATTCTTTACATTACACTCATATTTGGGGCGTTTAATGTTTGGCCTTCATCTTAACCAATTTAAATTGGCTAAATATTTTTAAATGTATGAACTATAAAGAAAGTAAATCGATTGTTTTCCTATACAACGTCAATCATCTATCAAATAGTTTTACGTCAAAGCATCGAACTTCGTAAAATGTTGTCGTAATTAATGTTTGATTCAGTGGAGGAGACATCCAGTTGTACGCATTCTGTAACAGTTTGTGAACAGAGGAGTTATTTACTGTAGGAAGAAGCCAGTCACAGGAATACATCTACCAGACCCACTAATAAAAATGTCGCCAACAATGCAAGACATAAACAAGCCAGCACCAATAGACAACTCTTACCTGACATAAAATAACAGAAACAATCACTGCACATCTTGCACCTGTGGGTAATCAATCAATCAAGTCAGTCACCCAGCTATGCTCAATAGATACTACAATAAACTACATTATATATAGTATAAATACAAATGAGCAAATTTTAGTCTTACCTTTAATATCTGGTGCAACTAGAGGGAAAGATGGAATAAAAAATTTAATTAACAGCTGTATCTTATATGAAGCTATGCAAATTACAAAGACAGGATGAAACCATTGCAATTAGGAGGGGGAGAAGGAGGAGGAGTATGTGCCATGTTGGTTCGGTGTTAGCCAGGAAGGATTGGTAAAGCACGTGTACCTAACTCACACACACATGCAGAGTGGACTCTAAACATAAATAAACAAAACGAGTAGATTGTGTTTGATGTGGACGTTCCCTTTGTAAAATTAATAAAATCTTCTAGTATTTTAAAAAAGCGAATGCCCAGGTGCATTTCACAGACAAAGTGCTAACCCGCTCACCTGTAAAGGAAATATTTAAAACTTAAATAATTTTTACTTCGTTTCTGGCTCAGTGGCTGACGAACTATGACTGCGCGTGCAATACGTTTTGACTGGCTACTGATATCAGCAGCACTTACAATGGAGTGGAATTTTCTTCTTTTATGATCAGATTAAAAATAAGAATCTTTAAAATAAATTTACTTTAAAATTTCACATACATAAGGGAAAATAATAGACGCTATTAGCAATAATGACGTCATTTCGACGTCAGGTTTTATTAGATAAGTTTTTAAAATAATGAATCAATAGCTATTTAGGTTTAAAAGCAGAATATTTATGGCAATTAAAAGTCATAAAATTTGACAGTATATTTCTTTAAACATAAATTAAAATGTAAAACAGTTGTTGAATTATTGAGTTTCTTTAAGGTGTTGTACTTTAATCGGTATTTCTCTCTGTTTATTCTACCAATGGTATACATGGCGAGCGCAAAGTGATCTTTTCTCTTTAGAAACTATTAAAAGCTTTGCTGAGAAATTCTTATCACGATATTCCAACAAAACGCAACATTATTTATTTATATTTTAACCCATACGTTTTTATGTATAGAGGATTACATAACATCTCTCGGCCAACATGTATTAGATCTGTCACAGGACTAAAAATTGCTTTCAGTTTTAAATCACGCAAACTGCTCTGTTTACGCCGGCCCTGCAGACGTCAAGTTACAGTGGACTTCCTGCCCCACTGCCATCCGTAAAACCGTAAACTTACCCACAGTTAACTACATCATTACACTAAAGGTATCTTTACAAACAACATATTGATTTACGTCATTAAAAATACTATTTACACGTCGTCAGATATGAAAGAAACTGAAAGTAACTATTACGTAAACGTTGTCATTTGGTTAGGATCGAGTAGAGACGTTTATCCGCCCAGGATATTTATACTAAACTGATTTTTAAACGGACCAGTTGGAAAACGCTGACGGCTCCGTGATTGCGTTGACACTTTTTACTGAAAATCACATACGACGGCCAGAGTACTAATGGCTTTGTTACATGTGACGTCACGGGTACTAGCGGCGTATCTAAAGTTACATATGACGTCACGAGTACTAGCGGCTTATCTAAAGTTACATATGACGTCACGGGTACTAGCGGCTTATCTAAAGTTACATATGACGTCACGGGTACTAGCGGCTTATCTAAACAAAAACTAATAATTCGTGAATAAAACGCTCCACTGGCTTTGATTTTAAGGTTTTTTTTTTTAAAAATTATTATTCACAGTTTTGCACGCGCTGTTTAGACTTTTAAAATCTTTACTTGAGAAGGTGACGACAGCTTTTCCCATTCGTACAAAATGGTTTTCTTGAATCAGTTTGGAGAAGCGATGCCGAGAATAAGCGATCATGGGGGAGCAATGCTGCGAGCAGGTCAGAGAACCAGGTAAGTTGCAAGATAGGTAAACTGGTCACCTTGCCACCATTGTTGGACTGTGAAATACCGAGACAGGTTCGACTCGCGACCGCGCACGTGCTGGTCAACCGAGGTTGACAAACGCTGCCCAGGACCGCTACACGTGCACTTCACAGACCTGCCCGCGACAGTTATGGCGGCAGCCAGTCGAGGGCAGACACGGCCCACAGTACCCGGACTCCGCTCGTACGCCAGACGTTATTCGGTCGGATCATTCACGGAACCGTACTGAGCGGCTTCACCAGGCAAAGCGGCATACGTGGCTGTCTCGACGAACGTGGACCTCTCTATAGACGAGGGCCGACCTGATCGTCACGGCCAGCAACTGAAAGCCGTAAGTCCGCCAGCAGAAGGCGCTGCTACCGCAGGCCTCCTTCAGAATCCTTGAGACGGCGCTGTGCGGACGGCGGAGGACACACACACACGCACGCACAGTATTGATGTTCTTGAAGACTGTGGCTGAATCTAGAATACTGTTAATTTGTGTCACCATTTTAAAAAAAGCTCTTTTCAATAAAATTCCGATTTAATTATAAAATTGCGTTTGTTTACAGGCAGAAATGCACAAAGGTTAACATACACTTCAAATGGTTCAGATCGGTTATGTAAATGCGCGGCTTGAGAGTCAGTGGTGGGTAATGAAGCCGGCCCAGTGCACTTCGCAGGCTGCCAGTGGTGACCGATATTTTCTCGCTTGTCAGACAGACTATCACCAGCTCAGTGAATTTATGTACCGTAAGGTGGTTTGTGCTGGTCTATCCGCCGTGACAATCTGCAGGCGCGACGCCACTTTTCTCGAATATTCCACACCGTGGCAGCACCTGCAGAGAGGTTTAGAACGGATGTAAGTCGCCTAAAATCGCCAAAGCGATTACTAATTATGCGTTAAAGGGGCCCAGTTTAATGTGGAGGGACCGGTCGATGTACAGACTTAGATCAGGACAAGTATATTATTCGTCTGGGAATTTTCGTAAAATATTGGAGGCGTCACCTCGCACCTTTATGATGATTGTGTAAAACGATGAATTACCTCTGTGCCATAGGTAGTAGGACCTTAAAGGCAGGCCCCGTGTCGAACATGGACTGGAAACGCTGGACAAAAATTCATCCTTATCTGATTCTTACTGGCCGGCAGAAAGAACTAACAGGCCATCTTTACATGGTATGTACACTACCCTACAGGTGGAATAGAGAAATGTTGCATAAACACCATCTTCGGATGACATTTTGATTTTTATTAGTCATACAGTGTGGGGTAAAGATGATATGTCCAACAAAACATTGCCTGTGTTTTCTATTGTAAAATAGCAGCTTCTTTTATTTTTTAAATAAACTGAATGCAGAAATCGATACCCTGTAGATTGTCCCTTCGTATGGCTGATCGTAAATCTGTTTAGCATCAAGCTAAATTGCGCTAATACTGAAGGATGGGCTACCTGACTCCTAATGAGAGGCTTGATGAAAGCTGGGTCCCACCACCGAGACCCTTACTTTCTCTACAGAGGAGGACAGATAATAATAATAATAATAATAATAATAATAAATAATAATAATAATAATAATAATAATAATAATAATACATTTACTCAACATACAAGACTCCAGTTTTTCTTGCTTATGTCAGAAATGATGACAGAGTCTCTTCATTGTTGCGAAACATTTCAAAATAGATTATAATCTGTGCCTGCTAATCAATAAGTGATCAATTTGTTTATCCTTTTTTACAATCAGAGACGTTCTATCTACTTTTAAACATGTACTTCTACCGCCATGATATTTCTTTACTTATTTATTAGCATCTGATTCTATACAGTTAAAAAGAACTACACACAAAGTGTTCCTACTTTACATATAATGCGATACAAAAACCTATGCATCTTTTCTCCGATTTGTATTGGGTCGACTAATTATTCACGTGTCTGTCGCTAATTGGCGCCGACACGCCTTCCCTCATCGCTTGGTCTATTAGAATTACAGTAATCGTGCCGTGTGTGGTGAGGTACATGCGCGAAACTGTCACTCGTCTCAACTCGGCGAAGCAGTCACGGAGATTAGTCCATCACGTAGTGTAAGTTTCTTTCTTTTTGGTCCCCCCCTCTTCCTTTCTTTCTCCCGGCGTTGTTCTCTCTCTCTCCTCTCTCTCTCTCTCTCTCTCTCTCCATCCATCCATCTCTCTCTCTCTCTCTCTTAAACCAGCCCCTTAAAGGACGGCCTCCGAACAACTTCCGCATCTTCGGTTTTGTCTTGGTGATTACAGAAGCGCGATCGCTCTAAAATCGTGTTACGCTATTCGAGGTCGCGATTATTAAATGGCCTGGAACACAGACAGGCCGTGAGGGAGGTCCGGGTTCGATATTTCTATTTTGTTTCTCTCTTTTTTTTTGTTGGTCAGGTCTCTCTGCCTGCTTATCGATGCTGGGGGGGGGGGGGATTCTGTCACCATCACTACAGCGTGATGGCAGACTTCTTTCTTTCTTTTTCTTTCTTTACCAACGGCTGGTAAGATACATGACCGAATACGGCGTAATTGTACTTAAGTCGTGACTATCGGTAAAGACCATCTCCACACGGGATTTACTGACGACCTTTAACCGGCATTTACTGATATATATTTTAAAAAAAGCTGGGTTTCGCACGCGATTTCTTGTCGCATGGAAAAAAGAAAACAAACAACAACAAACAAACGTATCTCTGTTTTCAGGGCTCGGTAGGTGGAATTCTGTATTTACGGAGTCAGCTAAGGTACAAGAAAGTTCTTTCTTGAAATACGGCCTTTAGTGTTTGTACTGGTGAACTGAGTTCAGGAAGTTCTGTGCGCAAGCGACCCCACCGGCAAACATAAGTAATCTAAGGATAAAAGGATTCCTCTGTATACTGCTTGCGCGTTCGTCAGATCAGCTAATAATAGCCCAAGAAGTGCACCCGACTTCGTGTCACTCCGAACGCCACTTGCGGCCCTCGGAAAAAGGGGATGATGGAAACTGATGGCACACGTACTCGCAGTCGGTAACCGTCTTCCATTATCTGGGTAGATAATAATAACTGACCGAAATTCCATCGCGTGCTCGTCATGCCAATCCGCTTCCCGGCTCTGTTAGCATATGGCAGCCTATTTTGTGGTACTTTCTCTATCTCTCTCTTCTCCGCGGCCCTTCTACAAACAAAAGACTCGGCTCCATTAACACTGGGGACGTCAGCCGTCTGGGAAAAAAAAAAAAAAAAACCTTTAGGTTGCCGCAATTTAACAAAACCAGTTTTATCTCGGCTCCAGTTGCTTGAGCAGTCATTATGGCGGCACTGGATAGATAATGCGAATTCGACTCTTGGCTAAATGTCACGATTTCGATGAGCCGCGCTTATTGCGTTAAGTTACTTTGATCCGACATTCATAGCGGTCATCTTTGATGTTCCAGCACCTTGTGATCCGCCGACATTGCTGTTTTGAGTAGGGACTGCGTTGTATTGATCGATGAATCGCAAAGTTTAGTTGCTTAGCTACAGGGAAGCAGGAAGTTTGCACGGTTTATGGAAGGGCCTTCAGAGAAGAAGAATGGCTATCAGTAAAATCTTTGGATGGATTAATACTATTATTACTCTTAACTACAATTGGCGTAATCCCTTTTACTTATCATCAGTTCTGTTACTTAAAAGCTTTTCCTGATAGCAAGCCATGCTGAATTCTTGGCTTTTAAAAAAAAATTCTGACCCCTAGCATCACTAACTGCACTGTAGATGGAAGAAAACATTCGTCCTTATTCACACGATAAAGCCCTGATTATTTTGAACACCTTAATTAGGTCTACCCTTAAGCGTCTAAAATTTGTAACTTCTGTTTCCGAAACACCAGCAGAAGTAATGTTAGCGTTATTAAATAACGCATTGAAAGGATTACAATTAGTATCGCTGATGAAAAGTACTAACAAGGGAGAATGCAACCGATCAACAAGCAAGAAGTATAGAGAATGCCAGCCATCTGACAAAATGCGATCCGAGTATGCGCAGACAGCGGATACAGCTCCCCTAGTGACCGTCTTATGAATTACAAAAGTTGGATAACCGAAAATGAGCTGATCTTGAATGATAATGGTAAAAGTCAGATGACAGATTGCTCACTGGTTTAATGGGAAAAAAACAAAACAAAACAAAGTCATTTTATCAAAATCGCCTCTTGCCGCAGATATCACAAAGCATCCTGTTTTTCATACCTCTGTCTGCTGCGATCAAAAGAAATACGGACATGATTTTCTTGGTAAAGGAAAAAGGAAAAGAAAAACAAACCTGATACTAAATACCTATTTCCTATATCTATTCTTCGCAGTCAGCCCAACTTGCTTGGGATGCAAATACCGCATTAGTTTTCCTTGTTATAATTAAGAAACAGCAAAAACAGCAACAAAAGACAGATCTGCTCAGTCCTCCTGTCCTACAGATTCTTGACAATGAAAGAAAGAAAGAAAGAAGAAAAAAAACACTATTGGGGTTTTAAGAATCTGATTAAAGCTCATTTTCAGGCACACGTGACCTAAACATCTTTCTACCGCTGTGACCTATCAGACTTACCATTCACTTCTTATTTGGGGTTAAAATCTTAGAATTGTTTATTTTCGACCTGCACGCGCACATCTCAACAAGCGCTCACCCTCATAGAGAGTTTCATTTTTTTTTAAACTTAAGACTCATCAGCATTAATTGCGTTTAAACTACGTCGGAAGTTACAATTCTTGATAATGTTTAAAAGCAAAGCTCCACCTTTGGCTAATGTGGCTTCCAGACGCACTCTCCTATTTATACACGGTCAAGTTTGCAAGGAGATTCCAAAAGCCGTCTTCCTCAGCCGGAATTTAAAAGGATCTACTTCTACGGTTTAATATAGGCGCACGTGGTTTATGCGTAGAGAGTTCGTCTTGGAAACGTGACAGCGAGAGAACTGATGACGTCGTTGAAATCAACTGTACGTGAGATAAAAAGAGACAAAAAAGCGTTCGATACATGTAGAGCGTAGGGTTAGTTTGCATAATGTCCTTTCCTACAGTGGTTTTCCCGTGTAGGCCATTAGCAGTAGTGGTTGGGAAATGCACTACGTCGCAACCTGACGAAGACCTTAGTCCATTTGCCTAAATAAATACATTCTCCACTTGATAAACAGGGCTTGTTGACACACGGGGGCTGCAACTAAAACTAAGTGTATTCATTTTGTGAGAATACATAGTGGTGCAGGAAAAATGTTCATTATTCCTTTTCTTCATTTTTCCCTCTTTACTTAAATTTATAATTGAGTTTCTACGTCAACAGGATGGTATCTTCTCCTTAGGCACATAAGTTTTTAAAATATCCGGAATCCGTCTCTCTACGTACGAACTCAAACGTACAGTAATAATTTGGCTACCTACTGCGATGTGTTTGTCGTGTTTCGGAAAACTGCAGAAGACAACCGATAATTTTCCGTGTTTATACTGAGTTGAGCCGGTTTTTATCAGCGGGGAAAGAAAGTCTTCACCCTGTTTGGCGTAGAATACAACGATCTGATGCAGGTTCCCAGATATTCGCGCAAAGCTTTCTTTAATTCCACCATATTGGCGGGACGTAGATGGTGATGCTCCAGGCAGATGCTTGATTAGATTTCAGTGTTTTTGGAATATTTAGGGAAGAAGCTGAAAGCCCTGATTTTCCCCGCAGACCCTGGTCACACGAGAGGTATGGCGGTAGCGTCGTCACCCTGAAAAATATGGTCATTGAATTTCAGGGGTGCCTTATTAGCGCAAAGGCAGGAGATGTTTCTCTACAATGGAAATGTAGCCTGCGGAAATGAGTTGGCTATAAACAAGCATTAAATCTGTTTCTTTGTCATGCCAGATGGCAACCCACACTCTGACCCTGCCGCCTCCACGCCTGGCCGTGGGCTGAAGATATTCAGGTTACATTTTTATTAGGCCTTCTTTCTGCCAGCCTAAATGCGAGCTCCAAACACGAACTGTCAAACGTGGACATATCGGAGAAGAGCGCACGGCGGCAGTGCTCGAGAACCTTGGCCGAGATGGCGTGGACGTCGTTAGACTGTTGTTCTTTGGTCCGCTGTTGCGCGAGCGATGTCTGCAAAATAATCTTGACGTTGATTACGGAGATGGCGAGTAGCGCTTTGTTGTCGTGTTGAAGGTCTTTCAGAGAAATGTCGAGATCTTTTGTCAATCTGTGCATGCCTTCGGATAAACGGGGGAAACATTGCGGAGCCTGCCTGTTATCGCCATGGCAACAGTGCGCATCAGTCATCCGCTCCGCTCCCAGCCTTCCAGTGTGTGCATCTGAAATATGATACATTTAAGAAAAATGTATTCATTATAAGGGTGACAAATTAATACGACTGGCGTGTATATTCTTTTAGAAAATATTTATATGGTACCACGACAGAATGAAGGCTGTTATATATATAAAAAGATAAAATACGTAACTATGTAACGTTCACGCTTGATGAACTCACAGTAGTAGAGGATGGCGCATAAGTATTATCTGCTGTATATCCGGCTGGGAATTTTATTATAAAGCAGTAAGGGAATGTTCGTGTAAAGTTGTTCCCAGAAGTTGTTATCCTTCTGACGGTATTCCGGCTGAGTACACCTGTACGTACCTGATGCAACTTTATTTTCTAGTCGCTTTCGACATAGCGAACGAACAGGTCATGCACACAATGGAAGGGAATTTCGGGTAATCATCATTAATAAGGTATGATTCAGGTGAGAGCGGGCGGCAGTCTGAAAGGAATAACTCACCCATGCAAATTATTTGATGTCGTATCTGCATATTGTATTGAGTAAGCATACTGTTATTTAGCAAATCGGAGTGTTGTTTATCCACGCCACAATGCTTTTACTGTCACTTATCGTATATTAATTACCAATTTAATTTGGTTTGAAGGTATACAAAACTCCATGTCACCCAGCCGGTTTTAGTCCGTCTCCATGTTTAAATCGTAGATCAATGATGGACAGTAATTCCGGATACTTAATTAAGTGTTCTGAAGCAGAGTAGAAGCACCCAGTCTCTCTTTTTTTCTTTCCCCGTTTAAGTGTTTGGATAATACCCAACGATTCTGATTATTGAGTTATTTTTGATTAATGACTTTACACACACACACACACACACACACACCCTGATTAAACAGGCTTGGTCGGTCTGATGATCGCAACCCTCCACGATGGGTCGAACGCTGGTCCGCTTCACTGAACTTGATCTAACAAACCTACAAGCCACTAAAAAGGCTTTTGAAGAATAAGAAACAAATCTCAAACACTTCTTTCCCGTACTAGTCAGAAAATGATTTACAATCAATCAGTCATTCCTCCAACCTGTATTCTTTTCTCCAAGAACACCCCGTAAAACATGGCGCGCCACATAGACCAGAATCATTCTAAGTTGCTTTACCTACAACGGATAGACATTAAATATATTTCACTTAAGAAAGCACTACATAGGGGGGATAACTCACCTCGCCTTCAGTAACAGCTTTCGTCACAAGTCGTCATAACGATTGTGTCCGAAGTACTGCTTTAAACTCTGTAGATGATCTCGTCTTTACGGTACTTTTTTTTAATTATTATTAAAGATACATTGAGTACAAAATAAAACTTGAGGCTTTAATTTAATTTAAATTCTATTTTCTTTATTTAAGCTGCCACGTGTAGATCTCAGTAATAAAAGTCCGCGATTTTCCAGCTTCTCAGGAGGTAGTGGAGGCGGAACCGCTAAAAAAAAAACAAAACAGGAAATATACGTTTTCAGGCGGAACGGTGCATATAAAGGTTAATCGGGCAGGAATTTAAAACAACGTTGTGTGTCTTTGTCTACAGCTGTTTTAGAAAGCAGATCGGATCGATCAGTTAATCAGAAATCAACCATCTTTGACTCTGATCCCACATCATCTTCAAAAATGACCGCTCCAAACATAACCGGTCAGGCCTGCTGGACACGCTAAACCTGTCGGATGTGGCTCTTTAATTCGTATTCTCACCTCCGAGTGCCCAGCTTCTACGTTTACTTTTATAAGTCGCGGTTCGCATTCCCCCCGAAACCTCGCACGGATTTTATTTCTGCCTCCTCTGGCCAAACTAAGACTCGCCGGCGACAAGGACAGTTTTCTTCTACTCAGCAGCCCCCCTTCCCGTCTCTAGTCTCGCTTCCACGACATGACCTTAAAAGTTTAACCCTTTCTCCGCGTCTCCTTGTTACAGTCGATCGGAAAGTAATCCCAGCGGCTATCCTGGACTGGAAATCTTGATGGGACTGGTCTTCTTTGCCAGTCCAGGATAATTTTTGCCATTTTGCCAGCTCAATGAAACTTTCTGACAATGAAGGAAAGAGATTCCCATCTACCCCTGTGTGGTTCTACGTAGACTTTCTCTAGATTTCTTTACTTTTTTTTGTTTGTAGTGAACGATCTCCAGTCCCGTGTGAAAAAAAAGAGTAACTCCACGTAATTCCAATTTATTCCATTTTTATAGTTTCAAACTTTAAAATTACTGATTTATCATGTAATTTTTTAAAAGTAAACCTATGTTAAACATTATTCAAATTTCGTGTTATTAACGCTGTTCAGTCAGAGTGCTCCAACAATTTTGGCGAGTAGTGTATAACATTCTTGACAACCATCTTAAAAAATAACTTCCTGACGAGTTAGAAAGCAATTGATTATTTGCTAGTTTTCTTGCTAAGCCAGTGCTGGCCCAGTTTACCGCACGACTGCTCACAAAAGCTTCAGGTTTTGATCATATACGCCTTCTATTCTATTCGCGAGACAGATCCTTAATGAGCATTTCCCATCTATTTGCGCGCGCACAATGGAATCGAAGATTTAAGGGGAGCCAGCCTTTGGTTAAACTGGCCGGGGTCACGCGAAGTCGTCGGCACCCCCACGGCCATAAAGTCACCGCATTCCCACTCCCCCGCATCGACCGGTTTTTTATTAGCGCGCACGGCCGGAATACATGAGATGTCAGAGAGTCTGAGAGAGCCAGGCTCAGCAACATCCGACTTTCTGAATTAGGCGGCGTAAGTCAGAAGAAGCATGCGCGTGATGAAGCGTACGGGACAGCACAAAATAACCTCCGCCTAGTTAGTTGGACGAAAGGACAAGAAAGGGCGATTGTTGCACTTCCCGTCCACAGCATCTCTGATGGGAAAAAGGATCCAAAAATACAATCGAGTTCAGCTGCAATTTAACGCGCCATTCGAAGAACGCAGAACCAGGGACGCGGCGAGTTAAAAGGAAAAAAAAAAACCCACCATGGGCCGTCTCAGGCTTGTATATAGAAATATATGAAAATATATAATGCAAAAATGAAAAAAAAGAAAAGAAAACAAGCCATTTTATTTGAAAACCTTTTTTTCCCCGCAAAAACCTTTGTTAAAAAAAGCGTATCTTTCATGTATCATAAATTATTTAATTGCGTGTCCAAAAACTATGGACTCTAGGTACACTGTCCACACCATACGCCTGTCGACGGATTATACTGTATGACTTTCCACGTTAACTATGCTTTTGTCTTTTGGGTATTCACCCAAACACACACAAAAGCATGTTGAGTGTGGCAGGTTTTTTTCTGTACACCTGTGAAAGCTGACAGGTGAGAAAAGAGAGAGAGAGAGAATGCGTAAGTAGAGAGAGATGACGTCAGTAGAGAGGGAGAGAGAGGAGAGATGACATCAGTAGAGATAGATGACGGGAGAGAGAGAGAGAGATGAGAGAAGAGATGAAGAGAGAGACATCAGTAGAGAGCGTCAGAAGGAGAGAGTGACCAGTAGGCGATTAGAGAGAGAGAGATGAAGAGAGAGATGACGTCAGTAGAGAGAGATGAAGAGAGAGAGAATGACGTCAGTAGAGAGAGATGACATCAGTAGAGAGAGAATGACGTCAGTAGAGAGAGAGATGAAAAGAGAGAATGACGTCAGTAGAGAGAGATGACGTAGTAGGAAGGAGAGAGAGAAGAGAGAGAGAAGAGAGAAGAGAGAGAGAGGAGAGAGATGACTCAGTAGAGAGACTGTGCGCGCGTTATTTCTAACACTGGAAGAATCGAGGCGATTATATGGGCTTCTCCTCAAAACGTTTGTTTATCTCAGACGTAAGTCGAACCGCCTCCGTCTCTTTCCTATTAATATTCCTTTCTCTTTGACATTAGTCTCTGTGGTTTTGTCGTTAACGTATAAAAACCTCAAACCACTGCAAAGTACTGCTGTTACTTATTTCCTTTTCTTTTACCAGGTTGCCTTTATCGTTTTTATTTGTATGTTATATTTATGCTTTGACAAGGAATAAAGAAACATTAAGTATCGAGGTTAGTATTAATTAACTAGATCTGCCGTCCTGCTTATTTGAGTTTGATACAGCCGCGGTCTCGAGAAGGCGCAACCAGGTTTGGAGTAAACTGAATTTTCCGATGCTCATTATAACGTCGAGAACCCGAAACAGTCCTTAATTTCTGCTTCAATAATAATAATAATAATAATAATAATAATAAATAAAATAATAATAATAATAATAATAATAATAATAATATAATATAATAAATATAGGACTTAAAGTTTTAAAAAATGTTTTTTTTAATAAAAAGGTTGATATTTTGAAAGTTAAAAATAGGAAAATAGTAGACGCCTAATAAATAACGGGAGTTAAATTCCTTATTGCAGCTTGAAGCTGACCCATCCACAACAACGCTCGTAGGTAAGTTAATAAAGCAATAATAAAATATAGTCGAACGGGTATTTAACTATTCCCTGTAGACGTGTGGAATGTCATCAAAGATAAGCAAACTGGTTAGTTCAATTGCTCGGCGGCAGCCTGGTTTTCACTGTGTCTATAAGAGGCAGGGCACCCTTACCAGACGGGAACTCAAGCTTCTGTTGGTGGCACGGCGAGGTACCGAATGCGCCGATAGAATTCTGTTTGCTTATGGAAATTCCGCGTGCTAAATAACACATTCTGCGTCAGTAATCGGTCTTATGTCTGTCAAAATGAACAATACCACCGGATTTCCGAGTAACCCCGACCCATCAGAAAGCCGAGAACTGCTTCAGGGCAGCAGCCAGAACCTGGCGGAGGAGACAAGACAACAAGAAATCGCTTAGAGATGTTTAAATAGTCAAATACGCGCCATAATTTTAAACTGTTTTCTTCCCCCCCCTCCAAGAAACGAGACGGTCAGTAATGGCGCATCTTCCGTCATAGATCCAGCAATGTCCAAACCTTACAATATATTCTTCACCTAGGTTTTGCTTCACTGATGTCAACCATAAAGAAAACGCTAGCTGCCCTATCGACGGCGGAGAGAACTCCTCAGCCAGAATTCGCTTTGACAAAGGGAAGGAACTCTGTCTGCGACTTTTCTGCCCGAGACCGTGAACAACAATGACAGCACGTGCTGATTTCTTTAAAACGCGTTGCCGTAGCAACGCAATTTCTTTCTGCACAGAAATGTTTAGCATGCTTTGCTGTAAGCGTATGATAGGGATGGCGTTTACTTCTGAATGAAATCTGTTTTTTAGCTGTGCTTCATCAACATTCCTCTGCTCCGTGCACTGACCTTGTACACGCCAATAATATCCACGTAGGTCAGCTGTATTGGGAGATAAGTCTTCAAACAGATGCCAGAATCTTTTGAAGGTTCTCGCCGGGAGATTATTAAGCCCCCTCCTCTGCCATATGCGCCGATGGACCTTTTTTCTAAACAAAAGCCACATCAACATTCTAGAATGGTTGGTTACTCCTATAGCTGCATACTTTACAGAGGGGAGGGGCATCTCGACGTCAATCGGTGAATCAAGCGCGAGAGAAGCGGTTTACAGATATTCAAATAAGGATAATGCTTTTACCACGACATCCTGTAAAAACTATTGTCTTAATCTTTAATTTCTTTGGGTTTTAAAAAAGAAAATAAAAATAGATGCAACTTTTGGTACGTTATACACACCAAAGATATTTTCGCTTTGTTCTCCATCTGCCTACGCGGACAAACACTTGAAGGTCTCAGAGATGGTTTACACCGCCAGAAATATCTTCTTCCAAATTTGGGAAGAAACTCATGCGGACAAAGGGAGTCCAGGACTCAATGAAACAACAAAGCGGGGACACTATGCCAAATTCTCCTTCACCTGATCGAACCCAACCATTTCTGCGGATGAAGCAATCATCATATAGGAAGCGCCAATCTACCAGTTTAAAAATAACTCGTGATTTCCTTTCGTCGGTCGATTGACGCAGTGCCCTGTAAACCACCTGTTCCCTACTCCGGCTCGTTGACAAATTGGCCCGAGTAGCTGAAACTTAACTTACCCCACTCGATCAGTCAGATTTCTGAAATATCATTGTGCACCATCCGCAACTTCTTAGAGCTGACCGTCTGACCGCAGATCTTAGTATAGACACGACCCGACCTACTACGAGGCTAGGTCGCGGAATACGCTCTGGTTCAGTTTTGGAGAAGTTAGCTCCCTTTTTTGCTAAACAATTTAATTATTTGCTGTCTCTTTTTGAAATGAAATGGCATCACGTAGGCTTTTATGTACTAAAAAGGATATGAGACAGTTTGATGATTGGCCCCTTCAACTCCCACCCACCCTAAAACTATTTCACTTCCGGAAGTGCACTGTCTGCGAACAAAATTTTCTGGAGCAGACACTTCCATACGCAGTGTCGCTAGTGTTCGCGATAAAGCAGAAAATTGCCCCGATATATTAGCTTTCTCAGAAAATAGGATTCTAAGGGGGTTAACATAAAAAAAAATAAGGTTTCCAAAACACAAAGTGACCCGGTGCGCGCGTGTTGGAAGAAGTAGGGATCTGTTTTCACTCGTGCGCCTGGTCAATCATAGGACGTGATTCTGCAGAAAAAATGTAAGCCTGTTGTCAAAGATTTCTTGCAACATCGACGGAATAAGTGTGTGTCCCTTCTCCGAATCCCTGAAACGGAACAGGATAAGATGGTGAGGTTCCAGACTAATTCATGCCATCAACCCGGTACCTGACGGAGCGTGAAGAGCAGGTCCGCTTGATCACGATAAGAAGTAATGTACATGGTTTCTGGAAAACAACAAGTTACATCACTTGTGGGCTGTCTGTCTGAGAGAAGTCTGTGTTCACTTCACGGTTGTCGTGTATTGTTTTCTTAATCGTTAATGGTTCTAATTCTTGAAAGTAGGTAAAACAATGCGCTTACACTGAACAACTCCGTCAGAGCTAGACGAAGCTTTCTCAAAACTTGACAGAGTGAGCGCAAGATCGATACGCATACTTTCTTAGCGGATATCTTAGAACAGTCTCGGCCTTTGTTTCTAAGATCTGAAAGAGCAGCTGTTTCCCGTCTCCGGAATGCAGACGAATCCATCTTATGTGGGCGGCTGGAAGTCGAGGAATTAACCGACTTCGTTTGTAAAGAAAAGTTTTTGTTTACTCGGCCTGTCTGTGGATCAATTCTGTGAAAGCAGGCCTACCAAGAATAAACAGCGACATTTTTCTAATTTAAATACTTAACGAAAGTAGCTAAAACATCTCACAGATGAGCAATCGTAAACCCCCTTTTTAGCCTATTAAAGAAATTGATTAAACGTCAAGTTTATCCGCGTTTTGACCAGTGCAGTTACCTCCCTTTGCTTTGCTTAATGTTTTGATAGATGGAATTACTCAACGTTGTTTTTCCTCTCTGTCGCTGTGAAACCAGTAATAGTCCGCCTAGTTTGATCCGCGCACACGTTTACAAGTTAAAAGAAAAAAACTGTCCAAGGTTTTATTAAACTGCTCTGTGGATTCCCAGATCTTTAAGATGCTGCATATCTTCCTAACACGAAGTTGTCAGAATGAAACAAAAAAAAAAAAACATGTAATAGTTAGTAAATTAAATAAATTTAGTGATACCTGGTTTTAGCCCCGCACCCATTCTGTACTCTCCCCAACCTACGGAACAAAAGTTTCTTCCTTTTCCCACGAAGACAGAAAAAGTTTCAAGAATAGCCTTGTCCGGTCAGGCCGTGAGTCCTTGAAATCCCGAGGTGAAGCGTTTGCTAATCAAAAACTGGAAGAAAACTACGCTGAGACTATAAGATCGCCAGTTATCTGTCTCGAAGTACACTGTGTTGAGAAATATGTGTGCATCACTACTTTGAAACAGTGAGTAAAACGAAAGAGAGAGAGAGAGAGAGAGAGAGAGAGAGAGAGAGAGAGAGAGAGAGAGAGAGAGAGAGAGAGAGAGAGAGAGAGAGAGAGAAATGAAGAGAGATGGAGAGAGATGGAGAGAGAGAGAGAGAGAGAGAACAAATCCCTATTCTTTAAATGGTCGTGACCACACATCTAAGTTGTAGCAGCTGTATTTTACCTGGTAGCATTTGTCCCGCGCTGCCATAAGCACTAAAGTTACCGTCAGCAAATCACACGTCTCGGTCTATTTGGCTCCCACCAGCAACAACAAAAACAACAACAGCAAGAAAGAAAGAGTGAGACAGATGTGCCATCTCCAAGGCAACAAGAACAGCGAGCTTTTCACGGACTGCTGTCGATGTGCGCTAATACATTAACGTTAAAATTGATGGGCTGATGATGCGTTAGTCAGGTCAGATTACGACATGCGAAAGTCAGCAGCCATCAGGTCGCGAGGTCGAAAACAGCTCAAGCCTCTTGAACTTTCCAAAAATAGTACAAAAACTTCCACTGCAGATGAACTCCGGAAAGACAACGACAGCGCGCCCCCAAAACCAATCTTCCTCGGGCTAAATTCTAAAGACATCGACAGAAAGAAATCACCGAAAACGTAGGTTCTCTAGTACTGATAATCGAATTATGAAAAATGCCGAACCAATGCCACCCTGCTAGGTTTAGAAACTGTCTGAAAATACCTCTGTCCAGCCGCCGCGATGTAATAGTAGGGCTACTTCCTTTTCTTTCCATGGAGTGCTGTGCCAAGAATTAATTTACGGACAAAATATAAAGACGACTCGACCGGCTCGAAGTACTGATGTACACGACCGCTTCGAGAGGGCTGCTGCCCTAAGCGGAGAATTGAAAGGTCTTTGCCAGAATCCGCTGGGTTGGTTTCTTTCTGAGGAGCTCTCCAGATCAGACGGATCCAAGGTTTGCGCTTCCGGGTCGGTCTGTGTCTTCGAACTGAATCAGCGATTCTATTTTGCTTAAAGACTCTTTTGCTTATCAGTTATCTCTCCCTCCCCCCTCCCCCCTTTGCAGCATTATTTACGATATGATAGCGTGATAAAAATTCTAATTTAAAATATAACGCCTTCGAGATCGAGTGGACATCTGTTAGCTCTTCGGACATCTCCGTTACTACAAGGCTGATATCCTTAGAGAGAGCGCGCCCGCCCGGGAGACACCTGAACAATCCAGACAGTGAATAGCAACAAACAGCTCGCCAACTACTGACTGACATGGCGAAAACTAGAAGCCCGATTAATTACATGACGATGAAGCAGAAAGTTTCCTTTTCGAATTTAAACTGAGCATTTGCATTCGATGCCTATTCTATCCCCCCCTCTAAGAAATTATAGTAAATTTGTTTTTCCGCCTCAGGGACTTTGTGAGCTGCTTTCTAATGACATTAGAATAATTATTTATTAAAGGCGATCGGTCAGTCGGGAGTAGGTTTCTCTTCCATATAAAGAGTTCGCTGGAGCGGCAGGGTAATAATTTCAAAACAACCCTGAACAAATAACAGCGCGAGTAAATAGATCAGAACCAGCATAGACGCCAGCAGGTGCTCGCAGAGGCTCCTAGACAGCAGTTTGATTTTGTTATTAGTATCCTGACCAAGCACCGATGCCGATTTATGCAGTTTCCTTCGTTAAAAGTGTTAAGTTGGTCCTGTGAGACCGGGTCATCTGAAACCGTGAAGCTGAACAAATTTATTTACTCTGTATCTTTCACCGATAGTTTACTTCGCATGCTTCAGGCCAGCGAACTGCTACCTGACGAAAACCTCTATCGATCGCCTGCTGCGTGATCAGTATTAATGGATATATAATGGCGATTTTCAGACAAATTACTCGACTGATCACCGGTTTCAAGTTGCCATGACTACTGTAATTAAGTTTGTTATCCATGATATATATATATATATATTTTTTTTTTTTGAATGTGCTCTGTTTTGTTACGGCTGTTATAGGTGTCCACGTCTCTCTTGAAGAATCGATGAATCATATGTGTGTGCGATTACGAAAAAAAAATCGAGATACCATCGCAGCAAAAATATTTAATTTAATTTAGCATTCTCGCAGATAAAATATAAAAAACAACAACAACAACGATGCAAGCGACGTCGTGAAGTACCAGTTACCTCTCTTTGGTCACTGCGCGGGAGATAACTCTTGTTACCTACACGCTTCGTAATTCAGAAGAAGAAGGAAAAAAACAAACAACAAAACAAACAAAGGCGTTGTTAATTTTAATTTCGATAAAATTTTTGCGTAAACAGAACAATCTCGTTTGGTTTCCCAGGCCTTTAAATAGAGTTTATTCAACGCTGCTGTGAACAAACACGGAGATGTATCCTTTCAGCGTTTCGCTGCACTGACGAAACGAGAAAAAGAGCGAGAATGGCAAATTTGAATAATTGAAGAAGGTCGCACCCACCCGCTGACCAATCGGGCGGCTCCTTTGTCCCCGAGATGGATGAATGCTTCAGCCGCGATCTCGCCTCGGCTGGCTGCGGCGGGAACCTATGCCAGAAATGCAGCACCAAATATATTTTTGAGATCCAGGAGCGTTACGTAGATGGGCGAATTCTCATTTGTACTTCATTAACGGAAGTGGTTTGGCAGACACGGTGGCGAAACTTAATACGTTCATTGAGCAAGAAGTCTGGAATAGCTTTGTGTTGTCGAGAAGGGTTAGGTTGTGTGATTTATTATTGAAAAGGGAATTAAGTATTACAAAGAGTTTAAACTAAAAAAAAAACAACAACAACCCACCACCGTTGTTAATACAATAGAAAACAAAACAAAGGGTTGTGTTCTTTCTAAGTTAGAACTGTCACAGTGGGATCGACAAGCTGTGAGCGTGGCGGTCACATTCGCTGAATTTGTTACTGTTTTGTTTAAAATGTCTACAAAAAGAATTTTATGTTAAAGCTGCTGCGACTATTGGCAATTTAGTGAAAACAGAGATGAAAAATGTATGGCAGAGAGAGAGAGAGAGAGAGAGAGAGAGAGAGAGAGAGAGAAAGAGAGAGAGAGAGAGAGAGAGAGATGGAGAGGAGGAGGAGGAGAAAGAGAATGACGTCAATACAGAGAGAGAGAGAGAGAGAGAGAGAGAGAGAGAGAGAGAAACCATTAGGTGGTGAGGGTGCCGAAACTATCCATCATCGTCAAAGTTACTTCACACACAGTTAAAGGGATAAGTTTTAGGCTCTCCGAGTACATTCGGCCATGCCATCTTTTGCTATATATACACTTTAATTTCCGAAATAAGAACTCATCATATAGATTATAGCAAAATCCTATTGAAAAATATACAAAGAATTTTTCCGCCAAATATTAGAGACGAGAAAAGATAACTGGTATTCTATAAGTGAGTACGTAACCTGATCTGATACAGAACATCGAGAAAATGTTAGCTCGATGTTTCTAGTTGAGTAGTTTTCCTAAAAGTAAACTTTCTGAAGAAAGGGATAGAATTTTGATGCCGATCGTTACGTGATAATTAGTTTCTTGAATATATTCTATTAATGAAATGTTTCCAAACCAAGGGTAAAATATTTTGCACCATCCTCAGCACTTGCAATTACATTTCATCAACCAAAAAAACAAAAGAGAGAAAGAAATAGACAACAGTTTCACCAAGGAGTTTAGCTACTCTGGCCGCCCTTGTGCGCGCGCGCGCGTGCGTTTTTGTCGACACACTAATTTCTAAACGAATTCAGTAGTCTCTTCTTTCTGCCGAAATCTCATGCTGTTTATTTTTTGTAAGTACGTTTTTGTCCTCGATGCTCGTCTCAGACTCCAAAAAAAAAAAAAAAAACGATAGGATACACAGATGTACCGCAAAATAACCTCTGAAGACCCGCTTTTCGGAAACAGTCAGCCAGCCACGCCTCTGCTGAAGTAACCATTGGCATAACCGCGCGCACCTGTTTTGACTATCCGCTCACCACGCCCCCTCGCGGGTCCAAACCAGAATCTAATCAACTTATCTCCGGGAGGGAGGGAAGGAAGGATTGGGAGAAGCCAGTGGCCGGATCCCTTTCAGAAGCGTGCAGCGCGATCGGAGTTTCAAGGAAAGAATGGAGCGAAACTCTAATGGGGGGGGGGAAGGGAAATCTTTCTTTCTCTTGAACCGAAAGAAAAGGAATCTCGGCCCCATTGGCTGGGGATGGCGGCGAGCTGTCAGATTTACGAGCGCTCCCCGAAAAGCGCGAGGATCTCTTCACCAGATCTGATCGATCAAAGCCGATACCGACGTGAGAGCGCGATCTGTCTCGATTCGCGACCCGACCAACCAGACGGATACCTGGCATTCTTCCTTGCCGGCAAGCTTCCAAAAATGCTCGACGGGCCGACAGTTGAATCCATACGTGATAATGAAGAATGCCTTTGGGCATCCGTGCCATTGCCTTTCTCTGACCGGGAAGTTAAACCGCAGTGGGTAACTGTGACAAAATTTGGTAATTTTCCTATGGAAGATCACACAGCCGCATGCACTTCAAAACGTTAATGTGGCAGTGTTATACGAGTTCAGCGAGTTAATAAACTCGACTATGGCAAACAAAATTAGAAAATTCCAGGGTGTTGCCAAACTTTTGGCTATTGCAGAATGTGAGATTGGTTTCCAGATGTCTTAACGTAACTTCGTGTAACAGTGCGTGATGCCCTGGTTGAAATATCGCGAAACCAAGAATTATGAACAATTTAGAATTTAGATAAAATGTACTGTTATTAAAATCTTTAAGTACTGTCCCCTAAGACTTCACTATGGACATTTTAAATAACGATTCGATCACAAAAATTGCTGTCATGTCTGTTACGTTTTGAAGCATAAAGGCCGCTTATGGGATTTACCAATTTTATTTCCCCGATCGCGTAGATCCCAGGTTTCTTAAAGAGAATGGCGAAGCGTTCACCTTCAAACCGGGAAAAGGGAAGAGCGATTTTGTGACTGCCCTGCGCCCTGCAGAAGCAAGCCAGCATTTGTGCAAACACTATAAAACTCTTCCGTTGACAAAGCAAAAACAAATTTGCATAATTTGATGTTAATCTTTTTAGAGTTACATTTAGTGTCAGACCCGATTTCAAGTAGTCTTTTCGGCTTGTCCACTAGAGCCAATGTTCTTTTCAGGAATCCTGCAAAATGGAAATGTATAATAGCTGGATAACTTTAAAAAAGACATTTAAAAAGAGACATTATGGCACTTGGAAAATAACCGTTTGTTCTATTTTGAGAACCTTCTTTTACGTACTTCATGTATTAAGAAATTAAATACCTCTGGCGGTCGAGAAAGTAAGTAAAATTTATAGTAAAACGAAGTTTCAAAGTGAAAAAACACGTGTTCGTTAGTCGTCTGAAGGTGGTAAGATACTGCAGGTACGTCGACGCAAAATCCATATTTAAGATAAGAGGGGGAAAAAAACTGGACAAACATTCAAAATTTATTTTTATTATTTTTTAAAAAATGTATGTAAGTAAATTGTTAAATATTCCAAACAGATCTTCTTTCTGGTGTTTTATTTATGAAAGGCGTCCTGATTTATTCATAACCGGTGCCTTTCAGACACCCATCATGGTCAACTGAGAGCAGAGCCAGATGTGTCACCTGTGACTGTGTCATATCAGATCTGAGCCATGTTTTCGGTGCTCGTAGATTGGATAAAACGTTTTGATATGAGACATCGCCGACGGATCTGGTGTCGATCTCTTTCAAGGAAGGTGAAATCTCGCATGTCGGAAGGAGTTTGCACGTCCGTTTTTCTCGGAAGGATACTGCAAACCAAACTCTTGGCATATTGCAAAGAAGAATACCAGTGGAGTTTCGTGATCGTAATCGCTCTAAACGAATATGTTCTACTGATTCCCTCCCCCCCTGTCGCTGTTGATGTTGTTGTTGATGTTGTTGTTGAGCGAGTTGGACTTCCGAACAAGGTTCTTGCAATGGCATCGCATCCCGTAAAGACAAGTGGCCTGTTTCTCTGTCGAGTCCTCCTCGTAACTGAGAGATGTTCGTCGAGCCGACAAACGGCCCGGTCCCCCGACACCGTGGCCCCAAACCCCCGGGAGGTCTCTCTCCACGTCGGACACCAAGGAGATGTCGTACAGCTGTTTCACGCTATGGCGATCATCAGCGACAAGTCTCCTCCGACCCCAGCCTGGGATCGAACCCGGTACAGGAGCAGCGGTCCCCTTACGGAGCTAACCCGCTACCACCTGCCCCACCGGGCCCCCTGTCGCTGTTGGTGCTACTACTTTGGGAAAACTTCTACGCATCTTATTCAGAACCACCATATACAGAACTGTCCGACTTTGTCTAAAAAGACCTGGCAACACGAGTTTTACGTCAGTACGATTGCATTTGTCCTTCTGATCATATAATAGTAGCGGCGACTCTTTCTGAAGGAAATATTCGTTCAACAGCAGTAAATCGTATGCGCCAACGTGCTGGCAGCTAGACAAACGTCTTCTGTTGCTCGCCAAACCAACTCAAGGTAACCTTATCCCATTACACTCGCCATTCATGTCTGCAGTCCTCGTTAGCCTAAGAGCTTTGCATTGCGGTCTGTGGAAAATTTTAGGCGAAAACCCCTTCCCATTCCCTCCCGATTACTTCCGTCGGGGTAACCCCAGTGGTATCCGTCGCATTATAAGAGCCAATGCAGACGTTGCGCACTTGTAGGTCTCGTGTCACGTGCCGATATTTGCGCATCACCGGAAATATCAAGGGTTAAAGCAGCCTCCATCCCATGAGAGCTGCTCTTTCTTTATGTAAATTGTAGGAAGCAACAGAACAAAAGAAAAGGAATACAATGGTGGTCATCTCCGTGAAAAGGTAAAATCTCGCAGACTCGAGTATTCAACAGACGAGAATATTAAAGGGAAAGGTTTTCCCTGTTTAATGAATACCCGATTATTGAAAAGGTAGAAATGGCCGACATCTTACAGTTTAAACTCGTCTCCTTAGCTTGTCTTTCTTTATATGGGTCTAAAGCTTTAAATAGTTATTAGATTCAAAATTAACCCTTTCCCCATTTGCAACAGGCGGCTGTTAATGAGGCCGCGTCATGGCGATTATTGCTTACGAGAAGCTTTCGAGAAACGCCAGAACGACACACGGAGCAGTAAGCGCTGTCTTCTGAGAGGCCGCCTAACCCAGCCGGCTGCTCCGACTTAACAGTTACGATCGCCCAAAACCTCTCTGCCGTTGTGACTGAAAATATGAAATCACGAGACCGACAATTCGATTTGTCTGTAATAGATTCGTGTATATATTTGGTGGCAATCTTTAGAATGTCGGTCCGCAGAAATAGGTTGTTTTTGACGAATTGGACTTGTATCGTAAGTCAGCGGGCAGCTGTTTCCGACCTTCTTGGCTGGGATCATCAGAAACGGGAGGTTACCTAACTATATTGGTTTGGTTTGAATATTCAGAGTTATAGAAACAGTCTCTTACTGACAACCTTAGTCCGAGCCGATTTTACCCGAGAGCTAACAAGGTACATTGTATAAAGCGTTTCTTTTGAGCATTTTGATTTGTTATCTTAAATCCTAAATATTAAAGAGGATGCAATTTAATAAAATATCTTTATTGTATGTTTTGAATTTAAAAAATTGCTTCTTTGCTTTCTAGTAGTTTTAGATTAAGTTACAGAAAGGTAGCAATAATTGCAACGTAAATAAATATACATCCATACAGAAAATATTTAGCACTTAAGATGATAACTTGGACAATTTTTATTATTATGACCAAACCTTAAACAGTAAAAAAAATTGCATAGGGCCGAATGCATCAATCATTTAACACTTGTATATATATAGTGTCTGATATAGATTCTACAATAATAACAAATCCATATCACTCACAGTAAAACTATTACAATAATATGTAAAAGTTTTTATGAATGTGTTCGTGAGCATAGAAAAATGGACACGAATGGAATTAATATATTTTAATCCACGGACTTACTCAAGAAAACATAGGAGAGGGCCAAATATAATCCCTAAAAATGTTGAGGGGCTGCATACGCTCTGCGCGTGCAGGTGGCGCTACTAGCTGCTAAACAGATGAGGTGTGACAGAGCATACATGATGGTACGTCAACTGAGATTCATTTAAAGCTTTTGAACTGGACCTTTAAGAAAGCGGAAAAAGAAACAACACATGAGAACATAACGGCAGAACCGGTCGTGAAATAAGAAAGAAGTATATGGATCGGTTCGGTGTGATCCGTCACGATTTGAATGAGTATTTTAGCAATGAGATATAAAGATAAGAGAAACTGCGGCGGAGTGTTCGGATGGTACTAATGTCGGTGCTGCTGCTCGATTAACGAAATGTATCTAAAATTCGACATTAGTGTTATATGCCGGTCACTGTAGATCAACCGAGGGGGTCCTGGCCAGCATCTCGCCAGTATTAGATCATTCTCTTTCGTGAAAAAAAAGCACCTGTTTCAAAGAATTGGCTAGATCAGCTTAATTCGGTGTCTGAATTGATATCATGGCTGTTACCAATTAGTATGAAGTAAAGTTTTCTTAAGATTTTATTATTGAAATGATGAAAAAATTTTTTCAAAAGTTATCAGTGTAAGATAAGTCATAAACAAGACCACCAACAACACACACCAACACACACCAACACACACACACACACCACCAACACACACCAACAACACCAACACACACGCCAACACACAACACACACCAACACACACCAACACACACACACACAAACAACACACACAAACAACACACACAACCACACACCCAACACACACACAACACCAACACACCCAACACACACACACACACAACACACACACAACAACCAACACACACACCAACACACACACACAAACACACACACACACAACGACAAACAAAATTTAAAAGAAAATAAAAAAAGTTGATTTCCCGGTGAAATGTTCGGAATATTTTTGCCGGTAATAAATTATTGAGGTATTGTTGATTTGATTAAAAATAGCTTTATATTTGTTGAAATGACTCCAAATTTATTAGTAAAATGTATAAGAATAAAAAACAACAACAACGAAAGAGCTACAGAGAGAGAGAGAGGGAGAGAGAGAGAGAGAGATAGAGAGAGATTGAGAGAGAGGGAGAGGTGGATGGATGGAGAGAGAGAGAGAGAGGGAGAGAGGTGGATGGATGGATGGAGAGAGAGAAGAGAGAGGGAGAGGTGGATGGATGGATGGAGAGAGAGAGAACGTCAACACTGCACAGCTTTAATGAGCATGTCAGTGCCCGATATTTAAACAGAAAAGTGGCAGAATGTTCTGTTCGCTGGACCTCTTTCTGACCAGAGAACTGTTTTGTCTTTCCCTGGTTAGTTTTATAGAAGACCAGACAGGCCAGGATTTATCTCACGAAATTAAGAAACTGTGTCGAGTTCTAAAATGGAAATATCGATCAAGTTTGTAGAAACCTCGTTTCACCAGTCGGCACTGATAGTGAAAGATGCGCGGATGTGAAAGTAAAGTTTAAATTGATGTGAAGTACACTTTAATGTTTTCGTGTCTTAATTGTCTGCACATATTTTACAACTGAATTCAAATAGGGAATTTGCTGGTCTGAATCAATGAATCTGAGACGCAGTGAAAATCTAGCCCATAATATTCACGCTGGAGTTTGGGAGCTATAAAGCAGTTATTTCCACAATCGATTTTCTATATTTAGAACTCACTTATTGAAAAACGACGAGAAATTAAAATCTCGTACGAATCCGAAAATCTGTTACAGCAGATTTCAGATACCAAGTTTTTAATGTTCAGCCGAATGAAGCAAATCACAATATCATCTCTCTCTCTCTCTCTTATGCATTCACACACACAACACACACATGTATATTACACAAGCACATGTCACAAATAAGTACGCACACAGATACATTCAAGCACATACGTCACACACGAGTACACACACACACGCACACGCACACAAAGAGGAGACGCTCAGGTTAAACATGCAAATACAGTCAATAATTAGAAGCATCATGGACATCAACATTTAATTAGCGAATAAAATACCCTCTTATTAAATAGTAAAATAATCCATCTATCACAGATATAGTAAAACAAATACAAAAATGCTTTCTTCTTCTAGCCGAGTAGTTATTTCTGCGGTCTATTTATTTTTGTTTTGAAATCAGCACACAAATTTTTGTTACAGACGGAATTCTTTAAAATTTCATTAAATGGCACCAGAAACCCATTTTTATTATTTAAAGATAATACTAACGAAAGATAGGATTATTGCTTATTGTATAACATTATGCGTAAATTGCATAGAATGACGCTTAGATTACACTGTTTATCTTCTATCAAAAATTGTTCGTGTGTAGAAAATATTTTTGGATTTTGCATTATTTGGGAAGTCATTGGGGTTATTTGGTGAAGAACATACATTGAAATGGTATTGAAGCACGAGTGAGAGATGCAAGAGCAGGGAAGTTAACTCGGTGTTTCAAGATCCCTGATAGACATCGCTCTATAACATCTGCTATTACAGAATAATTTACGTCTTTCTGCTTACGATAATGCTCTCAAATGGAAAACTTGTTTGTTATAAATAAAGCGGATTACAGAAATCGCTAATAATCGCCGTCGTCTAGTTCCGACCCTGCGACCCGCTGCCACTTGGACATATTCTACTAACCCGATGTGATTTTTTTTACAAGGTCACTGAAATATGTCCCCTTCCTTTTTCTGCTACCTAAAGTTCATTTTTTGCCAAAAACCGTCAAGTGATCGATCAGTTAAGTCAAAAGATATCAAAACAATAATAACGGAAAGGATCACAAATTGACTTTTGTAAAAGAAATCTAGGGTTTTGACATGGCGGCTGCTTTTGATCCTGAAGCATTCTCAAATTGAGCAGTTAGGCGTCTCACTTTGAGCTCCGGCCCTCGTAGAATGGTAAACTTCTTGCTCCAACAAACCATTTCCCACTCTGACTTAATCTTTTGGGGTCTAACTTACATTTCTTTGTATAACTAAAAATGTCAGGGTTTAACTTAATTTTCCCGGTCCAACTACTTAAAATAATGGTCTAATTAAAAAAAAAAAAAATGTCTGCCTAACTTTTATTTGTGGTCCCTGCTAATCACGAGACCAGAAGTGGGATGAAGGGGTAGAGGGCAAGAAAGATGCATTGCTGATGATGGATGATCTCGCTGATAAGAATACAATGGCAAATGAACGCTTTGCGTCTTTATTTAACAGAACCAAGACTAAATTGCATGCTACAGTATTTGGCTTCAACAGAAATCTTTCTTCGCTATATAGCTTCAACAAACTTTTACCAGACGCTGTCAGTTTGATTGCTTTCGAACTCCCCGCTCCCAAACACCGCTCGGTAACACCCAGAATTGTGCAACGGTCAGAAAACTGACCGGTTTTCTATGCAAATCGTACCAACCCAACGGGTGTGGTCTCCAGTCATAATCACAACGCACGAGGCTGCGCGAGATCCAATCACCTTCTCGCTCCGTCTGAGGTAGTTAATTATTTCAATGCATCGATAGAATTTTTAGGAATTGCTCGCTGCTTGACTCGGTACTGCCTTTTAATTATTATTATTTAAAAAAAAAAGTGTTTTGGGCGATATTAACAGTATTTTGATCGGGTTCTATCACGTGTGTGTGTGTGTGTGTGGTGTGGTGTGGTGTGCAATCGGAGAAGCCATGTTTTATAAAACACCTGCCGCTGATTCTGTCAACAAGCTCTATACCAGGATGCTTTCGTATCTGAAAAACAATACAATCAAAAAAAACTAAAACAATTATAAGGAAAGAACATATTTTCTAACATGGGAATTTCCATGTATTGGTAAATATTCTCGCATATAAGAAAGCAGAAGTCAAAATGGTTTTTTCCTCCTGCCTCACGTATTTCTACAAAGAACTCTTGACCAGCAGAGCGTGACGATAACAATAGCGGACCAATTAGAGATCCGGGGAAATTATTAGAAACATCGTCATTGTACTGAAACAAAACAAAAAAAAGAATCGAGTTTTAAATTAATAATATCATATTTTAAAATAATTCATTAAATCAGTCCGCCGCCACAGAGAACGCCTCAGTTAGTTTTGCAGTCGGCCGTAACGACGTGTCAGATAGGGACGACATCACGAGGGAAAGGAGCCGGTTGTCAGACTGCTTTAAACTTGTTAAGGGCGCATCATGCCGGTCACGCGATATCAGACATTCGCCGCGGACCTGTAACAGTCGCCGCGTAGCGGCGATCGCTGAACCTGACTGCTTTGTATATCCACAAAGTATGAAACAAGCATCAGTTTTATTTGTTCCGGGTTTGCCTTGGCCTACGGCTTAGTGGAGAAGGTTAAGCGTACGCTGGACCGATTTTGGCCCAGCACGCCGAGGCTTTTCCCTGATGGTTTCGGCTGGGGAGGCGATCACTCGGTGGAGGTTCTCACCGGGGGACTTTGTCTCCGCCAGGAACCTTCGCTCCATCGAGGTTTCGGCCTCTTATCCTTCTCTTCGGAGATGAACACGCAGACACAAAAATTCACACGCATGTACATTTGCCCGACACTACCAAAAAAAAAAAAAAAGCTCACTTGTTTACACCGCGAAAATAGGTTGCTTTATGGGGCATTAAGCTCCACGTGATGTTGGTTTAGCCCGCGCCTTTTCAGACTAAACCAAGAAACTACCAGAATCAAGTGTGAAGGACCCCGAGAGTCCAAGCTCACGCATCCTTTTGCGTAAGCTGTGGAAGGTGGAAGTAAATCTGCACGGCTGCAACGCAACTAAGATCAGTCAAATACATACCTCTCTATCTACACATAATTCTGGAATCGAACTCGAAACAGTACTTACGACACTTAATAAAATTGTTGGAAAGCTCTCAAGTAGAATTCTACTAAACGACTTTAATAGTATTTTACCAAGGGAATGGTAAAAGAACAAGTTCTCATTGGCAGTCCGAACGCTAGTTAAGGTGTTTGAAAACAAGATGTGTCAGTCACCGTCAGAGCTGTGCGATTTCTATTAGACTACTAGATTATTATACCTGACTTATTGATGGGGGATAGAAATCAAATCTGTCAGGAGAGAACGCCAGTGTATAATTATAGAAAAAATACCTCTGAAGTCAGCAAAGAGTGTGATTTTTCTTTTTTAATTACTGATGATAAATCGAAATCAGTATCAATCACCGCGAATCGTTATTGATTAATATATTAGTTTTGATAAGCGGTTGATTGTTTTATGCTATAAAACCACCTATTTCTAGAACTGGCTGAAACGGTTTTAGTTTTAGTTGCTTTGCAATGCGTCAGAGAAAAATCATAAAGAATTTAACTGGTTTCTGCTGAGAAAACCAAGACTGAAGACTCAGAGTATGGAATCATATTCTGTGAACAGTTGATCTTGCTTTCCTGCGTCATGTTCTCTATAGTTTTGCTCTGTTTTACTAATATCTCTATGGCATAAACGTAGCTTATCGTGGCTAACTCCGACGATGGCGACAAGGAATATTCCTCGAAAAGTACATTTGTTATATAATTCTATAGTTCTACTTTTATATAAATTGTGAGCGTATGTTTTGTATGTGTGTGTGACTGAGAGAGAGAGAGAGAGAGAGAGAGAGAGAGAGAGAGAGAGAGAGAGAGAGAGAGAGAGAGAGAGAGAGAGACTTATGTGTGTGTGTGTCTTTTAAATGTTAAATCTCCTTATTGTTGACTTTTTAATACTGAAAACAGATGTCATCAAGAGAGAGAGAGAGAGAGATAGAGAGAGAGAGAGAGAGGAGAGGAGAGAGCGAGAGAGCTTAGTGTGTGTGTGTCGTTTAAATGTAAATCTCCTTATTGTTGACTTTTTAATACTGAAACAGATGTCATCAAGAGAGAGAGAGAAGAGAGAAGAGAGAGAGAGATCACACAACACGAGTAATATTATCCTTTTAACGTATAAAACAACACTCTGTATGCCTACACCAGTTTAAAATGTTGCTAATGGCAGGATCACGAAACTACTTTCCAAAGACTTGGCGCACATATTTCTGTATACAGGTTTCCCCATTTGAATATAAAATCAAGCAAAAACTCTGTTTAGTGAGTCTAAACACTAAACCAAAGTCCCTGGCTAATAAAATGAAACCGTACTGATCGTCTACTGCAGTCAACTCAATCTCGCAATGACACGTCACTGATTTTTACAGTATCTGTCCACAACGCATGCGCTGTAGGCCATTTAAACTAAATACAACTTACCAGGCTACTAGTTTAATTTGTCGTTTACGCAATTAGTAGGAGAACGATTAGAGTAAGTAACGAGGTAAACTATTAACCATATTTATATTTTCAGAGTACCATAAACTAATTACCAATAGTGATGACATGGTAGCACCATAGATGACTTTACAGCGGTAGAAGTATAATGGCGCTCATGAATATGCAATGTAAGGGAAAGGAAACCTTTTTAGAGAAATAAATTAAGATAAATCATTAACTACGTCTCTAACTACTTTATCCTGGGGATCAGGATCGTCCTTAATACGGCTTCCTTCTTTTTTGTAGTAACCAGACTAAGTTGAAAAGTATTAGGAGATGATTAACCGAAAAAAAAAACAACATTTAAAAAAAAATTAGTAAAGACCGAAGTAAAATTAATATCCGGAATCTATTTTATTTAGGCTATTTTCTAAACATGCCTAAAAAATCACGTTAGATTACATTAAAATTTACAATGAAATTGAAAAATTAATCTAACAAAAATCGCTATAAATAAAAATAGCTTAACTGTTCAAGAATAGTTTAAAAGTATAAAAATCTCTCAGACTGCCTATTTTAAAACAAGGAATCCTAGTAAATAGAAAAATTAACGGAAGGTAGTTTATATATTGGAACTGTTTGTAACGTTAGTTTTGGTAGTAAATACATCCTGTTCTTGGCGATAATTATCATTTTTTGTTCGTTTCTTTCTTACTTTTTTGAACCTACAAATAAGATTCTAATTTGGGGAGTTTTCATCGTAAAAGAAAAGTTGTTCCACGCGCTGCGTATACATCGGCTATATCTGGAAACGTCCGGAAATTGCATTTGGGAAATTTGTTGATCTTGCATCTTCGTGGATACGGGTCTTTCGTGGACATTGGTGATTGATTGGTTCCGAGGCTTTCTTGAATTAGCATTCACGGGTTGCGGTGCTGTTAACGCGATGAAGAGATAGCTTACGGAACACACGCGATATCAGATCGATAGTATCGGATAAACTGTAACCAGCAGTACGTGAAGAAGGCGCATCGAAGCTTAATTACGCATGTTCTGAATAGCGTTTTTTTTTTTGTGGCTTATGAAAGCATTTTTGGTTGTTTTTTCTTTCGATGCGACAAAAGTAGATTTGTGATGGCCAGATGGCAGATGTTCTTGACAGCAGACATCTTCTATTGGATGAAAAGCCCACAGATACCAAAAGGTTTCTCATTGATCAGACTCCTGTACACCTAATAGAATAATTCCAATGAAGCTCTGCCCAAGATAGAACCTCCGTAATGATTTTTGTCCCCGACTTTCACGTAAACATCCCCAGTGTTATATAAAACATTTATTATTTACAAAGGTTCTTTACATACAGTGCCGAACAAAAGTTTAAGAACGATAGCAGAACAAACATAAATTTACACGCAAAATATGTATAAAAATCAACATTTCAGCTTGGCCATCACACTGATAGAAAGGCAGTTTATTGTGATGTTTTGAATATGTCCCTTTTCTCTTACATTACGACAGAATTCCGTATCGACAAAAGTTTAAGAACCCCAATCTCAACTGCTTATAGTTGTGGATTTTTCGGAATCCAACAGAATACAGTAAACTAGTGCATAACTTTCTTGTCGATATACAAAAGGTTAAAAAAAAAAAGCCAGTTTAAGTACAACGAGATGCGCTCTGGTCGCGGAGTTACTCGTATTTAGAGATTGTAAGGGGGTCTCGCTATCGAACGAACAAACGGGCGGCCTCATCGATCGGCGGCGAAGTGGCAGAACCCGAAAAACTGATTCTCGGACGTATTGGAGAACCAAGCGTCTGCCCGAAATGGAGCCACACGAAACATCAAGAACAATATCTCACATATCAAACAGTTCCAGGTTTAAAATAGCCGGCTCTAAGCCTTCGATCTGAATTCAAAAGAGAATCTATGTAACATTATAGACAAGCTATTATTAAGATGAAAAGGCCCAGAAATTTGAGCCAATTGGTGGACCTATGTTTCCATAGATGGGTAAGCACCTCCATTATAATGCGACCAAATACTAATGCTTCTTCGATTCGTTCATCCCATGTAATCTCCAAAAATTGGACTTTGTGAAGAAAATTCAAATATTTTTTACTCGTTCTTAATCTTTTGGTCACCATAAAATTCCATTACAGTATTTCTTTTATTTTATAACTTCAGATTTCCTTCGCTCTTCTCGAAGCCACCTTTGTTTTTCCGAGTTTCCAACCCAGGGCATCCTTCCCTTTTGTTTTGCCTTTCTACTAAATTTCGCTATCATTCGGTCGGCCCCTCGAGTTCTTCTAAAAGCATTTGCCAGTTTGACAAATTTTAAAAGGATTCACCGTGCATTAAGTTTTTAGTAAAGTAAAAATAGTACGTTATATTTTCTTTAAGAAATAAGAAATACGCCGTCTTATTTTATTTTATCAATTTATGTTATTTGATGACAATAGATTTTTATTTGGAATTGGAATAAATTATCCACACTAAACAAAATAATCAAGACCGAATTGATTTCTCTCATGAAACAAAGGAATTAACTACCATTTGCCTTTGACATGGTAGACATCCATGCATTCGTGTAAAATGAATTCTGCTGAGTGCTAATAAAGAAATAGTCTCGGGACATTTCAACTGACGAAATAACGTAACATGGACAAATGGAAGGTAGTTTTGCAAATACTGACACATTGAAGGCAACCTACAGATAGAGGATTATCCACTTAAAATTTTCACTGAGCATCTAAGTCAGATTTTGCCGTTGAATTTGTGCTATGGTTGACATTTACCCGATACTGTTTCCGGTGGTTTTCGATTAGCTTAAAATAATCTACACAGTAGATTTTCTTTTAATTCATAAATGCGGTCTGTCAGCGCGGTTTGTGAATTGGCTAAGGACTGTTGATATTAATAATAGTTAACTTGTTCGTGATTTCAGAAAAAAACTGATTTCCAGTATGAAACTTACATTAGTTAATTAATACATCCTTCCATATTTGCTGTTAACTACTCAAATTTGTTGAAATTAGAGTTTGAAACTCGTTCGTTAATCTAAATAAATTCGATGCTTTGAACAGAATAGAATTGTAGAAACCTCAGAATATCTTTGGTGTGCCCTTTTCAGTACATCAACGTAGTGATCCCTCAGGAAAAAAAAGGGGGACAATTTTAGGTCGGCGCGCGATATTCACGACTGAAACTGTGCAGTAATGGACTGGCGCCAAAATTCCTTTGGTGTTGTTGTGTTGCTCGGTTTCTCATTCCTATATTTATTAATAGCCCGCAAGTGCTGAAACACTGGCAACAATGACTTTTATCTTCAGTTTTATTCATGATGCATCCCAAGATATGTCATGGGCGTAGTCCGCTGTACTGATGCGGACAGTATTGGTTACTAATTCTCTGGACCGGCCGGCGAATAGGCATTTTCTCCTTTTTTTGCTTTTTAAAAGTTGTTATGAACTTTAGTTAAATCTGTCGTCAGAGAGAGAGAGGATGGAGAGGGAGGGAGAGGAGGAGAGGAGGAGACAGAGAGAGATGGAGAGAGAGAGAGAGAGAGAGAGAGAGAGAGAGAGAGAGAGAGAGAGAGCAGGAGAGGAGAGAGAGAGGGAGATGGAGATGGAGAGAGAGAGAGAGAGAGAGTTATGACCCATCACCCCTTGGACAAGCTGTTTTTCAACACGAAAAATTGCGACGGAAACTGACGCCTTCTGATCTTCTGTAAAAAAAAAAAAAAAAAATCGCGATATCTCAGTGTAGAGCATAAAGATGCAGAACTGGCACGACTCGAAATAGATTCCTCCCTGGTCAGGAATCTCTGCGAGAGCTTACATACGTACGCGCACCGGGGTTAGTCGTTTGCTCGCGAGAGTGCCAACATCTCCGGAAGGCACGTTTCGCTGATTGCAGGTGTAATAAATGCGGGCAGCGGATAAATGGCTCCGGAAAGTACGGGTGGAGGAATTTTGGCTGAGGCTAATTGTGAACCGACTCGCAACAGACGGTCAGAAGAGGTAAACAACAGCTAAGTCGTTTAGACATGGTGTCAGGGATACGAGCTGTTTTCCATGATTGCCGCCGAGTCAAGCGAAAGGGCAGCGGGTGGCAGGGTTTAATATATCTATTTGCCGAATAGTAGCAGACAGACATCGTTTACGTCCCCGGCTACAGAATTCGTTATTAACCCCGCGATGTTTCCCTTATGGAACCACGTACAGTCCACGACGCTTTCTTAGCGCCTCAAAAGTTTTTTTTTTTTTTTTTTACTTTATTGGTGAAACAGAAGTATAACTGACATCCGGGTTTTATTGCGTTAATTATGGGATGGCTAATAAATAACCCCCCTCCCACCCACTTCGGCAAACACACACACACACAACGGAAGTTTGTAGAAAGTGAAAGTAGCCTCGCCGCTCCAGAGGTCGGCGGTCGCGTGCACAGCTCGTGATGGCGAGCAACTGAGAAGTTTCCGTGAAGAGGAGAGAACACGAATGGAATTAGCTTCACGCCGCCAGTAGTTCCATCCACCTGACAAAACCCTGAGATGGTCCCTTTCCCAAATGTTTGAAATCTTTCACCATAAAAACAATAAATAAGAATTAAGCAGCAGCAGCAGACAGCAGAGAACCTAGCGGCTGTCAGTGGCGGCGTAAACGCAAAGCTGTTGGGGAATAGTACGGCGCTTCTAAAGATTGCTAATCCTAAATGCTAATTTTAAGATGGAATTTAATTAACCAGTAACGGATTGAATCAACGCTAACTTGCAAAACAGGTTTTAAAATTTGATCAAATATCTGGCTTCCGCATTGGAAATCTAGTACATTAGCTGTATATTTTTAATCTGTACACACGATATCCGCTCGTGCTGGATTAGTTAATCGATTATGTTCACGATGTGCAATTGTCTAGATACTACTTATAGTATTCTTTTTTCGATTCCAAACAGTTTCGATGAAGCGGTATAAGCTGATCTTCGCAAACTTATTGATTAGCTTCATCCCGAAGCAGATGTCGCGGCAGGCTGATAACACGCTGCGAGTGGGAGAGGTTTGCTTTTTAAAAAAAATATTCGTCGGCGCGCTTCGGGCGTGGTTAGTCACAGACTAACTGAGCTGCCAATTACAGTACCCGTGGAAAGATTATCCTACCGTTTACTGGATCAGCCACGTCCGAGGTAGGGTCGCAGAGTTTACCGTTAGATATGTATATATATATATATACCCGGCTAACGTGAGCGAGGTCAGAACGATGGGGACGGGAGACGACGTTTAGAAGAAGCCAGTGCGCTGACCCTGTCCCCAGACGGTGGACAAGTGCGAGAAGCAGGACACATGAAGACGACACCTGGACTGTAAGTGAGATTCAGTCTTGGTTGCTTATCACGAATACCACCGATCGCGTTGGGGTGTAGCGTCGATTTGTTTATGAAGCTTATTCGATACAAACTGGTCAATTTGAAGCCAGTGAGCTTGCGGTTTGGGACGGCCAAAACCATGAACCTGAAGAGGACAGCGTAGCACACGTGACCGGTAACGTGGTTTTTTTTTTGAGCCAATTAACCAGACAGATATAAAAGGGGAAGAACTGAAAATAAAAAAAGAATGAAAAAAAAAACCCATTTAACCTTAGTTGGGAAAACAAAAGGACTTTTACCATTGTCATTTATTATTATTAATATTATTGATGTTGTTGTTAATAAAGAAAGGTAAATTAGAAAATCAAATTTGTGTTCTTTGAGACGCACGGTGCATAGCCGTGTAAGCAATGGTTGCACTTTCGGCACCGGAAGACGAGCTTGTGGTTTATGTCAGGGGAAATAACTGTTGGTTATTCGTGTCACGTGCTTTCCTCCCACTTCTCGCACAACACAAAAACATAATCAGAAAGTCTTTTCACTTTGAGAGAGAGAGAGAAAAGAGAGAGAGAGAGAGACCGAAATGAAAAGTCATATGGTCCAAGGCCTGGACCTTAAAGTAAAAGCGATACACATTCGAACTTCGTCCGTTTGCTCTGCCGTCTGCCTTCTGATGCATAGCGAGGCTCTCGGGACTTGTTGGTTTTAATGATACAGCCAAGAAAGTATTGTTTGTCACGTGGTCGCGCAGGTTCTAACACACGAGCAATGGTGTTTGGCCTTACGTTCATCCGCGAGTTGCTCGGCCACTGAAGAGTGCACAAACTTTATGGGAACTCGGCGGCGATTGTGAACCACCTCGAAGTCTTTTGACAAACCTGGCTGCTGGAATGTGTTTACATACTTGTAAAATGAATACCAGTTTGTTTCAATATATAACAAATAGAATTGGAAATCGTACGCTGCAAATATTCCCACTTTTATATCTTATTGATGCATTCGTTATTGCACCATGGAAATTTTTAACTAACTCGTTAAACTTATAGAATACTGATATTCATTTTCTTGCAACTGCACTTTCACAGAGTTGATATGAAGTATATCCACTCTTAACCTGAAGTAATGGCTTTCATACGTTCTGACATGAAGTAAAGTGGACTTCTAGCATTATTCAGCAGAAGTTCAGAAAATGCTGGCTTTAAATGTATTCAATGATGTATGTTTTCTCTGGTATACTCTTTGCTTCATATGTTTTCACACTCTCATTCTGTTGAGTTTAGATCCACAGACCATATTGGCCAATACAGTCTCTTCACTTCCTTCTGAAGTGCTGGAAACCATTGTACTGATAAAATATATATTTCTAATCTTAAAAGCTCTCTTACTTTTGGTTGAATGTTTGTTTCCAGTATAACCTCGTATGCAAATCCAACGAAATTAATATTTCAATAATCCAACTCATATTTTGGTCTTACAGACCCTACAGACAGCCTCTTGCTTACCAGTCATAGAAATTAACATTTCCTGGCTATTTCCAGACTCAAGTTATACCATCTGATAAATAACGGATTCTTTTACTTTTCTTACTCCACAAAATTTTAACCACCAAACTCTAAGAGCTTTTGCATTCTTTTTAAAGGCAGTAGTCGTTTTGCTATATATTTTCCACTGATTAATGTTTTTTTTTATGAATAGTCTTCCTTGCAATTAAATTATCATGCAATTTACTTCTTATTGTTTGAGGGCAATTATGGCTTCTCCGCTTTGCTGAATCTCCTTGGCAAGTACCGTTTTAGGTTCTATGTTTCGCATTCTCCTTATATTCCCGAATTGCTTTCAATAAGCCATTGAAAGCCTACAATTGAGACTGATGATACTGTGAATTTTTTGACTTGACTAATGATAACCTTACGCCGTCTTTTATCCTTTGTTCTTCAGAGCTGCTATCGGCTCTTCCATATTCTCTGTATTAACGTTGGAGAGCAAAGTACATCTTTCGATTTTTTTACACCACCTACGAATATAAAAACTGTTTGTACGCATTTTTAAAAATTAAAGTACACCTGGTTTATGCAACTTTTAGAATTATATTTGAATTTAAACAAATCTGAAAGTCTACCTGAATATGTATTCAGCAGCAGTAACCAATACACAGTTACCACATGAAAGTGACGACATTTACGGGTTTTCCTGGTGCAATTGTTATACATATGAACATCAGGTGGCTTACATACCTTACAGACAGGTAAACAGGGATGTGCTTCGTCAGGGTTGGTTACTCTGACTGGGTTAAATAACTTTCGATGCACTATACATGTACCTCTACCTATACGCACTAATAAATGCATTTTCATACGAAATATTTATTAGAAATTTAACATTCACATTTAATAGTTGGTAAAATACATTTTACGTCTCTCTCTCTCTCTCTCTCTCTCTCTCTTCTCTCTCTCTCTCTCTCTCTCTCTCTCATCTCTCGTCTCTCTGCTCTCTCTCTACTGTACTGTCATCTCTCTCGCCTCTCTCTCTCATCTCTCTCTTCCTCTCCTCTCATCTCCCTCCTTCCTCATCTTCGTCTAAGATCCCTCTCTCCACTCACTCATCTCTACGCGTAAGCTCTCTCTCAACTCTCTTCTCTTCTCTTCTCTAACCTCGATCCCTCAAATCTCGGCTCCAACTTCACCACTCTTTCACACACAATCACTTCCATTAAACAGCATTTCAGACTTCTCTCTGAGTCCTCTCCATCATGTTAATAAATGTCATCTTCTACATCTCTCTCCTCTCTCTCTCTCTCTCCGCCTCTTCTCCTCTCCCTCCTCATCTTCCGCCTTCTCTCCTCTCATCTTCTCTCTCTCTCTCTCTCTCTCTCTTCGTCCATTGTTCTAAGATAACTGAGATTGTTATAAATTATTATACGTAGATAGCTAAAAGTGTAATTGAGGAAGCCTAGCAATTTTGTTTCCGGCCCAGACAGGTTGACAACAGATTTAGTGGTAATTTTCATTAATGATTCAATTTCATTTTAGACAAAATAAAAAAGAGGAAGAAAATAAATGACGGATTTTTTTTTGCTCGTAAAGAGTAAAACTAATGTCAGGAAAAATAATAATAACAAAAAAAAAACAATAACCCTACTTATCAATTCTCGCTACTTCAGATAAATAACTCGAATTCTTTTGTTCCTAATTTTTTTCTGGAGAGTCAGCCTGTCTTGTTTGAAAACAATCTCTGAAATCAGTAATTTAAAAAGAAAAGAGAGAGAGAGAGAGAGAGAGAGAGAGAGAGAGAGAGAGAGAGAGAGAGAGAGAGAGAGAGAAGATGTCACTGAGAGAGAGAGAGATGGAGAGTGTCAAAGATAGAGAGGAGAGAGAGAGAGAGAGAGAGAGAGAGAGAGAGAAGAGAAAGAGAGATATGGAGAGAGGAGAGAGAGAGAGAGATGACGTCAAATACATAGAGGGAGGAAGGGCGGGGGAGAGAGAGAGAGATCTGAGAAGATGCAGACCAGTATGAATTAAAGCGGTGGGTGAATAGGAGCTGTACATCGGAAAAAACAGCAGGGATGCTCGGATAATTCAGAGCAGAGGGTGGTAAAAACGGGTACGTAAAATAATTTTCATTTCTGTAGGACACGGGTTGTAGGGGGGAAGGGAACTTAGACCATTGTGCCCGGCTATTATCGCAAAACTAACCGTCTAAGTGCACGAGACAAACGTTGCCAAGAATTCTTCTTCTTTTAAAAAAAGAAAAGGGTCGGAATTCTGAACCTTTCGCTTGTCTCACAAGGTAAAAGATCTCCCTGTCTGGAACTACAATAGCTGCACTTGACAATGTCGTCCCATTTGTTCTACTTAAGTAAAGAACTATCGCAACTAGTAAAGATAACTTTTCGTGTTACATTCTAACACCCAGTTCTCGAAACGGCCCGGCATTGGTTCTGCTAGCTCTACACACCCTCCCTGGCTCAGCTACCTTTTCCCATTGGCTTACCTTCTGGAAAGCCCCAAGCCCGCCTTGTTTGTTTTTTTTTTAATATTTCTTTCTGCCATTTTCGTTAGTGGAGAAACGTAGAGAAAAAGAGGTCGGCACAAACGGATCACTAATCAGAGGAAGTGCAAGTGCATTCTGGGATAGGATCGAGTCTGGATGCTACTTCAAATACAAAAGAGAATAAGCGCATTGTTGCGAATTCCAACATATCTGGTGACAATAACTCTTATCGTGTTCATCGATGCTGAAACGAATGCGATACAACACAGGTTGCTTTGGTTCCACGCGGAAAAAAAACTTATTGAAGCGGGAAAGATTAATTTCCTTCAAGGAAGTAGCCGAGTGTCTGATACCAGTGCCTCAGAGTGAGCTCGTGCGATTCGGTGGATCTCGAGGTTGGGCTGTTCAACCCGGTCATAAATCCTGTTATTGTTCAAAGTATATCGATCCATTCAAAAAGGGAAGTGGCTCAGTTGTTTCAAGACGGCGCTGAAGATAAAGGAAAAGAAAAAGATGGGACCAGGTGGGGAATGCGCGAGAACTTAGTCGATAAGCATCCACATCACGTAGATGTTCAGGCCGAAAACCGGATAGGGCAAAGTTATATCTCTACCTCATCTTCAGCACCCGGATAACGTTTTCGTCGAGTACAGCTTACATCAGCCAATGCCCTACCAATCATCAAGAAATGACGTCTTCAACCAAAATATACACCCCAAACCTGAAAAAAAAAAAAAATTCCCCATATTCTTCGGACAGTATCCATTCATGGTGTTTTAGACTCCAAGAAAGAAGTCCGGAGCCGAAACATCGAAATGCTTCTCACCTACACTCAACGGACTTCTCTTGATCTTGGCGAACTCCGCGCGTTGACTTTCAGGGTTGAAGAACATCTCTCACTAGCGAACTAGAATAAGTCGGGTGATATTTTCGGCGACTAAGTGGCTGAACAAGTTACCCAGGTACGGTCGTCTTTAGACGTGAAAAGAATCCTTGGTGCCCAGAGAAAACTGACGCGGCTGGCCGGCGGGGAGACCGTGATAGAGCACCGAACCGCTCCTGACCGGAATCGACCTACCTCGGGCCTTTACACTGGTTGTTTTACATGCCACACACACACACACACACACACACACACACACACACACACACACACACACACACACACACACACACAAACCCCGCACTGGTTGTCATAATTACCCGATCTACAGTAAAATAATCGATCAGGTATAAAAGAGGATATTTTAGCGAAAGAAGTCTTATATAACAAAAGTTCGAATACATACATTTATTACACTATATATATATATATATGTATTGTCTAAATGAGATGCTTATATACATGTAAGTTGAAGTATGAGATGCTTCTTTGGTTCCAGTAATTTAGGCTGCCCGTGTAAAGACAATTTAAAATTTGGTAGATTTGGTGTACATTTCTGTTAATTGGATCAGAATCAGGAAGAAAAATTATTGCAGATATCTTCGCGAATGATTTGTTTTTCGTGTTTCATCCTAAATCGAACCCCTTTTTTAATGTCAACAAACCCTCACCGGTGAACGAGGTAAATATTTCTCTCAGTTGCAATAACCTACATAGAGGTCTGCATAGAAAACTCCGAGGTACTCTTTTCTTAGTTTCGGTACAGTTAAAGCAAAATTAATTTGACGAGAAGTGTAATAGGAAAGGTAATATTCATTCTAATAATCGTGCCAGCGGAAAAGTCTGTAACTCCATCAAGTACAAAAAAAAGATACGATGAGAACCACGCCAACGTTCACATATATTTAAGCTATGGAACAAGTGGCAGAGCGATAGCGCGGACGTCTCAGGACATCGATGAGTTCTGTTTCACACAGAGTATTCATCCACTGCTGCTTGAAAACCGCGGGGTCAGTTCCGTTTGGAACAGATTACTCTCTCTTTCAAAACTAACACACACAAAGAATAACCAAACTGACCAATAAACTAACCCTAACCCATTTGAAAATATTTATTGCATTCAGCACAAGTGCGCTTTGCATTGATCTGTTCCGAAAACAATATATTTCTTGTTCTATCGATCGCCTGTCAGTGATAGCACAGTTTCTGTCAGATCTTTGTGTTTATTCTTCACTCTTTCTAATATTGGACGTTTGGAATGATACCCAATTCCTCACAATTATACGACCCAGGTTTAAGCCGCACTCTTTCTTTTGTAACGCAGAAGCGTACAAATCTTTTCTGATGTAGTTCGGTGAGGAAAGTAAGAAGAAGCAGACAGTCGGAACCTGGAAAGAGATTGCTTGTTATTAGAATCCAGAGTAAAACTGCTTGTTCTTTTAATATTCAGATATCGCTTTACAAATCATCTGTTATTAAAAGAAGGCAAACATTGAGAGAAGCGAAACTGATTTTAGTAAACAACGAGTAACACAGATGAACAACAACAGTAACAACAAAGAGCTTGTGTAAGTAAACGGGTTTTAGATTAGTTATTCTGGGAGAGTCTTCCGTGTTACGAATTTAGTATTGACTCGTTCGAAGGAGAAAACAAGACTGACAAACACGGCTGCCGTTTTTATGATTTGTCAGTGAATAAAAAAACAATCTTGTAGTTGTAGAAATCTTCCTAAACTTTGAAATGATCGTTAGGGATTTAAAGCACAATTCAGAAAGCGTTTTAACCATCAATGATAACCATATACTTTTTAAAAACAAAAGAAGTTTGGATTTCCATAATTGCCTTATTAGCTTTGTATATTAAACATAATGTACAGCAGTTTTCGAAATTATTTCCCCACATAAAATATACATTAATTATTTTTAAATGTTCACTTATAAACAGATCAAAAGATTAAAAGGACAGAAGATACTACAGTTGTCCCCCGTTATTCGTGGGGGTTACGTCCCTTGAACACCCGCGAACAGTTAAAAACCGCGAATAATGGACGTGGTCCATAAAAATGCCTATAAACGTCAAAATATAACGTAAAATATAATTAAAAAATATAAGTAAATATGTAATAATAATTTAATAAAAAATACAACACTCAGCGAGAGATAGGTACACGCGGTAAACTGGGATGATGCGGGACTGCTTGGCTGCATCTGCCTGAGACAGCGCCTCGTGAGAAGCAGCCAATCAGCAGCAAGGAGAAATGTATAACGCTCTCGGATTGGCTACTTTCAAACCTCCAGCCAATAGCGTTTATTTTATATTGATATTTTGCTGAATTTACGTTAGTACAGTATTTATATTACAAAATTAGTAAATTATATTGTTATTATTAATAATTTAGCGTTAAAAAGCGTGAACAAATATATATATTGCCACGAAAAAAGCCATAAAAAATTGCGGAAGATATTTGCGATTCCGCGAATATGCGGGGGTTTCCACGAACAATTATTAGTTAGGTTCTAAGGAAAATTCCGCGAATAACCGGGGCCGCGAATGCCGAACCGCGATTATGCGGGGGTCGACTGTATTTGTTTTATTTTATAATAATAAAAAGTGTATTTAAATTAAAATAAAAGAATTATTTAAAGTTGGAATTTGCAAGTGCTCTCTGATTAGGAGAGGAAAGGTATTTCGTAAATGATGTTGTGGTCTGCCATCAAGCCTAACCTAACCCCTCATCGATACTGCTTGGGACTTCCTAAATACCGAAAGAAAGTGGGGCTGTCACAAAAAAAGAAAACTTAAGTGGAATAGCACAGACTATAGTTATATCACAAACTTAATATTCTACTTGCATATATTTTTTATTTGCTAACGTTACACGTTTATTGAATTAACGAATTATTACTTGTCGCATAATGTAATAAAAAATTGGATCAATTAAATTCTGCTTCTTGTTAACTGAAAGATTGGAAGTTGTGTTTTCTGCGAAAGCTGAACCTCTCAGCATATTTCTGGAAAATGGCAAATAATTCTGTATATACCGAGTATTTCTGAATTTAGATTAATACACAACATTAACTGATGCGGGACCTAAAATCTGTTTTAATGCTCTCAGAAGTTACTAGAAGTGTGACGTCATTAACACCACTGTTACCGAGAGTTACCTAACCCTCCCTTATTTACAGCGCGATAACTCCGCAGTAATCCCGCGTTTTTGTTGTTTTTTTTTTTACAGTAAGTTAACTCCCTTCGTAGATAGCAAAACAGCCCACCGCGCTTACGGAGCTTCCGTTGGAAGATGCGGGGGCCTGGCGTCTTTCGAACTCCTTGGGCTAAGTACCGCCGAGGGCTGCTAATTAAACAGCTTTCCCGTAAAGAGAACGACTCTGGCAATCACAGTAACCCCCGCACACGTGAGCAATAGAAACGAGGGTTAACACCGTAGTTATAGAAAGGGAACAACGATAAGCTTTCAATCTGTCTCTCTGCCTGCTTCATCTCGTAAGATGTCTGATAAGTCGCAGAAAATCTGGAGCTCTGCGGCCTCCGTCACGTTTCTACCAGAGATACTTTCATCTTTAATTGTTTTTTTTTTTTTTTTTTTTTGCAATATTTAGTTTTGCGTCGCGTTCAAATATGGGAGTTCATTCCAGCGACGGCTTGCGTTCCTACGATTCTTCTCACTGCCCTTTATTATTGTTTTATCCGGTTTTTTTCTTTTTTATTCAACGATCGAGGCCGAAAGCGAAACACTAATCCACTCCAACGTGGAGCGGGCATCAGTTCGTGCGCAGAGCTCCAAGATATCGCATTTACGTAATTAAATCACATCACGGCGCTGACGTCTACTTAAACTACAAGGAAGGGCAAGCGACTCTGTACTTATGCCCCTTTGCCCTAACAACAACAGTAACAAGAGATTCAGCGGCAGAACTAACTGCTTACATTTCCCCCCAGAAATCACTACAGGCAAAAGCTCTGGTTCTGAGAATCGGTTTGACAAGTCTTGAGAGCTGTTGGTTCTGGGAACTAATTTTAAATTACCTTCTCGGGGTGAAACCCTGGAACAGTTTATGGGATTCCCAGCAAACCGAGCGGTCTGTGCCTCGAGTCGGCAGGCATTTACTAGACCCCGTGTCAGTTAACCCTTTGCTTTCCACCGCCACTTCTCGAGATATTCTGGTCAACCAGCACTCGTCTTGTGACGAGTTTAAGCGACCACCGTCCGTTTTTTTCGGTAAGTGATTAGGCTTCTCTTCCGTCTGCTCACCACCCGCATGGGAAGGCAAAACCCGATCACCGTTATGATTGCGTTTCTAAAGCCACGCCCCCCCCCCTGAATGGGGGTGTAGCCGTATAGCATATCCGTAGCAATGTTTTTTATTGCCATGGTTAGAAGTGCTGTCATAGCACATTCTAAATCTTGAATACTTCAGTTTTACTGAACAGCGAACGATACTTGAAAAAAAGAAGAGGAATTTTGATTTTAAAGAATTCGAAAATTCTGTTTAGAGACCGGGACAGGAAACCACGATAATTCCCGTCTAAAGAACCCTCTAGGGTGAAAATAGTATTTCTGATATACGAACAACGAGCTTTTGAAATGTCAGTAATTAAAACAAAACAAAGTCCTCTCACGTTCAATCTACTTCCCGGTATCTGAATAAAAAAGCAGTTAGCCATAGGAAATTTGACCGTAATGTTAAATCTGCATTGCAAGTTTCTCGCAAGTAATAGCTTGCGAATTCTATGACTGAGACAGAGGCGAAAGCCGAGTAATAAGGAAACGTTAATTACATCGAATAAACCGACGACTGACATTCTTTGAGTAAATTATTCATTATGGTTAGAACTAATCAATGATTACAATCCTTATAGAGTGAGATTAATTCTACGTATGTGTGTTGTGTCAGTGGTTTAGAATAAATGCTCTAGGGAAAATCAAACCTGAACATATTAGGCATTATCAAAAGTTACCGTCCAGCCCTAGTTTTCTCCTCCAATCTTGGCTTTAGTTAGTATAATTCATTAATTAACTACGTACCATTAGAAATTTATTGGAATAGAAATAATCAGCTCGGCTCGAATATAATAGAATATGGAGTTATCCAGGTGCTGAACGAACTTATTTTATGATTTATTTTGAGAAATGATGGCGTCGAAATAACATTTTCTGGCAGGATTTTAGATCAATTAAAAAAAATATTAGAGAGAATTATTATATATATACATATATGGATACAAAAGGAGATTTGAAAATAACCAGTAATAATAATTCGGATTACATCTAAGAAAATGTTATCGGGTGAGATACACACAGACGACCATGATTTTGGTTTCATAACTGAAAATATATCGTTTATAATGAATTTATTGATGTGTGTTGCGACATGCGCGACTATTAGAGGTCAAAGTGTTTACCAGTTTCTGTTGTAACCTTGATGCGACAAAATTTTAAAAAAATAAAAATATCTTTTCTATTGGTGTGTCAACGATTATGGTGGTCAGTTTATATTATTAAATAAGGCAAACTAGGTGGGTGAAATGCAAGGCTGAAATTTTTGATGATCCACAAAAACTGAGAGAGAGAGAGAGAGAGAGAGAGAGATGAGAGAGAGAGAGAGAGAGAGAGAGAGAACAACCACCAGACAAGAAGACATCACATTTAACTCACTGCAGTCATCTTATGTAAAAACTTGTGATTATTTATTCAGAATTTTACAGTTTTAATGAAGATGTGTCATACTGACTGTCTAGTATTCGAACTGCTGTAAGATTTCCTTTCAAAGCTGTTGATGCACAGAATTGTTTGAAAGAATAAACGCATAAAAAAATACATTGGCTGAAAATCATGTTTCTTTAGGCTTTAATGACATATATCGTCTTTATAGGGTGTACACACGGCATTAAATAAGGACGATATTAAATGTCATGTAAAGATGATATTTTAGATCTATTATGCGTTATGATGGAGTAAAAATGAGATATCAAGTGCAGTGATCCGATTCCTTGATGAGCCAAAAATTAAATGTTAAGCTGAGTGCAGCCTTGGCCAGTCAGTTTGGTCCACTCAGTAACTTTCAATATGTTTAATTCTTGTTAGACATGAAGCCTTCAATCTAAATGCACAACAACTGCTCAATAGTGAAACTTTTATTTTTCTATTTATGTGATTAAAAACTTTGTAAAACTGACACCAAATACATGGGAAAAGGAAGTTAATCATGAATAAGTGTTATTTGAAACAATACCGCTTTTGCATTTAACAAAAATCTGGAATTTTTATTATATTTCAGATGATTCCTCATCTTTTTGTAATCCTTTGAAAACTGTTAAAATTCCCATTTAAATTTAAAACATTAGAGATTTTTAGGAATTTTTTCATATCTTTGCCTTGTATAGAAATAGCCATCCACGCACCAACATCTTCAGAGCAAAAATATTAATCCTCAATTGTCAAAATATGCATGGAATGTGCGTAAGTGATCGTGTTAGAAAATTTCCGTGTGTTGAAATAGGCCTAATATGTTCAGAAATTGTTGAAAAAAACTTAGTATTAAAGTAAGAACTGTTGGCAGGATTATTTGAGTGTTTAAGAAAAACGAACACTTAATGAGCAACAAAAAAAAAAAAGCCACCTAGAGAAGAACGGGTTTTGGAGGCTTCCAAATAAGGATAGATTTGGCCTCAAGTGGCACATAAACTGGAGGATTAGAAGAAAACATTGCCAAGAAGATATCGAATTTATCTGTTAGAAGATATTTGATAAGAATGAGGTTCGAATTATGTATCTCAATAAAAAATTCTACTAGACGAAGAAAAAGCAGATTCCAGTTTAGTAATACCAAAATTGGCAAGTATTAGATTGGAGCAAAATGATATTTGCAAATAAAAGTTTATTTAATCTTTTTAGTAATGCTGGTGCTTTAAAAGTCAAAAGCAAATATGATGAAAGATATAAATCAAACTGAATTTTACTAATCCAGAAATTGTTCATATCTGCGCCTGTTTCTCTGCTAATGGTAAAGGCAGCATGGTAATCCCACTAAAATGAACATTAACGAATAAAATTGGCGCTTGATTCTTTTAAAAACAGAATTTGTAGAATCTGCTAATAAATTCCACTCTGATGATAATTCTCGGATTTTAAAAGATATGGCATCATGTAACAGAGTAAAAGAAATGGTTTCTCTTGGTTAAAGAACAATAAAATTCATTGGTATGAAGACTGACCTGGAAATTCTCCTGATTCAAGTTAAACTGAAAACACATTGGCAGTGATGGGATTCAAGGAAGAGCGACGAATTAGCAAAAGCTGTTAGACTTTTGAAAATATCTAATCATAGAAAGAATTAGTTGGAACAATGCCGAGTAGAATGGAAGTGGTAATTAAAACGAAAGATTACTTGTCAAACCGTTAACAAAAGATAAATCTGTCGTTTTAATTCGATTTGGTTGTTATAATATCAGATGGTTTTTGGTAAGTTTTCTTCATCATGGTTGTTAATAAAATCAGAACTTTGTTACCTGGCTTCAAGCCGTCAACTATCTGTTGAAAGTGCATAAAACGTTACGCTGACTCGCCAAAAGTGTGCACCTCCAACACGCATGCGGTAACAGGAGAGGTAACGGAGAGGAAAGAGGAACCGTTGGAAAGATGTCATACAAAACAAAGCACCACGATACCGGATGCTACCAAACAACCAGAGAAAGCGTGGCACTCGAAGCGATATCCGTAGACGCATAAACAAGAAGAAAAATCGCATCCCTAAAACTTAAAAATACAAATGTTTCCCTTTCTTTTACAAAACCCGCGCATCATTAAATGATTCTCGCCTCAGCAATGTTTCTTGCATTTAAGCAAATGAGCAAAATGGAAGTCATTATTGAGAAAGTGATCAGTCTTACAGAAGTTTATATCTGTGGAGAAATGAGAAAACAAACATTGATTGAAGTTTCCCTAAAGCAAACTTTCTGTCTCTTTTTTATACCAGAGGAGAATTTTTACGTCACATGGCACTTTAATATTTTTTTGTTTTTGTTTTGAAATTTACTGTTTTCCAAAATGTTACATGCTAAGAAAGACTTCATTTCTCTCTGTGTGGTACAATAATATACGTGAATTCCCTATTTTCCACTTACATTATTGTATACAAAGGGAGGCGATGCTCTCGATTAACAGAGGGGAGGCGATAAAAAAACTCTCACGATGTTCCATACCTTGAAACTAGTTATCGTGTAAGAAATAGGTTTCTTTGTATAAAAGAAATAAAGTCAGTTTATTAAATTCAGTATGACGCTCCTCGTCATGTGATCAGCTTGTAAAGGGGCAGTAAGCAGGGATTAGTTTATATAAGCGCCGCTGTTTGTTTCATTGCGAGTTGAAAGTTAAGCTAACAAAAAAATGCATCGTCTAAGGTTTTGCAAAGAAATCAACAGAAACGAAAGAGAAAAAAAAAAACTCCAAAATTTAATATTCAACACGTATGAGCTTAATAAATATATTGTTATAATCCACGAGGTGAGCAGGCTTGAATATTTACTTTCACTAACGGTTGTCACCAAGAAATAGTTCTGTGAAAGACACCGTGTCTAATATTCCAGGTATTCGATGCCACTGACATTTAATTTTTAAAAAAATCTACATATGGTGTTTCAAAAAAGAGTATTGATAAAAAAAGGAAATAAAAACATTTCAGATAAGGTGAACTTTAAAAAAAAAAAATAGTTGCACATAACGTAGAGTAGATAACTGGAAGTGCACGAATAATAGTTATCTTGTGTATCTAATGTTCTTCATAGCTACCGGATGCGTAAAACGAATGAACGAATCGATTACGCAGCAGTTACCTTTGAATTGTCAAATCAAAAGCAGGTAACAAAGCTCACGACACGAATAACTAGAATAAGTTAACAAATAGCCAAACGGAATGCATTCCACGCAGTCGATTTCGCTTGTTTGACTATTAATGTGTATAGCCGTCTATGCCATACTTAAAACAAATAAGTCTCGGATTTTATTTCTGTTTTCTTCCTTTCTTAGATGTGTTAGCCCTATAAAAACAACGGATTACGGAATGTGCGGCGTTTATCTTAGTCGGAAAATGTTCGGTCTTTTAACTTTGAGAGTTTTACAAGGAAAGTAAGAAGACAACAAACCTTACATTCGCTTGTTTTACTTTCAATGTGTTCAGATATGTAAGTTAGTGTCCGCCTATAACAGGTGCCTAGCACTGCATTCAAACACTCGGATCAATGCAATAAACGACGTCAGCAGCGCCGCCGATCCCTTACAGGTAGTAGAGAAATAAATTACAGGTGTGTTTCGACACTTAGCTGATGTGATGGTTTTAGCCCCCGAAGTGAATGGTTCGGGCAGAGCTCGCTTTCCGAACCGGGGAGTGTTAATGGGTGGTGGCAGCACGTTTCCAGATGTACCGAGCATCTCGCAGAAAAACCGAGCTTCCATCAACGGCATCAAAGTCTCCTAGCGACGGCGATTTCATATTGATAGCTGCCGGTAAGCGATGTCTGGAAACAACACGCTAGGCTAGTCGAAAGGTGATAGAAATTTCCTGTTTATTGCTATACATCTTCAGATTATCTGATGTTAATTAAAAAAACAAGAAAATCCGTTTAGCTTCTGACGCTATAATGAAACAGCTGTGTATAATTAAAAAAAATAAATAATTATAAAATAATTACAGACACTTGCATCTGTATTCGGTTTTATAATTTGCAGGTAATCTTAGGCTGGATTTTAACCTTCGTGTTGGCCTCGTCAAGATTTTTCTCTATTTCTACCTCGTCTCCTCTGCGGCACAAAAGAGAATTGTGAAAAATGTCGCCGATCTAAAGAAAAACCAACAATGGTATAGCAAATGCTTTACCTTTCCTGCTGAATTTGACAGTTACGATTCCCGTTTTGATGCTGTTACCTCTGTACTTCACTGCCAGAATACCTGTTGTACGTGCTTTGCGTACTTCGCTGACGAATGCTGAAAAGAATCATGGGGAATGTTGAACGATGGAGCACTCGACGGTGTTTCCCATTAATTTAACTCTCGACCGACGTTGTACCGCCTGCGTCAAAGTGTACGGACATCAGCGTGAGGTGTGGACCGGCCACGCCCAGTGACCCACTTATGGCTCCTGGAGCCCAAGAATGCAATATTCGCGTGCAACACCTGTAAAATCGATTCCGCACCAGGAGAACCGTTGTCACTGAGGTTATTAGTACTAAATGGAGACAAATCACCGACACCTATCTTTTCGCGTCTTTCAGAACGAACTGCTCGTTGTCAGTATCTTTCGGGGGGGTCAGATTTTGCTTTACCATCATCGCTTGGCAAGGTAGATTTTTTAATAAAAGAAAGCTTGATCCCAGAAGATGACAATAGCCCCATCCTTCCGGATAAATCCAGATATAACACGAGTTTCGTGAATGGATTCACCAGAGTCTAATACGAAGGTGTTAGTTGCAATGGATTTTATGTTCCGAGCTCAGTTTCATGTCCTGGGATCCGCATTGTTTTTACAGCATAAGATTCTCTCATGTGAAATATAATGTTTATATATTCTAAAAGTAATCAGTTAGTGTATGAAGATAGAATTAACTCAGACTCTATCTATGCAATACTAATGATTCTGATACAAGCTTAGATGATCTGTAATCTTAAATCCTCCAAGACTGATTCATTATGATGATCATTATGATACAACCTAGAGTCTCTGAGGTCACTTAATGCATGAGAATGCAAATATTTAAAAATGAATATTATTTCACAGAGTTAACAACGTTCGTGAGTTTCTTCCCACATGTTGCCTTGACAACGGTCCCTGAGAGGGTAAGGGAAAGGGATGAACTTCCAGCTCTTCATTTCCTTCAAAGGGGCCAATGTGATAAGGCTTTTTGAATGTACACAAATCAAGGTACAGGAATGGCTGTCAAGATACCCGGAATGTATTCTCGTTAAGAAATATGTGGAATGATTTAGAGCAGCAAGTTCTGCGACAGCTTCACCCATCTTGAAATACCGCTAGCAGGAATAAACTGCCACCCCAATAGAAGTGCGCCAGTACAAGCCCCGTAGTGGGCAGACCCTTGTGAAGTGAATATTTCTTATTTTCAAAACAAACTGATGTGACGTCATCATTTGTGAGAAAATCTCGTTCACCTTATCTAATAGAATGGCAGTTGTTTCGAATCACATAATGGTAATATATGCAACGATGCAATATCGATATCGAGCTGGGCTTGTGTTGTTTTATTTAGGTCTGTGTTTTTAATGCTACTCATTGTCTGTCAAGAACCGCTCTGGAATGTCAGTAAATTCAAACGTTTCGATACTCTCAAACATGTATGGATAACTCCAGAGTTCTCTTGCTAAGAAGTCGGCAAATAAATTCATTTGAGTCATAGTTGTGCATAGTTCTATACTACATCGGTCGTGTTTCATTGTTCAGCGAGATGATGCGCCGGATGGCATCCATACAAGATCTGACATCACCACTTTATTTTCACTTTATAAAAGTCTCTGAACACTAGACAGCGTTTTCCGATATATTGATAAATAACTTTCCGATAGCTACTTCGCATACGTTTCTGATAATTTGTGGTTAGTAACTGCAGCATTCAGATTCAATAAACATAATTCGACACTCCATATTAATCGAACAAACAGATTTATACTGTCTCATCGAATTATTACCTTTAATACTGATACCACCCACTAGTACATAAATTAAGCTTTAAACGCTTAGTTACCTTCTGCAGCACTCACAGAGTTTGTCGATGTTTTTTTGTTTGTTTTAAAGCTATTGTCAGCTTGTCTGTGTTTTTGTGGGTTTATACCATGTTACTGCACGCGAGCGCAATAGACCATAGTTCTTCAATTTCACGTAGTTTTCAAAGAATCTAAGAACTGCGTCATCAGCCACGTGCAGATCGCTTTTACCAATAAGACTAAAATTAATAATAAAGTCTTCTTACTTGATCGTTCTTGCATTAGGAAGGATTCCTTTTTTTTCTAAAAAAAAACAACAACTCTAGTCTTCTTTATTGGTCTTTAGGTACAACTGCTCCGTACCAATGAGTAACTCATCAACCCTTGTACTTAAGTGTATTTGTTTCCATAGTTAAAAGCAATCAAACAAAAACCCTATGCTCTCAAAGCGCTCCACACGTAACCAAACAGCCAGTCTTAAAGAACGGCAGACCCGCTGCACTAGTAGGCAAAATTCAAATTTAAACCATTAGTTATAACTTGAATATTATTTGCTAATGACTTTGCGAATTTTGATTCTACCACAAGCAAATGCCGAGTGATTCATTAGTAAAGTGTCGAAAACGCGATACTTCTTTATTATACAAAAGAACAAACAGCAGTGTAATCTATTTATGGTACTTAGCCTTTCTAAACGGTGCCAGTGCTCAGCCTTATAAAAGGTAATTAATTCCACCTTGATGATGTCAGGAGTAACCGATTCACGTACGTTGGGAATGGTCTGTTTAAGTATCACAACAAAAACGAGAGTGATGTACTCACATGTTTCTGCCTCTCACATACGTACGCATACATACGGGACGGGACAGCAGTGGAAATACAGCGGTGGATAAAACCAGTTATCAAACAGTGAGAGTAAAATGTAGTTTTATCCTCGAAACTTGCGTTACACTGTTGCAGTTTTGGGCGAAATAAACCAGAGCGACTTTACGCCACTTCCACAAAGACACCGGGTAGAATGGCCATCTAGTATGTACTTTTTCTGAAGTCGATGATTATGATAATCGGATTAATAATACTTTTTGGACATTACGTGGAACCTACTTAAAAATTTCTTTTTGTTTGTTGCGAACTACTTTTATAGAATAATGATCACAGCTGCTTGCCTTTTTGTGGACAAAACCAGTGGGTATTTAGCGATCGACCCGTGCTTTATTTCGACTTTGAGCTCTCGCTCAAGATCAACCAGAAAATCCAGTTCCAACCTGGATCATATGAGCCATTAGGCAGTGGCAAAGTCGAAATCTTTTCGGCCGATGATCTCTTGCAAATAGAAATGATCTACAATATCGATGGATGATGTCTTTCGTTTCTCTCACCGCTTCTCGTTTTAACGTGAAGTTAATGTACTTTCGGCTGCTCTCACAGCATTGAAAATCGTGCATGGGGTTTAGACATTAGTAAACGGTGGTGTTCTTGATCGATCCCATCCAGTGTTACTCCGTGATTAGAGTAATGGATTTTGCAGATTTGTGTGTTAGTGTTCATGATGCTGGGGGTCGTCCAAATGAAAACCGTTTGGATACGATTGAGGTGATTCTATTTTCAGCCCGCTTTCATTTGAACGACTCTAGTGCAACCAGAAATTTTCTGACCAGCACATGTTTGATGTAAGTTGTATACAAAGGCCGGTTTTCTTTGTGCTATCATTTAATCTTTATAGAGAGTGCTTCCTCGCGTTATAGATGACAACAAAAAGACGAAGATCGATAGAAGCTGTACAATAGCCTTTTCTTTCTTTTAAGATACATTTTGTTTAAAGGGCTTGAAAATCACCAAAGTGCGCACAGCATTAACTTATTTCATTGCCATAATTTCTAATCTAAAATTACAAATTAAGAAGCTAATTAAATATTCCAATATCAGTATTTAAGAAGTTTAAGCTGCTTCGAAGTAAAAGGATACAGATAGAGTAGCATCACAACCCATGCAGTTTGCACTTCAGTGGCGAAAAACCAAACATCGCGGTCTCTTTGACAGGAGAGCTACTGCATGACCTACTTTCTGAAAATATAGAAAACTTTCAGATTACCGAAAATCTGTTAGAATTAATGATAGAAAGGAAGTGTTTATAAAGAAAAATATGCTGTGGAGAACATTAACTCTGTTTATTTAGTTTTCTTTCTAAAAGATATTCTGTAAAGAAACATCCGTTCAGAGAAAAGCTAAGATCGTTCCGTAAATACCTGCTATGAAGATTTACAAGACTGTTTTCGGAACAGTAAACACGAATTACTTATTAATTGGAGCCTAACAGAGACTTTCCTTCACTCTCTACTACGAGTACTACCAAATAATAACCCATTTCACGCCTACTATCGCTTATTCACGTTTGTTTCACGTGCCTCTCTTTCCTTTTCTGTTTCAGTTCCTATCAAGTGCTACAAATGTATTGGAGCAACCATAAATACGACCTGTTCAGATCCGGTTAACGTTAAAAACCTGACGTTTAAGGAATGTTCGCAAGGACTCTGTATCAAATGGACAAGACGGGTCCACGGTAAGCTGCGCCTTATAGACACTTTCCTTAGCAAACAAAACGAAGCAAAATTGATATACTTACTGGCACGGCTCGGGTTCAGGTAGAATAGTTCGATAGGCAAAGCGCACGCCTTTATCACGGTAACAAAGCGCGCCCTATACACGGGACACAATTGCTGACCAATCTTGATGGAACAGAGAACAACTTCTGCATAAAAAATATTTAGTTTCGAGGAGGAGCACGGGTTAGCTGTCTTCCACTTTCTGTATATCCTATATCTGTTAGTTTGTGATTAAAAGTACAACACAAGCTAATTGCCCTTTCGAGTGCTGAGTTGGAATCGAGGGAATTCAATGCGAGTATTTATTAGAAAAGATAAATGTGGGTTGCGAATACTCTTCTCTTGTCTCTTGATCAATACTGTGAGGGGAAGCAGAATTCTAGTCTCTTCGTTTCATGATTTGCGAAGGTCTCAGGATTTCTGCTAAAAGCTAGAGCCGGTAATGATGTGTTACGTAGTTACTGAACACAAGGTCTAGGGTACTTACGACGACTCCGCACAAAGGCGTCTATATATCCGGCTGTCGAAGTTGTTAGCGTTCCTGGAATCTCAACAACGTGCTAGGGTCACAATTCCCGTTCAAAGATCCACCCTGCAGATGAGGCTGCACGGCAGCTGAAACAGCAGAAGTCTTCAACACCGAAGAAAAAAGCAGCATCACCGGGCGCGTTGTGGCTTGCTGCATCTCAGAGTTCGGAACCCGGCCAGGAAGGATAACTTACAGAGCAGTCGGCTCTTTAGCTAACTCGACAAAAGGTTGCTTCGTACCGTGTATTTACGCGTGTATACGGTACAGCGGAGTATCTGTTTGTCGATTTCCCGTCGTAAGACGCTGAAATTGGTTCCCGAACGGAAGTTATCCCGTTACTAGACTTTCCGCGAGAACAGCGAGCCTGACACGATTAGCGGTGGTACCCGGACGGTCACACCTGATCACTTAACTGAGCCACGACAGCGAATGGCAGAAGCGGTCTGTATGGTAGAAAAGAGGTGGAAGTAAAGAGTACGGATATAATAAAAGACCCGCATATAAACAAGCAGAAACAGGCTGATAGGACTGCTTCTTGAATTTTGTTTGCTCTTCATCGGCTGGCACAACATTTGGAAACCAGATTAATTTTGAACAACGCGATAATCGCGCGAGTTTTTCAACTGTGCGGATCAAAGAGAGTAACTGGCCGGCGCTGCAACTTCGGGCGAAGGAAAACAGACAAAATAAATCATTTACCTCTCGTTTATTAGATTTTGCAAGAATAGTCGCGTCCACGCGCGAGACGCCTTTTTGTTTATGCCAAAGGAAGCACATTATGTTTAAAAAGAACACAAACAAATTTCTCGCTTCCAACTCCGCTTGCTGGACATTCTGCCAAGACACGGTATCGCTCTCTCTCTCATCTCTCTCTCCGCCTCTCACAATCTCTCTTCGCCGCTCTCTCTCTCTTCTCTCTCGTCTCTCTCCATCTTCCCTCTCCTCTAAATCTCTCTCTCTCTCTCCATCCAGCCTCTCTCTCTCTCATCCATCTCTCTCTCTCTCTCCATCCATCTCCATCTCATCCATCTCTCTCTCTCATCCATCTCTCTCCTCTCTCTTCCACATCTTCTTCCCTCTACATCTCCATTCCTCTCTCTCTCTCATCCTTCCATCTCTCTCTCTCTCATCCTCTCTCTCTCTCTCCTCTCCTCTCTCTCTCTCTCTCTCTCTCTCTCTCTCTCTCTCTCCCTCGTTGTCTATTTATTTACCCTGCTTTTCTATTCGCTCATCAAAGAAACTGGTCAGAAGCCATAGTACACATCGTGCCGAACGACTGCGGTAAAAATCACGCTGGCAGGTGGTTCCAAGTTTTGCTTTCCATTGACGTCATTAGGAGAAAACTGATACCACGTCGTGTCCAGTGAGGGCATTTGAAAACCTATTTTCTGCACACGTCTATGTTTTGCCTGCTAGAAAGTACGGATTTTAAATATATATATATTTTTTTTTTGCGCTGCCAGCACGATCAGGTGGAAGCTTATTATTCTATACCCTCGATGCAAGTGCTGCCTAACGATAAACATTACTGGAAAGATACTCGAGTTTCTGACCTATACAAACGATGCCAAAAACAAACAATTTCACGAAGAGAAAATTCTTCCGCTTTTGCGTATATAGTTTATTTATAACCCACTGCATCATATTAGTGCGAGTTATAAGAAACCAGCTTTAAATACACTAGCTGGCCAAAAATGTTTAGTTTGTTTTAAATATCAGGTTGGACTTCATATAATATTGCTTGGTGTCTGACGTATTTATTCATACTGCTGTTTACCACAGGGCGGCGAAAACTGTTGGAGACGGCCGAGTCACAGATGTTTTCCGTTGTAGTTACTAAGTTTACCGATTGCTCAAGACCTGGCTATTATTCCACTTGAAGTCGCTAGGATCCGCTTGCCTTTTCTGGACCGGTGCTGAATAGTTGCGAACAGCTCTTCCACAATTTATCTTAAAAGAACTTCACGCATTGCAGCGCTTGACCACAAACGTGAAAAACGTGAATTAAGGTGGGAGGGGGAGAGAAAGGGTTAAAAAAGAAAGAAAGAAGCTATTTAAGGCTACTTAGCCCATTTTCAGGGTCGATCACTGGACCTTAACGAAATACATAAAGATCATGTCCGCCAACCAAAATAATAAAATTTCTACTGCAAAATATTAGGGATCATTCTGGAAATGAGTGCTGAGACCGTAAGTGAAAAGAAAGATAATCACGAGCTGTTGTGAAGGACCGACACCAGGTTTGGGGATTCTAAAAGAGCGTGGATTACAAAAAAAAAAAAAACTTAAAAATTTCTTCAATATAAATATACAGGCAAAATATTCATTTAAATAACAAAAAATTAAACTACATAAAATAATGTAAGAATTTACAAAACATTCGTAGGTATTTATTTAATCTTTGAGCGAGCTTTCCAGTGTATTTTTGCAGACGTTCGCTTGCGTGGGTGTGTATGTTGTGTGTGAGTGTGTGTGTATCTCTGTGTCTCTCTCTCTCTCTCTCGTGTCTCTCTCGTCTCTCGTCTCTCTCTCTCTATCTCTCTGTCTCTCTCTCTCTCTCTCTCTCTCTCTCTCGCTCTCTCTGTTCTGTGAGTGTTTGTCTGTATCTCTCTCGTTTCTGTCTCTCTCTCTCTCCTCTCTCTCTGTGAGTGTGTGTCTGTCTCTCTCTCTCTCTCTCTCGCTGTTGTGTGTGTCCTGTGTCTCTGTGTGTCTCTCCTGGTGTGTGTGTGTGTGTGTGTATGTGTGTGTGTGAGTGTGTGTCTGTGTGTCTCTCTCTCTGTGAGTGTTGTCTGTGTCTCTCTGCGTCTCTCTCTCTCTCTCTCTCTGAGTGTGGTGTCTGTGTCTCTGTGCCTCTCTCTCTCTGTGTGTGTGTGTGTGAGTGTGTGTCTCTCTCTGTGTCTCTCTCTCTCTGTGAGTGTGTGTCTGTGTCTCTGTGCGTCTCTCTCTCTCTGTATGAGTGTGTGTCTGTGTATCTCTCTCTCTGTGAGTGTGTGTCTGTCTCTCTCTCTCTGTGTGTGTGTGAGTGTGTGTCTCTGTGTGTGTGTGTCTCTCTCTCTCTCTCTCTGTGGTGTGTGTCTGTCTCTCTCTCTCTCTCTGTGAGTGTGTGTCTGTCTCTCCTCTCTCTCTCTCTCTGTGAGTGTGTGTGTCTGTGTCTCTGTGCGTCTCTCTCTCTCTCTCTTGTGTGTGAGTGTGGTGTGTCTGTGTCTCTGTGCGTCTCTCTCTCTCTCTCTCTGTGTGTGAGTGTGTCCTGTCTCTCTCTTCTCTCTGTTTAAATTATTCCCAGCAAGAGAAATTTTTGCAATTCCAGCTGCCGTCATTTGTTAGGAGGGAAAAAGAAAATGAACACAAAATAAGTTGCGCTGACATTTAATTCGCGCAGGTGGAAGTTCACACCACTCTCAGTTATTAATTTCCTGGTGTGGAGATTTTTACCCGGGTTACAGAAGACTGATGGGAGCCGGGGAGAGGGGTGGCTGCTCCATCTGGAAGAGTTGAGATGCTTCCATTACTACACACTGAGAAAAAAAACAGTAGAGTTGATTTGCTTGATGGAAGTTAAAGGCGTGAAATATGGAGTGAAAACTTAAGAAGCGACTTCTGAGTAGAAACTGTAAAATACGCTGTACAGAAGCAACTTCCCGCCATCCGACTCTTCTCACAGCAGCTGTGATGCCCGCTGAGACAGAACGGATGGAGTCAAAGAAGTAAAAATAAGACTTTGCGCCGTTGCCAGGTTGTCTCGATCTGTTTAATCGTGGTAGACACGACGAGTGATTAAGTGCCGAGATACCGTCCAATACAGCTTAGTGCTAGCAATATTGCCTTACAACTGCTTTACTTTACTATTTCAGTGTTTGCGCTTGTCTACCTCTGCCTTTTTCTTTCGTATTACCAATAATAACAACAATAATACGATACTGAACCGGCTTTGAACACCAGAAACATTCGGATGTCTCGACATGACCCCCCCCCCCCTCGCATAGTTTCCTTTTATCACTCTTTAGTATCAGCATAAATCTCGAACAGTTTATCTCTCGGTGCCAGAACATCATCGCCAGTGGATGCGCCGATATTTCAATTCGTTCATGATAAGCTAGCCGGACCCGCCTCGCCCCGCTCGTACCTTTTGTTGAGTATCAAATACGAACCGCTGCTGCCTCTAGTGGTCATGGTAACAGAATTTGCTGTACTTAAATAGAGTAAATGCAAAAAAAAAAAAAAAAAAAAAAAAAAAAAAAAAAAACAGAATAGTTTCGCGCATCCGCATCCTTTGGAAATAATGTCGGAAGTGAATACAGCGCCAAGGATGTCATGTGGCGGCAACCGAAAACGATTTAAAAAAAAAAACACACACAAAATGGCGTGGAAACATAAAAACTCGAAACGAAGAACCGAAAAATTTTGGCGGATTTGGATGTTTAGGTTTGGAACTGATCGGGAGAATGTGAGCCAATTCGGATAATCTGGTTTTTCGCATTCCTGACTTTTGGATAAATGGACTTTTACTGAATTAACAAACACTCAGATGCTTTGCCTTTATTGCTAATCAGCAGATAACTAAATTTTGTGTGGTTATTATTATTTTTTTTTAAATATAAATTACAAAGCAGCTATTACGGTAAAAGAAATTCCGCTGAAGATAATATCACGCTTAACACGCATTGATGGCAGGCAAAGGAAAAGAAGCGAGAGAGAGAGAGAGAGTGAGAGAGAGAGAGAGAGAGAGAGAGAGAGAGAGAGAGAGAGAGAGGGGGGGAGATGACGTCAGTACGGGAGGGAGAGAGGATGGAGAGAGCGAGAGAGAGAGAGAGAGAGAGAGAGGGGGGGGGAGATAGAGAGGGGAGTATTACGTCAGTACAAGGACTAGCGGTCTTTAGCTGCGCTTCTCGAGAGAATATCCTCAATACCTTCTTGCTGGCGCAGTGTTCTGACGTCAATCGTTTGAAGACATCGTAATTGATTCAGGAAAGAAAAAAAAGAAGATAAAGCAGAGGCTACTTAGCAGTGCTCTGCAAAACTGGGTCTGGTAGTAATCAAGACGTTGGAACTGTTGGGAAAAAAAAAAAAGTCAATCAGTATCGGCAATAGATTTGGAAAAGATTCTTGTAACGAAATAAACTAGTATTTAGTATTCCCCCAGCGCGCACTCGTTGATGGTGTTTACCGTGGAACTGGATTTTAAGAAGTTTCGCTCAATCGCAGGCCGCCATCAACCCGAGGTTCCGCAGCTCCCTTCCCCCCCTTTTTTCCCTCTCTCTCTCTTCACTATTAATTTTCTCTTTCTGCTGACTGCATTTCAGCAGAGGTACATTCGTTCTGATCGATGGGCTGGCTCTCCGAATTAGAGATGGCAAAGAGAAAGAAGCCATTCGAAAAACTTTGGAGATCCACCAATTTTCGGTTGAGATGCTTACAGTTCCAGACCACAAGTAGCGAAAATGATTGGCGCTTCCTTGATAGATGTAACGTTAATGGGTGAACGGATATATACACATAACGCGAGAAGTATTAGCCACGTGTCACCTTTTTTTTGGTTTTTTAAAATCATCTTTTATTTAAAATTTAATTAAACGTAGTGAAACCGTCGTTAATTTTAACGTTATTAACGCTTGATGGGTCAACCTCCCCGACTTTTACGCCATCTCGCGGCAGCGAAGAGAACTTGCCAGCGCGTTACAAACAGCTAATAACGGAGGTAATAAGGTGACGGCACCGGTCAGATTAGAATTCTAACACCCCGTGACGAAAGCGCTAGACTTTAGTAGTTTTTTTTTTCCTTCTTACCATCTTCTTTCTCCAGGTACCTACTAGATATGCATAACAAAATATGAATTAAAATTTTCTGTCGCTTCATCAGCGGCATTGTCCAGGAAGGCCACGAAAATATTTACGCCCCCTTTTTTTTTTTTGTTTTCTTGCCACCATCATAAACGGTTTTGTCCGGAGGAAAACGGTTGGTGCGATCTCCGACCCCCAGGTGGTGCAGCCCGGATGTAAAGCTGGTTGGGAAAGACAAACAACAGAGAAAACTTGAAAGATTGGCCATAGTTTCGAAATCAGCACGGTTCATTTATGCAGTCCGAACGCCGATGAACCTAACTGCAACCGCGTACATTTCTTAGAATTGAACGCTGATGACAGCGACAGGGGAACACGATCCTCGAAACGTTTGTTCATCATCTAGTTTACTTAAACACCGACGAAGTGAAGGGAAATTGCTTGAACTAACTACACACTTCCTTTAGTTCGACTGGACGTTTTTGTAAAGTGACCGATATCTTGAAGGGATGGTCTGAAGTGTTCGCAGTCATTGGCAGGTAAAATTCTACACGTGTCTCTGATTTCTCTGGTGACGGTTTTCCTGAACTTTTAGTCAAACACGAAATGTCCCCTTTGCATCACAAAAGAAAGCAGACGACTGATATAAGTTCTGTGGCGACTAAAGAAAGCAGCAGCCTCGATCTGATAGTAAAGTTGACATTTTTCACTGCGCTTTGGTAGTTATAATAGACTGGCACTGACCATATTAATATTCTTATTTTTTCCCCTCCGTGTGCCTTCTGAAAGTCTTGAAAATGTATACCTCCGGAAAGTAACTTCTCACGCTTCGCTTAAAATCGAGTGCGGGGCATCGACAGATATCAAGAAAAGTGCACACACCGAGAACACTTATCATCTTCTTTCTTTCCACAACAAAGTTTTAGCATAAGCATCTTACTACTTTTAACGATAAAATTACTAGTCGCTAGTTATCCGGAATGATTATACAGGCATGCCTCTTATATATATATATATAGCACTGCTTCCTTATAACGCTCTTTATATTGGAGGAAAATTCCAACATGTCATAATGACCCCCTATGGCGCTATTTCCTTATAACGCTCTTTATCTTGAGGAAAATTCCAACATGTTGTAATGGCCCCCTATGGCGCTGTTTCCTTATAACGCTCTTTATCTCGGAGGAAAATTCCAACATGTTATAATGGACCCCTATGGCGCTATTTCCTTATAACGCTCTTTATCTCGGAGGAAAATTCCAACATGTCATAATGACCCCCTATGGCGCTGTTTCCTTATAACGCTCTTTATCTTGGAGGAAAATTCCAACATGTTATAATGGACCCCTATGGCGCTATTTCCTTATAACGCTCTTTATCTCGGAGGAAAATTCCAACATGTCATAATGACCCCCTATGGCGCTGTTTCCTTATAACACTCTTTATCTTGGAGGAAAATTCCAACATGTCATAATGGCCCCCTATGGCGCTGTTTCCTTATAACGCTCTTTATCTTGGAGGAAAATTCCAACATGTCATAATGACCCCCTATGGCGCTGTTTCCTTATAACGCTCTTTATCTTGGAGGAAAATTCCAACATGTCATAGTGACCCCCTATGGCGCTGTTTCCTTATAACGCTCTTTATCTTGGAGGAAAATTCCAACATGTCATAATGACCCCCTATGGCGCTATTTCCTTATAACGCTCTTTATCTTGGAGGAAAATTCCAACATGTCATAATGACCCCCTATGGCGCTGTTTCCTTATAACGCTCTTTATCTTGGAGGAAAATTCCAACATGTCATAATGACCCCCTATGGCGCTATTTCCTTATAACGCTCTTTATCTTGGAGGAAAATTCCAACATGTCATAATGACCCCCTATAGCGCTCCGTTTACCAAAAACGCATCCTGAGCGCTGTAGTGAGGGGTGGGTGGCTTCTGCCTGTATAAGATACTTACTAATGGAAAAGAAGGGTGAGGTGTAGGAAGGGATCACAATTGCAACATTGTAGACAGGACGTTGAATGTCTTTCGAAAATAGCAGAGCGGCTTTCGGTAGAAGGCCGTGCGCCATCACGAGAGCAGCCGTCTTAGAATAGAACTACTCTCCGAGGTCGCTGGAAGTCGTCTAGACTTTAGGACAAACGATCCAGATTGGCGATATTTTGTAATCGGCAGTCGCTGCTTCCCCCAGCGGTAGCGCAGAATCAACACGAGCCGACAGAATGTTCCACCGAGAAATTTACTGCAATAACAATCAGTTAGAGCCGACAGGGTTACCAAAGAACAAATCAGCAAAGAGCCGGCGGACGTCCAAAAGCGTCAGCGGCGGCAGAAACTGCAGGTGAAATTCCAGATCGAATTGTGAATTAGATTTCTAGGCTCCAGATTCTTCCTTCCCTTTTTCTTTTAGATGAGTAAAAAGGAACCGTAACAAAGAGAAAAGTAAAGAAAATATTTAATTAAAAGAATGTTTTTTTCCCCTTTTTGGCCAATGCCGTGATAAAGTTTGATTTTACAAAAATAAAATAAAAACAGCAATATTAAAACCTAAGACCTTTTTAATGAATGGAAAATGTAATCGCAGTATCTTCTTCGATCACTCATTTCATGAGAGTCGGATGCGTTGCTCCGTCGTTACGCGCACTCTGGCCCACTGCATCCGTCTTCAGCAGTGGTTTATCCTTCTGACTTTTCCTTGTCATAGGAGACTCGCCTCCGTCATGGCTACAGAGCGCCCCCCATCCCCGCCCTTGGTTCCTCTGTCTGAAGGCCTACACAGGCCACTCCCCAGCAGCAATTCCAATAAAGTACTTCGATCAAGGCTCACAACAATGTGCTATCAACGGGGATTGAACCCAGGCCCCTTAGGTCCCGAAGCCAACGCACTCACCACTGAGCCACATCGCCTGTTTGGTCCAGTATATAAATATTTCCGTGAGGAAGACAAAAAAAAAGCTGACTCCTTAGAAAAATCTCTCTTTGAGAAAATTTGTTTTGATTCGTTTTGCTGAATAAATGAAGCGAACAATCAAAGAAAAGCTTTTAATTATCTGTTTTGAGACTGAATTCTTTGAAGCTACTAATGAAACTTTTTTTAAAAAATTGAAGTATACTCCGCTATCATTAGCGAATTATTTTATTGGTGATGAATTATCGACGTATGTACAGTGCTGGAAACAATTATAGAAACACGTAGAGAATATAAGCAAATAATCAGTCATTGCGCCTGAGAGACGTGTGCAATACATATAGAATCACTGTCACAACCATATACAAAAACAAAATGAATAGGCTGTACAGTGCATTATTGATTATGTGAACCCTTTGCTTTATATAGAGCGTGACATCTTGTTTTCATGTTCCCACACAGATTATCAATGTATGACTGCGCAATGTTGTTTCAAATATCCTGTGGCGCCTTCATCAAAGGTATTTGGTTGCCTTTTGACTTTCTCAGTGATCATATAACCCCACATATCCGAACGTTCTGCAGGCCAAGGCATCTTTATGAGTGTTCCATCAGCCTCTTTAAGTTTCATATAGTTTTTTTTTTCTTTCTCACTGCATTGGGCGTATGCTTATGGGATCATTGTCATGCTGTAAAATGAATCCTCTCCCAAAGAGATGTCTCCTCGAGAGAATGATGGGATGGACGAGAAGCTACCTCTACCTGTTGGCAGCCAGTATATTTTTGATTCTATGCAAATCTGCCAACCCTTAAGTGGCATGCAACCCACACTGGTATTGGTCCACCACCCCTGGTTCATTGTAGCTATTGTATATTGATTGATTACTATACTGCCTTCCGATCCGTCTTTAATTATTGCCACCAATTCAGATTTGGACTCCTCTGTAAACAGCAGCCTCTTCCAGGTTTGGTCAGCGCACTGTTCCATTTCTGATGCCAATCTCAGCCTTTTCATTTGATTGCCTCTTCTCAGAGAAGGTTCTCGAGCAGCTACGCATTTACTGAAACCACTTAAGAAACCTTAGGATCCGTATTTGCAGCACGATCTCTACCGGCTCACACGCAGGGAACATAGCATAAGATACTTAACATCAAGTTTGGAGAGTTTGTTACAACGGCACCAGTTTTGCGTATCCTCCTCAATGCCTTGCATACAGCTCCTTCTGAAACATGAAGTCTGGCTGATTTCCCACATGGAGCAGCCTTCATTAGCTGAGACTTTGGTTTCTATGCTCATCACGTGATATCTATTTCCGAGAAGCTATAGAATTCACCACACAGCAATGACATCACCGCCTACACTTCTATTGTCCTTTTGCACGTGTGACACTTTCTGACTGTGCATGGCAACCAGTCACGGTTTACTGCATCAGCACATCACTGTAATACGGGGGCACTTCAGCTTTAAACGAGATGCGATTTTATGATGTGTTATTCGCATTATGCATTCGGTTTTCTTGGATGTGGGTTTTCCTCTGTTTCCACAATTATTTCCAACACTTTTTGAAAATACGTATCGTTCACATTAACGAAAATATTTACTAACTACTTCGAGAAATTCATTGGCACAAAATCGATTATTTTCCCATCGTTAATTCTTCTACGTTCAGCATGAAAGTCATTTTTCTTAGAATTTGTTGCCTTGGTTACAAACTGTGCATATGTGTGTGTGTGTGTGTGTGGTGTGTGTGTGTGTGTGTGTGTGTGGTGTGTGGTGTGTGTGGTGTGATCCTGCTGTTTAATCAACACTTGTCAGTTAATTCACAAAACGACATGGTGCCACAAAGCGCCAACGTTAGCACCTGGAAAAGATTGTATACATGTTGTAGGTTTAAATCCGTTTTCTTAGATAAAGTAAACTAACAAGAACACGTAATCGCAGCAAATCAAGAAAAGAGAACTCAGCCATTATATATAGCGAGATATGTTTGGTACAGTATAAACAGACCACGGAATTCGCTGAGCGCCGATTGCTTTTACCATGGCATTAAAAAAAAAAAACTGACTGTAAGATTTTGAGGTAAGTTAGAGAGGCAGAGAGCAGTTATCTCAAAATTTATCTGCAGCCCCTTTGATCCCGAGAACTCTGTTGACTGAAAAGCTTTCTTCAATGAATGGTATCCTATTAATGGCGCTAAGTTAATTTTTCAGGCAGTCGAACCCCTGAAGTTCGAATTGATAGGGACCTGGGCCTTTCCGAATTTTGGAATAAAAACGAACGCGGAAAGAATGTACACAGTGTATATGAGTAATTATATAACAGGGAAAGCTTAATACGTCGAATAAGCAAAGTAAAGAATGTAGTATATAAATACAATAAACCCTAACTGACAACATATTAATAATAAACGCGAAAGTAAAAGTGAATGTATTTGATTTACTTACATAATAGATTTTTTTCTCTCAAAAGCCTCACAAATTTGCATTATGCTGAGATATAATGTGTAGCCGTTACCCAAACAGAAGCTGTGTCTCTTATCTCGGTGCAGGAAATGACATTAAGAGATCTCAGTGATCACTTATAATAAGGAATAAAGAGACCAACAGAGACCAAACCTGGTACAAGCATCTGAAGTGAGAAGGTTAAAAAAATGTAAAATGTTATATTAGTTATTCTTTTTATCAGATAAACTAAATCCATTTCCTATTTAATGTAGTATTTTTATTGTTATCTTTAGAAAATATTCCGTGTGTTTAGGTTTCTCTTCTAAAGTTTTATCATGCAGCAGGTTAAGTCGCGTCGCCTCATGCTCCGTAAAAAACTACATTGTGAAGAAATACCATAAATCGAGAGCTAAGCTGAATTCCCTCCTCCTATGAAATTTTCTCTTTCTCAGTCTCATCGTCTTCATTATCCTCACTGTCAAGTTCCTCAGGGTTTATCATCTATTTAGAGGTCTGTGAGTTGCCCAATAACTGGTGCCTCCTGATCACAATTTAGCTACTTCATAACATCGTTTTCATTCAAGTCCTTTATAAAATCACTGTTCGTGCCACTCGCATAGTTTAAGAGTTCTGTTGCCTCTGACCTTTCTGGTTGCCCCTGGAAGCCCAAAATTCTTCACGAGAAAGGTAAACTTCATTTCTAAGGATTGTTCTATTGATAAAAGCAGTTTTCCCCCATGCATTTCTAAGTGTGGGCTGAGTCGCTTTGTTCCTCCAATCAGCCAGACACCACATTGCATCTTCGATAGGAAACTTCTTTTTAAATTTCCCTATCTCTTCACCAGCAGAACAGTTAACAAGACAGCACGTGACACCTTTCCTGTATTTAGTCTTAAGAGGTCTGATAACATCCCGATCCATGGCTTAAATTAATGAAGCACAGTCGGGAGGGAAGTATGTGGGGAAAACATTGTTTACAACCATCGTTTTCAACGTGGGTGAGCTGAACAGTCATCCAAGAGCAGGACAATTTTGCAATTAGAGGGGACAGCCCATACTTACAACAACGTGCGCGAGCTTCAGGTACAGGTACAAAATTACGTTTAAACCATTCTAAGGTTATTTCTCGAGTGAGCTAAACCCGTTTATTAGTCTTGTCGATTACAAGAAATTAACCCCTTTAAGAGCACGAGGTTTTGCGCTTTTCTCGATTACAATTAATTTGCATTAATGTATGCCAACCGGGTTAACTCAAGTACTGTAAGCCTGTTTTAGCATCCTTGGCACCCTAATCCTATTTTCATGTGCAGAAGCAAGTGTTCCATTTGCTAAACACCCCCAATACACACTAGTCTCGTCTGCACCGTAGATTTTCTCTAGATCAAGCCTTTCACCAACTTAACTTACTGCTGCTTCATGGTCGGCAAAAAGCTTTAACCAAGAGCTGCCAACACACGAATACCACGTCTACTGTTGGATTTTTGTAATAAACCTTGTGAGAATGAAAATTCTCGACTCAAGATGATTTAGCCAAAACTTCGGTGACATATCAAGTTTAGAAACCATCCAGGAAATATTATTAAAAAAAAAAAAGAACAACATTTCTCCGCTATCCGCACCCCCGCCATAGAGTTTATACACAGTTTCCGCAGCTGTAGTTAATCTGTCAAATTTTCTTTCAGTGCGAAAAATTAATTGGTGCAAACAAATTCCGTATCATCGCTAACCTCCTACACGCATTTTTTTCGGGTCGGTTTTATATAAGTTGTCTTGGTTTAAATGAACCCCGAGTAGTGGAACTTCAAAGGTCGAGTTACACGGTTATAATTCTGCTACAATCGTGTACATCCCGTTCGCTGACGGACAGACGTTTGTACTAACAAACTAGTACCGAAGGCAGAGAATGGACAATGCCATGAGGAGTACGACGAACCGATTAACGCCACCCAACGGGGGGTCGAGTTCCGGCCTTCAGCCACGAGATGGCGCCACTCGCACGTGTCTCCTAAATTTCCTATCCTATGTTATTTATTGTAAGCTTAGCTTTAGTTCACCATTAGACACGAAATAGCGGCGAACAGCAGAGATGCAAGTCGAACATGGAGATCTGAACACAATATTTATTGAGTTTTTTGCGTAAGTAAGTTGGTATATGTGTATATATATATATATAAATAAGCGTGTATACATGTTTGTTTGTATTTTCAGGGATATGGTACATTGAAAGAACCTGTTCTGTCGACTTGTCCATCCGAATCACACTAATAGACCGGGTCTGTCGCACGGAACGAAATGGAAACGGATACCTGTGCATGTGCGCCACGCATCTCTGTAACTCTTCCGGTTCCGGACTTATTGGATTGTGGACGTTAACTCTGCTTGCGATTTCTTTCATGCTTCCGGTAGGAATGTGTCGGAGCTGTTGGTGGATTTTCTGAAATAAAACAATAACAACAACAACAACAGCAATAAAACCCCCCCCAACACAACAGGAAAATGTTGGTTTTTTTCAGGTCACGTGGTTCAATAAAATTACACCTGCGCAATGTAGCTGAAGAAACTGCGCGTCGAGCAGTTGAATTCAGACTCCACCTCGGCGTTTAAGCCTTGAGTAGTCTTCCGGGTCTGCTGACTGTACGTTTAAGTACAATTCTCGAACAGGCCCTCGTGACACCGGTGAAGGAAATGAGAATTACCCTCTTATAAAAAGTGAATTGGTAACTTTATACGCGCGCGCGCACACAGAGGGGTTAGCGAGCACAGGTAGCGCCACCGGTGGCATCTATGCAACGAAAGTAATTCCCAGACGTAAAGATATTGTGACTTGATGAGCAGCATTGAATGTATAGTGAATTAATATCTAATGGACGTAAGCGGTCCCCGGAAACCTTGTTTCTTTTGCAATATCAAAAAAAAACGTCACAACTATGAAATAGCACATTTTTTTTAAAAAAAATTTTTTTACCTGTATCCGACAGGTGTGCGAGCAGTATTATAAATGATCGCTTACCTAGTCTGACGTACTGTTTTTTTTTCATGCCTGATGATGGCGTCTGAAGAAAAATAATGGGAGCTATTGTTTGTGAGGAGTGAAGTTAATGCGTCAGTCTGCACAGGTATAAAGTGAAAATCCGCAGGCCTCACGAGTCTCTATGATGGAGATTATCTGTAGCTCATTAACTGGAAACCTCCTATATATGCGTACAGATCAAGGACAGATATCTAAGAATGTACGCTTACAGTAAATTAAGATTACAACTAACAGTGGATTAAGAAAGCAACGTTTCTCTCTCTCTCTCTCTCTCTCTCTCTTCATCTCTCTCTCTCTCTCTCTCCTCATCTCTCTCTCTCTCTCTCTCTCTCTCTCTCTCTCTCTCTCTCTCTCTCTCTCTCTCTCTCTCTACACTCTCGCTCTCCATCCTCTCTCTCTCTCTCTCATCTCTCTCTCTCTCTCTCCTATCTCTCTCTCTCTCTCTCTCTCTCTCTCTCTCTCGCAGCCAGTGAGGTACAAATAGTTGAGAAGACAGATATGTATATTCAGTCAGGTATGTATAGCTAGCATGCGCAGTTGATGACAAAAAATAGGTATGTACATTGTAAAGCAGTGATTAAATTTCGATCTATGAAAAAACTGAGTTTATTTTCATTTCTCCGCAATCAGAAATGCTTACGTCACTGGTAAGATGCTTGTATTTGCGTCCTCATTTTCATTTTTTACAGCTGACGTCCGTGTATGACAGACATTTATGTGGCGTTTAACAGCATGTTTACTGTCTGTCACACTTAAATGCAGCGTTAAATACCAAGTAAAAGACATCTTTTTTGTATCTTAATTCCAGCCATTAAAGACAGAACTCCTCGATCATCGAAGGAAAGGACAGGGGCGCAGACACCTGCTCCCTTTCACTTCTTCAGGACAGGTTTTCCTTACGTTGTCTGAAGGCCACTGCATTCCGCAACATTTCGTCTTTTGTTTTATTTGAAACGTCTTTCACAACTCTTGGTAACTGCACAGTGCATAGTGAGCATGGGAAATATACGGGATCACGGCAAGTAACCATGGTGATTTATAACAGTATGCAATGGATGTTACCATCGTGTTTGGTAGCGTTACCGTGAGTCCCACCTGTGTATGTAAACTAGTTCTTTTGTTCCATAGAACTGCTGTGTTGTTGGCGTTTATGCAAACCAACAAACGCAGGATAAACAGCGGCAAATTCTTATTTTAGTTTTGTTACTTTTTCGTGCAGTTGCCAGTCACCACAAATTTGAAACGCAATTGTAAAAGGGAAATAACCGAGTTTTTACTTATAACGCGGTTCTAATTAATTACGTGCCAAACGTTTGCATAGTAATGAAGACTTGGTTTACTGTTCCATGAAGTATCATGATTTTTTGTTTTGGTCCGAGCTCGAATCCTAGCTGGGACCGGCTCGGATAGGTCCACCTCCCTGCTTTTTTTATTTTGTATTTTTATCTATGTCATCTCCTCTTCACCAACTGGTTTGGGTTTCCTTCAAGTACTTCGGCTTTCTCCCACATCCAAGAAACGAAGAGCTTCCAGTAGGGATTTTTCATGCCGAAACCGGAAGTGCCGGACCATACGTGGCGCAGGATTGGCAACGCCTTTTAGCGGACAAACGAAGTTACTACTATTTTTTTTTTTTTTTTTACCACAGTTGTTTCCCTTGTAAGCATCGGCGGCGACCGGAAAAAGAGTTTGTTTTTGGTTAATTCTTCCTAAAAATGTCAAAATGTCGTCTGCACGACTTCCCCACCTTCCTTAATGGCGTAGTTAGACAGCATCATTAACGGCGGGATTCGATTTAAATTTTCCTCGGAACCAGTCAAATGCTAGAGCAATGGATTCCAACGGCGAACTATTTCGTATACAGGAGAATAAAACTTAGGCAACTTATAACTACAAGGATTCTCTAATATACACAGGAAAATCTGTAAATGACACCTTAATGTCTAATTGATCTGGTTCCGCCATTTTCATGCCCGAATGAACATCAGATCGCAAACCAATGGAAGTTCTTATACTGGAAATAACGCCGTCTTTAATGCGCTTTTATAGTCATAATTGTGGTCATCTAGGAAAAAAGATGTCGAAATATTAGGAAGAGCCCAGCATAGATTCACCAGAATGTTCGTTAACTTCACACATTCAGAATATATTGAACGACTGATAAGACACAGTTTACCTTCTATTGTTTTTAGAAGCTTAAACGGAAACCAAATGATTTTTGCCCCGTTCTCGCCTCAGACGGTAGCAGATCTTAAAACAATTAGCGCCGGATGCGAGGTAAAATATAATTTTATAAATGAAGTAAAAAATGAATGAACTAAATTTCCGTCACATGATAGTGCCCTCTCTTCTGGTAACAATCTAAACTTAATCAGTGGGTATATCAGATTAAAAAAAAGGGCCAGTTCGTCTGGTGATGTCTAACTGATCAGACGGATAAGATAAATGGATTTAAAACTTTAAAAAATATTACAAGTCTTTTACTGAAAGGACCCGAGCCGTAACAAAAACAACAAAAACACATTTATTTTCAAAAGGTGCTCAAGGAGTTGTCTCCCATTTTACTGCGTTCAGTATGACGTATGTACCCGAAGATTGAGTATCTAGAGCAAGTAAAACGTACTTCTCCAATGAGAAACAATTACTCCTGAGAATAAGTTCACCATAATTCTTCTGACTTTTCCTTGTCATAGGAGACTTTCCTCTGTCATGGCTATAGAGCGTACCAAAGCCCTTGGTTCCTCTATCTGAAGGCCTACACAGGCCACTCCCCAGCAGCAACCGGAGCGATGCAGTAAAGTATCTCGCTCAAGGATCACAACAATGTGCCAGCAGCAGGAATTGAACCCAGGACCCTTAGGTCCTGAAGCCAACGCACTCACCACTGAGCCACATCGCCTGGCGGACACCGTTTGATTGTCTCCCCCTTTAGACAGCGTGACGTTTCTCTCCGCACCGTCGCAGACTTTAGGCAAATTTGCTTCTATTTCGCACCGTTTTTCGATAGCGAGAAACCGCCCATTCCTCTGCGAAATAAAACATTCACATATCCAACCTCAAAAAGCTGTTTATCAATTGAAGTAGAATCGTTTGTTTGTTGAATTAGTAAAATGAAAAAGAAAAGAGAGGAATTAAATAGCTATCAAGGTATGCAACGAAAACACTGTCGAGAAGTTCCGGGTTAGAAGGGGCTCTTACAGGTAAAGAAGGCTATTTAAAGTTAGGGCACGTGTATAATGGAAACAGCCTCAACTATGCAGAAATGTGTATGCAAGAGAAGCCTTCTCAAAATTTACAAAAATAACAAAAATCAATCTAATTACTTTGTCATCAATTAATTTTCGAAACACGGGAACAATTCACGTTGCAGAAAGAAAAAAAAAAAACAATCGACTCGTGCCCTTTACCTGAACGTTTGATGATGCGACGCGCAGAGCTTCCAGTACCACCACCAAAACTCGTCGAGGAAGGAGTCCGTCTACCGGCCCCGATTCTTCGCTGTTAACACACCGTGACTGTTCGTTAAACTGATGAAGAGTTAGGTAAAGTGATAATTTGTTTCACACCCTTAAGGCGACACTTTCGAGCTAATAGGGAGAGCTTAACGTCCTCGACCGTTCATGAGACGACACGTAACCAGCCGGTGCTTGCTGCTGGTGACTAAAACACTTTGCATTTCTATCTATTTGGTCTTCTGAAATTGTCGAATGACATGTCTCCGATTTCTGGAACATTTATTAGGAGCTGCCGGTTTTAAATGTTCGCGCTCAGAACCGTTCCACGAGCGCCGATAAACAGTTCAGATTCCATTGATCTGTACACCGGTTTGATTTCAGCTTCGCCACTGCGAATAAAGACGGAGACACACAAAAAACGTTTTAGTCGCTCTAAACAAGTACGGAAATACCACGCCCCTTTAGAATTACAGATCGGTTTTAAACTATCATTAGTTTAATTCCAACAACAACTACAACAATAAAAAAAGAAGGAAACCAGTGTAATTTGTACCTTTTCTCATGCAAAAAACAAAGTTATCGTTGGCACCACCGTTTTTGAAGGTGAGTCGCAGAATCGCCCAGCCATGTGCAGGTAGTCTGAGGCAGAAGTGTGCTTGATGATTCTGAGCCAAGTCCGCGGAATCGACATATGGCGAGCACCGCAATCTGCGAAACGTATCAGCTTTCTATCGCCATTGGTAACTCTGCTAAATACGGAAAATTAGCTTGTCATCGGCCTGGTGAGTTGAGCGCATATAGTAACAGCTTTAGCTTTTCCCATACATAATATCTGGCGACCGACGCGCCATCTAGTAGTAGTAGCTCTTAGCTGTACACAGCAATTGCGAACACCATTTAGTATCGTCGGTACCGCGTTTATGATTCGAAATGTCTGTTCTTTTATAAGAAAGTGACTTTTTTTTGTAACTAGACATATGCAAGGGAAAGGAAAGAATAATCTACAAAGAAAATAACGAGGTGAAAGTCTAAAAATTAATACACCTGGAAATAGATGCAAAATAATTTAGCGCGAGCGGCAGACAGCCGACAATAAATCCACAGAGATATTCAGTACATATTTGTTTTTTTTCTAAAAAAGCCACAGCCAGGATCTGTGTAGTTGCGTACGTCAGCAGTAGATCGAGAAACTGTCACAGAAAGCTGCTGGTGAAAAACATAATTAATACCAGGGTTAAGTGTTTTTTTTTTCCCTACTTTAAAACTTTTGCCAGTTTAGAACATTTGCGCGCGTCTGGTACCAGAATGGATTTTTTCGGTTACGCCGGGTGAGATGCTACAGCCGCTGGATACAAGCATCTTAGAGTAATCGGGTACTGCAGATTTCAAGATAAAGCTCGTGTTTGCCCACTCGCAGGAGAGAGAGAGAGATGGAGAGAGAGAGAGATGGAGAGAGAGAGAGAGAGAGAGATGGAGAGAGAGAGAGGAGAGAGAGAGAGAGAGAGAAGAGAGAGATGGAGAGAGAGAGAAATGAAGAGAGATGGAGAGAAATGAAGAGAGATGGAGAGAAAGGAGAGAGAGAGAGAGAGAGAGAGAGCAGAGCATTAAAAGAGGTTGCCGATCGCTTTACGCAAAACTAAACCGAACGTCGCGTAAGCCAACTCAGCACTGCTCTGTTTATCAAATCGAAAAGTTCTTTTCCGCTTCCATAAATCGGATCTCTTGGCCGAGACACCTCTATTGGCTTAATTTTCGAAAACCCTTCGTCGTGTTTGTACTCTGCTGGACTTCATTACTGCTGACGATGGGAGATGGACATGACTCACTATGTTTCTTCACCACTGCGCTCCCACAGTCCGTGTTAATAATATTACATATCCAAATCGACTGGCTGCAAATATAAATCATAATTAGGGCCCCGGAAAGTCCACGGCACTAACACTAATCCACCCGCCCGAAAACTATGGCGTTTCTGTTATATGCAAACTTACCAAATAAAGAATGACATTGAGGAATAAAATATTAAAAACCAAAATAAAAATGCTAAATTCACGAGAAGCAATCGACCGTGAAATCCGCGAAATCCCATCTCCGGTCATAATGTAAGGGAAGTAAACACTAAAAAAATACGCGGTTATTTCCCTTGTCCTATAACGCGTTCACTCAAAAAATTTATCATTGAAATTAATACATTTTTGTAAAATCCATCTATTGATATTTTTTAAATCTGCAAAAAGGGGAATGACTTAATTTTGGTATTATATTAGTTTATACTTCATGATCTTAAGTTAAAGTTTTTAACAGAAGGAGTTTCTAGCATGTTTCCCTAAAAAAAAAAATTAAAATTAAACGAAACGAAAGGAAAGAATCGCTTATTTAGCATCTTCAGGGAGTGAACTGAGAGCCATCATTCTGTTACTTTTGCTTTTAAACGAGAGTTGTCTCCCTTGTATTAGAGTTACAATTCAGTCTTGCTCGCCATTAGTGTTCTGATAAACCACCTCGAAACAGGTTAAAGAAGCCGGACGGATGAGAGGATGTGAAATAAAACACACACACACACACACACACACACACACACACACACACACACAAAAAGAACGGCCAACCGTCTTCAATTAAACTACCCATTCCAAATGAAGTTTCTAGGTGTGGCACTGAATTTTTCTGGTCACACGGGGATGAATTTTCCGTGGCTGCACACTATCGATAAGAAAATCTGATTATGTGTTTAACTATCTCTTGTGTCAGAACAATCAGCGATTCGATATTAACCGGATGGCACACGAAGTAAACGATGATGGCGAAGAGTTCCACAGCTAAGACTTGTTCCAGGAAAATGGCGTCCTGACAATCAGACTTTCGGATAAAAGCAGTTCACTAGATGCTGCTTCCGTGCCCTCGGTCATCATAAAAACTCAAGCCGGGACATGGAACGGGAAGACCAGGAGGAAAGAAAGGGGTTGCGAGTCACGGGAAACTGAAGGTCCAGCACAAAATTTCTCGAGACATCCCGACTTTGCCTCAATAAAATCTCGTCAGTTATTTATTTCAAATTATTTTAATAGTTTAGCTAACATTCGAAGCTTCGTTGCTCTTCCTTTTCTATCAGCTATTTTTGAGAAAACCTATAAAATGTAGTACGCCACGAACAAGCCTCGCATCATCTGATTCCTTATTTTTTAAAAGCAGATAATTTTTAACATTCAAGAATCTATCTGCAAATCTACTCACGTATATGCAAAAAAAAATTGTCAAACGTAAGAAATGTGAATTTTTAATATTCGTATGTGTTCCGATCTTACAAGAATCCATTTTTAAATGTTAAAAAAACAGTGACATTTTATATTACGCTAAGGGTTTCGAGTGGATAAGATACCTAAAAATTCTACATCTACTTTCGTAATTCAGACAAGTATATCCATGCTATTAAAATCAAGGAGTTGCTAAGATTCATCTGCAGATAAAACAATTGATAAGTGCACAAGAAATTAACATTTAAGGAAATCTCATGTTTTCGATAGTCTCGTCCCCAGAACAATGTTTTTAGTCAATCATACTATGAAAACTGACGGTCAATTACGATCATTTATCGGAAGTAATCTCGATGTATGTTGGATCTTTATGGCAAGCAACCAGATTCCGTTACCTGTAAATCCTAGGCAAACAGCGAAATACCTGTTGGAGAAGGAACCCGGTTCCCTTAGAGTTAAAAGAAAATGAAAAATATGCTAAGATTTAGAGGAACTCACTCAGACAAAAGGAAATCAAGTAGTTGACATGAAACTAAACCGGATAAATGGTACCAATCAAAGGTTGACTGTCGGCATAATAGACAGGTGCTCTAAATCTTGAAGTACTTCACACAGAAGTGTATCGATAAACAGGTTTAACAGTAAAAAGAAAAACAAATTTAGAAAAATCCAGTCGTGTTTAGTTGAAAGCACTGTATGCCCAAACCTTACAAACGCTAAGTACCCAGATTTATCCCCTCTAGATGTTGCCGATGAAATAACAGTGACTTAAGTCCAACGACGAGGTCACCAGATACAAGAGAACGCCAAAGAGAAGTTATTTTCTGTTTTGTGCACCACAAACAGTTGCTGATGCGAAAAAGTAAATGGCTACGCGTAGAGACGGAGATATTTTTTAAAGCGGATCCAAAGGCTGTTCACCGGAAGTCGTTTTGACCCGAGAAATCCCTTGCTTAGAAACAGCACCGGGACTCATAGATCTGCTACGTCATCTAACACATGGTGGCTTTTACGGCGATCCAAATTGCAAGAATCTACGGTCCACCGTCATCTGGCGGATGTCATCAGACAGCATAAGGTGTGGGAGGCCAAACAATATAAGAAATCGAGGAACGGACAGTATTAGGTCGCACGTCACCAATTTGTACAAGCCTACGGATTCTTCTTCTCAGACGTGTTGCGGTTCAGTCAGATGTCGGCCTGTAAACTTAAACCTCTTGTAGATGGCTGCATCGGCCAATTACGACCGATTTCCCAGTGGCAGCGTCAAGGTGCGCGCTCCTGAGGTCACAAATTTCCGTAGTCGGTCAATATCTTTTGGACCAGAATACGAAGTCTACGGATACGGGAACGACAATTCTGCGCCTCGCTCTCCTTCCCGGCGGGAGACAGCCGGACGCTCACGAGGTACTGGCTTCTGAAACGTTTTGAAGACAGAACTCGCGTGACGTTGATCGGTCACGCGCATCTCCAGATCCGAACCACGTGTAGGGTGCTTTAGACGAAACAGTGGCGCAATTTTTGCCAACAGTTTGCCATGTCACCATGGCAACAGATGGGGCTGCCGCCCGCGTCTGAACTGCTCGGTCGTCGTGTTAGAGAAAAGAAACCGGAAAACAAAACTATACAAACTCGAGCGGCCGGAATCCTGGCCGAGAAATAAGTACTGGCTCGCGTGAATGGGTATTGTCTAGTCTCCAAACGCTTTCCCTCCTCTCTCGGTTATCATCTACTGATAACTTTTTCTAGGTGCAGTAGTCTGGTAACTGTACTTGGCAAATAATCAGTCGGTTTGTCCGACAAATCAATTAATTAGATGTCCTTTTATAAGGCCATGTGCATGCACAGAGCTACAAACCGCACAGATATTTCTAAATGGCGCCAGTATTGACTGGCAGGTGCTCTTATAATGCTGAAGGTTAAAATGAATGTTAAAAATGCCCTTTTACAGAGAACTCTTCCGAAAAACCTATTAGATTTACACTTTTTAAAGGTCGCAAACGTGCATCTCATACCCGAACATACTACTAACCAGTATAACCAATCTATTTTTTTGCACGTCAGAAAGTTAATTCACACCTTTAAAAAAAAAAGAAATAAAAAGATATCATTTTAAAATTTTCCGCTGCAGTTCCCGTAGTTTGAGAATCTCGCCTATCTAAAGAAATTTGACTTGACGACACCTGACGTCAACGAATTCAGTCATCACCGACCCCTGCAGTCCGCAGACATTCACAGCAGAAGCTGAAATGCAAGCGGTCCACATGGTCACAATGCGAGATCTTGATCGCTATATTTGCTTTCCGTTATTCGCAAGCCCCACCAACTCACCCCAACTCATCCTCTTTTTTTTTTCTGCTTGCAGATATCGGTTACATCAGGCAGGAATTCGAGTACGAAATTCTAATTAACCATTTGTCATCGACGACAATGATGCCATTGCGAAAATAATCACCAGAACGGACAAGCAGACGGCTAAGATGAGTCACCTTTGGATAAACCAGTATCTAATATCTGAAAACGTGGGAAAAGGACATTAAGCTTATGATGTGATGTTGAGGAACAGCAGGAATACTACCACGTGGAAAAGGCGGAGTAATTTAAAGACACAGTCTTATTGTATGGAAGAAAAAAAAACAACAACATAAAATAAAGGAATTGAAATTATATCTGTTAATTTTTAAAATAACTACCCAAAACCAGTGTTTAAGAAACATTATAGACAATTTTTCCTAAGACTGAAATTCTGGCTATAACAGTTTGCCCCTTTAAATAATATCCTTAATAAAAATGCTTTAATGTTACCGTACCTATTTTGCCTTTGACGGAGCCACGATGTTTGACTGAAGTTTGGTTTTAGCTTACTCAGCACTGACACAGGAAGCAATCGCGCTTATGCCCAGCCAAAGGGTTAACAAAATGTCTGCTGCTTCGTTTTAAAGCCTGTTGATACTAATGCCATCATCGACTATTGCCGGCAACCTATTATATTCATTTATAATTCTGTTACCAATCCTTCCAAAAGTAAAATTAACTATGTCTCCTAAACATAATCTTTCACTATTAATAAATTAAAACACAGTGAAAACCTTCAGACGTATAAAAACCTTGGAAAGCTACCAGATTTGTACTTAATCTGCTGAAAATATTGATTCTGGTAAACCCGATCTGCTATCGTAATGTTTTTTTTCTCTTGCCTGATCCTACTACACTTGTAACGTTGAAGAACAAATATTTTGAACAAGTCTGCAAAATGTTGCTGATTTCATGTTCCATGGATCTGTTTGTTATTCCCGACATCCCCTTAAGCCTACTGGCAACGAGATCTTCCATCTACTGAAATCACGTGTTTCTAAATTGAATTTTTCTCATTTCATGAAGTTGAAAAATGCATCAGTTTCACACCATTGTCTTTTATAATAAGATTGGACGAGAAAACTAAATTCTGTGAGATCTGCCAAGTAATTCACCTGGACGCCTGACGATCTCATACGCAGATAATATGGAAAGTAGGAGATTAAGGTGAGCGCTGTGCCCCCCTTTTTTGCATTAAAAATGACATCTGATATTTTAAAAAATTGTCGTTAATTAGTGATATTAGTTATTATTTACTGTGCTTACGTATGGTATGATATTAGTTAAATGGAAGTATATGGAAATAAACCTCGGCTTTTCATCCTGGATTTGTTTATGTTTTAAACGATATTAGGCAGTGCGCAAAAGAACGGCATCACGCGCCTTTATTCAGAAGCACATGACAACCCTGACATTGATTATGCTAGATTCTCCACGCTGTGTATTTAACCTCCCCTAAGGAAATCACCCGTAAGCGAAAGTAGGAAAATAACCTTACATCTATGACGCAAACGACTGTCTCTTTGTAGAAGCACAGTGTAGCTACGATGGCGAAGAAGCGGATTCTTAAAGTGACTCCATAGTAACTTGGTGGTTGGACTGTGATGGTAACGACAGAGAAAGATCGTCAAAGCACACGTAGGTTCTGCTAACACGGTGATGGTGGAGAATACCTGGGATAACCGCCCCACCACTAATAACTTTCCATTCTCAAGTTAACTTTATAGCGATAGAAAATACTTTTATATACTATACATGATAAATGAAGATTAATTTGTATTATTCTCTAATTCAACAGTAATCCAAAATTATACACCAATTATGTCATTCGCTTAGCAATAGGTACACAAAAAAGGAAATATTATCTCAGAACATTTTAATACGGGGTCCGAGAGGAACACGGAGTGATGCACTCAAGACAGTAGAGCAGCCAGGTCACGAGCCTCGCAGCATTGCCCCATTGACCTTGAGGTTTTGGATGAAGACCTTTGGTATCCTCTGTCGTTTGTGATGAATTGCAGCCTCGATTAACATCGGATTCTGCATTGGCGTCTGGTGTTGCAATTGTCGTCCATTCTCATCTCTCAGATGCTTAGTTGGTGCGAGATCAGGAATCAAAGAGAGCCAGTGAGGACAGGTTTCTGGAGATGATGCCGATCGTGGGGACGACGACGACGACATCTACTTGCGTTTCCTCGTTCGTATGACCAATAAAAACGTGGAGCCGGGTCCTGTGGACCCCCCAGATCACGGCGCTCTCTTTCGCTCGCAGAACGCACTCATCGTGATACCGCTCGCCATGACAACGCCACTCCACCAGTTGTCCATGAACGTCACTTACGTGAAATGTCGGTTTATCTGAGAAGAGATCAGTTCGCCGACGCTGCGTGGCGCGTCACCATTAGATTTTGGACCATCAGAGTCGAAGCTGATGAAGTTTAATAAGCACTGGACCGACATGTAGGCGTCTTGCTGTGAGTCCGGTATCACGTGACCGCTGCCTGATCGCCGTATCATATCGCCGACAGTTCCCCATCGAACATGCATCGCTCGAGCTATCCTAGAGACCGGAAAAAAGTCAATCTTGGGGCCATCTCTAATAGTGGTCGTCGATCCCTTTAACCTCACTATAGCATTGTAGCGACGATTTTAAACTGCTATGCAGCAGATCTTGTTGTCATGGCAACTTGAATCGTGCCAGATTTCCTCTCTCGTTGTTCTGCTGCAATATGAACACGGCAAAGTCGCGCCCAGAAGCGTTTGATGAAATGGCTGAGGGGCCAACCGTTTTACTCTTCAGGACACAGCCTTATTTCATGCTGCAGCGTCTGGTTAATCTTACACAGGCGACAAACGTTTCAGTGCATTAATTCCTTTAGTAGAAATACTAATGAACGCTGACAATTAATTTAACAGCAGTGAGTTTATCTGTTTTCTCGATCATCCAAGGATGTCACTTTTTTCAATGTAAACAAACGATTTCACTTTACATGCGTGATCTTCAGCTTCAGCACATTTTACTTCTTCTTCATCATCATCATCGTCATCACTATTATTATTATTTTATTATTATTATTATTATTTATTATTATTAGTATTATTATTATTATTATTATTATTATTATTGGATGTCTGGTATGTAATACCTTCCCTATGTATTCACCTATCTACTGAACTAAGGCGTCGGCTACACTGAAGCACAAAAGACAGTGTAAGCCACTGTTTAGTTCGGTTGAGCGAGTTACTTCTCCTTTTTTGATGAACACGGAAACTGTTTATCATTTGAGTTTCGTTCTTGAATCCAGTGGTTTTGTTAAAACTGTCGAGGCTGAAATCACGGTGTGGCTTCCAGAATTTCACGCCTCGCAGACCCCATATTAATATAGAACCATTGTTTTCGCACCGAGAGGAGGAGAATCTCTTGCATCTCGTGGAGTCTGTAGACTTCAGGCGAATAGTCTGCCAGGTAATCAGACGGCGGGAAATCTGTCCAGATTTCTTCGTACGGATATTTTTTGTTGTAGAGTTGGTCGCGAGGTTTCAGACCCTTAACTGCCCACCAAGCCGCTCCGACGGGGGAAACACAGCCTTAAGTTGACGCACGGTGCTTGGCAGGCAAATCACCCGAGTCATAGCGTAGCCAACCTTTCTCGAGACTCGTCCGCGTCTAGATGCGAATTGGTGCAAATAGAGACGGCCGTAAAAACTACAGACCGCTGATGGGCGAGGGGGCCACCATTAAGCCGGTTGCACCAGGGTTAAAGATGAACAAATATGTCCACTACTACCTGTTTTTGTTGTTGTTGTGGAGGCGGGGGGGGGGTAGGTATTTTATTTTTGGGTCCGCCCACCGTGCATAAAACGCATTTCTGCTTTTGCCCGGTCTAAACGACATCTCTCTCTCTATCTCTCTCTCTCTCACTCTCTCTCTCCTCTCTCTCTCTCTCTCTCTTCTCCCTCTCTCTCTCTCTCTCTCTCTCTCTCTCTCTCTCTCTCTCTCTCTCTCCTCCCTCCCCCCCCCCCCGCGTCACTCCATCAAAACCGTGAGAACGAGAACCGCTTCCCCGGCTTACAACCCAGCTCATGACAGCTGCACTTCGGTGAAGGGGACCGTTCCGTCTTATCGTGGGAAATCGCTCTTCAAACCACTGGCAGCTGAAGCCGCGGAATGCACCGAACATAATTAAGGGAAAGGCTACCCCACCCCTCTCGCCGTGTTGGCGTCGGTTATGAAGGCCCCCGGAGATTTATCCCACTGGGTTAGCGACGGGAAAGAAGCTAAGGGCTGCACCGGAATATCCAGCTCTAAGATGACCGCGGTCTTTTGGAAGAGAACTCTATTTCTAGGTAAGGAAAAAAAAAACTTAAATATTATGCGTTTGTTGTTGTTGTTGTTGTTCCACGCTTGACTGGTCTCAGCGCGGACCCTTCGCTGACCTGGTTCAAACAACTTTACTATAACGGCCTGTTGAACAGAAGACTCGGAACGTCCCCTTGAAGGCTTGTTAACCGGAGAGCCAATTCGGTTTTGGCTTCTTCCAGAAAATGATCCGCTACCTTTAGCAAGTTGTCAGCGGATGTTTTTTGATGTGTGCTCTCCACCTCTTATTAGAGTCGGCCCTTAAACCCACTTAAATGATGTATTTCTTGTTATTAGGGCAGGCAATGGCGTTTGCCACAAACTCGCGAACTTCCTCAGTGGCTGGTGATGGACTTGTCGTCGAACGTCAAGGATCCCCGAGCACTGCCTTCCGGCGAACCCGATCGCCTGCACCGCGCAGGTTTCTGGTGCATCCGCTGGCGTTCCCTAAAAATAGTGCAGAAGCGATTATAAAAAAAAAACAACAACAACATCAAAAAAAATGCGCGAGGACGTAACATAAGCCAACAGAATGCTACAGAGAGTTTCCAGTGTTGCGGGAGAGGCACGCTGTTTTGAAAGAAGAGATGGCATTGGAAGGGGAGGGAGGCTGCAGGGTTGCATCTCTTGACCGAAATGTGTTTCTGACACGCTGTCCGCACTTCGCTCCCAGACGATCCCACCGCTACAATTAAAACCCCGGTTTACGTAAAATAATGGCTCGGCTCACGAGCCAACCGTTTCCCTCTGGTCCGGCTGGATGCTGGCATATAATTTATCTCCAGCAACCGAATTCTTATTCTGCTATTCAAAATGTATGAGTTTTGAGCCGCTGCCCCGTTTCCCCTATCTCGCATTCTTCCCCACGTACCATACTTATCACGTGCAGCTAACCCTCATTCTACCGATTTCCCTTTCTAACCCCGAACACCCCCCCGACAAAAGCACCTGTCCTCACTGTTTTATTGTCTTATTGCTAACAAATTCCAAATAAACTAAAACCAACCAATCAGTCCACATTTTCTTTGCGGGTGGGATTAGTTTTGGAAGCCATTGTAATTACTTATCGTGCACTAAAGTTCGTCTATCAGCTACGAAAGATGCCCGTTCTTCTGCGCAGGCAGTGTATCGTGCCCGCCCCAAAAAAGGGCATTGTAAAACCCAGCAAGTAGTACCACTAACGTGTTTATCTATTCCTGCATCCATGGTGCTTCTCTTTCCATCTCGGTGAGATTTCTGGAAACTTCTGGTTTCGAATAATCAGAAGAAAAAAAATAATAATACTTCTGCCATATGATTCTCGTGCGCTCAGCCGCTCGCATCTGCTTGTGATTCTCTGAGATGTTTCTAAATTAGCGCACTGTTGATGACTCCCCTCTGCCGCCGATAAAGCAGTCACGGTATCTGCCGGTGCGCGCGTCTAAGGGGGTGACGTCCCATACTCCAGTCGAGCTCGGACCATACTGGATCTTGATAATTAACGGGCTCCGTCTGCTCCCCGGATTCTCTTCGCCCAGAAGCCGCATTCTTCTTCCCGACTTACAACCTCCGGAGCCTGGCAATTATTCCTAGGGTCCACAACTCATTTTTAAAATTGAAGGATAAGCATTTGTGGCCCTTCGGGACGACACATTTCCGCTGAAACCATGTCGTCATCTATTTAATGTCATCCAATATTCCCGATCCTGATGTTGATCCCACGCCGTGTTGTTTTCTTTTTAAATGAATATTATTCCATTTTATTCCCTCCCCGACCGCGTAACTGATTTTCTATGTAAGAAATTTCTCTACGATCTAAGAGAGCAGACCAGGTCCAGCTGTGGACGTACGTGTAAAGTTGAAATTTATAACTGACTCCGATAAATGAAAGTAATGCTATCGCATTTGTTTAGGCTCATGTAAAGTAATCAATTGTGCACGGGCATTTCTATAAAGCGCATCTCTGAAATAAAACGCTAAGTAGTTCACAAGAATTCAACAGATCAAAAAGAATAAGTTGGCCAATGGGGTTAGTAACGGAACATCTATGGTAGCCATAAGATAGGTCTCATCGATAAACCGATTTATCAAACAAAGGAGAACAAGAAAGGTCCTCAAGAGGGGGAGAGAGATAGAGAAACATTTTTACATCCATGGTTTTTCTAGCAGTAGTTCTATTACTATATTCATGTAAGTACAGGCAGTAACAAATGGATTTATATATGAAACACTGGGGTATTTTATGCTGATTTCAGCCAGTATAGGTAAAGTACACGATGTCACCGGGTATTTGGGTTGGATAAAATTCCATCTTTTCCACGGCGAAAGGTTTAGCACAAAACTAATCGAGAACCCAGTGTCAGTGCAGCGTAAAAGACGATTATATTCATCAGGAAAAACCAAGATTCCAACTGAAACAGACAATAGAAAGTATGAAAACAAGCTCTGGTGAGCAATAGTCCTCCAGAAACAATACACAAGATTTGTATTTGTTTCTTAGGAGTTAATTTTTTAACAAAAAAAATACAAACGCCGAGAGTGTCTTTTAAAAAGCCCTGGTTTCTTTGTAACTTTAAAGATTTTTGCTCATTAATTCACACGTATGTCTTATTTTCGCCATGACAGCCGGCGCCTCGGTTCCGGTCTTCCGGAGGCCGCTTGTGACGTTAAGAAAAGATCGGAAGAACCGACGCCCATGGAAAACGAGTCTCTCGACGCGCCTTAATAATTAACCCCCGACCGACTCTACAACCCAAAGTCGCCACCGTGATTCCCGTAACTAAGCATCTGTGGCTCGGAGTTTTACCCTGGCTTCACCTGCAGGACCATAGGCGGCCGCTCACAAAGTAGGCCAGGTGTTGGTTATTTACTCCGGCGTAAATTCACGGCAAAATCTAATTAAAGCCTCGCCAAGAGGATCGCTTTGTGAAACGATCCTTTTGTGTTGAGCGACAGGCGGTCGGTCGGACAGAAAACACGGCAGCGGTGCTGTCGCCCGAGATGGAATCACGTCAGAGAGAAACCGGCTTGTTCTGGGTTAAGAAAAAAACAAGAACAATATCTCCACCCACGTTACACACTCCATCTGGCGAGGAGCGGGGGAACAAGTGCACTTCTATTTGAAAATCCTAATGGCATATATACATAAACATAGTCCTCAAATAGTTTTCTGCGCATTTAATTTCTGCAAACTTAAGAAGTAATTGAATATCATCTATTTCATTCTAAATCCATCCATTATGATAACTCTAAAAGACTAGATATTCAAAAGAAGCGGACAAAAAATTTAAGTGTGGCTACATATTAAATATTCGTAACGATTTACTTAAAAATGTCAACGGGTGTAGTATATCTACATAAGTTTTAAACACCAAAATTGTATTGAATGTCTATTCTTGAATAAAACCCCACGCTACACTGGTTCGTTTACCCATAGAAGTCGTTACGCATTCATGGTACATAATGAGTTATTTCCCACGCTACGTGTACAGTCTATTAAAGCTAACTCGTATTATCAACCTCTGTACGTGTGACAATGAAAATATATTTTAAAAATATAAATCTAAACAAAAGCACAATGTATTCGGTTAAATCTGTTATGGCCAAAGTGCATATAACAAAAATCTTAGTCACGCTCATCATATATTCCAAGAAAATTATAGATAGGGGAAAGAATCGCAGGGGTGGGGGGATTACTCTGCAAATGCTCTGAATAATTACATTTTGACCTTTCCTGCGGCATAGATTGGTTTTCGACTTAGCATCTTAAGATAATTCGCCATGATGTTTATCACTCAACAGTGTGCCCCCCCAAGATATAAGCTACCAACGGCAGCGATATCAGTCTAAGACACCACGGGCTGACATACTGGCATGAAGGCATGTACGGCTCACGGTGGGTTATTCTCTCAGCGAAAGATGATCATAGTAATGATGGCGGTATAGTGGCATGGAAGTTCAGGTGTAAGAAGTATCTAAGAAAAAGAAAAAATCCAACAAATCCCAGATGCCTGACAGTTTCGCGGAAAAACAACTCGGGTAAGACAACTCCTGCGTGACGGCGCCCGGTTTACCATTGTCTGGCAGACAGTCGTGTCACTCGGTTGTTGTGGCATGTTCAGAATTCCGATCTCGACTTGTAGTACGACTTAGCCGACCGTGACACATACCTAACGCCAACATCTCCATGGTCTGAAGCCAGGAAAATTCTCGGATTTACCGAATATTCCAGGAATCCAATAATGCAAACCATTGTCTTTAGGCGCCGCTATTTAGAAGGGCAGTTGTCTTGTGTCGAGTTCCCCAACTGTATTATTTCGTTTCGGTACTCGCAACAACAATATCCGATAGATAAAAGGGATTCCTGCTACGCCGTAAACCATTAATAGCCAGCATAAAAGTGATCGATACACTCAGACTTCGGTGCCTCTAAAGAAATAATCTAGGAAATTGGCGAAGAATTATAGAGGAAGCAAGGGCAGGTGTGTGTGTCTGTGTGTGTGTGCAGAGAGACAGCAGAAGCCACGCTACAGCAGCAGAGACTGTCTGGAGCCATCGGAGATCGAATTATAACCGCCAAAGTGAGCGAGCATGGCACGTTCTGCCAACTCGCCGCTCATTAACATTTGGACTAATATAAAAGTAATGCGTGATATACACGCGTACTAAAATCCTAGTTCATTTTAAATGACAACGTATAGTATTAGTAGCTGTGGATGGACGATAAAATTATTCCCCTTTTACTCGCTTGAAGCCCTTAACCATTGTAAAACCTGTGTTCGTTAAGTACCGCTGTAAACTTAAAACACCTACATTTAGCAGATGTAAAATTCTGCATCCTTCAGCGTATTCCATGTACTTAAGCCCTGAAAAAGTTTGATTTTATCTATACTACTTTTCTCAAATAAGGATTTTATTCTTGTACAGTAAATTTCAAATGTGGCCGAACTAATGATTATTTATCCAACAGAACTATTTACTTTTATATAATAATCCAATTTAATATTTTAAGCATTCTAATCGCTTTATTTATAGCTACCCATAAATCTGTGATTTCGGTTAACACATCCATAAATCCTTTTCTACAATTACATAATTCGTTTTATTGTTGTCCCTTTCATAGTGACAGGCAAAGTATTTTTCGGTGCTTTAGCAACAACAACAAAAACAACAAAAAGTTTACGGTGCGGTTTCCCCTTAATAAAAATACTTTAACCCGTTGTCCCACACCTCTTTCCAGATTAAGACGCGATAATATTAAGATTTATGTTTGCTCTTCTCTCTGTCATAACTAAACAAATGAAGACGTTTTTCTTTCGCTTTAAATTTTTGCATATTTTACTTCTGTGATCAGTAATTTTAAATAACAATCAACGATACAAATTCTATGTAATTCTACTTGGGTCTGGGCAGCAAACCACCAAATAAAATAATAATAATAATAATAATAATAATAATAATAATAATAATAATAATAATAATAATAATAATATAATAATAATAATCGGATGAAGCTGGCTTCTGTTGTGGTTCTTAATCTTCTACAGGTTTTTCCATTTTTCCCTTTCTATAAGTGCACAAAAGACATTAATAAAGAGCGGATAGGGGAATATATAAATGCAATATTCAGTATTTAAAATATGATAAACAGATAAAGTTACTTAAAAAGTAACTTTGTTTTACCTTTTTTGTTTCTATAAACACACGGCTGCTGTTATGACACGAACTATTTAAAGGTAACGAAGGCGTCACCTTAAATATGGTTTTAAAAATTTACCTATATCTGAATAATTTCTTAAAGTGTAATATAAATTATCCGCTGAATTTGTTTGAAAGAAAAATAACTTTATGAGCCATGTGTTTTGTTTAGACATCTGCGAATGTTCTTAAAGGCGAAAATCTACCAAGATCTTATGAATTATCAGAGATACAGAATCTGTGCAGATTTTGCAAAATTTAAAGTAAAAAGGCAGATTAACTCTTTGCCATCCTGAACTAAACTAAATCTAAGAGATTAAAAATATGTATAGATTTTGGAAATCATCGGTAAATAGCGTGAGTTGGGCATGGTCACCTACGTCTTTAATGGTTATGATAGAGAAATCAAAAGAACACCTTTGCGTTGTGTTTACCGAGACATCACGGACAGAAAACGCGACGTAATTCCCAGGTGAAGGCCGGCCGTTCCATTGTTCTTTAAGTTACGTTAGTTTCTAAAGACGAGGTTCAGACAGCTCACCTGAAGCGGCCACGTCAGAAAAATGGCAGTCATCAGAAACCATCTGACAGAAGGCGATATTTACCGACTACCACAAAGAACACATTTCAACGCTATACAACTGACATTGACACTTTTCTTTTGTTCTTTCGCGAAACTCAAGGTAGCTTCCATCTTGGACGATGACGTATCTCGACATCACGGCGCCCTTTAACCGAACGCGGAGTAACCGTAAACTAAGGGCGGGGAACTTCGGCGTTCGCCTCGACTCCGCGATTATGGAAACGCAAAACGACGAAAATCGCCGCTAAGGCGGGTACGTCTAATGAAGTAGAGTTCGTCGTCGGTGTAATTGCTATGCCACACGGTAATGGTGATGATGGGCTTCCGTTTTTTTTTGAAGATGCTCCGTCCGATGACACATTGATGAAGGGCAGGTATAATTACTCCATCAGCTTATTAAAGGAGCACTTGCGGGTAGGCATCACAGAAATTTAATCCTATTAATTTATTTTCCATCTCTCAGCATCTATCTATTCTGTAAACACAAAGATCTGTGTGTGGTTACCGCAGGAAGCGTGCTTCACTTTTGTTTTTTAATCACCGGGAGCCGAATTGATACCATCCCACCCTCCCTGCTCGGTCCGGTCGGCGTAGTGTCACTCTCGGAGCGGTAACCACACGTTCGTGCACTCGTGAGGCAGCTAACTGGCGATGAATTATCAAATATTCATTTGATAGATATCGAAAGCACCGCACGGTAATTGTAAAGTCTGCTCGAGCTGTGGCAGCACTCAGAGAAACCGAGTGGTTTTTGTTGGGAATCGAGATCGATCTAATACTAATAATAAAGGAAGAAGAAAAAAAATATATATATATATATGATGACGAAGGCAAGACCCGTATTTAGGTCGAGCAGCTTCCGCGGGCCGTTGACTGAACAAACGAAACTCACCGTACGTGATGGCGATAACCGACGGTCTCGGATGGAACGTGCGGATTTCGACAATCCGAAAATTCTGATGGAGATGCAAAAACAGGACCAGTAAGACTTCACCCAATGCAATGATATGATACGACCCAGCCGTCTTCGGGATTTGTGCTGCACAGGTGAGCGTGATAAGAACCAAGGTAACGTCATCAACAACTTCGTATACTTTCTGTACGTTTAAAAATCGATTGTAAGTTGCGGCTTTTGAAAGCCTGCGATTTTTGAGAACTGTTCTATGGGTTGTTAAATGTGCTCGCAAAAAAATACCGATCTGGCTGCCTTCGATGGGACACCAAGCGCTTTTAGAGGTAGAACCGCAGGACGGGAATATTTTGTCTTTTGCTGCTGTGAACAAGCATAACTTCTTCGCTTAGTTTTTAAATATGCTACTAATTTCTCAAATTCTAATTTTACTTTTTAAGAGAAACATTCTAAAAGAAAAATTATGGTTACTAATCTGAATATACATTCTTGCTAGCTATGTTATTCATTTTGTTTTGTTACCGCACTTTACGTACTAAGGATGTGTGGTGTGTGTGTGTGTGTGTGCGTGTGTGTGTGTGTGTGTGACTCTGGGTGTGTGTGTGTGTGTGTGTGTGGTGCGCGCGTGTGTGTGTGTGTGTGTGTGCGTGTGTGTGTGTGTGTGTGTGTGCGCGCGCGTGTGTGTGTGTGTTGTGTGTGTGCGTGGTGTGTGTGTGTTGTGTGTCTCTGTGTGTGTGTGTGGTGTGTGCGTGTGTGTGTGTGTGCGTGTGTGTGTTGTGTGTGTGGTCTCTGGGTGTGTGTGTGTGTGTGTGGTGTGCGTGTGTGTGTGCGTGTGTGTGTGTGTGCGTGTGTGTGTGTGTGTGTGTGTCTCTGGGTGTGTGTGTGTGTGCGTGTGTGTGTGTGTGTGTGTGTGCGTGTGTGTGTGTGTGTGTGAGTGTGTGTGTGTGCGTGTGTGTGTGTGTGAGTGTGTGGTGTGTGTGGTGTGTGAGTGTGTGTGTGTGTGTGAGTGTGTGCGTTTGTGTGTGTGTGCGTGTGTGTGTGTGTGTGAGTGTGTGTGTGCGTGTGTGAGTGTGTGTGTGTGGTGTGTGTGCGTGTGTGTGCGTGCGTGTGTGTGTGTGTGTGTGCGTGTGTGTGTGTGTGTGTGTGTGTGTGCGTGTGTGCGTGTGATATTTCCAACATTTAAAAATTAAAGCAAATGCAAAGCAGATTAACTCGCTGCTTTCTAAACATATCTTGGGATTATCTTTGGTAGACAAATCTGTTTCAAACACGATAAAAGTCTCAAAGGCTATTCTACGTTGGCAGATGCTTTTTTTCAATATTCATAGATTCTAAACATTTTAGGAGAGAAAAATAAACCAATATCTCAGATGCTTTTACAGTTTTCGAGATCATTTTCTTCGTCTGCTTTCAAAACATTGCTCGTCCGCTGCTGCTGCTGCTGCTGCTGGAGCTGGTGGTCGACGATAACGGAGAATGGATGGGCTTATTAGTGCGCTGCTAGCGAGACAAGTTTCTTCGAGAGGGCTGTTAGACGTTAGCCTTTAGCGCTACGCGGATGTTCGGCCACAGAGACATCGTCGGTCTTCTACTGCGCATTCAGTGCAACGGTCTCGGGATCTGGCAGCGTCACAGCCCAGCGCACACGGCCCCGAAGCGATCGCCGATCGCAGCGAAGGCTTTCTCACGGACGGATGGAAACCGCGCGCGCGCCTGACAAACTGGGATGTAGACAGACATGACTGCTGACGGTATCCTGCCTGAGCTGCTCAAATATAAGTTACTGATTAATTCCAACTCCATCTTAACACACAACTATTTCACGTAAAACTGCTGAGTCTTGTCCTCCGCGTGGTTAGATCTCCCATCTTCTTCCCGACCACCAGAGAAAACTTGATTTCTAGCCTGCATGCAAATGATGGAAGTCATTCATATTTTTTTTTCTTTTCCGCTTTTCCATCGCTGCTGCTGAAAAGTTGCACACGACTCCAAATCCCTTGGCATATAAGTTTAGAAAATCACGGCACGTGACCACGAGAATTTGGACAGAGAGCGAACTTTTCAAAATAATATTAAGACTTCAGAGGGATTACGTGAATGTGTGGTTGTGTTTCTCGTCCAGCCTGTCTTTCTCTGCAGATAAACACCGCTGATGCATATGAGGTTGTTCCTCACCACGAGAAAACAAACGTACGCTGACGTTCCGCGAAGTACAGTAAAACAAGTAATAATGAGATATCACCACACAGATCCTAATGCTGATGCTGTTCCCACAAATTTAATGTTTAAAAAGCAAAAGTCACATCGTAAAAGCCGGAAAGAGGTGATACTGAAGACGCTCTCTCTCTCTCTCTCTCTCTCTCTCTCTCTCTCTCTCTCTGTACTGACGTTATCTCTTTCTGCCCTGACATCATCACTCTTTCGCTCTCTCTGTACTGACGTCATCTCTCTCTGCCCTGACGTCATCACTCTTTCGCTCTCTCTGTACTGACGTCACGCCTCTCTCTCTTTCTCTGTACTGACGTTATCTCTTTCTGCCCTGACGTCATCACTCTTTTGCTCTCTCTGTACTGACGTCATCTCTCTGCCCTGACATCATCACTCTTTCGCTCTCTCTGTACTGACGTCATCTCTCTCTGCCCTGACGTCATCACTCTTTCGCTCTCTCTGTACTGACGTCACGCCTCTCTCTCTTTCTCTGTACTGACGTTATCTCTTTCTGCCCTGACGTCATCACTCTTTCGTTCTCTCTGTACTGACGTCATCTCTCTCTGCCATGACGTCATCACTCTTTCGCTCTCTCTGTACTGACGTCACGCCTCTCTCTCTCTCTCTCTTTCTTCCCGTTTGCATTAGCTTAAAATGGGTATATTGTTAGACTTCTTAGTAAACATCCACTAAAAGAAAGCACCCTTCAGGCAGCAGAAACAAACGACGGCCGACAAAACATCTACACACTAGCGACTAGCCAAAGACTCAGATGCTAATAAAAAAAAAGAGAACAAACGACGTTGCTGGTCTTTCGCTGTTCTCTAAATAATTAATTCTCCCCGATAAATGCCACCTTGTTTCCATCCAGATCGGAACTCATTAAATGCATGAGATTGACATTCCTCCTCCCCCACAGTGATTGTAACACAACAACCCCCCACCTCACTGCTGATATTCAATGTAGAAAAAAAAACACAGGAGGCTATTTTATTTTATTAATTTCCCTCAGTTCTGTGAGACCAGTTCAGCTGCCAATCATCGCAGAGTCTCCAGAGATTAGATACCCATGTAAACCGCTCAGAAATCATTTCGTCTGGGAAATGCGGCCCGAATGTAGTGTTTAGCCGTAAGCCATTAGCGCCCAGGTTAATTACTGCGGATGAATATACTCAAGTAAGAACAGGGGATTATCAAAACAAATAAAAAGAAAAAAATGTTGAAGGTCGCTTAAAAGATCAAACAAAAAGGTTTAGCGGCTATGGAATTGAGTAGTTGGGCCATCTCGTAAGCGACATAAAATGATTACGCTCTCTGTGGGAGGCCACTTATGTAGTAGTGTTCGCGCTTATTGGACCCCTGTTATTTCTTGTGCTCCTTTATCGGGGACGGGTTGGTTTCTAAGTCTCTGCCAGTTATGTCGAAGAAGGAAACCTCTCCGTTCTGCCGTACCTGACCCCTCTAATCAGGTCACCTGGCACGACCCGGTTGGGAACTCTTCGCTTCGTGTATACGACAAGAGAGCCGAGCCGTTGTCTAGGAGAACAAAACAGTCAAAACAGGACGGGACTGGCCGACGGAGACGTCGTCTTGGTTTGCTTTTAAAGAGAATCATCAACCATTTGAATGTCGAAATTAACTTAACCGAGCACATGTTTTTAACCCCCCCCGATCGTCAGTAGGGGGCGCCACTTTTCGTCTCACCATCGCCTGCCCGCGCAGCTGTTCCTTTCAGGTAAACCGTGAGTGACATTCTTCAAATCAAAGAAAACGTTTGTAAATTTTAGATAAATTACTTAACAATGAAACATAGTTTTTTTTAAATACTCAACTAGAATAATTAACTTCTACTCTAAATTGCGACAGATGATGTAAAACGATGTCTAAATTCTAGACAGGCGTAGGTCAGGATATCAAATTTGATATGAGCGGATGCTAGCCGATCCGCGAAATACAGTTTTTGTTTTATAACTCTCTAGTCAGCATCTCCAGCTGAATCGTTCTTGGTGTTTGGCGAGTAAACCAAGTTCGACACAGTTATCAATATCAGGGGTGTACCGTTTTATTCTTGAAAAAATGGTACAGATCTTGTAATGCATTCGAAAACCCAAACGGCCAATGTTTGGAAAAAAAAATACATTTAAACAAAAGTCTGACATTTTCATACGAGCATACCAGTCATTCATCCAGCGTCCTGACCAATCGTTTAGTATCAGGTCACCGTTACTGGCGAGATTAGCCGCGTGTATAATTCAGGATACCGAGCTCAATCTGCTACTGACGTGGCCGGTAATAGAGTAGTGGAAAACTGGTTAAATAATTAATTTATGTATTTGTTTTATTTCCGTAGACAACAGAAAGCAAATCTGCTAATAAATACAACAAAAACAAAAAAAAGGAGAACCTTCGATTGTAGGTGACTCTCATAATTTATCTTATAGAATGCCTGAGAGATCAGTGTCTCGTTCATTACAAAATTGTGTTGCAATAAGAAGATACGATATAAACAGCGCGGAAAGAAAGAAATTTTGAAAATATGTACAATATGTGATAATTATGTTTTTTTTTGCTTGTAATACGGGCTTGTGTGAAGAAACAGCAGCTCCCATTTGCTGGACTAATTTATTTGTTTAAATTCTTGTAACTTACAAGTAGGGGGATGTGCGTTTATTTGTGAGTGTGTGCCGTCTAGAACAGAATTTACCTGGTCGGGTTTCCCGCTAATATAAATATTTACTGAGGCTGTGGGTGTGTGTGCAATGCCACTGTAGCAGCAGTAATAAATAGAGGAAATGTTTTTTATGCTCAGTGAAGCGAAGAGAGAGAGAGAGAGAGAGAGAGGAGAGAGAGAGAGAGAGAGAGAGAGAAATGGACAGAGAGAGAGATGAAGAGAGAGAGAGAGAGAGACGACGTATTTAAGTATCTTAAGAACCTACACTCTGTCGTCGAGTGAGATTAAGGAAATAAAAATAATTTCTGAAGTTGTCGTTTTGGTTCTGTATTTATTTATTATTTTTCCTAATGATTAACGGAAACAAACCGGTGATGAATTCTGTTTATTCGGTCGACACAGTGAGGGTTTTACATCGTTCGAATATGTGATTGTAGCCAAATTGATGGTTATCAACAAAGAAGAATTTTCTTGCTCAGACTTTTCATTCGGATGAGGGGGGGAGGTGTGAGTGAGTGGTGTGTGTGTGTGTGGGGGATGGGAGGAGTGGGGATGAAGATGGGGAAGAACTAACCAAGAATTTTCTGCCATGCTTTCCCGTCGAAGACGATTGCAGAAATTCGATGTATTAGATTAACGGACCTATTCCCTGTTTCGCTAGAAACCGGGAACTCAATTAGGAAGAACTTGCAAAAATTTGTAATTGGCAAAAAAAAAGATGAAAGAATTCCACCTGCTGCTGGTGTGTCTAAATCATCAGAATCTTGTAGCCTAAGACGAATCTCCCTCTTTCTAAAAAAAGAAATATAGATGGCGCCAGCAGAAGAATTTTTTTTTTTTAATCGACGGAAACCTTGTAGGAAAACGAAATTACTGGAGGACGGTTTTAGACTCAGTTTGTGACTTCTAAAGCAGATTTTTAAGGTTAATTCTCTGGTTGTGTTAAAAATCGAAAATGGAGAACAGATTCGAAAAGAAGAAATTTGTTTTTTGAAGCAACGTATGTCCGTACGTGTGTGTGTGTGTGTGTGTGTGTGTGTGTGTGTGTGTGTGTGTGTGTGTGAAAAGGGACGGTCAATCAAACGCGTACTGATGGGAAAATGACAAGCAAAACTCCCCGAGTTAACTGAAACTGATCTAGAACTTTAAGTGCGCAACCTGCTACAGATATATCACCGTCTAGGTAATTGCCATTCTAGTATCTGTCGTTACTTACCTTTGTTTACAACTATATAATACAGTGTTTGTGGTGTGCCTGTTGCGATGTAAAAGTTCGCTTTCAAAACACAATAAAGACCAGTGATATATTATTTTGATAGTCAGAGGACCTCTGTACTAATCATTCTTAATATAGTAATTCGTATGGATTGAACAAGTGACAAAGAAGTGAATAACAACAACTGTACACTTTTCAGTATTGCTCTTTAGTACACCATATTATCTTGAACACCCCCCAGATAAACAGTAAATAAGAAACAAAACAGCGCATTTGTCATGATATAATTTTGCATAAAGAGGACAAGAAACATTTAGATTTATTCCTGGAGCTACAATATATATTTTCCCATCAACCTAAGTAAAGTTGCTCTCCTAAACCCTTCGATGTCAGGGCCATAAACAATATTCTATAGTAACAAGATTAATGTTAATCGAAGTTAGTATAAACTTTTTGATAGGCGACCGATGTCAGTTATATACACAGCACAATGTGTAAGCACCAACTGATTTAAAACAAATTTGCATTCCTTGTTTTACTCAGATAAAAGACGATATATATAACCCTCTTTTGTTCACAGTCGAACTATCCGTAGATTGAAAACTTCAGACCATTCTCCTCGCCACAAAGGCTGCAACTCTGGCGAGGTTAAGAAAAGAAGCAGGACGTGTTAAAGCTACACGAGAAGAGATTGGTCAGCCATTATTACTGAAAACGTAACAACAGAATAAATACGTGTACGGTGCATCTGTACTTGGTAGGCATGTCCTTCGCTTTATATATAGTATGACACCTTGTTTCCATGCTTCCACATAGGTTATTAATATATGACTGTAGAATGTTGTTCCAACCCAATTTATCCAAAGTGTTTGTTTTCTGTTTGACTTTTTCAGAAGTCATATAGCCATGTATGGTTTTAATGATATTCATATCGGAACTCTGTGCAGAATATTAATGTTCCATCAGTCTCTTTACGTTCAGGTATAGTTTTTCATCACCTTGGCTGTATGTCTAGGGTCAATGTCATTTTGGGAAAAGATGCCTTTCTGAGAAAGTGGCATGATGGACGAGAACCACCCGCCTTTATCTTTCGGCAGTCAGTATACCCTAGATGTTATGCCAAACTCTGACACCCTTAGCTGATATGCAGTCTCCAACATTATCGATATAGTTTCATGCTTCACTGTAGCGATGGTGCTATGCAGCTTTCCAATCCACTTTTGAAGAAACTGCCGTTGATTATCGCCAAGCAATTCAAATTTGGACTCATTTGTAAAAGCACCTTTTCCCAGGTTTGTTCATCCAACTGCTCCATTTCTGATGCTCATGTCAGACTTGCCTTTTGGTTTCCTCTTCTCAAGAAAGATTTTCGGGCAGCTACACATTCAATGGAACTGAAGATGATATGTATCTTACTGTTCGTGAAAAAAGGTCGTAGCACCCATACACGCGGCCAGTCTGGCTTCGCGCAGCGAGGCTCACCCTAAAATACTTAACATCGCTTGTGGAGAGTTTGGACCTTCTTCCTTGACCGTATCTATTGCAAACAATACTAGTTTTTTGGGTATCCTTCTCGAAGCCTCGCATACAGTTCTGCTGAAACACAAAGTCAGGCCACAATCTTCTGTATAGAGTAGGTTTCACTAGCTAACGCTTTACTTTCTATAAGCTTGTCATGTGATATTTCCTTCCCAAGAGCCACATTACCATGATATTCCTGCCTATGCCTCTGGCACTCCCTGACTTCTTGCACGACAGCCACTCACAGTGCACAATACCAAAAACACGACCGTATACTGAAGCATGCTACTTTTACACACAAGAAGCGATTCTATCACGTGTTATTTAGTTTTTTTTACCCAGGTTTATCCCCTGTTTCTATAATTATTTCCAGTGCTATATCCATATATAATTCAATATCTATTAGTTAAATTTTATCGAATATTATTAATTAGAGTAAGTCAACGAATTCGGAATTCAACAAATTGGTAAAAGAAAAGGCGACATCCGATTCAAAGCGTATTAAGGGGAACTCAGCAGCAGGAATGGCTGTGTGTGATGAGCGCTCAGGATGAACTACGATTTTCAGAGGAATCCAGCGACAACGAGATACTCCGAGTGAATCTTTAGTGATGGGGAAGAAAGATAAACGCTGGAAGCAGGCAGAAGTAATCGTCCCTGATTAGTCGCTTCGTCGTAGAAAGACGGAACGATTACGAAAGTAGACGTACAGATTCAGTTCACCATTTGATTTCACTGTTCTCATCATCTGCTACTGTCGTTGAATAAAAAGAAAACAAAATTCGGAACAATAGCAAACAAAAGGAGCTTTCATCTCCAGCTGCCTGATTAACAGAATCTATCTTCAACCGCACCGTCAAATTCCGCTAAGAGGCTCTGAACGCGCACTCTTTTAGCTCCCCCCACCGCATTTGTCATAAAAATGAACGACTGTTTTCGGGAAATTTTACTCTCACCTCTTCCGTAAGGATAACCCTGGTAAAGATTGTTCGGTTGATTATGCGAGAGCTTTCGTGAATGTTGGCTAAGCACTGCTGTAGCGATATTTAAATCCCACGTTCTAATTCAAAGCAGCCACGGCCGGGTGGACCAAACAGATGTCGGTTTATCGATAGCCATAGCACCGGCCCTTTTCTTAAAATAATTTTACACCGTATCTGTTATTCTCTTCTTTTCAATGATAAACTGTGCATGGAAACTAATCACGCTGCCGTGTGGTAATTCCTTGGTCTCGCGTTGACTGAGGTACTCAAGTGTTGGTCAACATCCCCACTTCTATCGCAGGTGTATTGATGATATTTCTGCAGCACTGTCTTAGTGCCGTCAGTATTTCTATACAGTGGCCGAATACACGCCACGTCACTCGGGGTGGAGCGGGATGGTAAATGAAGTCCTAAACGCTCTCTGTGCTCCCACTGAGGACCTTCCAGTCTCAACTGTTTTCCGAAAATGTACGTAGCGTTTGTTTGAAAATGAAAGCATTGTTCTTTATTTTTTTTTTCTTATAACTCTAATTTTGTTTTGTTCAACTTCTGATAATTCTCTTAAACAAGTTTCCTTTATTACGAAAATATTAGAGCAGAATGGTTTCTAACAATCTGTCATTTTAATCTGTGACCGCTCTCGAGCACCTAAACATGACGTATATTTTCTTCTGGCTTTCATTCGCCCCGTTTACAGAAGTCTTTGATTAACCCTTGCACCTCTCTGTATCTCTTTACGGAACCTAAAAGATCCAGTTCAACACTTAATAGAATTGGTTCACATACTTTCAGTTTAAGGACCGGGACAGATCGCGGTTCGTTTAGGTCGGTGTCGGGAAGAAGACCATCTACAACTGCAGGAAATCCATTTATTAAACATCTGAATCCTGTTTTGAATCACAATTAAATCTTGCAGATTTTCTCTTCAATTTTCATTTACATCGTTTACTTTTCTCCAGCTCCCCCCCTTTTCTCTCTATCTTTTGCCCCTCCCCCACCCCCGGGCGCTATAGTCGCCTGACTGGTCAGAAGTTCGTGGATGAGACCGTGAGACTTGCATTGCTGCTTCTTCATCGTCAAATGATGGTACCAGGTTCGTATTTCAAAATGACGATATCTTCAGATCTTTCACCCATTGACTGCTGTCGTAAACGCGGCGGAGCAAAGGTCTCTCTTTACTGAACCAAAACGATCTATGCGCGGCCTTGACACATAGGTGAGACAAGAAATGCCAAATGGGGTGATCAGAGTTTCACTATGCCGGACGAAGCGCACAGTTTCGAGGTGGCCTTACCCATAACTGCCTATACTATTCAGCTAGTGGTTTTTGACTTCGTCGGTTGTCGTTGGAAATTGTAGTCTCATCGGATCATAAACATACAAAGGAACCACTGGCTAATTTGGCTGACGGATGTATCGTTATCTATACCTGTTGTTTACTCTGCACGTTAATGTTTTCCACAAGGAAAATTGTAAGATAACAAATTTCAATATTCATAAGCTATTGTGACTGGTAATATAAACAGTGGCGCTCAAAGTTATAAGCTGACAGTTAACTGCTTTTTCAGTCTTTAAATTTTAATAAAATTGAATTAACCCAGAAAAAAGTCTGAAATTAAAATACGATGAGCCATGGAACAAGAACATATAAACTGATACTGTGACATTATCATCACTTCAGGCGTTTTGCATAACTATCAGCCCAGCGAGTAATGTGTGTGAATATAATTTAGTTTATACTGAAACATAATGTTATCGTGTTTATCTGATATTTTTCTTACTACTAATTTGAATAATTATTACCATAAACTATGCTTTTGCATAAATGTTAAATGACTTTATTATTGATAATTGTTCAAATTGGCATTTAAAAGCAAAATTCCAAATGAAACAAGACCGCTATTGGGTTAACGGGGTGCATGTTATTCTCAACGGAGATTTGTGGGATGAATTGTATTTCCTCTGGGTGCTGCGCAAACAACCGTTTATATAATGTAGTTATCTGGCTTAGCCATGAAGTTAAGGAAGCGAGAAAGAAATAAAAAGATAGATTACTGGTTCGGGAGTCTAGAGCAGACTCTTTCCTCACAGGTAGCCAGTTAACCTCGGATCATAATTCCTCTACAACAGATGGTTTTCTCAGTCTGTAACAACGTAAGACGGTGAATAAAGTTTGAATTGATTGGCCGAGTAGCGGATAATAGAAAGTCTTTTCCTAAATGTAATAACAAGAAAGAGGAACTTAATGGACTAAAGGATATTAGAACTACGGCTTGGCGTGTTGAATTGTGGTCATCAGAAGAGTTTAAAACATTTCTTTCTGAGCATGAACGGTGAGTGAGGAGAGATGGGTTTCCCCTAAAGTCAGGCTTAGTGATGGAAGTTCGAAAGTATGAGATTGTTTTGCTGGCTATTCGGCTGGTGAGTTGATACGAATTGATGAGGTTCTAAAAGAAAGAAGACGCTGCCACATTGTACAATGCCATGGTATTTTATTAGCGTCCCGTTTGATAGGTGATGGGTTTAAAATGCAACGAGATAATGATGAAATGCACACTGCAGGTTTTCATGCACAATACCTTGGTAATAAAGAATTAGAGGATTTGGCTCGTCTTAAACTCCAGACTGAACTTGTGTGGATGGGATGAACTAGATTAAAAAGTCAGGAAAACGACTAACCAATATCATTCAGCTCTGATACCTACTTGTGAAAACATTGGGCTTTACTTAGAAGGCAGTATTTTGAAAAGTTACCGAACAGGACGTCCAAAGTATATATGTACAGCGGTTATTTACATTAGAGGTGGTTAGTTCGATAAGAAAGCTTGGTGTGATAACAGACCTACGACTAGCGGCTTATATGGTTTAATATAAAGTATGGTTAATCTATTTACAAATGTTTTCAAGGCAGATAAAATTTCCTTTTCATAGCAGACACCCATGATTTCCAAGGCCTCTCTCCTCTCTCTCTCCTTCCCTCCCTCCTCCTCATCTCCCTCTCTCAAGACGTGTTGACTCTCTCTCTCTGTATTGACGTCATCTATGTATCGACGTCATATCTCTCTGTATTGACGTCATCTCACTCTCCTTATCTGTGTTTGTGTATAACAGAGTTTTCTGTTTTTAACTGCAATCATACCTAATTATCTTTAAACTGACACAACTTATGACTGTTTGTTTTTAGAAAAAATACGATCACTCAATACGAGATCAGTCATTAAAAAAAAAGTGAAACCGGAAGGGAAATAGATGCTGAAATAAGAACAGGAAACAAGGTTTTCCATAATTCAGCGTCTATCAAGGTCGCTGCTCCTTGTCCAGAGATCTGCAGTTAGCGATCGTCTTAACACATGCGGCAAAGATGTGGAGTGTGAACAGAACGCTGGAAGACGCGTCTTGGAGTGTGAAAATGGCTGCTTAAAAATGATATGTGGACTAATCTCTGACGGAAATCAGCAGGACTGGAGAAAGAAATATCATAGAAGTGCGACCGACGGCTGGGAGGGTTGTCGCTGGTCACGGACATGAGCATGGCATGCGGGCAGGTGGATAGAAAATATGGGGAAGGAGGAAGGGCTCAATGGGAGACCACGAACATAATGGATGGATTAGGGAGCGCAGGAGGGAAAAGGTACAAGACCGACGGAGGTAGAGGCAAATAATGCTAGTGACCAAGGGTTCCAGTAAGCCGATTTTTCCTATTCGAGCTAAGTGGGCCTGACCAAGTAGTTTCGAGTAACGATGCCTGGATTAAACTACCTCGAGGAGACAGGAACTGCTACAGAGCTGCTCCAAGCAGGCCACCCGTCAAGACAATTGGCAAGGCTCCTAAACCGTCGCCTGAGACAGGTCTGTCTCACCACGGCGCAATTGCTGGAAACCGAGGGTGACAACTGCTGAAATCTGAAAAACCACAAACAAAACGCAGGTTCTTACCCGTAGCAGTTACAGCTGTGGAACCTCAAAGCAGTCGCGGCCTGCTGCATCCGGATACCGTGCGATGTAGTTATCTGCACGAGGTCTACATGCCGGACCTCATCCTTTCACCAAGGCATCGTGTTTTTCTTCTTGAAGGGCCGGAATGGCGTATCTGACTTTCACTCACAGTAAAGGGGCAGAGGGAAATCGCCTTGCAGATCCTTCAAGAACCGCTCTCTTCGGACATATCGCCGACAGGGCGCGTACGGGATGGGCCACACCGATCGATTTTGTATATAATTCAAATGGTTTCGATCAGCCGTGTCAACTTTAGGCGGTTGGAAAACTGGAAGAGCGGTTTTTTAAATCGGCTATTTTGAATGAATCATACAAAATAGGTGGCCATTAAAAAAATTTTTTTTTTTAAATTTACATTCTGCATAATAAAATATCTAACCGTTGTTTGCAGTAGACGGTAAGAACTGGTGCAGTTTGTCTGCGGATATGTATTCCAGCTGAAACTTCATATCTGGTGTCTCTTCTGTAGCGGAACGAATGCGACGACAATCACGACGACAAAATGCATATTTTTACATAACTAATCACCCCCCATAATATTTTATGTCGTAATGGTTCTTTGTAACTTCATAATTTATAATGCAAATTTAATTTCGTTATTCAAGGGTTAACCAAGTGAAATCCGTAGCGAGCTCAGTAATTACCGTCACGGCTACAGTTTGATAGTGATTTTGTTCTGGGTACCACACTTTCTTATCACCTGCAATAATTAAAATTTTTTTTTAGCTAGGGTGGCCTTTGTTTTTGGCGCAACGTAGTCACTTTCCCCATCGTTTCTGTCCACAATAAGCCAACCTGTTGGAAGGATTATTATAGAATACAACATCCCAGTCCCTACTATCGGGCAGACATTAGTGTACAACAACAAAAAGAGCAGCTTCGCAGATAGATTTCTTAAGAAAATATTGTTCCTTTTTTTACCTTCTAATTCAAATTAAGTTTTTCATTATACCATTTCTTTTTAAACTTTTCGCATTTTAAAATTAAATTTGTTTATAATTCTATAAAAAATATCAAACAATATTCGTGTAATTAAATTTCTGGATGAAATAGCAACTTTGAAAACGACAGAAAATCTATCGCCGAAAATATAAGAAAAAAGAGTGGGTCGGTGGCATGAATTCCACATAACAACTCTATCGCCAACATTATCGCAGCTTGGACTCTAATGCAAGAACTGGGCGGCTGATTTCGCGAGATTAGCTGTAAATGTAGAATAATGACGAACGGAACAGTCGATGTCAAGTATCGGATGTATTTTGTCTCGTATCCAATCCATATTTCTGTTTTTGTTTTTCACGTTACCCATCTTTGGCAAAACGATAGAGCTGAGCAGGATTTTCTTTTTGGCTGTGAAGCTATGACCTAAAACTGTGTAGGTAACACGATAGTGAACATAAATAAAAATAATGGCTTACACCGGAGTGTTGACAGAAATTGGGGAAAATACTGAGAGATGAGGGGAGAGAGAGAGAGAGAGAGATGATGATGACGATGATGATGGTGTCAGATAACTGACGTGACGTCAAATGGCATTTGAAACCAGAAGGAGGCTGGCCTTTTGTTTGTATTAGTAATCCCTAAACAAGCCAGTGAGCCAAAGCTAACGTAAAATTGATAATAAGCGAACAAGGATTTACAAATAATAAAAATAGCTTGAGGCTCAGGTGAAACTTCGAAGCGAATAGTTACGTGTACCAAATGAAATGACGTCTTCAGTATAAGTGTCGTGACAGTAATTACAACTGAAGTCAATTCTGTAACCTTTCTAATGAATCTCCAGGCTGGACGAGGGAGAATGTTCTCCATCACCGGATCTAAGAAGGTCCCGCTTATGTACACGAATCCAGTAATACTCGAAAGAGACCGGAATTATAGATTATATATATTTTTGCTTGTCCCAGTTATTCTCGCAACTAAAATATGTATGGTGTAACAATCAATTCATTAAAAAGTAAATCAAAGCAGAACTAACTTTATTCGAACGAATGCGTCAAAAGCCATTAATTCATGCAAACTGGCGACTGCTGGTTTTACGACGTGTAGTTTGTCTCTCTCTCTCTCTCTCTACATTTCCTTCTGTTACCCGCTTTTAAAAATTACCTAAGAAGGCAGCAGGTGCTGAAGGATCGATCACCTGTACTCGCGAAAATCAATATCTTTGCGGTTAAACGCAATACCTGTGGTGGTCATACCGTATCTCAGGCTAACCCTTCGCGGCTTGTTTACTATGCTAATCAGTTTCAGTGTTTCCAGAATATGCCGGTTAATCACTTTAATCCGACGTGTTATATCGCGAACAAGGAAGTATGTCGCTCTTAATGCTAGCTGAACCCCAGAGCCTCCGACGAATATTTCCCTCGAAGTTCCCCCCTCGAACAAAAAAGATCCAGTAAGCATTATGCAAATTCAGTAATTATCACGATATATCAAACAAACATCAAGCAGATAAGAAATTTCTCTTGTATGGTGTCGTATCTATATCGAAGAGGTGAGTAAAAACTAAGAGTACCAGCGGTTGACGACAATGAATTATTCAATGATAATAGTTGCAAACCGCAATATAGATAATAACACTGGTCAACAAGTATTTTTCATCAAGCATATGTCAAGGTGTACTTAGTGTAGTTTTTAATGCTGATTTCAAATATACAATTAGTTTTTTGACATCACGTACAGTTTTCAAGATGAGAAAGTTTTTTGGGTTTAGCTCATGCATTATATAGAAATTCCAAATAATGACGTGTATGCATGTATTTCATTTACATCATGGAAACATACCTTTAAAATAAACTACATTATTCATTGCTGCATAGTTCAGATGCAATATTTCATCATCTTAAATTAACCAATCAAGTTTTGTCTGATGAAATAGGTATTTCAACATCTCAAATTGTCCAGTCATAATTGGTCTGATGAAATATTCATCATCTCAAATTCAATATAAGTATAACCGTTTGTATCTATTTCCTTACTTGTTTTACAGTGTTAACAATGTCAAGACAGTGTAGAAATCCCTTGATGTGTTTTGTTATGTCTGTGGACAATTTATTGTGAAAGCTCAAAAACGTACAATAACACCAGAGATCAAGAAGATTTATAAGCTATACTTTGACTGTCCTCTTGGAGATCAGGACAAGTTATGGGCACTACATTTTATCTGCTCAGCTTGCTCAAATGGCTTACGTGACTGGTTCAATAAGAGGAAGAAGTCCAAGCCTTTTGCCATTCCAATGATATGGAGGGAGCCGAAAGACCATGAGAATATGGAACTTTTACTTCATGCCATTGCCTATGAAAGATACTCATGGAAAATGTGTGGAGATTTAAAAGTCATTGAAATGTTAATGGGTATGCAGTCAGGTTTCACAAAATACTGTTGTTTCTTGTGTCTATGGGGTAGTCGGGCAACTGACAGACATTATTCGGAATCAAACTGGCAGACAAGAACATCATACCAGCCAGGACTGTCTAACGTCAAGAATACACCTCTTGTAGCTCCATGTAATGTCCTATTGCCTCCTTTGCACATAAAGCTTGGACTGATGAAACAGTTTGTAAAGACACTAGGGAAGAGAAATGCCAGAGAGTTTGAGTATATTGTAGAAAAGTTTCCCAAAATCACACAGGCGAAGTTGAAAGAGGGTATCTTTGTCGGACCCCAATTAGAGAAGTACTCAAAGATGTCAACTTCAAGACAACACGGATGAACTTGAACTGCCTGCCTGGAATGCTTTCAATTGGATCTGTGAGAATTTCTTGGGGCAACAAAAAGGCAATGGACTACAAGGATGGCATCAAGAATCTTCTGAAATGTTACTCAGCAATGGGTTGTCACATGTCACTGAAAGTTCACTTCTTGGACTCCCATCTGGATTTCTTCGCAGATAACCTTGGAGCAGTGTCTGATGACATGGTGAACATTTAGTGCTATGGAGAAACGGTACCAAGGCTTTCTGGAATGACAGTATGCTGGCTGACTACTGCTGGACACTTTAACGTGATCAACCAGATCAGAACACCGCAGGAAATCCAAATCACAATGTTTCTAACTCTGTTGTTCTAACTTTGTCTGTTTTAGTCTGACCCATTTTTTGTGTATTCACTCTTTGTAGAATGATAGTGATGATTTTTAACTCAATAAACTCATTTACTTTCTAAAATAAAATGTCCTTATTTATTACGTTAATGATTTCATATATACAAATATGTAAATATTTGCATATATCTACTGAAAACCTGATACGTGCTGCATACAAATGGAGTGAAATTTTGAAATCAGCATTAAAATTAGTCTAAAAAAGTTGATTTGCATTCATAATGAGTATAATACATTTAATTTTGTTATTGTTGAACTGAGAAAAAAAAACAACCAGTTTGCTTTGTCGTCCAGGTAACAAAGTCATTACTATTAAAATAACCTAAAAATAAATAATACAAACGCTGCTTTTGATTTTCTCAATTTATGCATTTATTTATTTGAATGTTTATAAGAGGCGTAGGTCGTTTCGTCCCTCTCTGTCAGAAGAGTTACAATAGATTTATGGCCATAGTCGCTGCTTTATTGGTCCGGAATCAACGTTCCAATGCTGGTGAATTCTAGGATCACTACTTAAAATCGTAGTTTTCTTACACTAGTGGGTATATTGGCAATTTTTTTAAAAAAAATATAATTGCAATGTATAAGTAAGTACCACATACTTAAAAGAGTCAAACATCTCTATCTTTGATTACTATCAGTTGTTAGCTAAGGAAACTAAGTGAATGAAACTTAACCAACTACGAAAACACTTTAGACGGATAATTAACGGCAAATTATTTGCATAAAAGAAAGAAAAAATTGCAGTGTAAATGCTATATAGTACGCAAATAATAAGAACTGGAGCGTCGAAGTCCGGAAAAAATGTTTTGTTTATAAATGAGTCAAAATTTGAATCATGTATAAGACGTAGTTTGTTAGGAAATGAGTTGGTGAACATGGATAAGGTGCAGTTCAAGTCTGAGATGTGCACCTTTTAGCGATGTCGACAAACTGGCTAAAACCGATGGATGGACCGACGCTAGAATGTACAAGCAAAAATTTGTACTCGTTCCGCTGAATTCGGCAAAACCAGACTTTGTTTCCACGTTATCGTGTTTGTTCGTACAACCGCAATTGATTTACGATAGTGTTTACTTATTTCTCTTATTCAAATTTTTTGATTTCTTTGTTTTAAAAAAAAAAATAAAAGAAGCATTATCGAATGGACTCACTCTTTTCGCAATAAAGACCATGAATGATATAGAAGAATACAGTCTGGTGTTCTTCCAGCGTCAGAGTTAGAAAAAGCCAAAAATAAAGTTTTGGATTACAAGAGAAATTTGTCTGCAGTATCCGGCAGCGAACCTGACGTATACTTCGGTAAGATACGCCTCGCTAAAGAGAAACTGGTATCTAATGAATACGTAGAAATGTAAGTAAAGCCTACCTTTACTTGGAATTTACTAATAAAGGTGAACTTTATGTAGTGTTTACTGAAGCATCACAATCGTGATGACGATGAAAAACGTCACATGCCTTTTCATTGCAACCAGTTTTCCATAGTGTACCGCGAGAAACGCTCTCCTAATATCCACTAAAATGCGATCTTTTATAATATTTCCGGTCTGCTCGCTTAATTAATTAATTGATTGGTTATCTGGACAGATGAGGGTTCAGCGATCGGGTCGCCTAATGTGAATCGCGACTGTCTTGCTTGAAACACCGACAGAAAGAACGACAAAGGCACGTGCCAGGGGGGTGGGTTTAATTTGTCAGATGAGTTGAGAGCGGAAGTTAATTTTACCTGTCGCCGAATTTTGCTTCTGGGAAATCATATTGCGAATGGAGGAATTTCCCCCCGACGTCCGGCCGCGTTGTCTTTGTTTGTTTTACCTATCTGTTTCAATATTAATACTATCCTTTATCCGCACAATGTTTCCAGCCGCAAAATAACTGAAAGGTTTGTTGATGATAACCGTGATGCGGAAAGAAACAACGAAAAAAAAAGAGAGAAGAAAATCGAATCCTGGTTGCGGTTAGCGAGTGTCGAGTAACTTCCGGTCAGCAAACTCAATATATTCCGAGTTTAGGATCAGTCTCGTAGAGCCAAGTAATTCATCATCTTTTTTGTCAAGCGATGCAAGACAAAATGGTATTTTAGAAAGTACCATCGGAGATTAAACGTCAGGTTAGTTCAGTTATCACAAGGAAGCAGAAAGTTATCTGGATTACACACGGATGCGGGGATGGAGAAAATTACTCCACCATTTTAATTCTTATAAACAGTTACTTTTAACCCTGTCAACAAATAGCCGTTAACGATTTATGTCATACTAAAACATTTTGTCATATAACGGAAATAAGGCTTCGCTTTTTCGCACTCATTAACAGGAAATAATAAATACAATCTGTCAGGTAAATACGAAGACGATGACAACTTACTGGGTGAACCCTATCTTTTTTTTTTTTTTATAAATTGTTTATAAGAATGACATCACTGGTGTCGTCACTGTTGTGCACTACGTCATTTTAAACGACGCAGAACTGGCAGCGCCCGTAGTAGATAAGGTGAGAAATCTCAAGTTTGGGATTCGAGAGATCTTCGATAGCTCATGGAATCGGGTCGGATTTCCTGAAATTATAAAGAAATTCGTTGCACCAGTCAGGTCTCGCGTCGCGAAACCAACACCTGTTCACTGGGAGCGATCGTTCATAAAAGTAAAGTCAATATTGCGTTGATCCCAAGAAGTAAATTTATAATTTGCGACACCTGAAGAGAGAATTTTCTTAAAGTAGGAAGTAAAATATGAATCATGACGAGGATCACATAAAGCAATGGTTGGGGCATAACGCTTATAATTAAAAAAATAATAATAAGGAAGACAAAAATTGCTTTCGAATGTAAAATGCTTTATGTTTTTCGTTCTGAAAGGTTGGTAAAAACAGGGAAACGGATAATAGCACCTTTTTGATAGAATAATTAAAAGGAAAGGTTAACTTGAAGAGGGAGGTAAATCACTTACTGAAGCCATGGATTGGCGAGTACGTCCCAGCGCAATACAAACAAACTAATTAGATAAAGTTACCCGTGGAAATGTATGGAAACCATTCGACATAAAGCTCGTTAGGGATGCTCTGATATGTGCTTGTCAAAGTGCATACAAATACTCTGTAAAAATTCCAAGTTTCCGTGACTTATAGAAATTGGCCAAACTGCGCCCATGCAGATTTTTCTTTCTGCACAACTATGACGCACAATCCGGACCAAAGTTCTCGCGTTCATTACGGCTTAAAACAGGGAAGAGAAAGGGTTAACGGCGTGGGCCGACGCCCACCATTAGTCTAGGCCAAGTTTGTTTTTTTTTTTTTGGTTTTCACGAGAACAAAAAAGAAAAGGGATACTAAAATATTCTCACTGTTTACGGCCAAAACATTGACGCGGTAGAGGAAGATATATTTGAAAATAAAATTCTCGTTGAATTAAAGAGTAGGGAAACGTCAGGAGCAGAAAGATAGTTCGGTAAACGTTGACCTTATTGTATCCGGTCGCATAGTAGGCCATTAGGTCTGCTGCACTCAGATTCTTTACAAAGGTGGAACGTCAAGAATGTCCCAAGCCAACTGTCGGTGTGCATACGCTAGATGCGTAATTGCTCGATCGTGTATGGCTATGCGAAAGAGATTTCCCACTATGGCGGAAATCAACCACAAAGAATTCCCAGCCTCGCACCACCAAGCACCGACTAGACGTCCAATATTTGCCGGACGCGACACAACTATGGGCACATGTTTTGTGTGTGCCACTGCGGTTTCGTGATGAAAGACATCGCGTTTGTAAGTTTGAAAACGTTTTAATTCTTTGTGCAGTACAAATGCGAATTCATTGTGGCGAGTAACCACGTTAGTCGAGATTTCGATTATAATGTACCTTGAACGAGAAATACAAGTTTGATTAAAGGCAAGAGCAGGCTGAACTCACTACTGCAGTGGCGGCTCGGAAGACAATTAAATAAGTCTACCTCATGCTCTCTGAAGACCGATTTAGTAACTTTTTAAATACATAAAAACTGATGCAAATCAAGACGATAAACACGATTCTATACCAAAAGTTATAAAAATAAGATGCGCATTTAAAGAGCTTCCGTTACAAAGTTGAATATATTATCAGATAAAATAAAGAGCTGTACAGGATTTGTGAACCTAATTATTAAAATTAGGGACATGAATGCTATTTCTCAATTAGTCTCGTCGTTGAATGACAAAAATGGTAACAACAGACAACATGGGGGAAAAAAACAGCAAATTATGGTTTCACGTCTTTATATAGAACATTATAAATACGAAGTAGGAAACCGCATAGCTAATTTCAGAGGATACAGGCTGTAAATTCTGCGACTAGACAGACTTAGAAACACACGACTGTTTTAATACTAAAGCAGTGTCGCTATACCTAAATGCACTGCTGTGATTTACAGTCCTAGGTTAGCGCCGACTTCTTGCAAAACGTTATTTGAAGATGACTGGTTCTTGCAGATAAAGGACTAATTGTCGCAGAAGCGTGATCCAGTATCACCAAAGCCAAACGGATCTCTGAATCAGTGAATTTCCGAGTGTTACATCGATATGACGGTAATCAACATGATACACATTCTAGCACTCAGATACCAATTACAAGGAAATATTAGGAACGGTTTTTGCTTCTTTGTGCCAGACAATAAAATGAAAACGTGGTTTTAGGAAAATAATCATGTTTATCGCTAATCTGATATCTTAAATGTAAAGAAAAATCCATTATGGCTCCTATGAAGTTATGGCAGGTTACGAGAAATTACATAACTAAAAGACATAAAAGCAAAAAAAATAATAACCGGCCCATATAAATCGTTGGTTTGCGCACATCTTAGATATGTTCGTAGTGTATATTTAAGAAATGTATTTTATATAATAGGAATGATTCAGCCACGATTGTATGAAATGATTCAAGGTTTTAAAACGTTAAAAGTAGTTTTAGTTTGGATTTGGAACCTTTATCTGATAAAGGTTTGGAAAAATAAATGACCGTCAGCAGTTGTTAATACATAGCTCATAATTATAAACTAACTAAAGTTTTAATACGGTTTGATATTACGACAGAATATAAATGCATAAAATGAACTTATAATAATGTCAGTTAATAGCGAAAATGTAATTCAATTTCTTTTGAAGACTTGTTTCTTTTCCCCGAGTGTAATTTATAAACCTTGAATGCATTAACTCGTCTCTGCAATCCAAAAACCATATTTAGATGATTTACACTTGACAATAAGAAACAAATAATGTCATGAAAATTGCATGTAAAGGTGATCTTTTATTTGTTTATACGAGTCGGTAAAGGCGGTATTTGTTCAGCGATGTTAATTTTAGTCTGGTGCTAGCAGAGGGAAGGGTTAATATTGAACTTATCGTAGTGATTAGGAATTAAAACCTTTTAACGTTATCATAAATCAAAGCCTTTAATAACGTTATATAACAGGTGCGGTGACGCAGTGTTGGCGTATTGACTCCATTAGCATCGTGTGAAGAATATTTCCACCCAGGGTTGCTTGCGTAGGTGTTACGCATAATTAACCGAAGTCCAGTTACTTACCTGACAAAAAACCAACCTTCTCCGCTCTTCTTTTTTGAGGTGTGATTTAGTCAGTACACGTCAGACCAGGAACAGCTCCAGCCGGCCGGGGCTTGGGTAAACGGTGCATCGACAGAGTCGGCCCGGGAAACCTCGACCAACTTTCATGACTTAAAATAAGTTCTTCGGGGCAGCAAACAAAGCTACTGATAATACTCTCAGGTACGAACTCTTCATTGTTATTTGCAATTGCGCCCGCGGCAAGGGGGGAGGAGGTCTTTATTTATATACCTATTATTTTTTTTAGCGCTTATGTGTTAATAAGTTTCAGCTTTAAATTGTTTTGCGTAAAAAAATAAGTCCCCTCTATCAAGAGATCTGACAGGCGACCTATTCATCATTTTCCCTTCGGTACTTCCTACGTGAAACGTGTGCTCTCTCTCAAATCTCTAAATTTCCCCTGGGACTCCGACACCGTCAGCCTGAACGCACTACCCCAAACACGAGACCAAAGATGGCGAAGAACAGGGAATGATCGCTGCACAGATATTATTGTGGGGTGAGTATTGCCTCCTTCTCATATGTATTATTATTATTATTATTATTATTATTATTATTATTATTATTATTATTATTATTATTATTATTATTATTATTAGGGAATGCCTCAGAACTCAAAACACCCAATACCCACAAACGGAATTCTGTTTAATAACTTTCTTCGTGATTACTTCAAGTCAGAGAACTCCGAGCCGGTTGAATAATTTTCAGTTTATCTTATTTTCTACACCGATCGCATATAAGTGGAACCGTTCGAAAAGACCAACCGGCAACGTTCCTACACCACACCGTTAATAATTATTATAATTGTGCACCAGATCCGGAATTGTACATATCAGATCTGTTATTCAACGTCGTTTTACCCGCAGCGTTGGTTTGTAATTCCAGACGCGCACCTCTGGCGATACCTCCTTCTGTTGCAAGTATCACAGGCGAGCAGACCACCACTGATCTTACGTAGCATTGCCGTGCCATTAATTACTGTATTTTAACAGGTAAACGTGCGCGCAGAACGAGACTGTGACGGGGTTTCCAAGGAAGAAATTAGAGGTGGGAGTGGGAGGGGGAGAAAGAGAAAGGGATCATACAAAGACCGAGAAAACGCCGTCAAGGATGCCTGTTACATTGTCCGAGACATGGGAAGTGTCATTCTCCATGGCACCAACTTCAGAAACAGTTGATTTTATCGTTTGAAGATTTATGAAGCATCAAGAAAAGATTTACATATAAATAATTCAAGGCTTCGTGCGCTTATAGTTTCAGGTAATGGCGAATTCCACCCACTTCTATAAGGAAACGGAAAAGATGAAATGACTTTAATCTTCTTATTTGAGGATACTGGCTATTAGATATTTGGTAGCATCTTACTAAAAAAGACAAAAATTAGGAAGTAACAACAGGGAAGCTTTTATTATTAAAACTTGTTCACCAAATGGATTTCCCGTGCTGTGTATATTTGATGACACGAATCGTTTGGCAGTACCAATGAAATCAGTGTCGTCAGGAACATCCTGGCGAATCTGACGAACAGCAACAGAGTTCATTCTGCATCGATCGTTTTGGCTTCAAATCGATTTCTTTACCTTCTCGTGCGTTCTGATTCTATCGATGAAGCACGAACTACTAATGATCCATCGATATATCCATCCCTTAAAAGCAGATGAGGATATCACCCATCTTTTAGCCTATCTAAGAAAGAAAGAAAAAATCCCGCTGCTTATAGATACAGAAAATATTTCGATATGATTAAAACTGTTATCGATCTGTGGATCCGATGAATCAGAGGGTTGGACATTTTAAATCTTCAAGAGTGGAGATCTAACCCTAACCATAGCCCCAATCGGGTGAGTGATTCTTTCTGATTCGGTTTCCCCGAGTCTCTTATTAAGAGTGAATGCAAATACATTCGAAAACCCTTTTTTGACCAGCTGACATCACTCGCTCGCTGAGCGGTAAGGATACATAACAAACGACTGAACGGGATCGACTCCCCAAGCGTGACGTCACAGTTTTACCATCAAAGAAAAATAACTCAGTATGTCTCGCTTTAATTTTGATTCGATTTTATTAGTTTATTTATTTTTTTAAAAAAAAAAAAAAACATTCAACGGGAGTAGAACAGAAAAGGCAATGGATTGAGCGACTTTGACCAAGAGTCGACTAGCCTCGAAACCTCTCCAACTACCGAGAAAGTTTATAAAGTGGGGGAGAAAACGAAAAACGGAAAACGAAACTAGCGCGTCAGGCTTCAGATATCCCCCTTTCTTCAAATCTCCGCGGTATTCTTCGTGGTTAGAAAGATATTATTTAATTTTTACGCCAAACCGAACTGGTGTTCAACCGAGATTCGAACTAGGTGCCCATAAACTGTGATAGCTTAACGGGCTATCGCTGGGCCACCAGGCCGTACAACAGTCTTTTTTTTTTTAAATCTTTTTGTGGTGCGTGCGTGTGAAAGTTCCTGTATGCGTGTGTATCTCCGAGGAGAAGGGAGTGGAGGGTGGGTGGCTCTAGCCAGAGAAACGTGTTTGTCAAAGGGGAAACAACTCTTAGGAGAAAAAAATGTACTAACTGACTGGCTACATGGCCTTAATTATTCTAAGCAGCATGTACGTTAAGTTCATTCTTTGGCTTGCGATACTTTATCTTTTATTGGAATTTAAAAATAATAATTTTAAAAAAATGTATTTAATTTAAAAAATAATGACTATATAAGCAAAAATAATCTCACCTGATAGTCTTTAGTTTAACGAAAACATTCATTTAACGTTTTTGGAAAACATGTTACTGAATCTAAGGGAAATAACTCTAGATAAAAATTATTCATAATTGTCAATAGCAATTAAAGATATTACAATAAGATTTGTTCCGCTATTTGTAGCTCAAATGAGTTCATTAGCAGAAGGAAACCTCTACCTTTGACAGGTTTCTGTTTGGCCAAATTTAATTAAAATCAAAACAAACGCAAAATCACATTTTCTTTCTTCCTGTTGAATATCTACAGATTTGTAAATAAGTATAATTAAAATTAGAAGGAAAAATAATTAATATCTACTTGTTTATGTTTTTGTTTGATGTTATCGATGGCTTAAAAAATCCAATTAGGCAAAGTGTTTTCTTCATTATTAGGCGTAATACTTACCTGCACACGTGAAAGAAAATAAATTCCATTTTAAACTTTAGTGAGAGTTTTCTCCCCTTAATCGAAAAAACCAAAAAAAAAAAAACCAAATTCCGTTGTGTGCGATGACGTCATCATCGGTATGACGCAAGTAATTATTTTCTTTAACCTTTTTAAAGAACGAGACACCTGGAATAGAAAGGTTTTTCTTTTATCAGTTATTATTTAATATTTTCATGATAACGATCCTACCCCTGGATTACCTTCAGGTATGGTGCCCTCTCTACCGAACGCATTAATTGGAGAAGCCGTGGTCTAACAGCTCACGGGAAACTGATGAGCGTTTAGAATTTATAACACTGGTCAACAAATTTTTATTTTTTTTCTTTGGCAGACCATCTAGGAGTGTTTTCTGGGGTTTTGAAGGTCGCTGATTACGAATATAACATTGGTTTTGTCTGATTGGCTCTAGTTTAGAAGATATTGATAGCCTCAAATAAGCCTAAACTGCTAAAATTCTCCCTGAAATACTTCAATATAGAGAAGCATAAAATAATAATTTCTGATATTTTGAATCATTGAATGATTATAATCATTATAATGATTCAATAATATCAGAAAATACATAATAATTATTATGTATGTAGTGGTTTTTAAAACAGTTTGCACATAAAACTAGGGCTCATGAAGCAGTTTGTTAAGGCGTTGAACAAAGATGGGGATTGCTTCAAGTACATATGCAGGCAATTTCCAGGTCTTTCCATCGAAAAAGCTAAAGGTGGCATCTTCGATGGACCTCAATTCGAACGCTCATGAGGGATTTCTGACTTCACTAATCATATGAACATGGTTGAGTTAAATGCTTGGGTGTCCCTTCACAGATGTAGTGACAAACTTTTTTGGGAATCACAAAGCTGACAATTACAAGCAATTGGTCCGTAAGATGCTTACTGCATACGAAAAAACTAGGGGCAAATGTGAGCATCAAAGTTCATTTCTTGTTAGCCACCTCGACAGATTTCCTGGTAATCTTGGTGATTACAGTGAGGAGCAAGGAGAGAGATTCCATCAAGACATCAAAAACAATGGAAGAGAGGTATCAAGGCAAATGGGATGAGCACATGATGGCAGACTACTGCTGGAACCTTTTGAGGACTGCCCGAAAGTTGCTCACAAGCGAAAATCGTATAAACGTCAATTTCACTTTTGTGAATAATATTGTTTTGTGTGTTCATTGTAACTAAGAATCTAGTGTATAATAATGCTTTGCATTAATTTATGATATATAACTGATTATGTAAATGTTTTTTTCCCTTGGAGAATTAAAATTCAGCAAATTTTTAGCAAATTTTTTTGTATATTCTCGAAATATATGAAAAGTGTTCATTTATTAATAAATGAAATGATGTTTATCTAACTTAACTTGTTAGATTGAGATTTACACTGTCTTTGTGGTTTTGGATTATCATAAAATCAATATCTGACATTTTTTGCACTATTTAGCCGTTTTTGTACGTTTAGTTATGGTCGCGAATGGGTGATTTCAGACGAACGACCCCCCTGTGATATCTCCAAAACTAGAGCCAACTTGAAAAAACAAATGTCAGATTCGGATTCAGCGCCCTTGAAAACCCCAGAAACCAGTCTCACTTTTCCTGCCAAAAATATTGTGTTGACCAGTGTAATCAAACTCAAAGTTTACTTGAGTTCCGAACTTTAAAAAAAAATGAAAAAAAGAAAGATTAAAGCTGAGATAAATTAACTTAAAAAATCTATTCTTAATTTTAAATGCTACGTAGTGCGGTCACGTGTTGATACGTTACAGTGTGGCTGGTTGTCATGCAAGTAATCAGAAAGTACCGCACTTGCAGACGGACGACCAAAGTACATAGGCAGTGGCTATCAGTGCCGTGTGGTGAATGTTATGTCTTCTGAGAAAGAAATATCACATGACAAGCGCACAGAAGTCAAAGCCTTGCTGCTTGCAAGACTCTGAAGAGGATACACAAAACTTGTATTGCTGGCAATAGATACAGTGGACGTAGAGAGCCCAAACTCTCCAAAACGGATGTCGAGTACTTCAGGATATCTTCTCTCTCTCTCTCTCTCTCTCTCTCTCCTCTCCTCTCTCTCCTCTCTCTCTCTCTCCTCTCGCTCTCTCTCTCTCTCTGTGAGATAGACGGCGAGCCAGTAGAGATCACGCGGACGAATGATCGAGCTGCAAGTACGGCCTGGTTAATAATCCAAGATTACTGGGTTACATGTTAGCGACGAGTTTTAAGAATGGACGTGTAGCTGCTGCCCGAAAAGCGTTGCTGATCTAAGGCAACCAAACGGCGGCGAAGAAAAAAGTGGAACAGTGAAAGTACCAAGACCTGTAAGAAGGTGCTGCTGTTCACAAATGATCCGAGTTCGAACCGTTGGCAATAATAAGAATGCGGATCTGGAAGCGGTATAACAGACAGTGAGCATTAGTTACAGTAAGTTTTAGGAGTACGGGGCCATTGCAAATGGCGGAGCTGCATGTCGGCCAAAAGTATCGGAGATTTGCGTGAACTTGGAAATACACCAACTACCGACAAGCGCAGCCGGGTCCTCATCCATCCTAGCATTCTCTCAAGAAGACATCTCATTGAGCGGCGACTCATCGTTCGGCATCAAGAAGCTCAAGCAAACCACTGCTGTGAGAAAAAACCAGCTGGAACGTAAAGAAGGTGATGGAACACTCGCAAGGATGCCTCAGCCTGCACCAACTCCTGATATGAGCATTACTGAGGCTGTATGGGGTTATAAGGCCACTGAGAAAGTCAAACGGCAACCAAAAACTCTGGTTGGATTGTAGAAAGTGCTACAGGATATTTAGAACAAGATTCCGCACTCACAACCTGTATGGCAGCACGAAAACAAGGCGTCACACTCTCCATAAATTGAAGGCTCACATAGCAAGTACTGATGCGCTGTGCGTCTCTCAGATGCAATTATTGATTATTTGCCCATATCCCCTGCGTGCTTCCATAATTATTTCCACCACTCTCTACTTGAGCAGCAAAAAAACAAAAGAATTATCATTGATGGGCAGTTCTCGAATCACATCACCGTGTGGATTTTCTATGTTAAGAAGCTACGGAAGAAATAAGACAGATGCTACCACGGTTGACGTACCTGTCTGTATGCTAGTTGCTACCGATACCAATTAAACGCACACAGTCGCTACTTAAATCTGCATTTGATAGAACATCTTTGCTGAACTGGCGACCGGCCAGGTTTGGATATCTGGCTGGTTGGTATACCGTAAATTCCGGCGTATAAGTCGACGTGGCGTATAAGTCGAGGTTATAAGTTTGGCCTAAAAATCCTGATTTTGAGATGTACCTGCCGTATAAGTCGACCCCCCTTCTCTGGCTCAAATCGCTTGGTCGGAATTGTAATTTCTGATTAGTGAACACCTCCAATTAGTGAACATTTTTGGTCGGTCCCAAAGATGTTCAGTAATGGGAGGTTTGACTGTATTTCAATAATCAACTGCGTCATTTTCGCTGAATCATTCTTGCGCTTTCACTCACGTGATGTTCACGCTGACTCGCCAGCATAACAAGCTTGCTTGACAAATAAGGCTTTCACTAGAAGAAGTGTCACGTTTTATGCACTTTACGGTCCCTGTCTAGATTATTTATTGATTTATTGTCTAGAAATTTATTGATTTTCTTTTATCCGGTGTGTCTAACCTTGCTACGCTTAGCTAGGAAATTTCAATTTACAAATTTCAGTGACAAATTTTCAAATAATTATAAATCGTTGAACAAGCAAGATGTCCGATCAACCACGAAGAAGGATGAAATATGATGCAGCATTCAAGATAAAAGTCGTTCAAGCAGCCAAAGACAGTAACAACAGCTCGGCATTATTGCATAAGTGAAAATTTGGTCAGAGATTGGAGGAAGGCAGAAAACGGTATCAAAGAAATGGCTTCAACCAAATGTGCGAATCGTGGTCAAAATCAAGAAAAATGGCCAAGATTAGAGAAGGAAATAGCGACATGGGTGTTATCTGAACGTCAATGTGGCAGAATCGTAACAAGAGCCCTTATCCGACTGAAAGCTTTACAATGGGCAGCTAAGAATAGAGAAGACAGCATGGATTTCAAGGCAACAGTCAGTTGGTGTACATGCATCGTCATGATCTGGTCATTCGTCAAAAGACAAAAATTGCTCAAAAGCTACCGAAAGATTTACTAGAATTCATGCCATAAAAAACGTCACCGCCGTATAAGTCGAGGGTGGATTTTTAAACTTGAAATTTGGTGTCAAATTTTCGACTTATACGCCGGAATTTACGGTAAATTGAAGGTTTTCAGTTATGGGAAAAAAAATGCTCGGCAAATGGTACACAGTCAAATACGTTGATCACTACCAGCACAATGTATTATGACGTAGAGCGCGCGATGTGAAATAGGTAAAGTTATTCTTGCTACATAAACAACGGAAACCTCGTTCTTTTTTCTTATCTATGTAAACCAGTTTGCGAAAATCAATATCACATTTCGTCCAGACCTTTCGCCCAGGTTAGAAGAAGCGGTATGAGCTCTTCTGTGAGCAGCCTTCCATTTGATCGCTCGTCGAATGTCGTGGAATCGCTCTTGAAACTCAGGCGTCACAGCTACGAACGATAATGGATGGATAAATGCTGTTAGCAAAGAAATCAGTGGTGAAAGGGGGCTTTAACAACAAGGCGAACTGCTCGTGGGTAAATGCATTTTCATGCCACCGGAACTCCTAATTACGTCACTGCATTTTAACCCGTCCGCTACTCGAGCATCCCTGCCGCCAGGGTGCATATTGGACCCGTCGGACTCGCCATGGCAACGCGGCGGCTTTTGTCACGCACTTCGACGAACACGGCCAATACCAGGAGAATTGCCGACCGACTCTGGCTTTCTGCGGCAGCGTATCGATCGAACGTCCGAGTGTTGATTAGAACCGGCCGATCGACTGCGACACTATGAGCTTGCGAGGCTGGCGGACCTCTGTAACTAAATGTTGCATAATTTTTTCCTTTAGCATAATATCTCTCTCTCTCTCTCTCTCTCTCTCTCTCTCTGCTACAAATTAAAGACCAATTCATAGAAAACCCTAAAGAAACATGAAGCCAATATATGTTGAGTTTTAAACGAAATAAAACCTTAAATCAGGAAAAAATATGAGATTTCGCTGACTTTATATTCAGCCTCGACAATCGATGAAAACCATTTTAATTTTATTTTATTGCTTTGAAAAAAAAACCAAATATAAAGTAAGCCATGGCTATTAAAATCAATACACTTCTGCCAACGAGTTACAAGCGCATTTATACCATTTTGAAAAAAATCTGGATTTCTGGAGTAACTGTTGGAAGGCAGTTTCAATTGCTGCTTGGTTGGAGAAGGATTTCATATGGAGGAAGCTCTCAAGATGTTTGAAAAGGTGGTAGTCTGTGGGAGAAAAGTCTGGTGAATGGCTGGGTGAGAGAGAACTTCCTACCCTAAGGTGTTCAGTTTCTGAAGAGTCACTTTCACAACATTAAGACGAGCATCGTGGTGGAGCAGGATTGCCTCGATTCGCCAATTGAAACTGTTTTGGGGAGAGTTTCCGATGAACAACGTTTAATTCAAGACAGTGCCTTTCAGCTGTGATGGTTTCGCCAGGTTGCAAGAACTTATAGCGGATGATACCAGTTGCAGCTCACCAAACAGTGACCATGACCTTCTTTGGGTGGAGGCTGGGTTTTGGAATGTGGTTAGGAGCTTTGTCTCTGTCGAACCACTGAGCTGATGGTTCGCGGTTGTCGTAAAGGATCCATTTACTGTGCAATCTTAGTGAAATCAAACCAAAATAAAGGGGCGTTTTCAAGTAGGCGATTTAACGGAAGGAATAAGCCGGTGTTAAAAGCCATATTTGGCTTTATTCTTTATTCTAATTTATTTTTGCTTAATTCTTCCAGAGAAACAAATCTTGATATCCTCCCGATCGTCGAAAACATTCTTCTTTACCGGAGATGAAGAAAGCGACCGAGAAAAAATTTCGAGTTACTGTTGTAATTTTTTTCTCTTTAAAAATATCATGCAAACCACAAAAAACAAAGCGAAACAAAATCTACGGACGTTTCTAACACATTTCCTTTTAATTAAAAGGAAAGAAGAAAAGAACAAACGACTTAAAAGACGCGTAGCTCAGACCATCGGTAAAAGACTAATGCATCGCTGAGAGAAACACTGGAATGTGAAGGCTGTTAAGACGATCTGAGGCTCAACCTGGCTCAAACTAGTTCATCGGGAGCTGCACCATTCCGAAGTTATTCTGCATCGTAAAATATGAATTATGGCTGTAGATTTAAGAAATAATACAAGGCCTAGAAAATAACATTAAAAACTCAAAACTATGGTAATCATCGGAATGTTCCAATACGCGAGTAAAAGAGAGTTATGCCTGAAACAGTTAAATGGCGTAGTTTGGTGTTGCGATGTCTTCGTGGTCACTTGATACCGGTTACGAATTAAGCTGGGTCAACTTTTCCAAGTTTTCCTAACCATACGGGGGGGGGGAGGTCTCCAGCTGTACTTCGGCAGAGTCAATCACACACACGCAGAGGTTTCCAAAAGATAAGTAGGAATAAAAAATGGTTAGAATTTTATTCGCCAAAACGGTCAACACGATCGCATTTTCACGCAAAACTTTTATCAAAGGAATTAAATTACAGATACATTTTTTAGGCGTGTAAAAGAAAACAGGCGAGAACAGGTCAGGAAACAAAAAGGATTTGAAACAAAAACTGTAAACCAAAATGAAATAGAAGTAATTAGTAGAGGGTGTGGGCTTCCGGCCTTGACGGCAGTGGGCAATAACGTCTATTGTTTTATCAGACAGGTGTGCAGTTATTTGAGTGATCTTGGAGAGAGAAAACACGCCTCTCTGGAACATCTTAAACATTCTCAATGGCGATTATCTCAGGAGAATGTACTGGTCATATTATACTGGTAGACGATATTGGCCTATTACACGTTCCCTGTGTGGACTTAGCCTTATCGCCCATTAAAATGAAATCATCTCCACTTGCACTTTCGCATGGCCTGACAAAGAGACCCAGAATTTTGCACCTATAATTCGCTGTTTCAGGCTACCACCATGAAACACATACAAGTCTGTACGTCCATTCATTAAAATTCCTGCCAGACCATTATGCCTCCACTACTGTAATGATGTCTTTCTATGGTGTTTGTGGGCTGGTTGGGTGTTCCACGCTTCGTGCAGGCGAGAACGCTTTGTGAATCACACAGAGGGCTGAATCCTAACTCATCAGCAAAAGGGAACACGGCTCCAATCACAGTGTCCAAGCAACATGTTCTCGGAACCAGTTAAACTGCTCCTGTTTATGGCGGCGGGTGATGGTGATTCACATCATGGGTCCTCTCGGATAGAGCCTACTCTCACGCAGCCTTCTGCGTGTGATCGAGGCTGATTCTAGCGCCCCCAATGTGGTCATAGAAAGATAAGAAGCAAGTTAGGTCAGCGCTGTAGTTCTGTCTCGCCAAAGCGAAATAACACAAGCCAGATTTTTTTATGCTTTTATACCAAAGCTAATTTACATGTTTCCCCCACAAACTCATTTACATATTTACGTGATAAAAGCTGTCGCATAGGAGAGGGTCTGCGTCGAGCGTTTGCCGAAGAAAACTTTAATCGTTTCGGAAATACCCTTTTTTCCCCTTGTTTTTTGTAACTTTTGGAAGCCAGTGTAGCAGAAAGACATTCTCAGCCAACGCAATTTAGCTCCACAGAATAATTTAGTGCAAGCGACAATTTCTGAAACTGGGGCTTTAACTAATTTTAGGAACAAGTTTATTTAATTACTCATTTTTAACCGTGTACAAAGGACGTGCATAAAGTAAACCTTCTGCAAGACAGGTGACTAGCAAAGGTCCACACCGGGACAGGTGACAAGCAGAGGTCCACACCGGGACAGGTGACAAGCAGAGGTCCACACCGGGACAGGTGACTAGCAGAGGTCCACACCGGGACAGGTGACTAGCAGAGGTCCACACCGGGACAGATGACCAGCAGAGGTCCACACCGGGACAGGTGACCAGCAGAGGTCCACACCGGGACAGGTGACCAGCAGAGGTCCACACCAGGACAGGTGACCAGCAGAGGTCCACACCGGGACAGGTGACTAGCAGAGGTCCACACCAGGACAGGTGACCAGCAGAGGTCCACACCGGGACAGGTGACTAGCAGAGGTCCACACCGGGACAGGTGACCAGCAGAGGTCCACACCGGGACAGGTGACCAGCAGAGGTCCATACCGGGACAGGTGACTAGCAGAGGTCCACACCGGGACAGGTGACCAGCAGAGGTCCACACCGGGAGAGGTGACTAGCAGAGGTCCACACCGGGACAGGTGACCAGCAGAGGTCCACACCGGGACAGGTGACTAGCAGAGGTCCACACCGGGACAGGTGACCAGCAGAGGTCCACACCGGGACAAGGTCCACACCGGGACAGGTGACTAGCACAGGTCCACACCGGTCATCGTTTTTCATGTACTACGAATTCCCCACATACTGTCGATGCTGCCATCCTTTCACCAGCGCAGTCTTTGTCAGCGTGGAAAACAAGCAAACGTTTTTTTGTTGTTTTTTTTTCTAAATAAAGCTGGATAATCTTACAGCCACAAAGAGTAAATCGATCCTGCTGGCTAAACCGTACTGACGACCATCTAATGCAATCAGCCAGTCTCTCGGCGACCCGCCATTGATTTTTCCCGTGACGCACGCGCTACAGACACACGTATAGTTCAGTTCACCGAGTACCGGGATAAACGCGCGACTTATACAGCCTGTGAATGGAAAGTTGGGGTAATTAAGCAGATATTTTTGTATTCTCTGTATGACTGAATTTCGCTAGACACTGTCGGTCTGCCATTTCCTTTCGTTTTAATTAGATTCCCCCCCCCAGTACTCCGAAAACACATGCAGAAAGTTAGGGCAGGTAAAGGAATTTTAACGATGTTCTGAAGCCACATCTTGTCGCACTCCCCTCGAGCTTCATCTGGTAATTCCTCTTATAACAAAAAAAAAAGAGGGTGAAACTTGAAAGAAAAAAAGAACCCCTCACTCGAAGTCATTATTACCGTGAATAATTGAGCACAACCGCAATCCGTCAGTTTGGAGTTTCGCCAGGTAGAGAGAGAGGGTCATGGAGACAATCAGACAAAGAGAGAGGGATTGAGAGAGAGAGAGAGAGAGAGAGAGAGAGAGAGAGAGAGAGAGAGAGAGAGAGATGGAGATGTAGAGAGATAGATGGAGGGATGGAGAGAGAGAGAGAGAGAGAGAGGAGAGCGAGAGAGAGAGGAGAGAGAGAGAGATGAGAGATGGATGGAGATGGAGGGAGATGGAGAGAGAGAGAGAGAGCGAGAGAGAGAGAGGAGAGAGAGAGAGAGAGAGAGGAGAGAGAGAGAGAGAGAGAGAGTCGAGTGAGAGGGACTCGCCTGAGAAAAACAGGGTGAGGTGAAAGAAAATCTCGAATAGTAATTTCTGTCACGATGGTAAAGAAGTGCAGAACTCGGCTCGCACCTTGGCATATTTTCTTCTGTGGGCTGTTCCCATCCAAATGTAACAATACCACCGGCACGAGAATAAATGTAAACAAACCAGAAGACTTCATACAAGAAAAAACAAAACAAACCATCAAGGTAAAATAAGAGAAAAATGGAAACTGAGTAGTGGTTTTCAGGCAGATTTATAGGGTTTTCCTGAAGATTAAAATGTCAAGCTTGATACTGCGAACTATTACATTTGTTTATTAACATTATTCGCCTAAGGAAAAATACAGAAAAATCTTCTCATCTCTACAAATGATCCTCTGAGTAAACTTTCCAGAAGAATTCAAATTTTGAAATAGGTAACTCTCATTATAATACAAGCTCTCAATAATTTTTTCACTTATATTGAGTCTCTAGTATTTATTTTTCAGCCCCACTATTCCAGTTCATTCGTAATTTTATTTTTTATACTTTTATTACATTTTGCGTGAAGTGGATACTGACTGATAAATGTGCGAGTGCTTTTGCCAGATTTTTTTTGCTATTCCGTAGTGATATAGGGCAGTCCTCTTGTTCTGGTTTTTCGTTTCCTACGTTGTCCAAGAGCATTTTCATAGTCTCGAACCTGCAAATCTTTGTACAGGCTGTACTGCACAGCTACAATGGATACAAATCTGCAGATATAACGCCATTCATCTTGCTACAATGGATACCAATCTGCAGATATACCGCCATTCATCTTGCTACAATGGATACCAATCTGCAGATATACCGCCATTCATCTTGCTACAATGGATACCAATCTGCAGATATACCGCCATTCATCTTGCTCACCTAATAAAAGAAATTTACATTATTAGCTTCAGATAACGACTTAGGGATTTCGTATTGTTCTGAAATAATGAATTAGAGGTAAAATGAAAAAAAAAAAGGAAGAAAATATCGCTTGAACTATCTCAAATTAATAAGAAATTATGTAAGAAACTTAGAACAATAAATTATAATACATCTGGAAGAAAATAACTGATTATTAAGGTGTTAATTTAGAATATCAAAGGATCTCTTTAAATATCTAAAGAGCAAACTACCTCGTCAATCTATTTTTTGGACATGAATGAAATATTCTTTACAGAAACTTTATTTTTAAAAATGTTGACATTTTCCAGAGTTGATACTGATCCCTTGCGATGTTATTGCCTGCAAGGGACCAGATACATGTAGATCACAGTTATGTTTTCGGATGACAAAGAACACATTATTCACAATATGACTGCATTTAAAAGGCAATAAGACAAAACAGAAGAGGGATGGTTTAGCCAGGTAGGTCATGCAAACTGTTTAAAAATAACGTACTTCAACATCTCTCAGAATTGTTTTCTGTAAATACTTTAACTCTATTGTAACGTAATGTAACCTTAAATCAAAGTAAAACGTTTTAAAATATTTTTACATCTTGTTATATGCTGATTATGCGCTAAACACGATAAAGTTAATTTGCTAACGGTGCTTAAATTATATTAAGATTCGGATTTTACCGTTGGTTTTATTCACTGATTTTGTTTGTTTTAAATCGTTTTATGTAAACTGTCAGCATGCTTAGCCAGTTTGAAAAATTTTGTGGTCTAGTGTAATTAACTAAAGTAAAACTTCAAAGTGGCTATTGAACATACAAAGCCATTCACCTGCAAGATGAACTTCTGTTCTTTCCAACATCTCTCCCTTCCCGTCGCTGTATGCACTTTCTGCAATGTTGAACCCACATATCAGATGGCGCTTGAGAAATCACCATTTCTTGGATCGTTCGCTACGGCACGATGCGCCTTTGAGCTTCGACTTTAACATTGGGAACGACCGGAAGAAGGGTCGAGCAAGGATCAGAACCAAAGAAAGAGAGGTCTGCTGCAATATCGTTACCATCACAGTATCGTCGGTGTGGGACTGTCGTGATAACGAGTCTGTGTGATCTCTGCAGCAGTGTTGCGTGTTTGTTTCAGGATTCGAAAAGTGGGCTGATAAGGGTTTCTCAGTATTTAACGACGAGTGCAATCACCTTCCCCCATCAGCTGGCCCTGAAGAGCGGAGTTTATCGACAGGAGTATTGCTGAACTCAGATGGTTGACGAGATCTGTCCATGCTTTTTCCATGCGTGCAGACTTGAAAATGCCCCACGCCATCTTCCTCGTTTTGTTAATCTGTCATTTGCTGGGGGTATCCAAAAGAGGTATGCAATCCCGTATTTTGCAAATGAATCGAAACGTACGGCACAACCACTTCCCAAGGAGGTAAACGCAGCATGGTGCTTGGAAAACTCATTCTTCAGCCCGGTCGACTCGCTCTGCTGAGCTCGATATCGATATGTATTCAGATCGAAGGTCATCTGCGACTGAGCGATGTCGTTCCCTAAAACGCAAATGACATTTTAAGCACTGATTCTTTCACCGAACAGTTATCTCTATTAAGCATTAAGACATTCTCGCAAGAGTAATGAGTCACACAGGGATGTTCAATTTTAGGTGAAATGTCCATCTCAACGGTTAGACCACAGTTCTACGAAAAAAACCCCACGATCAATCTAGGCCACAGTACAGAAGGCACGTTGCTTATTTGGCATCGTCTGCGACGGTGGTAGCATATGGTAGGTACTTTTTAAGAGAGAGATGGAGATGATAAGTTTGAAATGATGAAAACCTTCATAGAATTTACCTGTTAAGATAAACGTTTATCTCACGGAAGACGTTCTTTTCGAATGAACGGAGCTGATTAGTCCGGCACCTTTCTGACATACGTTAGGTTACATTCTTGTTTGCTAAAACTAATACTCGAAAACGTTGAAGATTTTTATTCCATTACTAATAAAATTGAAGATGATGATAAAAACATTACATATAAATCAAAGACGGTCAGGTTAATGAAATTCTTGTGGAAAGAAACGCTAACATTATGATTCCACTGTCAGCATGTTGTACCTTAAAGCAACACCCCATTTATAAGCTATCCAACATTCTGATAACCAAACCAAGACAGGATTTTCAAATTAAAGCAGCAGATTATATGGCAGATATTATGGAGAATTAAAATTTTTAAACTTTGAAACATTCCAATATACTTAAGGCGCTTTTGATGGACTCTTCAGGCGAATGCTATCCTTCAACGAATCCAGCGTTTATCATATTGCAGAGTTAAGTGTTAAAATGCTACCACAAAAGAATCTCTAAATCTAATAGTTATGATGCAAAACTATATCAAAACAGATTGAAAAAAGTCTCTTTGAATGCCACTTATAGCCTTGTCATAGAATTTACAATCAGCTTTAGTAGTAACAGACCGCTTATTTACTTCGATGCGCAGCTTTAATTCCCTTGTCTCGGATTCATTCGGCTTCATTAGTTATTCTTTTCCAGGGTCCGGTCATCACAGGGCTGCTACTTCACTTAGAAAACGGGATCAGTTCCTGAAGGTTAAAAGCTCTAATTATCATTGAGTTAGGAAGCAAAATAACGACAGCAGCAATACAAAACCAAACAGAAACAAGTTTTTGTTTTCTTTATCGTAAAATCTACCAAATCAGCTAATTCGCGTACTTAACGTTTTAGGATTAACTTCGTAGTCAAATCTCTGGTAAAGGTTCGCTGGACTTTAATGTCGAACATGTGTTAATTGATACAGACACACTGCCGGTTATTCACCTACTGGTTACCAAAATAGAAAATAATTCTACTTCAGAATGAATGGAGGAGCAGGGGAAAAAATCTGCTTAAGAACCTGATAATTTTTAGTTTTGTCCTCTTTGGTTTACTGTAGTCCATAGCACAGGCTGAAAGCCTGATTATCTATTACAGAATCCAAAGGAAAAGAAAGACCGTCTTCTTGATTTTTAAACTGCTCTACACTCTCAGTATCCACAACTTTCGCTAGTAATTCATTTCATTTATTTGCAATTTTACTACCGTTTTTAAAAGCGAGCAAATCTAATATTTGAATAGTTTTAATGTCGTGACTTTATTTTTTAATTGTAGACAGCTGGAAATTTTTATGACCATCCAAACTTTCAGTCTCTCTATTGGAGCTTTCCTCACTGGCCTAAAACCCAGTCCAGGTAAAACCAGTATTTAGTATCAAATATTTAAATATTCTTTACTAAATCTGGACTCTATGCCTTCACAGTATATTCGAACTGTGGACGATCTGTAGACTTGTACAGTAAAACTTAAATTTCTTTGGTTTCGTTTGGGAATCATAGTAATCTATTCCCTCAGAGCCCTTTTGTTCCGAACTCCAAAAATTTGTCACACTGCATGCATCTAAGTAGAGCTGGCCATGGCCTAGAGAGTTCAACTTGGTGCGTCCATGTTCGTGTTAAAGATATCTAACAATAACTGTAACCACGTGACAGCAGCCATCAAATCATTTACATAACAAGAAAATAAATAAATAATTAAAACGTAGCACATTAAACTATTTGTTTATTATAAAACAATGTATAATTGTATTGATTATTCCATCAATCCTTTATGACAGCCACTCTAAAGCTCTTCGCATATGAGAAGATTGTATGAAATAGATAAGCATATTTCTTTCCTGGGCAGTTAAAAACTAAACTTAGCATGGAGAGTTCTGTGACAATACTTTTTCTTCAGATGTAGGTGTTATATTTATTAACCTACAGCAACTGTTTGTATGTGACTGCTTATCGGCTCAGCTGAAGTCGTTCCGTACCTTAGCCTGTTAATCAAAGGTGGTAAGCTGGTCTTCCTAGCCTCAATGTTATTTCATTGAAATAAATCTTTTCTTAAAAATATATATTCTTCCTTCACTTTTGGTTTACCTGCAATAACTGCTTTTGCATACGGTTTATGCCAGACGTATGTGTCAAGACGTTTCTTCTCTATTTTATTAATTAGTAAGCTTGACAGTCTCTACAGAAATAATAGTACAGCCGGCATATTTCATAGAAAAGGAAGAATTTTTGGGCTAAAGGCCCTTATTATTTGAATTAGTTTTAATGAGTTTCCTATATATACTGTTTACTTGCAAATATTTAACAACAGACTGCTAGCCATTTACGCTTCACAATAAAAGAAACAATGTCATTAACAAACAGTTAAGTATATTCATTGGAAACTGATCATTACATTTAAGTGCAAGTTACATTCGCCAGTCTTTGTGCTGAGGAAAGAAGATATATCTGCTTCAAATGTGAAAATAATCTTTGGAATTGAATTACATGAAATGTTAAAACACTGCCCAAGACAAGATTCTTGACTGGTTAAATTGTTTTAAACGATTCGTGATCCGCAAATATATTGCTACTATAAGAATGGAGATGAATGTTACATGAAATGAAAAACAGACTAAAGACAGTCAGAAATTTGGACCGTCGGGTTATAATCGTTTGTCGGATCTTAAGCGAGATTGATCTGCAGTTTAGCTGGAGATGAGATAGAGAGAAAGAGAGAGAGAGCGAGAGAGAGCGAGAGAGAGAGAGAGAGAGAGAGAGAGAGAGAGGAGAGAGAGAGAGAGAATTAAGCAATATTTTAACATTTATAAAATAAAACATAAGACACAAGCAACACACACACACACCACACACCACCTACCTATGTAAATAAATATTTGTTACTATGGGTAATCAGCAGTGTTTCAGGTTTCCGTCCACCTTCTGTATACTCAAAATTATAATTAACTGTTATTAGGCAGAAATTAACTTATTGCTGTTACTTAATGGTTTACACAATTAAATAACAATAAATGTATAAACGAGTTTTAAAGGGTTAAATTCATGTGTTCCATGAAAAGAATCGTTGAAACAGTTCAGTAAATTAAGTTTTAATAGAGGGTATCAAGCATAGCTAAACGTTCGTACAGATTTTCTGTCGTCTGCTGTTTCGTCCGTCGTGGTCTCTCTTCGTTTTATATTTTTGGGTGCACACAATGTCTGCTGCTTACGACTCCACTGGCACTGGAAAAACTCAAGTTATTTTAATTAAAAATAATCCAAGAGTAATTATCTCCATCATCTCCCTCCTCTCTCTCTCGTCGTTTTTGTTCCATTTTGTTGTTGCTGCTGCTGCTGCTGCTGTTGTTTTGTTGTTGTTGCCCTTTCCTTCCTTACCCTATTTGATCAGATGCACCGTATTGATATTTTTTCCTTATGCTTTTGGCATCTGCCCAGAGACAACGCGCTCACTACATCTCAAGGCCAGGCATAAAACCGGATTTCAATTTATTCTGCGCTGCCTTGCAATCACCGCTCGGGCGTTCACGGAACGACACGAACTCACCCGACTACGTCTCCTTGGCCTTGCGTCTCAATGTAAATTAACAACAAAAATTATGACAAAATTTTAAATATTAGTCCAAAAGGAATTTAGAAATTAAAAAAAAAAAATATATATAAATTAATTTATCATCTACCCTGAAAGTTATAAATTAAGGCAATGTCGATAATCCTAGGAAATTTCTCAGCAATATCATATACGTTATTCTCAAGCAAAACATTATGTACGTATTGATTATTACCACCTCTCTCTCTCTCTCTCTGTGTGTGTGTGTCTCTCTCTCGCTCTCTTTTTGCGCATTTTACGTCGCTGGCCCACGGTACCGCGGCTAAAGATGTCTCTGGAATGGTGAGGAAGAGAGGAAGAGTGAGTGTGAGTGAATGAGTGAGTGAGTGATGAGTGAGTGAGAGATGAGAGAGAGAGAGAGAGAGAGAGAGAGAGAGAGAGAGAGAGAGAGAGAGAGAGAGAGAGAGAGAGAGAGAGAGAGAGAGGAGAAGGCTGTTTGCTGCAGCTGTGAAGAACGTGCATGGAGCAGCTTCGTGTCGTGTAGTCTGCAGACTGTTAGTTACCTGGCCAGCTGCTGGACGGACGGCGAGCCTCCGGCTAACAGGACGAATGCTTTCTTAATTGCTGGCCAGAAGAAAAACTATAATAAAAGAAACAATTTAAAAAAAAAACAACAACAAAAAACCCTCAAACAAGCTGGAGATATCTCTCTCCCGGGCTGACTGAATCTGCAATTGTCTTATGTATTTACAGCGGTTTTAATGGTGTGTATCGTATACGCTGGGATGAGGAATGTCAAGCAGGTGAGTGATTTTCTTTTTTATCTCCGTTCACTTCCTCTATCATGCAGCTTCTCACTTCCATTTTTATTATTATTATATTATTATTATTATTATTACTATTATTATTATACACGTTTGTTTAGCTGTTACCTTGGTATTAATTACAGAGCACACGTGCATGCTTGCCTGATTTGGTTAGTTTGTATATAATTGATGGGTTCTTGTGTTTCGTGTAGATCGATATTTAGATAAAAAAAACCTGACTTGCACACTGTTTCACAACAGGTTTCCAGGATAAGTCTAATTTATTTCCAGTGACCGATTTGAAGCAGTATTATTATTGCTTAAGATGCTTCTTTGAAGTAAAAGGATTGTAAATCAGATAAAAAAAGTTAAATACGTTTAAAATAAACTAGAAAGGCTAATAAATTACTATGAAATATTTGTGATTTATACATCTCTTATTTCTTAAATTAGAATAATTTATAATTCAAAATTATCCTCTCACTATCTCACGTAAGGGAAAAAAAATAATAAAAATTGCCAATATGTATATGTTATGCAAATAATAATATTATAGATATTATTAGATGTGCAAAAATAATACTGAGAATAGGTCAGCTGGGTAGGTATATGACTAATATTGAAATATGTTTTAGATGTACGTAATAATAAATGAAATGTTTTGAATGAATAAATTTTGGAAATATATTTAAATAATAACAATTGATTTATATTTAAATAATAAAAATGTAATTATATATTTGGATGTGTAAAAATAACAACATAAAAATATGTTTTAGATGTAGAAAAGCGTTTAATATATAAGTAAACACCTTAAATTTCAAGGTAATTCTACATGTGCCATTTAACTAACTAAAAAAAAAATAAACATAGTTTTTAACTATCCGATACTAGCTTTTATTTAGCCTTTTCTAAATGAACGGAAATGTATACTTATTTACAGGATAAACCTTAAAATATTTAAATAAAATCAATTTTAATTATACCGTTTAGAATCATTACATGAAAAGTGTTTAAAAAATGAGATGAATCGTAAATAAGTTTTTACTATGAATATAAAATAAATTAATCTAACTTTCTATCTTAAGATGCTATTTTACTTATTGTGTTTTTATCAAACGCATAGATAATGCATGAGCGCTTCTGACATGTACTGAGAATTACAAATCATATGCAGGATGTTGATTAGATGCTATGATAAAAACCAAATGTTTCACTCGAAATTAAAAGTTCCATCCAAAAATAATGTGTGAAAGCTAAATAAAAACACCAAAAAACAAAAGAAAACTAGCCTATTCTTCCAACACTGCATGAAAATCAAAAATCGATATGATCGCGGTTTAAAACCTTTCTTAAAAAATTGCATATTGCATATGTCTCTAAATTAAGTTACTTTGTTCCACTTTTAAATTGATAAGATTTCTTTAAAGTTTTCTTGTAAAATTAAAAAAAAACAACTAAAACTGCTCTTTATGTACAAAATATAACTGCGATAGTAATGGAGGGTTAATATATAATCGTGAAGATCTCTTTCTTGAAGTATTATTGAAGGAGCCACGTTGATAGCGATGGACATTTTACAAATAAATGCTTCATAATTTAAGGGAAGCTACAATAATCAAATTGTATAAAACAGTCTCTAGATATCAGATCTTAAAAGTCTTTTTACAAAAGTTACCATGAGGATATAAAAAAGGAAAGGTAAAGTAAACGACATTAAGTAGATGCTTGATAGTTTAAGGAGACATAACTACATTAATCAAATTGCATATTGACATTTGTCTGAGTCTAATAATGACCTCATTGTATAAATATGAAAGGAATGGTAATACGACTCAAATGCCAAAGATCTTTTGATTTGTTAAGGAGCTCAGTAAGGATTGGATTCTTCTCAAGTGCCGCAAAGAAGAGAGCTAACTGAAAAACTGGAAATTTAGTTTTTAAATTATGATGGATCTTTCCAAACAGTTTCATTTTTTGTATGCCGCGTCCTTCTTTACCGTTTATTTGTGTTTTTTTTCTGAATATTCTAAGTGGTTGAACATGTAACTCCATTTCGAAAGCATACTGGACAAATTGTTTAATATCAGAAAAGACCTTTCAAGTCCTCAAATTTCAAAAGTTGATATTACCCACTACCACGATATTTATCATAAACAAAACAGATTCATTAGATTTATTCCAGTGGTTCTAGTAATCAGAGTTATAAGATTTATTATTATTTTTAAAATTCGCCTTGATTTCAAATTAACACAATTTAAAAAAAAAAGCAAAAGACTATTCACTTGAAATTAAATGTTAAATATAGTGAATGTCATAAACGGTAGACTTTTAGAGCTTTACCATGATTCCATAAGTGGACATGCATCATTCATCAGTTCAGTTACCACCAACGGGGCGAAGATCAATGGCTTAACTATCCCTCTACTTTCTGTAAAACAGCACCTCGTCAGTAACTTTGCGTTCTAATCTAAGTAGGTGGTACCCATCAACAAACAAGTAAGGATGACGTCATTAAACGTATAAAACTAAAATATGTACACTCTGAAGTTAATTATTTTTCCTTTTGCCAGCCGGTCGCTTGCTTTAATTTAAATATACCCTTTTTTTTTTAAAAAAAAAGAGTGCTCTCGAAACATCGAGTTTCCGAGCTAAACTGAAAATATTGTTACAAGGTAAAAAAAAATAAATAGACTTAAATTTTAAAAAAAAAATCTTATTTATTATCTCTCAGGGAAAATAGCTGAAAATATCTTTTAAAATAAATGTGCAAAACAAAAATTTATTAAAAAAACAACAACAAAATTTCTTAAAATTAGAGTGGACATGGTTTATTGACTAATTAAAACTGACAGCTACTGACACTGATATCTTCTAACTAATGCAGCCTTGCTTTTCAGAGTTAGAAATATTGCTAACCCATTGTTCTAATTCTTATTTAAATTGCCAATTTATTTTGAACTGCTAAATCTATCATACAAGAGTAGTATTTTGTTGAAATATAGACAGGTATATTGAAAGGAAAATAGATATTGCACCTGAAAAGAATGTTATGATGCAATTGTCTGTTACCAAATCAATAATAGAATAAATGAATCTAAAGTCCAGCTAAATGTTAGGTTCAGAAAGCTAATCTTATAAAACAGGCCTTTCACACTGATCTCAGGTTAAAGAGCTGTATATATGACAGTATGGTTAAAGTATGTATTAATAATGATGTCCAGATTTCAAACAAGTTTGCAGCATTCAAATTGTATTTTTTTAGAATAAGATTGTAATCAGCTGTCGTGCGTACATTATAATTATGCATATGTGTATAGATATATAAATAATTACATAAATTCAGGGTAAATCAGGCGTTTAAAATATATTGAACAAAATAGACATTTTAAAGCATTTATTTTTCTTTCTGATTCTGTTCGTTCTTCAAATTTTAAATTTAAGTCATAGTCAATTTTTTCCGAAGATCCGTATATCTTTCAACCCCCAAACTATATAACTAATGCGAGTTAATACGAGGCCACATTTTTATTTAGATCCGTCATCGCATTATGCAGAAGACGGTATTATTTTGCGCCTTATTGATTTCCATAAAGAACTAAAACACCATTTTACCTGGTATTTACGAGAGTTAAAAATGAAAGATAACAAATGTCAGGTAAATTTCAATGAAATACAGTCTCTTGTTTTCCTTAATACCGTCATTAAGGATGAAAGTATAGATGACATTTTTTCTTGTGCCATTTCTTGGTTGGAATGCACCCTATTCTTGGAATACTAACACACGAACTCACGCGCACGCACACTCAAACAACAGCTAACATTGCAGTAAATTATCCTCGTCAGGCTAAATTGCTTATTGATCGTTCCATTAACATCATGGCAGATCTGAGGAAGCTCGCACCAATATACTGCTATTAAATTCAATAAAAAAACAGCTCGTACGACTTAGAAAATGGGCCAAACACAAAGGTGTAGTAATTTGCTTCCCATCACAAAATAATAATAGAAAAGTTGTTGTGAACTTGTAGTGGTAATACAACTACACCTGTTATAATTTTTTCTGTATTTTTTTTAGACGGTTACTGACTGTAGAATAACATTGATTTTTTCCGTAGAACACGCGCACCAAGAGTTTGAAGAATATATATACGAACTAACTGGCTTGACTGTTACGCTCTCCGTGCAGAACACTTAACACAAATTTCATTTTTACTTAATCTTTAATGATCGCCATGAGAAACCAAAGCGTCGTCTTTACGTGGCATTTACATGACGGTAAATACGAAGGTCAACCAGAAATCGCGTGCGCATTTAAACTGAACAACCATAGATAACTTTACATCTGGTGTAAAAACTTGCATTTTCGTTAAACGAAAAACACGTGGACTCTTGACAAAAACTAACGAGACTTTCTTTTGTTGGTTTAAGCTATCTCGGTTGGCAAAAAAAACTGGGATTTTACTGTGAAGTTAATCTAGCAGAATTGTTCCAATTTGGTCAATAATAAATCGTAAATAAACTATATTTTATGATAATATTACTGAATATTTTTTTAAAATATAAAATAATGTCCTTCGTTGAATTAAAAGCTGGTTGATAGTTAATATACTCTACACAAATACTTCTGCCTTCCCCCCCAAAAACTAACAGTTTCATTCTTGAAATTATCTACGTTTTGGATTATTTATTAATCATATTGTATAGTCTTTAATATTATAAAATACTTAAAATGACAATCTGACATTTTAACTGTAGATAATGTACAAAAAATCATTAATAAGAAACTTGATGGGTGCAATAAGAAAATTCTTGGGTTTTTTTGTAAGGAATGACAGGTGAAGGAAATATGCAGAGCGGGATGGTAAATGGATATTGTCGTAGTTAGGCGTTATAGCAGAAACAGCCGGGAGACCGGATCAAACAGTTGATCCGAAAGCTTTTGAGGCTGAAAAACAGGCAGTGCCCTCACCGGTCTCGATCTGGTTAAATCTAGGAGAACGCTGGAAGCGGTTCTGCGAGAACGTTATGCGTCACGGCTTCACTGGCGAACGACCTCGCGAAGAATCAGCTCTCGAAAAGCCCGTGAATACCGCCGTGTCGCTGCGACCGGAATTCGGTCTTGAACTGGCTGAGTTTTCTCTAGACCGTCTGCATTACGGTTGAATGAGTACCGTATCCGCATTCCTAGAAGAGATTCTGGCAGCTAGACTCTCAACCCGATTGGCCGGACGTCGCCGTTTGTCGCTCGCAGACCCCTTTGCGAGCGCGTGGTCTTTCGGCTGCTGCTTCACCGGAAGAGGCACTCCCGAAACACAGCCCACGTGCTCTCGACGTACCATACAAGCGAGATCTGAAATCGCACGATGGCGCTAAACACCTGATATGGCGCAAAAGAACTAGGCATTCACCACTCGGCAACTGATCCGATTCGCTAAGTGGCCGTGCTTGGCTCTGTATCGTATTATCCTTGATGATTTCCTTATTAGCACAGTGGTGACTGAGTCGTGGATAAAATATACTGCTCATTAGCTGACGATTTTATCATAAATCATCTTTGATACTGGACGTAGAACTTGCAATATTAACACGGTTCGTATTCTAATAAAGATCTCAAATGGATGAATAACAAGAATTAACAAACATTCGGCACCGAGGTTAATTAATAGAAGAAAAAAAGACTTTAATGGAAATTAAACCCCTGCTTTTAACACTTGTAATCACATTTATTGCCACTAATTTCTGAATGTGACGTAGTTACTAATATTTCATTGTTAAATTTGTTATTTTTATAGCATTGTTTTATTTTTAATCATCACATAGTACTTTCGTTGAAATTTGGAAGAAAGGGTACATCAGTAGAGAAGACAGACCACAGAATTTGGTCTAATTACACAGATTAAAAGTTGTTTTTTTTTTTAAAAAGCCATAAACTGTTTTAAATTAAATAACTGATGTGCCATTAATGCATAAAATACCCAAACAGCCAAATTATGCAGTTATCAGGATTCCATCTTCTGATATGGGGGAGGGCATAAACTGACCAAACCAAGACGTCTCCAAGTAGTTGGGGGACGATTTGAAAGTGAAGGTGACCTCCCAGAACTTTGATCACTCGAACTTGCGCACCAGCTGCCAGAAGTTAGTGATGCGTGAAAGAAAATCAGTCTCTCAGCACGAACCGTTATAAATACTCAGCGTAAACCGAAAGACAAATTAAGAAAGAAATTGCTAAGTGACGCGTGGCATCGTCCAATAAGAATTTGCCCATTATACTTTGCAAAGACTCACTGGGATAAATGACCGACATAAAAAAAAAAAACAAAAACGAATAAGACAAAAGATTAAAACGTAGGACAAATGAAAAATATATGAAGTCAAGGAGCGAGATCACTTACAGTTCCAGGTATCGAAGCATAGTTAAATGTCAACAGAGACGAGTCACCTCAGATTAGCTGGACTAAATGGTTAATTTATACACTGAAAAATGGATTTCTCGGTGTTATGGTCCAGCCTGTATTGGCATGAACCGATCGAAGGATACTCACAGAACTGAAAGAACGATACGCAAGTAGCCACATCACCGGTCAAAGCATTTTTCTTTCAGTAAGACAGTAACCCTAAACATTAGTTTAAATTATGCAAAGGCCACCCTGATTGCTAAAAATCGTCTCTTATCGACTGACGAATTTGCATGGGATGGAATCGACAGTAGCGGAAAATCGTTGATGCAGTAACAGAATGCCGCAGGTTTGAATGGTTTGTAATCTAGGTGTTTATTTAAAAAAAAAAAAAACAGGATTAAACTAAAAATAAAATTTTATATTTGTTTTTTTTTTTAAAAAATTGTTCAAGAATGCAGTTTACATATCCATGTCAAATCAACAACGAAACCCATGTATTTTCTGCATGTATGCTTATTTTCTTTCTTGGAAACCTCTCAGCAGTAGCGTGCGTCCTGTACTTGAAAATCAAACAACGATATATCTGAATCGGGGTTTCGCGTTAAAATAGAGAATTTTTAAAGAGAATTTACAGAGAACTTAAACGTGTTTAACTTAAGAAAAATTAACCGAATATATATATATATAAATAAACATATCCTTTTATTTTTTGAGTAAAGTGAAATTATTCTAGATTAAATTCACGAGTGGGATGTCACCGATCGTTTTACAGTTGAACGTTTTCTCGTAATTGAAAATTTCTTACATATTATTTACTTTTTAAATTAAAAAAATGGCGCTTTCCCCTTTAACAGACATCGAGAGGCCACTGAAATTTATTAGCAGGAACAACCAGAGCAATCACGTAATTACACGAGTAATTGCGAAGGACTTCCATTAAATGTGTACGTTGAATGTTTTCCAGAAAATTTTTGGTAAAGCGGCAGCTCTCCTGTGAAGGAAACCACAAACAGCTTTGTGCGCATCATATCTGGTCACTTAGCGCTGACACCGGATCACAAACAGTTTCACCCCAAGTTACAACTGCGCAGCCGCCACCAGTTCCTCGTGAAGTAGTTTACATACGTCAAGGTGAGAAAAACAATACCAGCTGACGGATGCGGGCCTGCGAGTTACCAAAACACGACAGAAGCACAACAGTGGCCTGAAAAGAGCAACTGGTAAACGACTTATACTAAAATGAAAGTCTTGCCAATGATCTGTTCGCTGATTCTACCTACCAAGGCCGAAGATTGGTCAGATTTCGTACTGTTTCGGCATTGGGAATCACCAGTGTTAATTCCGAACTGTTCTCACTGTAGACACAAATTAAAATATTAAACGCGGATCCTCAGTCAGTTAATGGATTTTTGGAACTTTGGAAAGCTCCGTAATGTCTACACTGTTAACCTATAATTCTTCTAGAGCTGTTCCGAAATTTAGACACAGTTTTTTTTGTGAGAAACAATCTAAAAGAAAAAGAATTCTCCGAGAAATAAGACACATTCCTACACCCCGTGACTTAGGCAGGTGCGCGATTTTTTGCGCTGCAGTTGTCACAGGTTAGGACCAATCATCCATTATTGTAGTAGTTATGTCACATGGACAAATATCACTGATATTTTGGTTGTTGCTGTTGTGCGGTTCTGCATCAGTCTTTTTCCCTAATAAAGCCACTATCGCCATTTGTGGATTAAAAACGGCTGCGATGATTTCAGCGCTCGAATTTATACACTAGACCTGCACCCTTCAGCAATTGTTCCTGTAGCATACCTTTGTGGAAATCCACTCCTAACCGGCTCGTGCTTCTTTTTTTTTAAATTTTTTTTTTAAAAACTAAAACTGCCGAGACTGGAAATCTATCTTTCTGTAATTTGGTACATTTATTTCCTTGAAAGTATTTCTGGGTAGGATTTCTATTCTAAAAATTCACACAATTAGATTAGTTCTCTATAACCGAAATGGCAAACTTACATATTGCAAAAAAAAATCCAAGCGCTTGGGAAAAGTTTTGCAGTTTTTTTACGCTGTCAAACTCTCAAAAACTAATAAAACGACAGAATATTCTTTGTCTGTTATCGGTAACATAAATTTTCAGTTTACTATGGACCTAAATGTAAAAACAATGTTTAGCTAAATTATCAATGTTACAGAACATTTATATATACCTATATGTAGGAATGTCACGTGTAGTTACTGTATATTAGTAATAAACTCATAGAATAATGTAACATTTATTATAAAAGCTTAACTGTCATTTTTTTCTGTAATTGACACGTAACTGCTTAGGCAATGAAACAACAGAGTTATTATTTAATTAACTCTCCAGCTAATGATAGACTAAGAAAGTGTTTTTCTTTTTTCCTTTATACTACTTTGTCGGACCAGAAACTCAGATAAATCAAGGGGAGCCTAACAACCAAAAGATAGTTTCCTATTTGCCTGCGTATGTCTTCCTTAGTGGCCAGATAAAGGAAAGAACGGTGGCTAATAGCAAGTTTCTGCACCATAACTATTTTCGTTTGGATTTCTACGAACCGTCTCCCATTCCCCAGTATTTAACATTGGTTATTATTATTTTTGCTTTTATCGAAATTGCAGCTTTTAGCGAACGGCCAAACCACAAGGTTCATTTATTTGTCGAAGATTTTTTTTTTTCCTTTCTTTCTCAACGCCTTCTTGCAAGTCACTTTTAGACCTTCCATCTCGGTGTCAGGTTTCCAGCTTTTACTTCTTACGCAAGTTAATGATACGATTTCTCCCTGCAGGGAGGCTTCAACTGTCTGTATTGGGCCACTGTCAAGAGATTTTCATCTGTAAGAAGTAAAGTACCCACTTTGCAGAGATTACAAGAATATAATTACAATTTGAACGGGCGCATAAGAAAGGTCAGAAATGGTTGGAGAGATTTCTTTAAATATTAGCCAAACGATTTACTTACAGTTCTCAAAATAAAACTTGGAATTCTTAAGATAAATGGAGATTTTTATATATCGACGGTATTCCGATTGTTAAGTTTTACGTAAAGCCATAAAATAGCAAAAGCTTTTCGGAGACGATAGAATCAAGAGATGGGGATAAAGTGGGTGGTTGGATTTGAGTTGAATGTTGAAATTTGGCGAAAATAGGTTTTTACTGTATAATTTGTGTCATTTAATAAAAACAGATAATGCAAAAATTAATATAAATATATAATATGAACGATAAAATTATTATATAATCTACAAAGATACATGTGCTTAATACACATTACATAATAGAATATGATGTAACAAAATGTTCAATATGCTATCTCATAAACTATGTAATGTGATCTATAACATGGAATGATGCAATGTAATATAATATAAAATTTAATATGGCCAAGAAACAATGTGATATGGTTATGTACAAAATACATAGTATAAATATTAAACATATGTATTTATATCTTCATTTTAGGGAGACAAGCTCAAAAAATGTCGTAAATAATTAAGTCTGTTCTGATTTTTACAGCAGATTTTTAAAAATCTAAATACAGCAAAATTAAGTAAAAATAACGTAATTTTATGTTCTTCATAACGATAAATCACCAAAATTTCCATTAAACTCAGATGGTTTTAGTAGTGAGGATAAGGTGGGTGGTGTAATAATGGCAGTATGGATTTCACTAAAATGGATAATATTTTCGCTCGTTTCTGCTCCAATTCCTTTTATTCGCGAGATGACTTAAATAACTCAGCCATTATAGACGGCGACCGTGAGCCGAACAAAGCCAGAGTGTTTATTAGCGTCCTATCTAAAATAAAACCGACCGGCTTCGGGGAGGGAGGGAAGGTGGTAATAGAAAAAAACTCAGGTTCAAAGTGTATTATGGTATGACCATTTAACACATGAATAGATGAATAGATCTTCTGCTTCAACTCTTCTATACTTTGGTTTCTTTGGTAGTGAATATTTTGGCGTAGCCAGGCAAAACCTTTTAAGTGTGTAAAAAAAAAAATCTCTTTCTTGTGTCTCCCTATTTTAAAGCCCTCGTTTTTTCACCCTTTTGTCTCTCATCGTGTCCTCTTATATTTATTGTTTGGTTTTCCAGGTTATTTTGAATGATTTATCCCTTTCTGCAGTCATCTTGAGATTCCAGAGTCTTTATTCCTGTTCCATATTTCCTTAGTGTTCCTTCTCTAAAACGTCCGTGGGCAGAATGCAAATATATCCAATAGCTTTTTAAAAAAATTTCTTTCCTTTCTTTCTGCTAAACGTGTTTAATATGATATATCATTTGACTTATTAACAACTAATATTATTTTATTTTACTGAAAAGAATATCGTTCTTGATACAAGGAGTTATCTCCCATTGGCTATGAATAATATATTTCTTACATTAGAGAAAGGAACGCATGAGAACTAACTACACTGTGTACAGAGACAATTTATTCTGTTTTTGTTAAATTTATACGGAAGAAGCGTTTGACTCACCGCACGCAAAATTAGCGTACGCAGCGAAACTAAAGTGCACTCAGGAACCCTTTAGTAGTGAAAGCAAATTGCACACCTAAAAAAGAGAAATGTTTAAATTCGGGGCTAGGTAAGGTAAGGTGAAGAGAAACTAACGAGACCACACGATGTTTCCTAGATCGTAGAATTATCCACATATTTATTTGTAGAGCAAAAATCAAAACTGTTCACAAGTCGATGTAGTAAAGCAGTCATCTGTACCTTGCACCTTTCTTTTTTTCTTTTTTTTTTACATATTAAAAGTAGCCCATACATCTATTAACCCTAATCCATAGCAGTCTCTTCTGCGTCTGCAATGATAATGGCCTGGTGTTGTTCCTATTCGCCCCACCCCAGATCAGTGTTCAGTTAACGGTATTATGTCATTAAATACATTATATCATACCGGTAATTTTTTAATGCGATGCAGGAAAACTTCCTTATCGAAGGTCAGTTCCGTGACCGCAGAAAAGCAAATGAGAACTCAATTCATTAGAACTGGTTGACTTGACAAGCAGCCGGAATAGATTTGTGAATGAAACTGTTATTTAAACGGACATCTACAGTCTGTATGTATCCTTTAGTAACTCACAATAAAAAACAACCTAATAACGATTAGTGCTTTTCTTTGCTTACCGCAGCAAAATGAAGTCATATTTTCAGGTTGTTTTCTTTTCCCCGCGTCTATAGCATTAAAGATGCTGACTGAGCTTAAGGAACTTTCTTAATGGAGAAGATTATAACTCTCGGGGAGGGATTTTTCGGCGAAGATGTTACGAAGGTGTAATTTAAAATGTGTTTAAAAAGTTAAAAAACAACAAAAACAACGTGTAATCGGTTAAGATGAGTGCTGCAACATTAAGAAAGTATATTTATCTTAACAGTTAAATTCGACTTTAAAAGGCATGCTATACGCTAAAATGACAGAGAGATATTGACATAATTATACGATTTTACTGAGAAAACAACCACACAGAGTTGAAAACTGCGTATTCTTCTATCACTCATTCCATGAGAGTGGGATGCGTCGCACCGTCGTTACTCGCACTCTGGCCCAGTGCATCCATCTTCAGCAGTGGTTTATTCTTCTGACTTTTCCTTGTCATAGGAGACTTGCCTCTGTCATGGCTATAGAGGGTCCCCCGCCTTTGGTTCCTCTGTCTGAGCGCCTACACAGGCCACTCCCCAGCAGCAACCGGAGCGATGCCAGTAAAGAACCTCGCTCAAGGGTCACAACAATGCACCATCAGCGGGAATTGAACCCAGGCCCCTTAGGTCCTGAAGCCAACGCACTCACCACTGAGCCACATCGCCTGGCGAAAACTGTCTCTAAAGGTGGACATAAGACTTTATTTTATGCAACATCTAGACAGTGTTTCATGCTTTTAGTGACGTCATGATCGGAACTAACAGTACTGCCTAAAGTCACATGACCTTTAGTACCGTGTACAGACGCAATTGGCTTGCACTACAGCGCGTCTCGCTGACGTAGTCTTGTGGCAGGGAACATCATCTCAACCTTCTGTCGAGGTTAGAAGCATTTCCAAAATGGCGCACAGCAGATCTAACGACCTTATCTAGATATCGCTGACCTGTAGCGGTTTCATCGTAAATAATCTGTTCACCTTTTCACTAAAAAGCAAGCACTCCAGTTTAAACTAAATAACTCTCCCCCAACAAAACCTCTCTCTCTCTCTTCTCTCTCTCTTTTCATCTCTCTCTCTCTCTCTCTCTCTCTCTCTCTCTCTCTTCTCTCTCTCTCTCTCTCCTCTCTCATACACACACACACAAGTCATAGTCAGCACTATAGTAGGTTTGATTTTTGCCAGACAAGTAAACGATCATTAGTAAAGTGAAGGTTGAATTTTCTCTCATCAAAGAAGAGAACCTGACGCCAGTCTGCAAACATCTGGTGCAAATGAGTCCAAAGAAGAAAAAAAAATACTAGACATCTTAGATTAGCAGAGTGCAGCCGGTTCGGTCGTAGATACGAACCACAGAATTGCCGCTGGATGGATCGTGCCGAGATAGTGCGCTTTACATAAGGAGACAGGTATCGTAACGGTTAATGTGACAATCAGTACGGAAGTGGCGCTCCATGTCAGGTATTTCATAAACTAAACCGGTCTTTTTTGTATGTCTTCTAAAGTCGGCTGAAAGTAGTTTGTCCTACGCCAACTTCAGCAGCCACACCTGCTTATCTACTTCAGGTCCTTGATGACTAGGTATTTCTGCTAGCGGCAAGTCGTCGTCAAAGTGTGTAAACCTCATTATACGAACATTTATGACTGATTTTATACCCATTTGAACAACTGTTATAGTAGAATCACCTGACAGCGGTGAGACTTGCCAGCGTATCCCACCAAAAGATTAAAAGCCGCATGCAGCAAGCCAGTAGGACAGAAACAATAAAACTGTCCAATTAGTTACATCTAGGGCTGAGGCACGTGCAATAAAAATATCTTAGAAACACTAACAGCATGCATGACGATTTTCTTCCTGACTGCATGAAAGAACGCCTATCTACTGTCGATCATATTTAAGTTAGCACGTGAAATTATCTACTTTTCTTTTCTCTTCTCCAGTCATCGTACATTAAGGGACAGACAATGACGGCTTTCCGTCTAGTGTCAGTATTTTGCTTTCTAGATTGAGTTATTCGTGGTAGCAATGGCAAATAATGAAGGACTAAGTGATGGTTGCACTCTACGAAAGACGTAACGCGAGAACTGTGTTCTAGAGATTCTCTGGGCGTGGCCAACAGAATTTTCGGACACTGCATCGTCGAAACAGTCGGAGTGAGATTTTTAAAAACTAGAAGGAACTGAGAGCCGGCTACAGACTTGAGAGCGGTAGTTCATCGGACAGCTGAATTCATTTCTGATTAAACCTTGTTAATCCGGAGAGATGGAAAAAAAAAAAATTTTCCATTACAGGTGAGGGGATGATTTGAAATGTCGACGCGAAATTATATCTGGTTACGAGAAACTATCGACGTACTAAAAGAAATGCGGATTCGGGTAAAAATGGCGATGACGCTGTTCGAGAGATGCCGGCGCAGATGAACTGTGTGATGGCGTAATTTCTGAATTGATTAACCAGACCGTTAAAACTCCTTGTCACATTAGATGAGCTCGTTTTCTTGAATCTATGCAGTAGTGCGAAGCTGTTTTACTTTTGAAGCCAATGATCTTGGCAGAACCCATAACAAATCATGAATGAAGAATAAAGGTTTCCTGACACCGGAAGTAAAGACTTAGCTCCATCACGAGTGACCTTGGTTTAGTTATTATCCCCATCCCGACACTCTAACTGTTCTCCTGACTGCATGAATAGTAAAATGAGAACCAAGCAATTACAGACAACGTGGGTGGTTAAACCAGCCAATAGGAACACGCGTCACGAGCCATCTTCTCTTTTTTCCTGGCCAGTGCGATTTAATAAAGCCCTTTGTTTTACTGACCATTAGTGAAACTTTGAAATGGGTTAACGCTTTGTTGGAACACGGCCTGGACATTTCAGTCCTACAACTTGCATCGCCTGTAATCCAGCAGTTGTACTGTAGCTGCTACAGGTTCCTTTGTCAAGCCCACCGGATACAGGCAGCCATAACGAGCAGGTCCTTTATTAACCATTGGTCTCGTAACCATTCTCCCTGGTTCTCGATTCAGCATTACCTTTCACTTCACTTGCCAAACTAAATAAAGCGTTAAAAAATTTCCCAAGGAAACCAGGCCGGTAGCATTTCCGGAGCAGGAGAACGATCTGCTCAAGTTGCGAAATATTACTAGGAATTTAGAATTTTCTTGAAGTCTTGTCTGGGTTGTTTTACACGACTGCATCTTCTGCTGCGAATAAGTTGAACTACATATTTCCTGCGTAGAGCTAAGCAGTTAATCCATTTCCCAGTAAACACAAATAATATCTTTATAATTATTTTTCTGTTAGTCCTCACGTAGGTAATGTTTCCGTCCAGAGTCGACATCAGCATTGACCATTTAATCGGTTGGACAGAGTGGGATGGGAAGGGTGCAGAGAAGGTAAAAGCAACGTGGAACGAATCACCACTGGACGCTGAGGAAGAATCGCGAAGTAACATTTTAAAGCAACAATTAAACTATTTCTAATATCTCAAGGTCAGTGTTTGGTTTCTTGTTCACAGACTAAAAAGAAAGAATAAAAATCCATTGATTCGTATTTGAAGCACAAATATTGTCCGACTATTGCTTTTTTTCTTCTTTTTGAGTTTTCGTTTTGATTTAAAATTGAGCTGTTAGCATCTTCCAGTGAGATTTCGTTGAATGCTTTATAGTTGTCGACGGTATCGTTGATATACCGACTGATGGCAAATTATATCCGCGTTATATCCGAAAGTTTTGGACACTATAACTCATTGGTTTCCTGTTTTTTTGAAAAACAGTATGGATTAGAATTTTTAAATGTACAGATGGTAATTCTCTCGGTGACACAAATGGAAGCTAAGTATGTTATTCGACGATGATTTTTACAAACTAAGATAAACTTGAGTTTGTCATTTATACGCAAAATTAAAACAATACTTCTGGCATAACCAGCTAATAAGAATAACGAATCCACAGTATTTTGTATGATTTAGGTTTTGTGAGCTATACAAAGATAGTCTTCCAGACGTAGTAATTAACTACTCGGTCTGTGCAGTCGCCTTCTCTGGCTCGAGGGAATAAACAGATCTGAAAATTTGGAATTAGCACCGCGCGTAACAAAAAAACATAAACTTATAATCTTATTAATTCAAATCTCTGGAACTTTACCCTGGCTAATCTTGGCTGCCTTACACAGGCTTCCACAGCATAACAAGTATTACGTGGCTGGCCTCACTCCAGAGCATCAGACCATTATTACTTTGTAAAGAGATACACCCTGTAGACGGTAAGATCTCATGGACACATGAAGCTCTTTGTAGAGGGTAAAAGCAGCCGATTATTTGGTAAAAGTATGGCTTCTACAAATACAAAGAAAAAATAATTACAGGTATCTCCACTGTTTACGCATGCATTTTAAATTTCATTTAAAAAAGAGTATGATAACATTGCATCAGCTGCTCTCAAATAATGTAAGAAGTTTTAGTTTATGCATTGTAAATTCTGTGAAAAAATGCCTGAAAAAGCAGCTAAACCCATCGTTTTTGTGACATTTAAAATATGCACATTCGGTCCAAACCATCTTAATGGTACAAACGCTGTTTATTTTGATATCTAAACAAACGCATTCTGTTACCTTCATTTTTTTTTTTTTTTACTTATACAAACTATTTAAAAAAAATGATAAAATGTAAAAAAAAACAAAAACAAAAACAATAGTTTGCTACATCCCATGAGGGTTTATTCGACCATCAGCACCGCTCGTGTCCACTCAGCGTATACGTTTCGTAGACAAGAGCGACCACCCGCGCGCGTCTCTTCTTGGGCGGATAAGACTTCTGAAAGGAGCGTCAGCGCCTCTGGTGCTGGGGCTTTCACGGCTGTGCTGCTGTGGTGGTCAGGTTTCAGTGTCGCTCGGCCGAGCGATCGCGTCGCCCCTCGTCTATAAAGCTGTCGTCACCTTCTCAAGTAAAGATTTTAAAAGTCTACACAGCGCGTGCAAACTGTGAATAATAATTTAAAAAAAAAAAAACCTTAAAATCAAAGCCAGTGGAGCGTTTTATTACTCATTGAATTATTAGTTTTTGTTTAGATAAGCCGCTAGTACCCGTGACGTCATATGTAACTTTATATAAGCATAGTAACTCGTGACGTCATCGTTGCAACGTATTAGATTAGCAAGCCGCTATACCGTGACGTCATATTAACTTTAGATAAGCCGATATTATTCGTGACGTCATATGTAACTTTAGATACGCCGCTAGTACCCGTGACGTCACATGTAACAAAGCCATTATTACTCTGGCCGTCGTATGTGATTTTCAGTAAAAAGTGTCAGCGCAATCACGGAGCCGTCAGCGTTTTCCAACTGGTCCGTTTAAAAATCAGTTTAGTATAAATATCCTGGGCGGATAAACGTCTCTACTCGATTCTAACCAAATGACAACGTTTACGTAATAGTTACTTTCAGTTTCTTTCATATCTGACGACGTGTAAATAGTGTTTTTAATGACTTAAATCAATACGTTGTTTGTAAAGATACCTTTAGTGTAATGATGTAGTTAACTGTGGGTAAGTTTACGGTTTTACGGATGGCAGTGGGGCAGGAAGTCCACTGTAACTTGACGTCTGCAGGGCCGGCGTAAACAGAGCAGTTTGCGTGATTTAAAACTGAAAGTAATTTTTAGGCCTGTGACAGATCTAATACATGTTGGCCGAGAGATGTTATGTAATCCTCTATACATAAAAACGTATGGGTTAAAATATAAATAAATAATGTTGCGTTTTGTTGGAATATCGTGATAAGAATTTCTCAGCAAAGCTTTTAATAGTTTCTAAAGAGAAAAGATCACTTTGCGCTCGCCATGTATACCATTGGTAGAATAAACAGAGAGAAATACCGATTAAAGTACAACACCTTAAAGAAACTCAATAATTCAACAACTGTTTTACATTTTAATTTATATTAAAGAAATATACTGTCAAATTTTATGACTTTTAATTGCCATAAATATTCTGCTTTTAAAACCTAAATAGCTATTGATTCATTATTTTAAAAACTTATCTAATAAAACCTGACGTCGAAATGACGTCATTATTGCTAATAGCGTCTATTATTTTCCCTTATGTATGTGAAATTTGTAAAGTAAATTTATTTTAAAGATTCTTATTTTTAATCTGATCATAAAAGAAGAAAATTCCACTCCATTGTAAGTGCTGCTGATATCAGTAGCCAGTCAAAACGTATTGCACGCGCAGTCATAGTTCGTCAGCCACTGAGCCAGAAACGAAGTAAAAAATTTAAGTTTTAAATATTTCCTTTACAGGTGAGCGGGTTAGCACTTTGTCTGTGAAATGCACCTGGGCATTCGCTTTTTTAAAATACTAGAAGATTTTATTAATTTTACAAAGGGAACGTCCATATCAAACACAATCTACTCGTTTTGTTTATTTATGTTTAGAGTCCACTCTGCATGTGTGTGTGAGTTAGGTACACGAGCTTTACCAATCCTTCCTGGCTAACACCGAACCAACATGGCACATACTCCTCCTCCTTCTCCCACTCCTAATTGCAATGGTTTCATCCTGTATTTGTAATTTGCATAGCTTCATATAAGATACAGCTGTTAATTAAATTTTTTATTCCATCTTTCCATCTAGTTGCACCAGACATTAAAGGTAAGACTAAAATTTGCTCATTTGTATTTATACTATATATAATGTAGTTTATTGTAGTATCTATTGAGCATAGCTGGGTGACTGACTTGATTGATTGATTACCCACAGGTGCAAGATGTGCAGTGATTGTTTCTGTTATTTTATGTCAGGTAAGAGTTGTCTATTGGTGCTGGCTTGTTTATGTCTTGCATTGTTGGCGACATTTTTATTAGTGGGTCTGGTAGATGTATTCCTGTGACTGGCTTCTTCCTACAGTAAATAACTCCTCTGTTCACAAACTGTTACAGAATGCGTACAACTGGATGTCTCCTCCACTGAATCAAACATTAATTACGACAACATTTTACGAAGTTCGATGCTTTGACGTAAAACTATTTGATAGATGATTGACGTTGTATAGGAAAACAATCGATTTACTTTCTTTATAGTTCATACATTTAAAAATATTTAGCCAATTTAAATTGGTTAAGATGAAGGCCAAACATTAAACGCCCCAAATATGAGTGTAATTTAAAGAATTATATCACCATTAAAAACTCTGTTCACTTAGTAAATTCTGAACCAACTTTGTCATTTCACTGGTTAATTCTTAACCTAATTCATGAAAGGAAAAGTATGGCCGAGAGGCGGCTTCATTAGTTACCCCTGATGATGTGAAGGCCGAACTAATCGAAGCTACTTCCTACTATCGGTTTTATCGAAAGTGACGAATTGCTGAAATCAGATGGACCCTGGCAATAAAAGTTCTTATTCCTTTACCAACATTCGGATGTTTAAGTCAGATTATTTTTTAAATATTCTATTCCATACCAATTTCACACTTTTATCAGTTTTGTTTTACATTATCCCATTTTTCCCACACAAATTCCAAATTATTCACCATCAAACTGCACACACACAGGTGCTCAAGTACACAGGGATACAGAGCTCCACAAACACGTGCCGAAATACAGCTACACACGCGCGCGCACATCACTATAGAGTGATGGAGCATTTAAAGGTCTGTGGGGATGAAGGCGTTGTACTGGTATGAGACAGACGACTGCCAATCATTAGCATTAAAGGCCCCGCCAGAGAAACTGGCCGATGTTCTTCCTTTCGAAGGCCCAAAGCCGTTATGAGCTGTCCGCCGGATGAGCTCCAGCAGGTCGAATACCGCCGCCTTCAACAGGGAAATGCTAACCTATCAAAACTAAGAAGTGGGAGGAAACTGTGGTAGCAAGGAGACACCCGCAGTAGAGAGGATAGTTGGGGGGCGCGATGATCCACACAGTCTGGACTCGTTTGAGATTACGTTGCATATGCTAAGCCGGCCTCCCTCGTCAACCAGCAAACTTGGCTTTGTCAGGGTTTTCTCGTCTGAGATTCCTCGCCGCTGGCTGTGCTGATAACGCTATCTGACGCCGTCACAACAGACATGTCCGTCTCCTGCCGAGTCCAGCCAGTGCCCGCTCTCTCTGCTGCCTTAATTCCGACGGCGAACACAGATGAGTATCGATTATTTCAGTGGTCGGAAGAAGAGACCTGCGATCTCTGACTCGAAACCCAGCATTCTGGCTGTGCTGGTGCTAAAGACCGGAAGTCTGGTCGGCCCTTTTCTCTAAGAATATAACACAAATGCTCTCTGGCTTTAAAGCACCGATAAAGGCGCCAGCCATTTTTTAAATGACTACCGTCGAGCTGTATTGTTTTAAAAGCCGGATGGATATCCTTGCACCCGACATCGTCAGACTTCTCGCCAGCGGCCGATAGGGGGCTGATCGTCACGTGCTAAACCTGGTTTACTCACAGTGCATTAAAGTCTCCGGTTCCGGTACAGTTGTGAGAAGGACCGGGCTTGCTCGCTGTTTATTCGGCTAAAGACAACTTTGTAGGCAGGGTTTAGAAGTCTATGCGTATTATTAACAGTTCGAAACCTCACCGTTCAGTGAGCTCAGTGAATGGCGGGCATCAGCGAAGCTCGTTTCCGTCAACTTTTTAAAAATTTTTGTTATACCTCAGTTATAATTTCAACAATAATCAGTCTTCCTGTAACTGCAGCAAAGGAATAGCAAAAAAAAAAAAAAAAAATAGACATAGCATTTGAATTCTAGCCAAAAAATATATAGTACATACATATAATATTTAGAGTTATATAGGAAATACCATAGTAAATCTTGAAATCTGCTCCAGATACGAGATGACAGCCCAAAAGAAGTTGCGCTAGCACCATTCTATTTTCCCAAAACCTTGAACTACCATCTTAATGATAGCAAGACTGAACACATTTAATATGCTTGGTCATAAGGTGTGCGTTCTACTCACACGTACGTAAGAGTTAGAAAATCTACACAGCTAAATATGGCTATTTTTAAACTTTCATCAGATAGGACATCTTGCATTAAAATACCTTCTTTCATACTGGGTACCTTTTAAAAATAGATACGTCTATACGTATGGCCACTATAGCAATGGTACTGACTTGACGTCACCTACAGGTCACTGTACAATGGTACTGACTTGACGTCACCTACAGGTCACTGTACAATGGTACTGAGTTGACGTCACCTACAGGTCACTGTACAATGGTACTGACTTGACGTCACCTACAGGTCACTGTACAATGGTACTGACTTGACGTCACCTACAGGTCACTGTACAATGGTACTGACTTGACGTCACCTACAGGTCACTGTACAATGGTACTGAGTTGACGTCACTTACAGGTCACTGTACAATGGTACTGAGTTGACGTCACCTACAGGTCACTGTACAATGGTACTGACTTGACGTCACCTACAGGTCACTGTACAATGGTACTGAGTTGACGTCACCTACAGGTCACTATACAATGGTACTGACTTGACGTCACCTACAGGTCACTGTACAATGGTACTGTGTTGACGTCACCTACAGGTCACTGTACAATGGTACTGACTTGACGTCACCTACAGGTCACTGTACAATGGTACTGACTTGACGTCACCTACAGGTCACTGTACAATGGTACTGAGTTGACGTCACTTACAGGTCACTGTACAATGGTACTGAGTTGACGTCACCTACAGGTCACTGTACAATGGTACTGAGTTGACGTCACTTACAGGTCACTGTACAATGGTACTGAGTTGACGTCACCTACAGGTCACTGTACAATGGTACTGACTTGACGTCACTTATAGGTCACTGTACAATTAGGTAAGCAGCTTTGGGCACAGTTTTAATTAACAGTAGTAATCTTTTTAATTTATAATATCATTATGATCTTACAAATTCTGTTGGACTGGAGACTGCTTAATAGTGCTTGCTAATATTAATGAGTGTAGGACGAATGGGAAGAGAAAAAACAGATGCCTGATTCATTAGTTTGTATAATTTGAAACAAAATGACGCCGGCGGCCATTAGCAAAGTAGTGCGTCTAGGTTAGCATTTGAAGAAGTCAGGGTTCCATTAATCCTTGAATAGCAGGCTCAGCTGAAGCGGAAGAAACACCCTCACAATAAGACGATAAAATGGTCTCCCCTTTTTAGAATCTTGTTCCAGTTTTGCAAATATTCTGGACGGAGTAGCGTCACGCAGGAGTCTGACATATAAATAAACCCGATTGGATGACCTGACGACAGTCGGAAACCCTGACGATATTTGTACGTGGTTCGCTGGAAGAAAGACTGCTGATAGTTGGGTAAGTGTAGGGTGTTGCCTGCCCTTTAGGCCGGACGCAGCGCTAGCCCGCCAGACATTTGGAGGGGTGTGGCGAATGCGAAGTACGTCGGCAGAAAACAAAGTCTCCCGTAGTGCCGGTAAGATGTCATCGCTTTCCCGCCCTTTCCGCGCAGGCTGCTGTCGTCAAGGTGACACGTGAAACCACGAGGCCGTAAGCCAACCCCTTATTGTCGCGAGCGCGGATCAGCTAGTGCAGAAACGGGCTGGCCCTCTGTCTCTCACCTGCTAGTCAAAGAAACAGTTCCTCTTAGTTCGAGGAGCTGTATGACAACCGTTGGCATCAGTATCTGGAGTCTTTCTCACTGGCGGAGAGCGACTTTACGTCAAAGCCCCTTACCGCATTTTTTTTTACCGCCGGCCATAAATGGCTGCTTGTGGACTGGGAAGCATCCATCCCACTGATTCACCAGTCATTATTCTCTATAGGCCCACGCTCTACATATGCGTTTCTGTGTAACGGGAAACTAACCTGACACGTCCTCGTCATTCTATGATTTCGACTATACACGTCGTGTGTGCTGCAATAATGAGAGGAAAACTGGAATACATTGATTTAAAGCAGGAACTGAAGGCCATTATATATATACACACACACAAGTGGATTTCTTGTGGTCTCTCTCTTTAAAAGGTTCGAAAACTTTAGTAAATTCTCAACTTTTAGTGTGGTCCCACCAACACGCCAAAACATTGCAGTAATATATAATATTATAAAATATATTATCTGTAGTTTCAATCGAAGCAAACTGTACGTAGTAGACAATAAATAAACGTAGGGAAGAATGATAATTTATATAGAAAATTAAAATATTTAACTGAAGAACAGCACGGATCAGTTTTAAAGCTTTCGTGAAGCATCGTTCCTCTTGATACCTGGTGACTGAAACTTGTTTTGTTTTTTGTTAACGTACTATATATATATCGCATCTGCGAATGCAACAAAAGGTCTTTCATTGATGAGGTCATGCATGCGTGTGTGTGTGTGTGTTTGTGTGTGTTTGTTCTGTGCTACAGACAGTAGAAACGTGCGTAGTCTTATAAATGTAATTTATATGTTTTTGTGATTACAGGTGGTAATTTCTCTGTTCGGTTTGTATCCACTTGTTTTCTGTAAGTTGCAGGCAATATAAAAAAACAGTATTTGCTGATAAACGTAGGCCTTAGTGTCTGCTTGATATGCCTGGTTGAAAACAAGACTTTTGATCGTATATATAAATATATATATTTTCCGTGTTTCCAGGAAATGGACCGAGTAAGTAGCAAATGTATTTTGTTTTGTGTCCTGTATGCATGGATTAGTTGCACAAAGTTTCTCGAGTGTAGTACACTTCTCTCTCAGAAGATGCTTTGGGTGGATATGGTAGTGGAAGGCTAGCACTAGGAGATAAAATGTCTATAAAGGATAAAACAACTCTAGTTTCAAAAAAATACGTTTGAATAGACTTTACCTTTAGTTAATAATATTTTACTTAGATCATGGCGTCGAGAAGCTGCAATTTATTTCCATTACTTTCTCTTTTCATTATGGGATACGTAGCTACAGTCAGGAAAACATGGAACCTAAACACATTCCATTCTGTGATTAATCAGAAAAGACAATATGTTATTGTTTACATTAGCACAACCTTTATTAATGAGAAGGATACACGATAGTACTATCCTACTCTCTAAATAACAACTTTTGTGTAAAAAATCACATTTCTGAAACTGAATGAAATCTTCAAGGAAGGAATAGGTTAGTTTAGTCTGGCGGTCACAGAAAGTAGAATGTCATGCAAATCTCACCTACAGATTCTAAATCGATTTATACTGCCTCTACTACACTTACCGGTAATCTATTCCGTTAATTAACAATTCCATTACTAGCAGACTGTTTTATAATAAAGAACAATCTTGACTATCATCTATAGTATTAGCACCTGAAGATAACTTTAAAGCCTTATAAAAATAATATCTCTACTAGTTCCGCCTCTCAATCGAGCAGCATTCAAAACTAAGTAAATTGAATGTCTTTAGTCTTTCGGATTATTCTAGATGCCTAAAATCTGAGAACATTTTAATGAGTCTTTACTGAAATTCTACTAATTCATTCAACAAATCTAAAAAAAAAACTTCATGTCCACAAGACAAGAACACGCCAAGGAAAAGGAAAAATGTAGTATAGCTAAAAAAAATTTTGGTTTTAACGTTGATATTTCGATTAATTAGTCTTGAAATATTGTTAGCTTTGTTAGTATCTGAAATTCTCTATGACGTTTACCTTTCGGGTGATTTGTTAATACTGGTAACTACTATTTTCTAGTACTACGTCTCTATTTCTTTAAAAGAATTGTATACTTCTATCACTAAACTCAATTTTTCACTTAGATCTTTTTATTGATAGTAAATATTTGTCACACGTATTTAGCCTGTTTATTTTTTATTACTGATTTCTTAAAGATGAACAGATATCGTTAAAATACTTAAAAGTCGCGCAGCCAAATGTTCCAGTTTCTAAACTAAAATAATACAGTAGGGTACAGTAGACGATTCAGGCAACTTAACACCATTTACTCGCCATATGCACACAGAATAAATACAAGAAAGTTAATTAGTTTTTACGGACGAAAGATTTTGATTACAAGTTTTACTAAATTTTGGTCAAGAAACCTGTTCAATTATTTCCCTTTTTATTTACGAGGCAACTGCAAATGTAATATTCTATTACATACAGTAATTATTGGCTGTTACTTTTATGACCACGTGACACGTGACCTTCCAGTTTAATCCTATAGAGATTTATTCTGACGCGCTACCTTAATTACCCAGAACGAGGCAGCTTACTTATTTACTTTGGACGACTCTTTAGATCTTTTGAATGTAGTCAAAATAATATACGTGTCTTGTTGCTGCTATCTGTAAGTGCCTTGGTTCAACAATTCAATAAGTCCCCCCCCAACCGAAGACATAATTAGTTGCGTTTTCTAAAGAAAGCAAATAAATGTAAAATGTGTAGAGGACATAAAACGACACTTTTGACCGATCTAACATCGACAACGTAATCGTTTTTTGTAAGGCAGTTTGCACCAGGTTTTTCGCTCGCGAGACAATTTTACACGCCTAGCCACTGGACTAACCCTGACATATTGCCAACCAACGCTGCCAGAGGCAGCGAAAACGCAGCAGCGGCTCTGTAGAGATTACACGCCGCAACTGCGATCACGTGACTCAAACTGTACTCCGCTTGATTAAATTGGCACTTTTGCAGCACATTTTCCTCAAGATTACTTTTCAGATGTCATTACGATCCAACATTTAGCGTTTGATTATTATCAATACTGTGTGGAAGTGCGGCTTTCCAGTTTAGCAATAGTCAGAGCCAAGTCTCTACTTTATTCGTTCTTTCTAATTTTTTCACAACAGAAAAATTAAGGGACTTAACCCGATCTCTCTCTCTCTCTCTGTGATGACGTCATATCTCTCTGTAATGACGTCATCTCTCTCTCATCAATTTACTGAAATTAAATGATATAATCTTGATTTTAAACGGATGACTAGAAAAAATTTTGCTTTTGTCCTTACAACTGTCTGAAGCATTTATTACGCGCGAAATAACGTATATTGGTATGTTCACACACAAAATATCACACGCTATGCAGATTCCTTTCGCCATCTTTTCCTATAGCAGGCGACCTAAGAAACATCGACTGCTAAAGTTATCTTTCCGTGCAAACAGTAGGGATATAACTTTTATACAGAAAGTTTATGTTTCGACTACTCTTAACATTTAACTATCAGCAATACTCTCAGTAGGTTTAATTAAATAATGATTTTTTAAAAAAATAATGTTTGTATAATATTTAAATAAGTAATTCCTTAATATATTTAGATAAATCCGTGAAGTACGCACCAGTTTGTCTTCTTAATTTACAAAAAAAAAATATATATAAATAATGATATTTTTGTCTAACAGTAAACTGACAAATTCTAATATGGCATACACGCTACACTAGACGACGGATTTAACTAAAAGAGGAGATAAAATATCTGTCGTGGTTAGTCATCCTTATTCACTGTATCTGAGAGCAGATAAAAAGAACAAGGCTTGCACCTTTGTGTTTGAGTGGTGACTTTTGTGGGCTTTGGTTGTCTTTTCCTTGTGTCCCTCTGTCGGATACCGTTGTAAACAAACACTCTGACCCTAACCCATTCTACACCACTGTGGTAGCTAGTTTTCCATGTCATCAAACCCTGCAGTTTCTTGTTTTTTCTATGTCAGAACATCATTTTAAAATAGTGCCATTTATGTAGTCCAGAAGCATATATCTGTTGTCCTTAACGTCTTTTATTAGCAAATCTGTTGTTTCGTGTGTTTTTACGTTTACATATATATATAACGAATTATTATCTAGTTGACATAATATATACATATTTGTTTTGTTAACATAAATGCTATCCTTGTTTATCTTAACGTAATTTTTCAGCGCCTTCATTTTCACATTTAGTTTATTTTAAACAAATCAAAATTTCTCTGCACTTTCAAGGACCTATTTTTTAACAGGTAAGAATTTATTCCTTTCTATCAGTCATCTTATAACTTCACATACACTTTTCTTCGTATTTAAACATTTTTAAAAGAAATATTTACCACTTAATAACTATTAAGTATTTAATGTTTTTTTTAAAAAAAAAAAAAAAAAACACAGATTTGAAGTTTTTAGTGTTAAAATTTCTCATGGTTCCTTACGGCTAAGAATAAATGTAAGGCATACGCGATAGATCCACTTAATAGAATACCTGGTCAGATGAACTAAATGTGGCGAATTTTTCCATCCCTTTTTTAAAAACAAATTGATTATTGCAATGCACCTTTGCCACCTACAAAGAGCCCTGTCTGCGTATAGCATAAAATTACATATCACACATTTTCTTAATTAAATGACTCATTCAGTACAATGTTTGAATTAGTGTTTCGTACTTATTATTAAAATCAATTTGCGGCAGCGATGGCCTTTACATTATTTTTGGTTAAAATTACTGTATTAAAAACGCCACACGTTTGCCGATCTGTCATATTGTCTGCACCTGAGTTCAGTATGTCGGCATTGATTCTGCATTATTCTTTTTTTTTGTTTTTCCAGCCAAACTACATCGAAATTTTATTTATGATCGGTAATAAATTAGTTTAGTGGGAAAATGCATGCACAGATAGTTCTCGCCTGGAGCCAAGAGAAAACAACTCCAAAAGTAAATTGGACTGAGTTATTAAAGTGGAGACAATCTAACTGGTTGTGATATATAATCACCTTTTCCTTCAGAAGGTTTAATGGTTCTTATTTCGAAGCCAAATGAATGAAGGAGCTGTACACCAAAACATATATTAGTCATCTCTGATAAACTAAAAGCGGTCTCGTTTGACAGTTAAGTTATTTCCCAGTAGTTCACAAAATGATTTAAAACCCGACCAGCCCCATATCCATCCTCTTTAAATAATTCCATGTGAAAGAAAAAACAAAATTAAATGTGAATGTCTCCAGCTTTATGTAATTTCGATGTTTGTTAGTTCTGTAAACTATGCACAGAGATATCACTCAGCAGTAAAAGGGTTCGAGAAGAGCCAGATTATTTATGGTAAAATTTCCAGCTGACTCTGGCTCCACTAAAGCTGCCCCCAAACAAGTACTGCAATCACGTGCTTCACACATATACTAATGCTTGTATTACTTCATTACAAATTGTCTATCAAATAATTATGCCATAAACAACTCAAGAATGAAATCTTTCTCAGAAAGTTGTTTTTACCACATGATAAACATCATCATCAAATTTTCTCTTTTGCGCAGATATGCTCTAATTTAGATGAGACTAAATTACGTGCTATTAATATATAGTTTGAAAGATTAATTTTCTTACAGCTTTAAAATAGAATAACCTTCATATTTCCGTGTGAAATTATGTATAATGTTAACAACTAAATCACTAACATCACAAGCTACAGCGAATATGTAACCTTTAAACGGTATTTTATAAAGCTGAATGCTGAATATGTGTTCACATTCGTGTAGAATGTATGCCACCTTACGTCATCGCGTATAGCAAATGCACGAAATAAGCAGGTGCTTTTAATGTATCTTTTAGCAAATGCTAATTGTAGTTTATTGCAGAACAAAATTTCTTTTAAATAATTATTTAACTAAATTTGAATTTTGAGATTTATTAAAACGTGAATAAAATCGAAAAAAGATGCACACACACACTCTCTCTCTCTCTCTCTCTCTCGCTTCTCTCTCTCTCTCTCTCTCTCTCTCTCTCGATTAAACAGATGCATTAACTTTATTATATAAGAGCTATGAGTTTATTTAATTTTCAGTATAAAACCAAAAACACTGATGATTTGGAAAATGAGTAATAGCTGTGAAGAACAAAGAAATATTGGAATAAAAAGTGAAACATAGCAATTAGCCAATTCAAGAGTTTAAAGAATTGAGAGCAACTAAAATATTATTAAAAATCTTAGAAATTATTCTTCAAAAATGACAATGGAAGAAATGGACATGGTAATGAAAAATACAAAACATCTGCTACAAAGTTTCCAATGATCTGAAGAAGAATTGCTACATAAAGTATGAAATAGCATGATGGTAGATTGCATAAAAGAGTAACTCTATAGAAGCCATTTGTCAATATTAAAAAAAATGTAGCATGACAGAAGCTTGGAAACTCTTTACATGCCGTTTAAAACTTATAGGATGAAGTTTATATGATGACGGTAAAGATACATTTCTATATTTATTACACAATATATAATTTGGATCTGAAGGTGAGTTTGAGAAATGTTTTGAAGATTCTGTTCTGGGTTGTTTAATCTTAGATGTTTGAAACTGTAGAAGAAACCATGGAACAAGTATATACTGGGGGGAAATGTTGACCATAATATAAGCAAGAAATTTATTTAAAAATTATATTGCATTATAATATATACAAAAGTACAACTCATACTATGCAAAAGAGGTTTTTCGCAGAATAAAGGTAAAGGTGATAGAATTGTCTGCACAATCGCCAGATCTGAATGACTGCGTGGGTGATATAAAGCAGTGATCAAGGAAACACCTATATCAATGGTTCAGACAAACAAATGCAATTGTCAAAGAAAATATCAATCTCTGCTCTACCAGTTGTTATAGAATATATTTCCTTTATACTGTGAAAGCGTGATTATACGAGTATTTTGCAAGAAAAAAAAACTGGTTGAATATTTCTTTGGAATAAGTTTTATGCTGCAAAAAACAATCATTGATTAGCATATGAAAGTAACGTATTTACAACTTATTATATCTGCTAAACTTTAAAACAAGTTTATGATTTACATGTATGCGAACTCATATCAGTAGTTAGCTTTGATTACTCGGTGGTTGTTGAATACTTTTTATTCATTGTACATGGTGAGTAATCTTTCATGCCTTTTGTTCTTAAATACAAAGTAAAACCTGTTATATTTTCTAGATTAAAAACCTGTATACCTACCAAAACATATAATAATAATTTTCTGTCTTAATTTTTCGAAAAATTCCAAAATTAACTTGGCATTTTAAATGAAATACCATATTTACCAAATGTATGAAACTAAAATTAGAATCATAAAACTTTTTAAAAGGTGCGTTAAACTCCAATAAACTAGGATATAAATTTTCTTAACAAAGGGCATTTTTAAAGCATAAATAATTTTAGAAAAATTGAAAAGTTTTATGTGATAAATCTGTAAGTTTACGATTTTAATGAGGTTAAAAAGTTTCCTAGCTGTAAGGTCAGGATCTCTCGCTTTGTTGTCGTTAGTCTAGGAGGGAATCTGGTAAGATTTGTTCCTAAGGGCAACTGATACCAGATTTTTATGTTGTTTTTTTTTTTTTTTTTTCGTAGACAAATTAACTATAAAGTTAAAAACCGGTAAAATTTGAAATGAGTAAAGAAAATCGTCACAAGTGCTATAAAATTATGGTTACTTTGAAAATGGAAGAGTGTTTTTTTCTTTATTACTTGGACAGAACTAATTTACCTGTAACCTGAGATAAGGTTGGTTTTCTTGGTACCGCCTGAGGAAGGATGAACGCACGGATTTAAAATAAAATAAAGGAAAACTGTGTGCGATTAAAGTAAATAAATAATATGTTATATTGACAAGACAGTTGACAGTCCAGTTGCTGGCATTGATTTTTGTTCTTCAAGACAACAGCGGAAACGAGTTACTAACAAGATAGGGATGGAAGTTTGGCGATGTGACGTGCTTTCCTAGAAACGAAGTAGCTACTTCGAGATTTCCTCACCTACACATTGTTGATAACAGACAGCTACGTTTCGAAACGCACTCCGTGTTGCATGATCAGAGTTAGATCCGACAAGGAATGTTTCTGACGTGGAAATATCGGATGAGAGGCAAACGTTCAGACGAACTGCCACGCGAAAGAGAGAAAAAAAAATTCACTTTAAAAAGATTTTAGCGTTCATAATGTATTCGGTAAATTTCAAAAGTTCTTTTAATATTCTGCTCAAAGCGCTACCAGTAGACATCCTGTAAAATGTCAGCAAATATCCTGTAAAGTAGGAATTTACCTACCTTTGATGATTCGAGGAACTTTGGCCAACTTTACACACACGCACACCCAAAAATTAGCACCACCAAAAAAAAAAAAAAAAGTTAAGGGTTCTGAGAACTCGCTTAGCAATAGAACGTGCCGGATTTTATTTATAAACGTAGCTCCGCTGATGACTTGATAAATAACTGAATACCAAAAATTACATCTCATTTTTTGTGAAATTAACTTTTTGATATGCGAATCTGTTTTAATATTTAAAGAAAAAATTGTCTATGGTGTATGACTCTGTCGTTTTAATATCCGCAACGCGTGGTCTTCGCAATTTAAAAGATGTATTTTAATAAATCAGAGAATAATTTTTACTCTTTAGCTAAAAGCTCGTACATCGTTTGGCTGCACACACTACTTATACTGTGTTCTATACCCGGCACAAGAAAGTATATTTCTAATCTAAGCCGACACAAAGTTGACGTATTTTATTGCTGTTTATGAATCAGTTTTAAGCACTGGATGTAGAAGGTGGCGACTTCAAATATGTGAAGCCGTTTATTACCATGCACAAGTATAAAGCACTGGAAGACTTGGTAGACTACTTACCGACCGTAAAGCTATGGCGTCGCTAGTCACTGTAAGTAAAGTGTCAGAAATGTTAATTTAGTGCAATTCAAAAAAAAGTAAAGAGTCAATCAACAGCTATATTTTAATCGCCCTATTAGCAGTAAGCGAAATGAGTTAAAATGCTTTAAAATCAATGGTGTAAGTTAATAATTATTGCGAGAAAATAGTCTTTAGTTAGGAAGTAAGTCAATGTATATATAATTAGTGTAAAAAACAACAACAAAAAAATGTGTGTTTAATAGCGGATTTCGGTGCGATTCTGTTCTTTTAGCGAAAGAGGTAATGGTCGCCTCCCCGAATGCTTTTCCTCAGTTAGATGTATAGAAGGTGATGTTTGTCAATGAAAGACTATTATCGACTGTTGCGTGAATTCTGCAGTACCCACAGCAAAACGATGCTTCATTTCTGTACCCTATTTGTCCGACGTAAAGAACAAAAGATTAAAAACACCCGACAGCTAAGAATAAACAGTGTTATCGGAACGGTATTTCCATTAAGCGAAAGGCGGACCCCAACAACTGGACGTTAGCGGGGAGTGGCCACGATAAAACCGCTGAACAGATTTTCATACCGCCGCTGACGAATTCTATTTCGGCAGTTTGCTTCCGGTGGCCAGGTGTTACCAATCAGCTTGCGTTACTAAGTTTTTACAGTCAACAAAGTGCACTTATTGTGAAAAGCAAAAGAAGTTGAGTAAGATTGATGCCATTAAAAAAAAGCATACCTTTGCGAAAGAGAGGCAGCTCTGAGTATTAAATTATACATAACATAAATTCTTCACTGCGGTTGTCAAGAGTGCTGTTAACTCGAGGGTTTATACGGTATCGTTTCTGAAAGAATAAAAGACTGACAACAGGCAACGCAAGGTAAAGTCTGTTGACTAAGGAACCCCTGCAGTTTTGGTTTGAGGTGGTATGTCTACACATTATTAATAATTACATTGCTGTAAGTATTACCTGTAGGCCCAGATCCAGTTACATCATTGCCTTTTTTAAATCTACAATAGATGACACAACTATTATTAATCTTTGTCTCTTTTAACGAGTTTGTTGATTGAATTCGAGCAGCTGCGCTTGCTCATGTTGTCAAGATTAGACATCCAGGTTTATAATGAAAAGCCAAGAATTTTCGCTACCTTGCAGCACTATTGGATAATGTGCCAAATTTTGCAAACCAGATCGGGACACGGGTTCAGACCGAGAGTAAAACTGCCTTCATAAAAATCGCCAGAGAACAATTCGTTTTTTTTTTTTTTTTTGTCGTTCTGCTGATGGAGGAAATCTCACAGCGTGCTCTTCAGCCAATCAGATGCGATCTTCTTGAGCACAAATGTGCGAAATCTTGACAACGCTAAAATAATACTACAAAATTTGATTCGCCCCCAGTGTACAGCGAGGAGGGTTTGGTCAGCGGATGACAGAACGATGCTGGATAAGTCGCAGCCGAGCCTTATTAGTCTGTCAGGTTCTTGGAGTCACATCGAGAGGGCAGCGTGGCGTAGATTTCCAAAATAACAACACCCAAATCTACCCAGATTGTTTGATACCGGAAGTCACCCATGCGATCAGTGATGTTGCCAATGTTCTTGAATCGAATCCTTTTGGTTTCACCGTGCAACAAACCAGGATCTACACACTCTCCATTCTTAACTCCTTGCTTTTCTCTGGACCTAAGAGAGGCGTAGCAGTAGGATAATTCTTTAAAATAACGTTGAACGAAGTGTCAGACCACGATTTAGCGCAACAGAGCTCAGCTGCTGCTGCTTAATCATGTTAACAGCGTCACAGATTCTACACATTAGGAATTTCGCTCCACAAGTACACCTACATAGAGCATTTACAGTGCGTGTAAACTCTGCGATTCTTCACTAAGCAGCGTATTGGCGTTGCAACTTGAAAACGATATCGATTAACAGTTTACAAAATAAAATAGTGGAAAAATTAGTTTTAAATATTTATAAACAAAATAAAATTAAAGTAAAATTGTAAAAATTAAGTAAAAATGTTAGAATGAATAAAATGTGTAATAAAAGAAGACATAAATAAGCAAATATAAAATAAATGCGAAAGAAATTTAGAAACATTTTGGTAAGTTATTAAAAAAATTATTTAAAAATATAAATCGGATTAAAATTTTTAAAAAAAGTTATTTAATAATAAATTTTCAAAATGGAAATAATACACTCAAAAAGACTTCCCCGTATCAACAGTTTTTAGCTTACTATTTTTATTATTAAAGTATTTAGTGCAAATTGTTCTTGAAAAATGTCGTCACTTGTAAAATGGTAATATTTACTATTAATATTTGTATCCCTACGCAATAATTCCTGTAATGAGATTATTTCTTCGTTATGGCAAAAAAAAATAAAATAAATAAATTTAGCCCGTGATAAATAGTTTTTTTAAAAACAAAATAAGATGTTTGAATATTAACAGAACTTACAAAAATAGTTAACAGTAATCAAAGCCTAAACAATTTGTTAAGTTTTTGTTTTGTTTCCTTTCTAGTGTAGACGTGCATTTACAAACGGTTGCTGTATTTGTTTTGTCTGATCAAAATGTTTCTTACTTTATTTAACTAAAACGAATTATAGACCCCGAAAAGGTGGGGGGGTAGATCTCCAAGCTGAGAGTTAACTCTGATCATTAATATCTTTCAACGTCTTCCGAAGTTTATGTTAAAATTTAACTCTACTGCCAAGGATTTGTTATCCTCGCGGGAGCACCCTGAAGATGGCGGCAGAGTTACTTTCTCAAAACCTCGATAGCTTCATAAGAACAAAGAGATGGTAAAAGCTCGGAAAAAGCATTAAAATAACAGACATATACATATCTAGACTGCTTATCATAATGTTTCCAAACGACCTAGATCAACCTAACAGATGCAATTGAAAAAAAAAATACCTGTTAATCATTGATAATCTAATAATTTCATGAATAGATGCACCGTAAATACAAAATGCCAAAGTTTCCTTTAACAAATATCAGACACAACATACAATGCAGAATAATTGTACACTTGAAGAAAGTACAATTAAAGCAGAAATCTGTGGTTTGTACCATTACAACGTAATACAGATAATATCATGTGTAGTTGATCCATTTATGCAGGTCTTGTGGTACAGCTGTAGACTGCTAATTAAAGAGTGATCTTTGACAGATAGTTTATTTACAGAGGGTCGGCCTTATATAGCAACCGTTTGTTATTCTTAATGCAAATGAAAGAAATAAATAATTAACTTTTTAACAGTGCTTTGCATAGATGCTTCATGCATATCCATGGGTAGACATCAAGAGCTGCAATAATGTTCTACTAATAGATGTTCACATCTCCGCTGGCTGCAAATCCAAGCCAAACAGATGTTTAATATTTGTAGCAACTGCTGGACTGTGGACTTGAAACTTCCACAGCAAAAATAGTCTGTCTCTTTATCGATGAAACTATCTTAGCAGTTTTCTTTTCTTTTATATTTTTACGTCATTTATGGACCGTGTCGATATCCTAATCTTGATAACGTCGCGTAAAAGGATACACGCCATGTCTTGGAAGTGCTCTAAATTCGCTTGAGAACAATTTTCGTCTTCATCATATTTTAGCTGGAAAATGAATGAGTTATTTAATTTAATATCAGTATTAGATTATTAAAAACAGGACATTAAAAGTACAGTCGACCCCCGCGTAATCGCGGTTCGGCATTCGCGACCCAGGTTATTCGCGGAATTTTCCTTACAACCTAACTAATAATTGTTCGTGGAAACTCCCGCATATTCGCTGAATCGAAAATATCTTTCGCGATTTTTTATGGCTTTTTTCGTGGCAATATATATTTTTTCACGCTTTTTAGCGCTAAATTATTAATAACAATATAATTTACTAATTTTTTTAATATAAATACTGTACTAACGTAAATTCAACAAAATATCAATATAAAATAAACGCTATTGGCTGGAAGTTTGGAAGTAGCCAATCTGAGAGAGTTATTCATTTCTCCTTGCTGCTGATTGGCTGCTGCCCACTCGGGCAGATGCAGCCCAGCAGCCCCGCATCATCCCAGTTTACCGCGTGTAGCTATCTCGAGTGTTTCACTGAGTGTTTCTCTGTGTGTTGTATTTTTTATTATATATAATTATTATATATTTACTTATATTTTATTATAATTTACGTTTTTTTTTGTTACGTTTTTAGGCATTTTATAGGCATTTTTATGGACCACGTCCAATATTCGCGGGTGCTCTAGGAACGTAACCCCCGCGAATACCGGGGACAACTGTACCAGGATATCACGTTGTAATATAATATGCTCTTTATTTTCCTTTAGATTATTTAAAATAACTCTTTGAGGACATCCGTCGGCTAACAAAGCAAAATGGTTAGATAAAGTAGCCAATCTACTGAATAATTTTGGAAGGTCAAGACGTGCAATTCTCATTACTTACCCCTTATAGTTATTGATTTAGTTGGGTTAGTAATAGTCAACATATAAACAAAATATAAAATCACTGTGAGGAAAATTAATTATTAAACAACCGTGTGGCACAGCAAAAACTGTCCGAATTTATTTTTAAATTTCGGCAGCTGGTATGAGGATCTAATGTAAAGCGCTCAAAGGTTTATTGAAAATGTAAATCGTAGCAAAACTAACGAACTGTGATGTAAGTTCTGGTTTATTTATGATAAAGCTGATGCACATTATCTGCTGTCTTTTAATGATGAACTCAGGATGTTTGTTGAATATCAGTTTCATTATTTTGCACGCACGCGCACGCACGAAACACACACACACACACACACACACACACACCCAATTTCATCTTTTTTTCATTTTTTATCACAAATAAAATAAATGTTTATTTATTATTTATTTTAGAATATTAAGCCAGTAGATTTGCGTGTTACTTAGAAAGATATAAATATCTGTGTAAAGGTAATAAAAATTTTAAAAAAATCTACTAAGAAATGTGTACAAATTTCAAACTGGTAATGATAAAATAGAAAAAAAAATCAACAACAAACTATTGGAATTAATTTTAAAGATTTGTTACTGCTGTTACTTTTAACATTTGCATTGACGATCCAGAAAGACCGTTTTTGCACAACATTTTATTTTTAAAATAATTAATCTCTTGTAAATCCAATACAAAGATGGCTTTTTCTTCATTAAAGAACAAGTAAAAGTGACATTTTTTTCTATTATAAATATTATAGGAAAATATAGTAAAGACGTTCTTTCTATCAGTCGCTTGTGTCGTTATCGCAAGTCATTGTAAAGCTGAATCAACTGTTTTTTTTTACCACTTTTGGTGTTGTCAACTTTATACAGTTCTTTTGTTTCACTCAAGGCCTTTCGTTTACTGTCTGAGACCAATTTAGAAAACATCATTATTTCAGCTAGGAAAAGTGTAGAATATTTCCATAATCCATCAAAGCGTATTCTGTCCCTCCCCCCACAACGAATGTCAAAATATAACTGGTCGTTTTCAATTAAAAAAGCAAAGAAACTGAGTGGTTTTGAATCTTAATAATATTACAGATAAATTGTTCGTATCTTATGTGTATAATAATTACGGTAGACCAAGTTTAAATTTATTTTGAAATTAATTAATTGGTTAACTTTTGGGCTTCAGTTTTTTTTTTTTTTTGACAACACGATAAAAATATTTTTAAAGTTTCGATAATGTGATTTTTTTTTCCCTTAAAAATTAAAAACAAAATTGTGATTTAGAAATAAGAAAAAAAAATGCTAAATTCCACTTCGGGAACAGATATTCGTTTATATTTTTACATCTGCACGCACTCTAATAAAGTCTCGTTTGAACGTGGGTTTAGCTTGGTGTTGAGTCTGTTTTAGAATCGTGTGGTAAAGGCGGTTGTAGCTAATTCTGCTTTGCTTGCGGTAAAATGGAACTGTTTAAATAACCCTTTACGTCACAGCCGCTGTGCCGATGGAGAATGGGGCGTCAGTAAATAGAATTTATAAGAAAATCTGTTCGCAAACAGCAAAGTTGTCGGCAGCCATCTAAGACACAACCAGTTGCTTAAGACCTGCGAGTTTCACGTATTTAGAGATTTCCTCCGGACTTAGAGAATAAAGTCACCAGGTTTAAAAATATCTATAATTGATCATAAGTATTCCTCTGTATTTCGAAACCATCAACATAGAACCATGTAAAACCAACGCCGCTGAGACTGCAGCCAATCAACAGCCTCACCTTAAATATGGTTTTGTTTTTTGCATCTTATTCACTTTAAAATTCTTAAAAGGTGAATAATAGAATTAGGTTTTAATATTCATTTTTATCTATCTAATTTGTTTATTTTAAATGTAGATAGAAAGAAAGAACAAACGAATTGTGTTTAGCTTAAAAATAATAAGGTTCTTTCGGTTATTATTAGTTATATTTTAGATCTTTTTATAAAGGAAACAGTTAGAAACAAAAAGGACCTGCGTGTATTTAATTTCTACATGAACAATATCCTTAAATCGAAAATCCGAAAAAAAAAAACTGACTGTTTTCTAAGCGGCAAGGTGCCCGATCATATCGTATCATAAACACAGGAAACAATAATTTCTTTCTTTCAGAGATTGCTAAGTAGGTAAGCACCCATAATTTAAGAAACTTTTCATTTTAACTAACTTCTATAGCAAAAACGATTATTCCCTCGCGGTGTTATTTCAGATTTCCTGCTACTTCCAACCGCACCCCAGACTGAATAAACGACTGAGTAGTCCCGTGCAGTTGAGCTTTCCACTAATCGATTAACACCATTTAATGCTCTGATGCCTGGAAAATAGGACACACTCCCAATTAATCGCTCCTAGAAACTGCTCCGCACAAGAGCTGACTAGAATTCTCCAAATTTGTCTGCATGCAGATTTAAAATAACGATAATAATAATTGTAAAAGACGAAAACAAGGAAGCCACCAAGACTGGTTGTCAAAATGCTTAAAACTTAAGACCGCATTATGTTGGTCACGCGATACCAAACATTCGCCACGAGCATGTAATACTCACGGTGTTTCCGTGATCGTAGTTAAAGAGGTCAAAGCAATTCTAAAATCTTTTAAGTCGTAAGCTAACCTTTTATATCCTTCTTTTCTCTACCCGTTTATGCGGTTTATTTTTGCTTTTGTTTCAAGTAATTTATACATTAGACAGGAGATAATGTAAGTTTCTCTACAGGAGCAGTGCATTATTCGATTACGTAGTTCCATGAATGTAACTATTTATTTTTCGTGTACACATATTGTAGGTCAGGTTGTCACGTGGTGTTTTGATTTTGTGACAATCTTCCTTTCGTTAAAGTTCTTTTGGAATAAGTACAATGTTTGTCGATATTTTGAAAAATTAGGCTTATTAATGACTTAAATGTAAACATAGTTACCTATACTGCTTGATATAAATTGTAAACTGTTTTAGCGTTTGCATAAATGTTTAAGCTAATTAACTTGTAAATCATCTTTATTTGTAACAAAAAGTTTAAACTATATATATATATTTAATATACAGGTAGGCTATATTATGTTATATTAAAGGTCAGACAGCCAACTCCAACCTGTGAGACAATCAGCGCATTATGTGGGGCTGATTGTTTCAAGAAACCTTTTACCTAAACATTGTAAAAAGATATATTAAAAATCTGACTGTGCTAAATTTAAAGTGTTTATACTAAAAAAAGCTACTTTTCAATCTTAGTTGGAATAATTCCTTATATAAAAGAGCTTACATACAGAAAAAAATTTTTAATTGTATATGTAAAAATCACCCTCGGTTTGGTTTTAGAAGTCTCTACTTTTACTTGACAATTTACGTAAACATTTTGGCTTCGCCTTGATGGCTGAAAGAAATACCGCTTTTAGGAACGTTATTACTAAACTGAAATAAAACTATTTCAAGATGCAAAGAGTAAATCTTTGTAATTGTCATTTGATAAAATTAAATTCTTATACCCGGTGATATTCTGGATACAATAATTACCTTTACGGTCTAACGGTAATTCATTTATTTTCGTTATTACTATTTTAGTGCTGATCGCTGGCTTCATTTTTGAATTCAGAATTCTTTATTGCTTGAGGTATACGTACCCTAGCAAAGTGTTAACCTGCCATTAGGGAAGTACTCTTGAAAGATTAATTGGAGACTTTGGTAAAAGGACCGCTGATTGGTTGCTAGTCTAACTCTTGAAAGATTAATTCGAGACTTTGGTAAAGGACCGCTGATTGGTTGCTAGTTTAACTCTTGAAAGATTAATTCGAGACTTTGGTAAAAGGACCGCTGATTGGTTGCTAGTTAACTCTTGAAAGATTAATTCGAGACTTTGGTAAAGGACCGCTGATTGGTTGCTAGTTTAACTCTTGAAAGATTAATTCGAGACTTTGGTAAAGGACCGCTGATTGGTTGCTAGTTTAACTCTTGAAAGATTAATTCGAGACTTTGGTAAAGGACCGCTGATTGGTTGCTAGTTTAACTCTTGAAAGATTAATTGGAGACTTTGGTAAAGGACCGCTGATTGGTTGCTAGTTTAACTCTTGAAAGATTAATTGGAGACTTTGGTAAAGGACCGCTGATTGGTTGCTAGTTTAACTCTTGAAAGATTAATTCGAGACTTTGGTAAAGGACCGCTGATTGGTTGCTAGTTTAACTCTTGAAAGATTAATTGGAGACTTTGGTAAAGGACCGCTGATTGGTTGCTAGTTTAACTCTTGAAAGATTAATTCGAGACTTTGGTAAAGGACCGTTGATTGGTTGCTAGTTTAACGGCAATTTTAAATGAAAGAGAAAGTTTAATCCTAACCAAAATTCAGGATCATAAGCAAAGATCAATAACAGCAATATAATACATGACATTAAAATAGAATTTATTCCTCCGTATACCAGGTCAGTTTTTACCTTTCTTGTACCACCAAGTCGAAAAGCAGTAGATAGTATCTGTGCTGAATTGACTGTATTATATTTAGCGCATCCGTAAAGCAAAACGCTTGGGGCTAGAGTGATATGCGGATTTGTTGTTACGAAAGGTTCTGTTAATGAGGAAGGTAATGTGCGTCATAGATCCTTGGGTGATGAGTAAATAGCGTAGTCGGGTGCAAATATGAAACGAAATCTAATGGTGTCTGTGCTTCCAAACACGCAATGGCGCAAGTGAAAACGAGAGCTGAAGATACGGCGACAGTCAGACGCATTTTACTCCGTGTTTGAGAGACGAAGAATGTGTGCGCTTCGTGTTAACTTTCCAATAAGTCGTCCACAATTTAGCTAATAATTCTATTACGTTTCTTTTATTAAGATTATCGTTATGAATATAATTAAAAATGAATAGCGATTTTTTTTTAAATTTATAAAATATTCGTGCAGCCTACAACTTCATTTTCGTGCACTGTATTTGTATAACAGCGTATTATGGCTATGGACTGTAGAATCTGAACCGTACAAAAGTAAAAACATACGTGATTTATAGTAAGAAACACACGGTTATACAAACACAGTATTAAAATTAATTTTGAACGTTAACACCAAATCTTTAAGAAATTAAAAAAAAACAATGTCTAAAACAACTTTTTAGTAATTACTGAGTGGTTTTGGAGTAAAAAAAACCCAAAACCAACTTCTACTTAGGGTGAATATGAATCTTAAATTACTTTGGGGACAGACGATATTTATAGCTTTTAATTCTTATTTTACTTATGGGATCCAGATTATTATTTTATAAATTATTTAAGATTTAAAAATACGTATTTGTAAAATTTCGAGCTTGCTTTGAAAAAAGAAAAAGAGAAAGGATGAGTTACTGCTACGCCGCAGCACCTAGTGTAACTTGTTTGACGTAACTATAGGCTTTTCTGTTCTCCTTTTTTTAGAGAGATTGCCGGAACCGTTGACGTGCTACCAATGTCTGACTAACAGCCTGGAACACTTCTGCGCCGATCCGTTCAACGAGTCGCACCCCTTGTTGGAAACAATAGAGTGCGACGGACTGTGCGTCAAATGGGTTAGAGAACCCGTTCCAGGTACAGTAGGTCCTTTTGCATCCATCCCCCCTTCATTCCTTTGAATAAAAGACATTTACATTTAAAGATTTCTTTAAAACATTTTCAAGGGATGAAAAGCACTGCTTCAAGCTCACTTAAAATATTCCTTTTGCAGCTTCATCACGTGTTATCAAAACTCGGGCGTGCGCATAAAGTGACTACAATGTGACGTCACGTGTGAGGTGCTAGTACATTTCTGTAGTCTAGACTCAGAATAATATTTATATTCATGCAAAACATTTTCATATTAATTAATTCAACGCTTTGCTGTGAAGACACAAATCGCTTTGAAATATGGAAGTTTATCTGCATTGAGTTATTTGTATTCGACATCCACAAGCACGATGATTAGCATTTTTTTTAAAATCTCAGCTGCGATACTTTAATATAAACACCGGTTTTAGCATTAAAATTATTGCATACATTTTTATATATATATATTTTCGTTTTAAAAACAAGAAAACAATGATCGTGCTACTGAATCACATTAGCTTTTGATGTAATATGTTTGTACCGTAATCTTGTAGAATACCATTTTAAATCTTCATTACGCTTCACCTAAATCCCTTTTATATAAAACAAATGAAATTTAATAATTTAATGGATTGTTTAATACTCTAAGTTAGTATACAACCATGGCAAAATGTTTTGCACCATCATATAAATAACAATAACGAGATGTATCTTCAAATTTTGCTCATGGTGACCCTGTACGTATGACAACTTTTAAATGTCCGCTTTTGACCGTGATTTATTAGTTTTTTTTTTGAAATTGCATGAGAGATTTCAAATTATCACACTTAAAAATTTTGGCCATTTTTCCAAGTATGCTGGAAAATACAAAGCAGTATGAGCTCTAATCGGTTAATGTGACATTATTATGCAAATTAAGCAGGTTTAATTCGACTATATCAAGCAAAATGTGAAAATTCCAGGGTGATGCAGAACTTCTGGAAAATGTCTCTGCTACAAAAAAAGTCTAAAATAAAATGGTGTAAAATTATAGTCAAAAAAGCAAAGAGAGTATATTTAAAGCACACACTAGTAATTTAAATAAAAATGTAATATCTATTTACAAATATAACTTGTAACCAAGTTTTAGGGTTGTAAAAGTAATATCCTCACCAATATAAAATTTGTTACTATGAGTTTTTAATAAATATTGTATTTTGTAAATCACTATATTATTATGGTATGGATTAATTAATAGAGTTTTGATTACGTTCCTTATCGATCCTCCCTTGCTTACTCTATTTAAATAGTGGTCAGCCTTAATACGGTGAGTATCGATTATGCAAGTGTTTCTGATTATTAGAATCAAGTAACAATTCTCTATTTCTATTGTGGATGACATTATTTAACGTAAACACTTCAAGAGAATTTCTGGCTTACATTTAAATAATGTATTATAAAGCATTAATTAATGAGAAGGAAAATATAGTCTTTGCAAGTGTAATATCAGAGCCATCTAAACCTTTCAATATTAATACAGAAAGTCAAAGGGGAAAGAAGTTTTAAAATTTATTGGTATAAAAGCCCTTTGAGCATGCCGTTTTCTTTTTTAAATGGCGTGCATTAGACGGCAAGCGTAAAAACGAGGCAACTATCAATTAAAGGTAATGAATAAGCGTAGTTTCCGCTAGCCATTAATAAGTAAGGAAAGAAACAGACAATGTGACTGTTCTATTAATTAATGTAAATTAAATTTTACGAAATATATAGACACCGATGGTATTCTAACAGACATTATGCCGTGAAAATGTGATATTTAGATGAGTGTGAGTGTGGAAAGAAGGATAATGTAACCTAAACCAATGTATACTGGGGATGCTACTTATGCACTATAATTTAATGATATATTTTTCTCTGCAGCAGGCTTTATATACAACAGTAGTTTCCCCACTAAATGAGAAACAACAACAAACCTCATATAAAGTCGATTTCATCAGTAAATGCCAACTAAGTATCGCATAAAGATTTACAATGCTGATCTTTACTGAATATAAAATACGTGATATTGTCCAGGGAATTTGTAGATGCTACAGGCTCGTTTCTATGACAACTAAGCGACGCCAGTCTGGGAGATCTGTATCTTAGTTATAAATTATTTTCTGTCAAAAACGAACATTTTTAGACAAAAAAAAAAATGTATGCGCTTCATACATTTAAATTTTATTTCTCTTTCCTTCTGTACATCTTAAACTCCTGATTATCTTGTATCACTGCCACGCGAAGCAGCGAATACGTAACTCAACATTTTCTTAGACTATGTTATTTGTGCAGCCATTCGCAAATACGAATCTGTTCCCTATGGAGAAGTGGCTGCAGCTATTTATATAAATAGGTATTTAAGTACTCGTGTGTGTCTGTGTGTGTGGTGTGTGTGTGTGTGTGTTGGTGTGTGCGTGCGAGCGTACATTCTTGAGGTTTATTTTAACTCTGTAGATCCCGTTTTTAAAATCTCGACTTTGCGCATTGAAATACCTAAGGGATATAACTAAAGCTTGAATAAACTAACCAGTCTTACATCTTTTCTGAACGTTCTTTTCTTGAGAGAAATACTATATAATATTACATAAAATGAATGGAGTTGCAACAGTTAAAGTGAATTATTTTTGTTTATTTGTTTTGATTGGCCACTATATAGGCTGAATTTAATCAGAGGAGCACGTATATTAATAGTATTAATGATTTGGTTCTGATGCTAAAATTACTGGCGCTGTTTTGGAGTAGAGCAAGAGGTGGCATCAAAACCCTTGCGATTCACATACGGGACATCATATTGCACAACTCTGACACGCAACCGAACAATATACGGGAGTTATACACAACTACGGCGCGCATAAAGAGGGGTTTGCAATCTTTTTAACAGGAGAACTTGTGGGGGAGGGGACACAGAACGTACGATTATGGCCTCATTTGTAAAATTCAACTTAAGCTTTGGAATAATCTTTAAATCGCCTATTAATTCGCATTGGTAGTTTAGGGAGTAGACTCCCTGTAAAGCAAGGTGTCAAAGCGAGTCGGTTAAAAGGATCCGAGAGGCTAAGTTAGGAAAGGGGATGTTGTTCTACTACCACCGCGCCTCCGACGTAATTTGCGAAGAAGCGCCAACAACACAGACAGACTGTCTGGCATCCATTCCCAGCAACCTGGTCCCGCGGAGAAATAATCAATGACTTGACCATTCCTCGGAGACAAAAGGGAAGGGAAGAGAGGCGAAACGTAATGCACCAAAACAATGGATAAATCTCTGACTGCTAGCAATTACACACTCGGACATTGATTCGGGGGGGGGTTATTGTTGTTGTTGTTGTCTTTTTTTTTAAAATAGCTTTGAACTAATCAGTGTTTTCCGTTGATCAGGCTACAGCTTCAGGACTTTAACTGAAATGAATCAAATAAAAGCCACAGCTTCAGAAAGTAATTGGAAAATTATTCGTGGAAGCGTGAAAAATTCTATGCGACATCAAATTGCAAAAGGTTCATTGATTTTTTTTAAATTTCTTTATCGACAATGAAAAATTCTGTTTTCATCTTGAAAGATGGATTTTTGCTCCTCCCCACCCCAACCACCCTGATTGCAATGTGTGAATGGTGGATGCTGCAGTCGCACGGACCTTGAATCCTGTCTCCTAGTCAGGTTTAACGCCGTTGCTGCGAAGATGGCGTAGCACAGTAGAGTTCATGCCAAGTTATTCTCTTTCTTACGCGCAGTAAGTTTGGTAGAAATGCTTAAGTGTGCATAATGTAAGATGGATTATGGCGTCGGAGGCTACTTTTTAATGTTTTTTTAAAAAAAAAATTAAGCAAGTTTTTGAAATATTAAAATTGATGATCTAAATATATGTGGAGTTTTTTTGTTTTTTTTAATCTGTAACAGGATGGAACTTAAAAGGAATCGACAGTGTGATATTTAGCTGAAATTCAGCTAAGAAACTTGATACTGGACAGAAACTAATTTTTTTTTTTTTTTTTTTGCTATCGTTACTGACCGCTTAAAGAACTAAAATCTGCCTCTATGTTGTATTTACTTGATATCCAATATAGGAGATGGTAAATGTCAAACAAATGCCTTCTATTTGTTTTTAATGGATTTATTAAAGCCAAGCTCTTCGTACTGTCAGCGGTTAGTACAAGAAAGAAAGTACTTGGGATATTCCGAAATTATTAATTAACATTTCTTAGTTTTTGCTGCCAGCTGACGTTTTAGACAGGTTGTATGAGATTTCTCTAAAATAACTTAACACCATTACTGCGATATTTTCGAGATATTTAATTGGAATTTCTTTTTCAAAATTTTGTTGAATTGAAATAGAAGACAAATCAAAAGAATAAAGAAGAAAATCAAAGACTCTGAAGCATTTCCGGTGCACTTTTGGCGAAATCTAGCAAATACTACCAACCACACGGTTAGAAATCGCGAATTCTCGTAACAGTTATCTCCCGTCATTTGTTGAAATCCTTGCTGTCGCAATGCAGCGAGCGGCAAGCTTGGGAAAAAAAATATCGAGTTGTTTCCATTTATTAAAAAAAAAAAAAGCATTTATTTATTTTAAAATAGGTTCCTGTTCAATGTTCAGGCGCCAACACTCCGCGTCTATTAACGATGCTTCATGCTGATGCTTTATCAGGGAGTCCATCATTGAGCATGTACACGGTTAGGAAAGATGCTTGGCCTTATTCTGTCAGGTCAATAACTGTCCTGTAATAATATCTCCCCTCTTCCTTTTCGATAATGATCAGGCATTCGGAATCTATATCATTTAGAAGAAAGAATTTTAATCTGATACTGAAACTAGTGATCTTCATTGTTAGTAGAAAATAAACGTCACGAGCAGTAAACGTTTCATTTAATCCAACAGATCCAATCCCATATTTATACAAAAGCAGAAATAAAATGATACCTTTTGACATCTCGTGCGCAGGAAGAATTTATGGACGAAGCGATAGAAACTTCGAACAATTTTATTTTTTAAATGAAAAAAAAACAAAAACATCTCTACAAAAATACCAATGTATTTGCAGTGCACGGTATTAAATGATTTTCCATTTGCTAAGTAACAAATGCGTAATTATGCAAGAATTTCCTCTGCGTAGGATTCCTTCTATAATGTTTTATGACGTCTTGGCACCAATTTTCCTTTTTTAAAATTATAATCGCTCTCAAAGGTATTCAACCATATTATAGTGTGGAGAAGGCGCTAACCACTAGCCGAAATGCTTCGAAATCCAGGGTTTTAACCAGATTTAACAGTAATCGATCGGGTGATCAGTTAGTGCCACTCACACACTCAGTACAAATTTGTCAAATTACCATGATCTGTCAAAATTAAAGCGATTAGTCCAAAACCCGTTTTAAACATCGGATCCGGTGAAGGACAATATTCTTTTTTCCTTTCTTTCTATGTTTCTTTTTGGTGCTACGGAATTTATCTTTTGAACAATTCTAAAAGCTTCGTTTTATGGAGAATGTCCATATCTAAAGACTCGTAGCATTTAAACTTTAAATACGTTTTCTAAGACAAGACACGTAATCTGTTTCCCGAAAGGTTGCTACTTTTAAGGTTAGACTTGCACGTGTACTCTTCTGTTAACTCATTCTTCGTGGCGAGTCGCCCAGAAGGACGATGATGAGGATGAGGAGGTGCAGGATATAAATCTTGGGTGAACAAGCAAGTTGCTTCAGTACCGTCGATACGTACCGGAAAACGCTACTGGAACTTTTCATCTTTAGATGAGAGATGAAAACGGATTCAAAAGAAAAACCCGCGTGATTGGCGGTGAAACGATCGAAAAGAAACGATACGGGAGGCCGGGGGGGTAGATACGCCAAACACCGCCGGGAATAGAACTTGGGTCCCCCTCATCTTCAGTAGTCTAATAGTTTATCACCGGATTAATGGCTTCCATTTGCTAATTTGAAAAGTTTCGTGAAAATATTATAAAAGAGATAAAAGGAGAATAGATTGTGGCTGCAAATGAAATATTACCGTGAACAGATGCATTTCTTTCCCTATTACCGAGAGAAACTTCTTTTTGTATTTTAAAAATCGTATATATTTCGACAATTATACTCGTCTTCCAAAGACTGAGGATAATTTTGTGTTGTTAAGAAAAAACTGATATTGCACGTGTCGTTAAATCTCAATGTTTCTAGCGGCTCTGATTCTTCTCTCCAATTTTTTTTTTGAATATCGTTTACTTTTAATTTTTCTGAACCGTCAAAAAAAAAAGAACTAATTACAAAGAGTTGAACAAAAGTTTACTTACACTATTTGAAATCAAACTTAGGATATCTTGAGTTATTTTACAACTGTGTAGTTTTCGCAACTAAACAGTTTTTAATATGTATATTCTGTGTTAAAATCTGTTCAATCCGGAAAGGTTTAAAACAGTTTCATAGTCGCTTAATGCAGAAAGTCAAGACATTTATAATGCACATTTTTGCCTTTTTTATTGTCAGTTGCGAGAGTGCTTTTAATTAAATTGTACTTGTGTTTTACAGGGAAGATAACCATGACTAGAACATGCTCTACAAAGTTGAACATACTGATGAACATATACAACGTGTGCATGCGTGAGTCTCGACCGGCCAAGGGTCAGATCTGTTTTTGCAACACGCCAAAATGCAACAGGATTGCAGAACCGCACCAGGTATCGCTGATGTTGTTGACGCTATGTTTACTAGGATCCGTCATTATGAATCCTGGAGTCAGGTCTTTTGGTTCACTACTCCACTGGAACTGGCAGTAAGATTAGAACAGCGCATCTACTACGCGTTTCTATGGGAGTAAATCAAGACGAAAGAAACGTTCCTTCCTCCCCAACGATGCTAACTTTGGATAACGATTATCATAAATATCCAACACGCTCTCGAACATTTCGTTTCCCTTTGAATCGTGTACCTCTTGTGACGTAAGGTTTCTAAATTATTAGTATTATTTTTCGCTAAATAACATTTCTGGCAGCGCACCTGTTTATTTTATTTTACTTTACAAAAAAATAATATATATTCAAGCGAAAACTTTATAAACTTTTGATCTGTTTCCCCGCACGAAGGAGAGTTTAGGGAGTTAATTTTATCCTATTCTGCCCTATTTTCCTCCCTTCGGTCGCGCTTGTCCAACTGGCGCCTCTATTTAGCGAGCGTATCTCCGATAAAAGAGAAAAAAAATACTAATTTTTTTCAGCTTTCGAATGTATTTGCGATAAAAAATAAAATAATTTTCTTCCAACAGTTAAGAATACTTTAACACATTGCAAAATATATTATTAAACTAATGACTAAAATATAACATCAAATAGGAGCAACGCTTTTAGAGAGAAGGGTTAGGTATTTTTACTTCACAAGAAAATCATATTTGGTAATTTTTAAAAAGCTTTTTGAATTTAATACCAAATGCATGCTTTTAGAAACAGCAATTTGCGCCACAAACGTCTTTTACAATTTACGCTATTTTTCATGTTTATTATCGTCTATTCATAAATATAAAACCTTTTGGTTCGTTGGCCACCAATATGTGTTCTTAAAAATGACCAAATTATTTTAATTATAACAAATCAAGCTATTAAATCAGTTTTCAAATGTAATATTTTTTTTTCAAGAAAAAGATACATCGCTACTACATTTAATTATTTAATTCTAAAAAATGCACCAGATTTCAAAGCTAAATGGTTAATCACAGAAAAATGCATACATTGTAGATATATGCGATTTAAATCTATTAAATACTAATTTTAAAACTAAAATGAAGAGAGTGTTAACGTACTTAAAACATTATTTTAAATATCCAGTGTTTAAAAGGGATTATTTCTTAACTTTGTATTGCCAGGAGATCAGTTATTTTAACTAAAGCAATAATGTATGTGACTTTTGAAAAACCTACAACAGAGAACTCGACGAGGATCTTTCAGTAATATTCTCACCAACCTTTTCCATGGAATATATGGAAAAAGGAAATTTTCCTTGTTTCAAATATACGCATTGTAAAATGTATCAGTAATAATTTTAGCTCATGTAACATATGTGCTTCCACATCATTAATTAATAAAAATTAATTATATTTAATGATAGCCGCCACAGCGATCTGCCAATATGAGATGCATAATTGATATATGGAATTAAGAACGTTTTAAAGGAAAGATAACTTGTGTTTCTGATGATGTTGTTTATATATTTCGTATCAACACGCAATTTAAAGAAAAGGGAAACACAAATTTTGCTTGTATATTTAGTATTATGTTGACAGCCTTGTAACTCGATCAAAACTGTTTTTGCCTTATTTAACTACTGCGTTACCAGTTGATTTGATGCACAAACAAGTACTTTAACAAATCTGTCTGAAACTCATTAATTAAAAATAAATTATCTTTAAATAGCTTAATACTTAAAATACTTTTATCAAATTCACGCTGATTCACAGTAAAGAAGTCTGATTAAAAAGAAAACGTTTCGTGTTTACCGAAAGATGATGTCAAATGAGGTAAATTTAAATAGCCGCAGGGAAAATGTCTGTGGGATCATGGGGTGAAACACCATTAAGATTTTTTCCTCACAGTCGAAATTTCAATATCGTTGGCGCAGAGTGGATATATTTACTGCATATCAATCTATATAGCACCTGTGCTCTTTCAAGTTTCCAGAATTTAAATTGAAACAAACTAATATTCAGAAATGCTGTGCGTGGGTGAATACCTTCAGATAATGAGAAATGTACTAATTGACATTTAGAGAGAGTATCTAAATCCTAACAGATGTTTGGTTTTAAACGTGATTTTAAGCTACCCATTTTAGGTAAGTAATATCTATTTCAACGTAAAGAGAATGCTTTTACAAGGTAAACATTCTGCAACGGCGCAGCTTAAGAGATTTTTTTCACAAGCGAAAAAAACCCCCAGAAAGTCATAAATACTCAGTGTGATCAGTTACTTTATCGATGATATTCGGTCAGCACCTGACCACCATTACAAGGTGTAAACTTACCTATTTAAATAGTCATATAAGATTCTCATGCATCTCATGAGGAATGTTCTTATGATCATTAAAGAATGGCATGCTAAAACAAGAAAGACCATCTTGACGTGGAATTTACACGGCATTAAATATGAAAGCTGGTAAATTTCAAGTGACGATGGTGTTTGGTTTTTTAAAAAACATTTAAAATGACAAGTAAAATAAGGGCTGTTTTTTTCCTTTCTTGTTCCCTGAAATTTCCTTCAGTTTTTCATGCGACACTGATAAAAATGGCGTTAAAACAAATGAAAAGATCGCATATTTTAATTAAAATTTTCAAACACAGCTGGAACTCACATAAAATGCTTTTAAAGTATAAAAACAAAAAAAATGCCATATATTTGCACTGTTTTATAATCCGATATGGTGATTTATATTTTAATGTATGAACATTTAAAAAAGACACCAAATAAGATTTTCCATGTACTATTTCTCTTAACATCACGTGGCGAACCCGCTTTTCACTTGCTTCTTCTTGGCTACAGCGACTATTAAAGATGCAACTGGAAGCAGGTGTGCCTCAGTTGTGTTTCTAAAGCTGTGAATAAAAGAATATTTATATGAGTAAAACCTACCTTTGTATCGTTCTTTGTTCTTTACTTTAGAATTCATTTTCAGGGACTTTTAGTTAAAGTTTGAGATTCTGGATTCATATTTACAAAAGAAGATGAACGCACTGCGCACTTTCAACAATTAGACATAATTCTTTACTTACACTAGAAATAAATATCGAACCGCTATCTGTAAATTTTTTTTTTGTTGGCAGTATAACATCTACATAAGACCAGAATTGTGGGCTCACTAATAAACAACATAACCAAATTGCTTCACGGTTTTACCGATGATTTTTTACTCACCTTTATGGACAGACAGGCTGTTTAAGGAACCAAAGAAGCTCCCTAAAATCAACAACAAAAAGTTGCATGGACGAGTTCATTTTTTTTTAAGAAAAAAAGGATATTGAATTTTCAAAAAAATACTTTTGAATGGTTTTAGCTACGAGAAGTTTACAGTATCCTGAAAGATTGCAATACTCGATTTATCTGGTTATGAGAAGTCAGAAGGTTTAGAATAATTTTCTGAAAACAATTAAGATATGATGCTGGGCATTATTTTGCAGATATCTAAAGTAAAAATATTAGGGTTCACGTTGATGAATTGACCGATGGTTCAGCATAGGTAAGTATTTAAGAAAATAGCTTAGTAATATAATTTTAAATCAGTAGAAGAAATCAGCTGCACCAGGGTTTGGTGAGTTTTAATCGATCAAGATTGATAGATCCTGACCCCCTTTAAGTCATAATGGCTTGTTACTATGTAATATGTAAGTTATATTAAATTTCAGGATATTTGTTAATTTAGTTTTAGTTATTTTACATGGATTAAATATAGTGATACTTCCTGGGATGGGTTCTATCGAACAAGAAAGGTAAAAACTAAAGTGTTTAATTCGATCTTTAATAACAGAATTTGCATGTAATATCGATATAGATGAACGAACAAGTAAGAACATAAAAATGGATAAATGGGTGTGAAGTTGTGTCGTTCTTACTGATTTGTAATTTTGTTTAGACAGCTTTGAATGATCGATCCCGTTTTTACAAAATGTCAGACGGGAAGTGAAGGACGCTTCTATAAGTTTAATCATATTAAGTTAGCATTTGGCAGAATACACTATGCTTTTGTGAGCCAAGTGGTACTTCGATATCGATCCGTTTTTAAACGCGAGACAAGTGACTAGGATAATTCCCTTATTCTGCATTTCTCATCACTTCTGTCTTCCGTTCTCTTTCCCTCCATTTCCATCCCTTCCCCCTCCTTTCTGTACCTGAGCTTTTATTCTCGCTCAATTTTTTAAACATCTTTCTTGTACTTTTAATCTGCAGCTGCTTGGAGCATCTCTCTTTGTAATTAATAATTCTATTTTATCTCTCCAACCAGTCGTAGGAGATCGTTTTTCACAAAATGACAATTGATTATGCAGAATTCCTGGAACTCTGCCAAGAGCCAACCGCTTTTTCTTCCTCTAACAGATCAACTAAATGACGAATTCTGCAGCTACATTCATATCATATCGTTGTTCATTTCTGAAATTGAGAAAGTTCTGTTAACTGATGTTCGTATTTCACTTTGTTTAAACGGATCAGAAACTATTTCGATGAATTATATCACAGCCGCTATTTAAAACCAACATTGCTTTATGTTATTGTGGATTATATATTTAAAACTATGTTTAAACTTATTAGAAAAAAATTAGAAAAACAACAGATTGAGAAAATTCCGATGGTACCGAAGGGTTTCATCATATCCATAATCTTTGCAAAATTTCCAAAAGCTACAAAAAAGGTCTTTTACCACAAGCGGGAGGATTAGTTTGCTTGTGTGCTAAATAATAGTAAATTCAGAGTAAACGTTTTAAATATCAGCAAGATTTTACCGAATATAGCCAGACTTGGGCCAGATTTCTCGTGGTTTTTGGAAACCTGTTTGTAACGAAACAGTCAGGTTTTGCATAGATAACATCTGGGCTCTGTACATCAGAAATGAGAGAGGTCTGACTACTAACATCGCCATTTCTGAAGGGAACCTCGGAGAGACTTTTAGTGGCTAAATGACCAACGTGGCAGAATTAATGAAAGAAAAATAGCTATGTGCGCAATTCACTTGTTCTTATGTTGCCACACAGTTCTCTTGTTTTGAGCGTCGCTGAACAAATCCAAGCTTTAACAATTTAATATCAAGATAAGTAGTAAACAGAAAAAAATATGCGTAGTTTTATTTTCATAATTTACTGGTTTTAAGTAGGTCTTCAGCTATGCTGTTACGAAAATCACCAAACAAATATTTGTACATTATATCCGGGCGAGATGGCGTCTTGCATAACATTTCGTTGTACGTCACTGTTTGGGTTTGACATCACTATTATGATCTAACTTGAAAAGAGCTCGAAAGCCCAAGATAACTCCTCCAGAGTTTCGGTCAAATTAATTCCTTAACTGTCATTTTATTTTTGATACTGATTTATAGATAGTGATAAAATACTTCACAGCTTTGTGGACTTCAGCGGATGTTTAAATAAAGTTATACAAAAAGAAAGGTATGGACACTAACTCGCTCTGTTATGTTAAAAATGCTGTATTATATTGTAATGCACAGAGAAAAAATAAAAAAAACATTAAATATTTTTTTTATAAACAAAGTCATGCAATAATTGTGGCTACTCTATATTTCGGGAACGCTGATATAATGGCGAACTTTTAAGTAAAAACTAATTTCGTTATACAAATGAATGTTTGTTTTGGTCAAGCTCATTTTAGGAAGTTAGTATTTTTAAAATTAATGATTAAATCTGTTTGTCTTGTACATAAATAAGAAGGTATAGAAGACATTCGTCAACTAAGGCATAATTTAAATTAAAAAAGACATTTTCAACCAAATCATGGTGACCTTAAGAAGGCCAATGAAAGCGAAAGAGAACATCTGATATAAACTGATGCTTCTAATATATATATATATATACAGTGAGGGACAAAAATTTATGACGATGGCAGAAAAAACAAATTGCCATCTAGGAAAATTAAACATTCCAACACGAGAATTACGCTGATAAAAAAGCAATTTCTTGTTGTTTTTCTCTGAATGACATATACATCAACATGGTCGGTAGTAAATATTATGCATGTTCCTTTTCTCTTACATCATGAAGGAATTTTATGTCGACAAAAGTTTAAAAACCCCAACCCCCAACTGCCTATATCTGTAGATCTTTCGAACAACCAATAAAGTACTCTAAGCTAGTGCACAGCTTTTTTATCGTTATGCAACGGGTAAGAAAGCCATTTTAGGTCCAACGAGACGCACTCGGGTCGCGGAGTTACGAAAGTAGAAGCTCTCGTATTTAGAGTTTGTTAAGCTGGTCGCTATCGAACGAACAACAAACGGGCGGCTACATCGACGGCGTGAAAGTGACTTACTTCAGAAAAATAAATTGTCGGACCGATCGGGAAAACATTGGCGTCTCCCCGAAATGGACCGGCACAGGGCCTTCGTTGACAACTAAAGGATTTGGAGGACTAACCGATCTCCGCAAAAACTGTCCAGAGATGACCTTGTGATTTAAAATTTATGGCATGTTGCCAAAAATAAATCTTTTTCTTTGTTTCGTTGAAGAATCGGGGAAACCGACATCAGTTTTCTGAAATCCTTCTTCCTTAGATCCCCCGGAAATGTGCTTCATTGTTGCTCTGGTCCGATGAACAAGGCTTAGAGAGGTTTGGATCAGACGGTCGGATTTATGTTAAAGAAGTTCATCTGAAGTGTGCCAAACCGACGATCGACGGTTTGGGTGAATCCACTGTGGTAATGCGCTGTTTCTACCACCTCACCAAAAGAGGACGGTTCTGTTTATTGTATCCAAGGAATAATGGATCGGTTTGTTTACTTAGACATTTTGACCAATATACGAGAACCAGATCCAAAGGACTTCCTCTCTCTCTCTCTCTCTCAACTGGATTTTCAACATGATGGCTGATGGCGATCCGGAACATCTAGCTGCCATTATCAAGCATTGTCTCGCGGATAAAATTATAGTTCTAAGGAGGCCGGCTCAGAGCCTCGATCTGATATTCATAAAAATCTGTGGAACAGCGGAGACACAAAAGATATTAAGATAAAAAAAAAAAAATAACTAAGAAATTTTGATTAACTGTTTCAAACTATTCGAGTCGACTCGACAGGATGATATTGTAAACCAGTGCATTCGTCGTACTGACTCCATATATAAGAAAAACGACAGACTGTAATCGATGATTATGGCTGGTACGACTAAACACTCATTCTTATTCGATCTCTTCATCACACGTAATCTCTGAAGATTTAGTTTTTGTGACAAAATTTCGAATCTGTTTGATTCGTTCTTAAATTCTTGTCGCCATGAATTTTTTACAATTTTGTCTGCCATTGTATATCTTATTCATATTTGCTCATCTTAACGCTATAAGCACGAGTGATTTCAGTTTAGAAATGCAATTATATTTTTTCCGTTGATAAGATTTAATTAAATTGATAACAACCAAAAAAATTTTGTAGCATTTAAAGACCCGTGACTGCCGAATGACTAACTAACGTGGACTTCTCATATCCATACGTTTGAGAGGATAACCTTTCGTAAATGCCTTGGTTGACAGCTGTTTGCTTAAATATCTTCTTTATTTACCAGACTTACAGACCTTTCATCTTATTAACCTCATCTCTTATTGCGTTATCAGTCTAATAGCCGATAGAAAAAACGAAAACTAACAAAGTAAAGGAAAGACTATAGGAGAGGTAAAACAGGTAGCTAACAATTGACAATATCTTCATAATAATTTCCTTTATCGTTTTCAATGTTTCTGAAACTAAATTTCATAAATTAACTACATTTTATTACTTACCTGAAGATCTTGAACAGGAAGTCGATCTAAATTTAGGCAATACAGACTTTATTACCAGATCTTATTCTTTGTTAGGCATAGCAATTTTATAGTAAAAAAATATCAACCGTCTATTCACGTCGTGACATTTGCTTACCAGATTGGTTCTTTACCAATCGCTCAACTGTTTAGTTTCTTTTGATAAAGATATATTATTTCGTTGAATATGTTCATTAGACTAAATAAGAAAATAGAAAGCCGATTTCTGCAAATTTATGGAAATGTTCTACTCTGACTTTCTGATCATTACTGTCTACTTGTTCGTCTTCTCGTACAGATACCATCTGAAAAACCTTCTTTTAGTCGGTCAAATGCTTCCTGCGGATGAAATGATCTTTAGGCACCGACTGTACCCAGCGCCTGACATCTAAGAATTCTGCAATTTCAGAATACATCCTGCGCGGAAGGCAGCGATATCTGCCGGCTACGCTCTTACGCTATCTCCATTGTAATTGGTTCGGTTCATTTTCTTTGCATTTGTCTTTCGTCTCGCCAAGCGGAGAGCCAACATAAGGCGTCGGTTCTTCCGGCTCCGCAGCTAAGCAATCTTACATATGCAACTTCACAAAAATACCCCTAAACACCGCACAACACCAAAAAAAAAAAAAAAGAAAACGAAGAGCCTACCGACAGGTTAAAAATAGTTCGGTCTTGCAGCGCTCGATACCAGAAAATTAACACGTGCATCGGCGGGTCGAAATAGAAAAACGGCTTAACAAAACAGCAGCCTTGTGCGTCAGAAATTAGGAAACAAAAGGTATGTAAAGGTCAAACCGCCATGAGAGCCTATCTTCGGAACATTTTGGAGCACATAGCAATTATATATATATATCTTCTTTTGGGGTGTGAATGCGTGCAAGAGGAGAACTTCCATTATTATCACAAGTCTGGGTGTTTTAAGATTCCTGATAAATAACAGTAAATTATTACAAAGCTTCATGGTTTATAAGCAAAGAATACCAGAATAATTAGAGGCTATTTGCGTGGGGGGAGTGGGTTATAGCATTATTTGAATGCTTATTTGTCTGATAAAAACCCAGTAGCATGCATATTCTTTACGACGTTCTTCCCTGACTCAACAACGATGCTTCTTTATTGTATAGGAAATACACATTATTCCATTAACCGTCTCAGAGATAAAATTGAATGTTTCTATAAATTACTTTATAAATTACTAAATTAAACAATATTGGAAGTGGCTATATTTTATTTTTCAGTGAAAGGAATAATAATTTATGCGAAATAAAATGCGAAAAAACGCATATCCAGAAGAAAAAAAATGGGTTACATTCATTCTTATCATATTATATAAAACGCTGAACCTCTATAAAGTATCCAGTTATCATCATGTAAATTATTTAAAGTTTTCATGCTGTATCTAATTATACCTGCTTGTCTTGCCGCTGTTTCGTAGTATGACGCAGTTCCTAGCGATTGTTCAGTTGTTTCTGAATCGTTCTGAAGCCAATAATTTGAGAAGTTTTACAGTGACTCGCCGACAAGATCGACCGGCTGTTTAGCTTCCAAAAGAATGGAGAAGTCATCGGGCATCCAAACAACGTAATTCGGCTGACATTCTGATTTGCATAAAAAAATGCTATATTTAAAATATGACTTTTGTTTTCACACCTTCATTTGCAATTTTTTTTTTTTAAACGAAATTATGTCAGTTTTAAGGTAACCGGTCCCTACTTTAGGATCTAGGATTAATCTATTTGTCGATCACTGAAAAAAAAAAACGAACATTTATACAGAAAATCATCAAGAGAGAGAGAGATTCCTAGAAATGATAAAATTCATCCTTGTCGATAACCAGACATAACGAAGTTTCTCTCTTGATTTGTGCTGCTTTACGGCGCCGCTTTGTCATTCGGTAGAAGTCTGCGTCTTCCGCGCTCCGGATATTGGAAAATCGAACGGTGGCCTCGTCTGCTCTGCTTTATCTTCTGGCTTGCGCCCGGCGGTCACGTGTCCAGCTGCGCAGCCTCGCAGCAAATTCGCGGATTGGGTCCGCAGATAAACGTTTCAGAAAAAAAATTGAGCCAGCCTCTCATTAACAGGCGTGAAGTCGGAAGACCGGGAGGCAATAGTTAAATGTTCAATAACCTATCGTAGGCACTCAGAAAGGAAGGATGCTTTTTATGACTCAGGAGAGCTGTTGCCACTTTGTAAATGGCTCTAGCTGCGTGTGTTCCTAAAATTTACATTAAGCTCAATGCGAGCAAACATTAATTCTAACCAAATAAAGAAGCAAAAATGGTGGTTTTTAGGTGCCCGATAAACAGAAGTCCATAATTTAACATTTCGAATAGCACAGGACGAGACCAACCTTCCGACATCGTGATTTTAAAGTCCTATGTCCTGTGACCGCCATATGGGAAGATAACTCCTCGTAAATGCCTTGGGTTGTTTTTAATTTATCTAAATTGCAGTCCAGACATCTGAGGTGATACAATGCAGGTAATTTACCTGGATGGGAAGGAAATTCTATCCTTAAATAAGAAGTAATGCCTCAATCCGGCAGTGGCTTTAGAACAAACTCTCGCAGATCTTTAAGGGGAAAAAAATTAAGTTTTTTCATACCAAACTAAAGTTGTGGACCATGATACACACTAGGTTATTGTTGTATGAAAATAATCTTCAGGAAAGATCTTAGTTAAATGGGGATTCCATGGTAAGACTCCCTGAAACATGCAATTACAGGAACCAGTCAGTACTGGAGCAAAACATAATCACTTAAGACATTTCAGGTAAAACCAGCGAGGAATCATCGTATTCAGTATGCAAGTATTGATAATCAATTCTAATGGAGCAAGTAACTCACGAGACACATCAGATAATAATGCGAGTTGTTCACAACATCTTTACACACCATTCTACTTACTTATTTCTATTTCCCTGTCCAATTGTTAAAATAAAACGATTTTATAACATAGCTGACTCTTTGCTGCTTTGATCTTTATAGAAAAATAATACAAGGGAAATAACTCGTCTCCTACATTTGTTATTTGATCTCACATTTTAAAAGAACTCTTGTTAAATTAGTTTTTTTTTTTTCGCTAATTGGTGATATTTTTAATGGTCTAAATCGCACGAACCTTTACCTGGTTTTGATCTATATACAAATTCGAATGAAATGCCATCCACTGTAACAATCTAAACAAAATGAACCTAATTCCTCACTATTAAAAGTAAAAGCACGTGACCACAGGACGCACATTTGTCGTCTGTTATCAACCTGCAGGGAAAAAGATCCAGGGCAACGAGATGATTTATTTATTAAAATAGCGAAAATTTTTTTCAGGTCAATCTTTTAACAGTAGATTGATTATTTAGATCGGCACCACTATTTTCAAGTGGGTGGGCAGAATTTTTTCCTGTAATTTTCCTCTGCGGTCGGTTGACGCCGACTAATGCCCACAACTTTACCGTTATACGGTCACGTGATCATTCTTGCGGACCGCAGGATTACAGGGTGAAGCCAGTGAAGTGGAACCCTGATAAAGACTCGTATGACACATTCTTTCTGTTTGTTTTTTTTTTTTTTGCCAGGCAAATAATTTTGCAGCCGGGGCATCAATAGAAAATTACGAAAGTGATCTCAAGATCCGTCCGTTAAAAAATATTATATATGTGTATATAATTGAACTCTTCTGATACCATTTTCTTAGTGGTTAATATATGGAAAATGGTATTTTAAAAGGCACCACAATAAATGGCAGACAGACAGCTTTCAGAAATTTTAATGTTATGTTGTAAGGGAGATAATTGCAGTTAAACGTTTCGTAGAAAAAAATGGAGACAAAATCTTTTTTTAAAAAAAAACCTCTAAATTACGGATAAAATTCAAGTCGAGTTTGCTTTCTGTGGAGACCGGCTCGGCTTGGTATATTCCCTCCTCCCCCCACTTTTTTTTCCATGTGAGTTTTCGCTCGCATCGGAGGAGAAGAAATTGTTCTTTTCACTCCCTGGCAGACAACTGCGGCCCAACACTAACCCACCAGGGTCATCTCCCATGCTTAGGTCAGCTGTACGCCAGCCGATAACGCTTGTTAAACAAGACCTCGAATAAGGGGTAAAGTGTTGATGTGGAAATTACTTCTATCACTTACCGCAATTCTCTAAATGCTAAATATACATTTACTAAAGAAAAGTCACATTATTTTTGTGAAGTGAAAATATAGGGTTAATGTAACATTTAACGTTCCGTTGTATGTTTGTGCTGTTACATATTCTGCAACAACAACAACAACAACAACAACAACAACAATATAATAATAATAATAATAATAATAATAATAATAATAATAATAATAATAATAATAATAAAATAATAATAATAATAATAATAATAAAAAATAATAATAATAATAATAATAATAGGATATTTTGGCCAGTATTATTTTCACCACAACATAAATTAACGGCCCTTACGCGATAATTAACCAAAGTCCTGTAATTTTCAGCATCGGAGCATAATTATCAGGGTAAGTCGTTACGTAATGGCTGCGACCTGAAGAGATGTCGTGTATCCGTGCTCAGTTATTAGACCCTCCCTCCTTGCCGCCGCTCAGTTAACAACTCCCATCAATCAACCAGAATGCCTTACCCCTCCGCCATATGTTTTTTTTTCCTTTCTTTTTTGTATTTTTTCTAACAAACGAAAGCAACGTACAGTCTTCCGAATCGGGGGTCCTGTCAACAGTTCTCAGTTATTCCTGACGAGCAGCCATTCCGCTAATCCTCGCCCCATGGCGGTTGAGTGGAATTTTCGTCCTGCGAATTTCCCCGAAATTATTATATCAGTCCAGTAACAAAATATCCCGACCACAGTAACAGACTGACAGCGAATAAACAGTATATACTAAGGAGAAGCGTCCAGGGTTATTAGCGTTTAGGTTACACTTTATTAAGATTATTACAAGTAATAGTCGTCAGGTGCTGGCCAGTCACGTGTAGGCTATGAGCCGGATGACATGTTTCTATGTCACCACACATCTTTCATTAAAACAACAAAATACCTGCGGATTCCTCAATCCGTGCTCAGTTCTTGGCATAAATGTGCGGTTGCGATGTAGCTGACACCAGCTGCGCAGTGAAATACGCAATGGTGGTCCGCTGGTTCATGTCACATGATCGGTAACTTTCTTTTTCTTAAAAAAATGGCTCCAGGAACTTCGAGCAATTACCGAACTTGTGACGTCAACGAAAAACCCCGGCTGGGCAGGACGCCGCCGTTGTACCGATGCGCATGATGGGAGAAATGATCAAAGGGATGATTTTGCCGAAGAGAGTAGTCGCAGCTGCCCAGGTTCGAATTTCAACAGCAATCGCTGGTTGTCGGAGGGACTCGGGGGTGACCGGACAAACCGTGAGAAACAGTCTTCGTCGTTTAGGATTACCTCCCTTCTTCAATCTTCACCGCAATGCTCATCTAGCCAGTTAAATGCTGAAATCGCTGGAAAAGGGTCAACTGGAAACAGGTGATATATATATATATATATATATTTTGATAAAAGGTGACAGATGCATATAAAACAATGATTTCGGAGATCTTAATTCCAAGGCTACAGTGAAACGGGTGGCATCTAGAGAACAATTGTCATAGCATTTCCGATTTGATTAGTGAGGAAATGAAAGATTTCACGAAAATTGTAAAAAAAGAAAAAAGAAAAAATAGTCAGACCCCATAGTAATCTCAACCATGGAAACCCCTCAGAATAAGTAGCCTTAAGGATTTCGACTTGGCATGGCGTGCTTCTCTGGCACTGTGTCATCTCGTCCTTCCTTATTAGATGGCCGCATGTGCTTCCTCCTGCATCTTAACATTTTTTTCGGCTGAATTTCTGTGTAGAAGAACTTTTATTGACGGTCAGTCAGCAGTTTCGCTGAGCTGCCATGATTTAAAATAGCAAACCTAAGCAGCTCAAGCTATTGGCGGTAATGTTTTCGCGTCTTCCATGAAGAAGAGTTCTCCAGAACCCCAGTATTGAATATACTAATAATATTATGACTCATTTTGTAGACCACTCGTAAAAGTTATGATCTAATTACTTCATTGATATTTTGTAAAGAATGCTTTGTTAATTAACTTCTGACTACCTTGTATCTTTTCACAAGAGCGATTAAATATATGATTCAAAATTACATTTTCTAAATTTTTGTGACCAGTGTATATATATATATATATACAATCCTACTATTTTTAATGAATAGATGCTATAAAATTATATATCACCGAAATTTACAATTTCAGGAGTGATTATTATACTTTGGACGTATAGGTGGCGCTATTCCTAGGACAGAAACACGATCCCGCCATAACCCCACATCTACCCTCAATCGCATTACTGGCCGGTCAGGGTACAGACAGCCAATGATCTCGACATTTATCGTAAATATGTGGTGAACAGAATCGCGAAATTCCACGAGACGAATATCACTGCTGTTATATATATATACCAACCAGGAAAGCTTTTGTTAGGGACATAAGTTCAGCAATTTTCCATAATTAATGAACAAACTATGTGAGATAATGTCTATATATATATATTTAAAAAAAAAATACCAGTTGGTAGACGAATTCGCGTTAAAAAAGTCAAACAGGCGAACCGATAAATAGAGATATTACATCAAATATTAATTGATTTTTGAATGTGGAATATAGATTACTATCTCTAAGTGTAAAAAAAAATGAATGGTAATAATTTATGTGTCCGTTCATGCGGTCATACTAACGGTTGTTTTTTTTTGGTAAACAATCAGTATTGATGAAGCGGGCAGTTTTTACTTGGAATAATCATTATTTAGTCATAATGAGTATCCATCAAATAATGCAGACATCTAATAGCAATATTTTTTAATGTTGGCGACGTTCTCCTTCGCTTCAGAGTTTGTCTCAAAGGATTCCGTGGCGCTAAAGAGTTCAAAAAATCTCGGCTTAACCGTTGCCATAGCGACCACATATGTGTTATATAGTTCTCCGCCGCCCCCTCTTCCAACGCGGGTCGTTATAAGGATTTTATCACCAACTTTCGAACCGCGTCACGTCCGGCTTAATTGATTTAAAAGGTGTTTTTCCAGTGTCTAATTCCCCCCCTTCTTTTTAAATAACTGGAACACGTTGGTGTTGTGCGGAATTCTTACGTACCTGGACAATAAACTGCTGGTGGTGGTTTTTCTTTTAATTATCTGAAGTAGTTGCGTGATTGGTAGCTGACGGGGGGCAGGACGGGCGACTGTGCGGACCGCCAGCAGGTAAATAACGAGGTATTGATTAGTTGCCAGCACGAACATGATTTTAGAGACAATAAAAAGAAATTACATGAAAAGGGATTCTGATATCTCCTCGATGACAGAGTCTTTGTTAACTTTTTTTAAAAAAAAAAAAACAACTGTAGGAGAAGAAGAGGGGGCTCGGGGACCCCCCCCCCAGATGGATGCGCCGTCTTATTTCGCTCCCAGCCTATTGGGAGGAATTCTGTATTGGGTCACACGGTAGCTGTCAGACACGAAATACGTCCGGTTATTTCCGGCGTTCTAAATACCGAAGATACCCGAGCTCGAAGATGGTGCACTGCAGGTAGAGTATGGCGCATAACAAACACTGGGCGACAAAATTAAACCTTTTTTGTTTGTCTGCCACCGAGCAAAATGTGGGTGATCTTAGCTAAACGTTGGGTGCTGATTCCAAATCTGAGTCAGAATTTGGCCAGGACGTCAGGTTTTTGAGATATGCATGAGGGGTAATTTCACCACTAGCGCTATATTATCACCTATGCTACATGAACTGTATAAAGCTTGAACAACGATATTTGGTATTCAAATGTTTAATGTGAAACATATTTGCCATGATCAGACTGATAAAAGCAGTATGGAAGACATGGAACGCATTTAACTTACAGAGTAGGTACATTCCAAATGTTCAAAAATGTTTCAGACACTTGTTCTTTCGCTTATGTGAGGTATCAGTCTCCCTTCGGAGGAACCAACAGTAATCACCCATCATGTTGGGATTGAATTTGCCCTGATATCTACTTTGCATCACCTTTATGTCTTGGTGGAACCTTTCACCATGCTCATCACTGACAGCCCCTAGATTGGTTGGAAAAAATCAAGATGCGAATACAGAAAATACATCTTTAGAAACGTCCTGGCCCCCATTTGCTGATACGCCATTAGCATGTTTTCCACATACTCAGCATAGTGCTAAGTTCTATATCTGCCAAGAAAGTTCTGTACAACTAAAATAAATGCTTCCCATGCTGCAGACTCCAGTGGGTTCAGCTTATTTTTGAACCTGTCATCATGTCTGAGTTCTCGAATTTCGAGCCCCACAAAAATTCCTTCTTTGAGTTTAGCTTCACTTTTGTCAGCACCAAACTTCTCTCTTAGGTACTTGAAGCCATCACCGTATTTATCCATGGTATTGACAGAGTTCTTCATAAGGCCGAGTTTGTTATGAAATGGCGGAAGGTAGACATTCTGATAGTTTACCAATGGCCTATATTGCACATTGTACCTGCCAACTATAGGTTCCTGTCACATAGACCGGTCTTTTCGAGTGTAATGGTTGGCATCATCACGGCTGTTCCAAAGACACAAGAAACACACGTATTTTGTGTACCATAGCTGCAATCCGAGGAGGAGAGAAATAACTTTGAGATCACCACAAATTTACCATTTATGATCTGAATAACTCGTCACTTTCAAAAGGAGTTCCGTCGATTCGTATGCCTCTTTCAAACGAACTGCATGAGCTATAGGAACCGAAGTTTTTTGGTTACCGTGATGTGACAGCACAGCTTTAAGGCTTAGTCTACGAATAACCTCCATTCATCAGTCACTCGCCATAACTAAAAAAACCTAACGTCCTAGAGCAAAACGGCTTTCAGATTTGAAATCAGCGTGTGAAATACTACAAAGTAAGCATGATAGTGTTCTGGTGGCAAAATCATTGTTGTCCAGTGTAATTAATGAAAAAGACCGGAGAACGGCTCGTACTTGGTAGATTTTTAATTTGATTAGGTTTTAAAATGTAATTCTTTGTTGATTTTTTTTTCTTTCTTCGGGATATTTTGTTTTGAAACTTTAGACACTTTTAATGTTCCTTCATACATTTCTTCATCTTAAAAGCCAAAAGTTAACTATGGGTATTATTAAACTATAAATTATGATACTGCAATAAAATGGAAGTTTAATGACATTTCTCCTGGAGGCTAGCAACGTATTCGTTTTCTCCAGGCGATTAGTAAACCAATAAGATATGTTCAGTTCGATCGCTCTGAAGAGTCAAAACGAGAAACACATGACGGTTTAGAAAGGGTTAGAAAATCATTTTTGCCATCCCTGGACACCAGCGGCCAGGTACCGAAACTGTAAGAAAATCACCGGTGTAACGCGACAGTACTTTCTTAATTTAAAAACTACCCACAAAAAAGTTCTCTCTCCGGTGGGAATATCGGGGGATTCGTTAACGCTCCGTTGTCGTGTCTCCCATCGAATGGGCAAGCAGGTAATCCGGATTAGCACAAACCTGCCGACTTCCATGTATTAAATAATCGCCGGTTGGTAGTCTAAGGGTTAGTGTGACTGGAAGTTGGCTTCTTTGATTTATCATCACGAAACATTTTAACGAACAATAAGATCTTTGGATACTACTGTAGTTAAAGGTGTAGGTGTGTGTGTGTGTGTGTGTGTGTGTGTGTGTGTGTGTGTGTGTGTGTGTGTGTGCAAAAGCAACATTTCCTAAAGATCTTAGGCGGTTATAGAAAAAAGGGGAATATAAGTAAAATAATGTTTATCTCTATAAATATTTCATTATTGCATATGCCAAAACATAAACAAATTCTAAAATATTCTACGACATACACAGCGACGCCGACTGAAATTCTTAGTTACAAACAGTGCATTTGATTACATAATAATAATAATAATAAAATAATAATAATAATAATAATAATAATAACAATAATAATAATAATAATAATAATAAAATAATAATAATAATAATAATACAATAATAATAATAATAATAGTAATAAAATAATAATAATATATAATAATAATAATAACAATAATAATAATAATAATAATAATAATAATAATAATAATAATAATAATAATCATAATAATAATAATAAAATATAATAATAATAATAATAATAATAATAATAATAATAATAATAATAATAATAATAATAATAAAGACAGTTCTAATTAGATCAATTGCCTTAGTTCGTGCTACATGCAGCAGTTACTTTTACAACAATTCTGCGTGATGATTTTCATTAAAGGAGAAAGCAGCAGGAAGCGCCAAGTCGAACCACCAGACACACGGTCAGACCCCCCACCTTTTTCCTTTGCCCAGAATTCATGTTGGGTGGATCACTCATCGTAAATATCACACGAGTCGCCGGTGCCGAGCTGTCGTTCGTGCCAGAGGCTCTCACACAAGATGCCGAACGGACTTGGCCACTCGGACCGGCCTCCCTCACGGCGCCCAACAACATCTTTGGCCCCCGGCCGCCGCACCACTCGATCTTCAGCAGTTTTGTGTTTGTTTTTCTGTTTTTTTTGGAGCAGAACTGGTTATGTGAGAATTCTGGCTGGGTACTTTTATCCTTCTTGACGACGCCAGCCATTAATTCGCCTACTCGCCATTGGTTCGCCGTATATTGCGAGCCCAGTCGGACTTTAAAAAAGAGCACGTGTTGACGAATTCTTTTTGTCTTCTCTCCGTTTGAATGACGGACGAAGTTACACCCGAACATCAGTTGCCTTCAGGGTACATTTCTGGCTTCCACCTTCCTTGCTTTTATTTGTACTTAAACCAAAGATTGGTTGTGATTTACATCCGCTTATCCGACTGTACTTTTGGCTTTGCTGGTCCTCTTAGCCGAGGGTAATAACTTACCTGTTCTGTCTAATGGAAAAGAAAGTCAGCGCGTGCAGCTAAATCCCAAGAAGAGAGGGAGAGAAGAAGCAGAAGTAGAAGCATGCATTTGTACATATGCAACAAAGATCATGTTTAAAACAACAACGACAAAGCAATAACTAAAAACACCGATAAAATTTGAAATCAACTGGGATAACTGTCCAAAAAAAAGTTTTTTTTTACAACTTACTTTCTTTTAATCGCGAAGTAACACACAAAAAAAGGAGAGAGATTGTGAGAATTCGACGTTTAGCACCGCAACTCTAACGTCAACGATTAAATAGATATATTTAAGCTCATTTTTCGTATTTAGATATGTTTTCTTTGGATTTTTAAAGGTTATTTTAGACAAAAACCTTTCAGCTACACAGGAAAGTGTTGGGACAAATTCACGAGGACCAAAAAAACAGCAAACCGTTTATATGCGCTCATCCTGTGGAAAATAACATGCTTATACGACCTATAAAACAATTTAAAGCGAGGTGACTTTTCTTATCACAAATTAATTAAACATTATTAAATATAAATAATATAAAACCGTTTAATATACAAATTGTGCGTGTGTGTGGATAATACATGTATATTTAAAAGTGTATATCTAAATATGTTGAAATATGTTGCCTGTTTCAGATCTCGACGGAGAAATATGATGAGTGGTTTTTGGACGCACTTCCGCTACATCATGCATAAATCCCGTGCCGACTCAGCTGGAGACCAATGTATCGTAAGCATCTCTCTCCCTCTCCCGTTTCAGCGGGAGAGGTAAAAAAAACCGACGGGATCCATCACGGATGGCGAAAGCAGCGTCGATACAATTTAATACAGAGTCGACACCAATAGCCGCAACAGCAGTGATGGCGATGATACCCGAACGCAAGGACGGGAAGGCGATGCCAGATGCAAATAAGATAATTAACAAGAGCCGGAGAGCCATGAAAACTGGGGCAGGTGAGAGTAAGCAGGGGTCAAGGTCGGTGTTACGTCTCCTCCGTCACCAAATCGGAGCCCGGACTCAGAGAAATGTTTGAAGAATAAAAAGAACAAATTCAAAAATATGAGCAACAAAATCGTGCCAGAGAATGGCGAAGATCGCCGACTAAGACGCTATTGTTCTTGCCGTGTTTTTGCAGCAACCATTTTTAATGAGGAACAGGGAAGATTTTGATCGACTTCTAGATATCACGAGGCGTCAGGATAGTTTAGAGTGGCTTCAATCCCGGAGAGCCGATTCTAGCTGGGTGGGCGATAAATTGACGATGGCTGACCTTTCACTCGAATAGACTTTAAAAGAAAAAAAACACCGGCAGGAGGCAGTGTTACTCTCCTCCGAATACATCCTCATCCTCGGTACTAAGGGTATCGTGGAATTGAGTGTAAGTGAACGGAGTGAAGTCGTCGTCTGATTTTAGATTTTTTTAGCGTCTACATCATAACGTGGCCTTCCAAAATTCAACAACATGGGAAATATTTCACGCAAGCGGAAACGATGGACTGGCAAGGTCTTTTTCTATTCCGACTTTAACGTGGTTATCTTAAAGGATTTAGTAGCGTTAAAGGTGTCTGAAATAAATGTCAACGTTTTTAAATCAGTGGCAAAGCAAGACGGCGAGATAGTCGATGAGATCGTTCAGCGATCCTACGGAGAGGAAGAACTTAAGTTACACGACGCGGAATTACGTTCTTACTTAGCTCACGAAGGCATTTCACAGGTGACTTCCATTACGTGGTGCAGAGATCCAGACCCGTAAACAGTCGTGGAGAAGTCGAGACTCTTACCGCGACGTAAACGTGCTCGACCCGGGTGGCCTCGTCGATCTTGTGGTAAAATTTGCATCTTTGCATATTTTCCCCAAGATCCGTTTTTGCCGAACAAACTGAGACTCGTGAGAGGCACAGCTCCATGTTCGCCACCATGACGACTGGAGCGCACCTAGCGTACAAAAGTCAAAGTCACACCGAGTCCGTCTGTACGTTGGAGAATTCGAATTAATCTTCGCCATGCAAATGGTCCACGTCAGAAGTTTAGCATAAAGATCTGCGAACTATCCGGTTAGTCGCGAGGAGTGGAAGCGGTTTCAGTTTCTCGAGATAAACTGATTGCCAACCGCGAACGTTTGCTTCTCGGTCAGCTCCAGACGACAGGTCGATCGCGCCGCATTACCACGGTTCTTTGAAAAGAGAGGAATCCTCATAATTCCAGAAATGTTTTCTTGAGCTATTTGTCTCTTCGTTAGCAGTAAACAGGTGTGCAACCCTACTTTACTAGATACAGGAAAAGGGTTTTCTGATTTAATTCAGTGGAACCAAGATGTTGCATCTAGAGGGAGGAAGTTTGCAAGAATACGAAATGGTCGTACGCCGGTCGCTTTCGCCCTGACTCCGGGTTTGTCTCTCAAGAAACATTCCAGCTTGGTTGGAATCGCAGTTCACTCTCATTCATTACCGGTCGCTTAGGCCGAATTTCGACAACATCATCGAGATCGACAAGTATCGAAACGTGCTTTTCGATTACAGCTCCTGAAAGTCCGAATCAGTCGATAAATGAACGAGGCTCGGGCACGAAGTTCCTACTCCGATGTTTACGTTGGAGATCGATTACTGACACGATGCTTTGAGCCTTCGTCTGCAACACCGGCCTGGAGAACAACGGATCCTTTTGTAGTTTCACCATTAGGCACGCGGGGATTATTTCGTCCCGTATAGAGAAATTCTGTTTCATCGCGAACTCTCGAATGTATTAGACAAAGACGTAACTGCATGAACCTTTAATTCAGTTCGTCAACAGAACTATTCATCAAACTTGTGTAAACCTAACTGCTTGTGTGAGTTCAGATCCCGATGGCTGAGCATAAAGTCTATTGTTATCTATTTGAACAGCATTCAAGCTAGCGAAGCTTTGCGTTACGGTCTTAAACCACATATTTACGTTCCATGTAATTGCATGAAAGGCGATTTATAAATACCAAAGTATATTTTAAGGGTTGTTCTTTTCTTTTGTCTTTATCGATAAACTTGACTTTGGAAAAATAAACAAATTGTAATTTTACGAAAAATTAATATTTGCGATGAATGAATTCCCCCCAAAAACTTTTAATGCCAAAATTATTTAATTTTACTGGGTGTTCCTCTACTTTTTTAAAACTAATTTTTAAATTAAAAAAAAGAGTAGTGCATTTTTCATCGAGGGTAATCATACCGACTCATCTAATCTAATCTTTCCATGGAAGTCTTAACCCTCTCTCTCTCTCTCTCTTCATCTCTCTCCATCCCTCTCTCTGTAGTGACATCACCTCTCTCTCTCTCTCTCTGTAGTGACATCACCTCTCTCTCTCTTTCTCTCTGTAGTGACATCACCTCTCTCTCTCTCTCTCTCTCTGTAGTGACATCACCTCTCTCTCTCTTTCTCTCTGTAGTGACATCACCTCTCTCTCTCTTTCTCTCTCTTCTGTACCTCTCTCTTCCTCTCTGTAGTGACATCACCTCTCTCTCTCTCTCTCTCTCTCTAGTATGAAATCACCTCTCTCTCTCTCTCTCCCCCCCTCTCTCTCTCTCTCTCTCTCTCTCTCTCCTTTTGCCTCCCTTTTTATAAACATCTGTTTACAAAAAATCATTAACGCTTTATACTATTCTAAAAAGAATCGCTGTTTTTAAATGACTATTCTTTGTTACTATTAATTAAAAAAAAAACACAAACACCTGTTTATCTATTTAGCTTCTTAGATGAAGGTGATTTTCACTTTCGAAAATATCGCCCGTATTCCCCCGTTTATTTTATTCGCTATTTTTCTGGAAACCAGACAATTTTCTCGCATATCCGAATTCCAATAAGGCGAATTTATCGGTTTGTAACCACCCTGTTCTCTTTTATATCCATACGCCAACATGGCGGTCTTTCGGGGAGGTAAAGAATCAGTTTAACCAAATATGTATATTTTGAAATGGTACACCGGATATAACGTCAGCCTTCAACCACCTCAATCGCGGGAACGAGACATATCTCTATATCTACTCAGAATTGTATTTTATTTACCATATACAAATAAAATTACAGCTAAGTTTTGTACATCTTTTTTTTTTTAAAAAAAATGAAAATTCACTCTTTTAAGATTATTTTTCTAACTGTAATGATTTTCTGTTATAATTTTTCATTGGTCGAGTAAACTATATTCTATAAACAATGAAAGCTTTTAATAATTAGAAACCACGAAGTGCAACAATTCACTGTCGACAGATCGATACATAATAAATATATCCATTGTCACAGACAAATCGCACCATAGTAGACTTGTTCATTCACTACACCAGCAACTACGATACGAGTTCGACATCGGTTTTCTTTTGTTTTGATGGTCCGATATCTTTTAGCGAGGATGTCGAGACCTGCCAGCACATATTCGGGTTGATGTCTCCGAAGCTAACGGGTAAGATTAGGGATTTTCATTGTGGTTACAAGGTTTGTATTAACTCCAGCCACGTCGTGCATATCTTATAACAGCTTTGTATAATATAGCAGTGGCTACGGTCCTGGAATTAGTGTGGTTTATTTTTCATACGTGAATAATAGACCTCCCAACTCCCAGAGAAGATCTTTGTCTTTTAATGCTAAGTCGAAAGATACGATGCCTCACCATAATCACACAGCTTCTAAAATCCACGAATTTTAAAATCAAAAGAAACAAAAGCGTTTTGAGATCAATGGCCGAATTGTCTTCGAACAGTCGTATTATTTTGAGAGACATTTAAAGTCTGTTTTTAAATAATAATAATAATAATAATAATAATAATAATAATAATAAGAATAATAATAATAATAATAATAAGAATAATAATAATAATAATAATAATAATAATATAATAATAATAATAAATGGGAATTTTAAAGGAAAATCAGTTGAATTCAGATATTGTTATGTTGACATTAAATCCGAATATATATCAGCGCATAGTAAATCCAATAGTGTATATATATATATATATAATATATATATATATATATATATATTTTTTTTTTTTCATATGCTTAATTTAAAACGAAGTCATGTACGCCCGCAAGAATTTATTTACTTCAAATCTATAATGCATAATAAACTCGTTAAAAGACAGAAATCAAAGTTCAGTTGTACGTACAGTAAGTAAATCAATACGTATTTACGCACCTTCAGTTTTTTGACAAATATGTTTGCTCTAACGTATTCGCGCACCTGTAAAGTATGTCACTTGACGTTTTCAGTTACAAAAAATACACCAGGAAAAGAAACATTAAATTTCTCCATCTTTCATATATGCTGATTATTATGTATTGTTTATTGCAGTATGAAGATTTATGCCAGATATATATTCAGACAGTTCTTAAAACGTTCTGACATGGAGAGAACTACTGTAAAATCCAGCAGAGGATAAATTTCATTCATAGAAAATGGTAGATTTTAAATGATTCACTAATTTATGTTTTCTTTGGACCATCCTCGTATTTTACCACCGCCATCATTCAACTCTGGTGCATGTGCAAGTTATCCGACAACTCTAAACCTTTTGTTTTTCTTTGAAGATGCTCTTGGTATCACTGTCCTGTTAAAGACTATATAATTACATCTCAACAGATTTTATGCTAATGGTAACGTTCTATTTTTTTGCCAGTGTATTCCTGTGTACATTTTTTGTCCATGCCATGAATCCTTTTATCGCTTTCCATTGGTAAATTCTTTCTGAGATTATGCATTCCAAGAACAGAGCTTCCGGTTATACTCAGTCTCTTTAAATTGAATGCAACACAATTTCAGTTTATCGACTTCTTCAGAAGTCATACAAACCTAGAACAGAATTTTTTGAGAACAACGAGTCATCAAACATTTTTTCAAACTAATTCTAAACTCAAATTGTGCCATCTGAAGAATAGAGGTTCTTTGTATTTTCATTAATTTCCTGAAACTTTATTCCAAAAGACTCTGGCGTTTTTATATAATCTTTTGCAAAGTGTAACCATCTCCATACTGACGAATGGCCTTTTTGGACATTCTACCAAACAGCGCCCTGTCTTGCAGCTCACTTCTACTTTTCGAAGACGAATAATTGCTTTTCCACTCTCCCGAAACATTCATCCGGCAATCCGTGTAGCGGTTCTATTACCTTCTCTAGCCACTCTCCCTGTTTCTGCTACCTCATTTGTTTTTCTTGGATGCCAATTTCCAGGCTCACTAACCACTCTCTCATCTGATCTGAGCCCCGTTTTGATGCCGCGGACCGCTGAATCCAGTAACTGCAGTGCTTCTTTCACATTTCTCTGAAATTCTTTTGTCCTCTCTCTCTCTCTCTCTCTCTGTCTGTCTCTGTAATGACGTCATCTCTCTCTGTAATGACATCATCTCTCCTATGACGTCATCTCTCTCTCTCCACCTCTCTCTCTGTAATGATGTCATCTCTCTCTATGACATCATCTCTCTCTCTCTCTTCTCTCTCTCTCTCTCTCTCTCAGCTCAGCATTGCGCTTCTTGGTTTTCACACCGATGTCAGTCATAGCTCTTAAACAGTATAACTTATTTACATACATTTACTTAATCCACGCACGGATAGCGTATACGTTTTTTTACTACTTACTCGGAACTTTTACCTATGCAGTAATATAAAGCGGAACTGAGATATATAACCACCGGTTTCCATCAGACATGCTCCCCTCCGTTACCAGACGGATATCCAGCTTTACTGCATCTTTAATGATTGCCATAATTACGAGACTGTGCTTACGTTATGTGCGCAAGAATATTAAATGTTATAGGAATGCCGTGTAGGATGGTCCTCTGCCTCTTCACACCGGTAATCAAGGATGGATAGAACGAACAGCTTCCGTCCGTCTTGGTTGGTGAAAGGACGAGGTGAACAAACCGCCGCCACATTCCCGTGGATGCGGAGAGACTGCGCGCGGTTTTTAGAAACAGAGATCGGTTTATTCCACACGGTTACTTACAGGTGGGTTCTCTTCTCTCCTAACACCGCGCACTTTCCTGGCAGCTCAACCTACCGGCGCGACGTTTCGCGACATGAAAGCCATCCTGTTTTCGTTTCGTTTTCAAATAGTTGCCACGGGCAACCGCACCAATAGCAACTTTGAATATTCCTTTTTAAGCCGAATCTTTATTCAGTCATAACGAGCGAATAGTCTCGAGACCCTGACCGCGCATCCTTCACCAGCCCCCCACTTAATTCCGTGCACGTGATCGATTTTGTCTAGTTTCACTTTGCACAAAAGTCATACTACTATGGCTTAACGACGAGCTGGAGAGACTGCGAAAGACGGTTTGTCGGGCTACTCCCGTGAACATGAGCCAGCCGATTGTACTTAGGAACACGACAGCGCTAATAGGTTTCTCGTAAACCAAATATTACGGCTTTAAAATCTGTAAACATTCTTCTGCTTCCCCCCGTCCCCCCCAGAAAACGTTCGTGCGCGTCCCTAACCCTGGCCAAGTTCTAAGCTGCTATTTGCATCTTTAAAAAAGAAACATTTTACGAATAACACGTAAGCGTTTGGTTTGAGATGACACCCTGTCCTGCTTCCCATTAGTATTGAAAAGGTTTTGCTACTGATCGCAGCCGTTGTCTGCGGTGTCTGAAAAAACTCGTTGAGTTGTCCATTTACGCTTAGAAACCGCTGATACTTTCCCATTAAGGCTTCGTTCTATCCAAAGGCTCCGAGATCCCACTCATCCGCATTTTTCGAGCGATAGCTATGCGTGATCTAGACTTCCCATGTTTCTGTTCTTTAACTAGCTGCAAAGTACAAGCACCCATACGCAGAAGGACGAGCGATCGCCACTTAAAAAAAAGAGAAAACCAGTGTGGAATCCATAATTTTAGACGACCACCGATAAGTGACAGTATTCATCTGTACAGGATGACCACGTGTGCCATCCTAAATAGCGAAGACAGCCGTGTTCTTCAAGAAACAGAATATGCACAAATAATGGGTAATTGCCATTGAATACGTATATAATACAGACACAATACATTATCACGGAAAAAATATATACAAAAAACAAAATGAGAGTTTTGTCTGGTGCATCAATGTCTAAAATGTGAACCCTTTGCTTTATATAGAGCAGACACCTTGTTTTCATGCTCATATACTGGTAAATAATTCCAAATACTCTGTAACACTTTCCATAACTTATCCAAGGTGTTTAGTTACAATCTGACTTCTTCAGCAGCCGTATAACCCCAATACAGCTCAACGATGTTCATATCCAGACCTTGTGCAGGCCGAGGTATCTCTGCGAGTGTTCCATCAGCCGCTTTACTTTCCAAACAGTTTTTCACCGCACTGGTTGTATACCTTGGGGCTATTGCCATGTCGTAAGATAAATCCCCACCCAATGAGAAGTCTCTTTGAAGGAACAGTTTGATGGGTGGGAAACCCGTCTGTACCTGCCGATAGACAACGCACCGTCCATGATTTTATGCGAATCACCGACACCCCTGACCGATATGCAGCCCTACACTTCTATCGATCTATCACCGTGCTTCACTTTACCTGGTGCACTCTCGCTGCTCTGCCACTTCACATGGCTGCCTTTGAACAAACTGCCGTTGATTATTACGCGGTCGACACTTGGACTGACCTGTAAGAAGCACCCTTTCCGGATTTGCTTTCTTCTTCTCATGAGAAGTTTTCTGGCAGCTACACACCCATTGAGACCAGTTCGCTCTGATGTATATCTTATTATTCTTGAAGAAGTGTTATCACTGCTAGTCGTAGATCGGTCATCACCGCAAGACCCCTAATGGCTCGTCCCCTTTCGTGTGGAAAACACTCTAAGGTACGTAACATCGCTTTGGAAAGTTTGGGTTTTCTCCCTCGATCATATCAATTGTCAACAGTACTAGTTTCGAATAATCTCAAGAGTCTTGCATGCGTTCTCTTCTGAAGCATGAAGTTTGGCTGCAATCTTCCGCTGGGGTGCTTACTAGGTAAGCCATCGCTTTCCGCACACTTTTCTTGTGATATTTCCTTCCCAGGATTCATAGTATCCAACACAATACAATGATATCACTGCTATACCTTTATAATCCTTCCAGGTGTAGTACTTTCTAATTTCTTGCATGAATATCTATTACAGTGTATCGAAACATGACTTTGGAGCTTATCATCTTTACACACGAGATGCAATCAAGTGTTACTTGCATTTATACTCAGAATTTCTGTTTTAATAATTATTTCAAATACTGTGTACTCAGGCTCAATGAAAGTGGAGAACACTGACTCATTGACATAATAATAATAATAATAAGAATAATAATAATAATAATAATAATAATAATAATAATAATAATAATAATAATAATAATAATAATAATAATAATAATAATAATAATAATTAATAATGATAATGATGATAATAATAAATAATAATAATAATAATAATAATAATAATAATAATAATAATATAATAATAATAATAATAATAATAATAATAATAATAATAATATAATAATAATAATAATAATGATAAGCAAAGAATCAAATTAGCCAACATTTTTTAATGAATAGCGTTCACTTTAAATTAATTGAAAGTGGTTCATTTCTTTTTTCCCGACATACTGCTGACCAAAATTCTAGACTTTGTTATAAGGTTAATTCAGTGCTTAATGTTTCATTAAATTTCTACATTGCACCTTCACCTTTTTTTTTAAAAAAAAATTTTGTCTGCATTTTGTTGAAATTTTTCCTTTGGACGAAACGTAACTTCTGATGAAGATGAAAAGTTACATTTGAGCATTTAGAAACACGTTCACCCGTACAGCATTCTTCTCATTTTTTCCAAACGTTGGTGTGTCGGTTTCCCCTTTTCATGCATTTCCAGAATTAATATCTTGCCAGTGGCGCATCAGGAAAAAAGTCATGAATTTATCATGTTAATTGTGATCGAAAGTGATTATATTGTACGTTTACTCAGCTGGTCAGCCGCCACAGAATGTTATAAATAGATCCCATTTTTCAGGAGAGTATTAATTTAGATGCTTTTAAAGTTTTCTTGACGACAGCCTAACTTTATGGTCGTAATTATTAATATAAAGGAACCATATAATCGTAGAGACAGCCAACCGTGTCATCAGAAATCTAAGTCACAAATCGATAATTTTTATTCCGCCCGCAGTTGTAAAATCGATCTCGACTTTTCTGAATCGCCACAAAGCGGGTTAAGCGTACAGATCTGATCTTGCATGTCGCATCATGAGCCTTCAGGAATCGAACCCGTTTCTGTTGTCATTTTTTTTTCTTTTGCTTTACATTTTCCCCAGTGGATGGAGCAAACCACGGGAAATGGGTATTATGATTAAAACGATCCGAGGGGAAGTCTGGCAGAGATGGGCAAAGCCGGTGATTATAGCCCTTCAGTAAACAACATCATTGTAAAGTCCAATAAATGCCATCTTGTGGAACGATTACAGTATGACGTATTGCGATGCCCCTGTTTACCGCCTCTCCGTAATTTAGATTCGCCGCGTGTCATGTCTGACATAACGGTTGTCAGGTGGCAGTTATGCTCGATGGGTTTTATGGAGCCTCCCTAGGGTAAACGGCGGAACACCTACTGTAAGATTACAGGAAATTCTTGGTAAGTGAGAAACTATTATTAGTGGTGACTTTATTTAGCATCAGGATGGCCAGCAGTGCTTACGATCACGATGGGTGGATGTAAATTGATGCTGCTGCCCCACCGGAAAGAGACTTTAAACTACTGATATCAAATTAAACTTTAAAAGTAATAATAACAAGACCATACAAACAGCGTGCTAATCCAGGGGTGCATAAGGAGAATATGTACGTCCGCTCCGTATAGTTACGCTAGGTCTACAGGTTAATATATCAGACCTGATAGTTTCATTATTAGAACTACTATCAACTTTTATCGAATGCATAATTAAATTTTATCGTGTTGTTCTTTTAAGGCCTTTTTTTTTTAAAGGAGGTGACGTCAGAAACTTTGCAAAACATTGATCCAACTGCGTACCACGAGTTCTGAGCATAGCTGGGACGTGCGTAGGTGTTTTTTTTGGTTTCCATGGAAGGAGAGCAAAGGTATCAATTCCAACTACGCAAAAGTTTACATTTACTAGAAATATTTAAGTCAACAATGTGAGTAGTTTATTTTTTCTTTAAGAAAAGAACGTCTACATTCATGGTGGAAATCTAGTCTGTTTATTAAATGAAACTTCAGTGGTACTTTAAATAATGATCAAATAAAGTTTGACAAAGCAGCGCTAATATATCGAATATTCTCCTTTAATACCTCTGAAACCAGCTTAATGTTTTTTGCACATATTGATTCTAAGTTTTGGGGATTTTATTATAAAACAATATTTTTTTTTTGGTTTAATACCTGAAAAAAAAATCGTTAGGTTGCTTGTTTTCAGATGCTATATTATTTAACAGTCTATGTGAAAAATATACATATTTGGGGTCACTGCGGATGGATGGATTGATATATCGATCAGCCAGCTACAGTATTTGTATTTATTCTGCAGTCTAGCAGTTTTATATTGCACACAGACAACTTGTTTATTCGGTTCTGTGTCGTCTTTAAGGATTTCAAATGCTCACAAGACGCAAAGAAGTTATCGCCCCTGGCTGGGTGCACGTCAGCTATCATCTTTGGTAGACTTGATTTTGAATTTATATGATAAGTCAGCGTAGCCTTAATGGGTATCGAGTTAACGTAGCAGACTCATTTGTTCTGAATGCGGATACATTTGGGGTAACTACTATTCTGTAGTTTAGATAGTAGCGTGTTTTGTTTTTTTTTCCCGAGCGATTTAATATTTTCCTACTCTTATTCTAAATTAGGCGATCTTTCGCCTGGTTGTATGAACGCAGACAAGAACGAAGTCTACTTAACCCAGTCACTTATGATAAAAGAGCGCAACTCGTCAATCGTCTGTATGCGTGTGCAAGTAAAGCAGAATTAACGTGCGAGCCCCTTCACTGTTTTGTTAGTATTCGTAACTATTTCGAAATTACTGAATGCCTTAAAACTTTCCTTGTAGGTTTCTGAAGTGGTAGACTAATGTGATGAATTCAACTTTAAAAATGGCGCAGGGAAGAGATCGAAGAAAACGACGAGGGACGAAATCTGGCAGCAGCAGAGAAGAGCCGCAAAACGCGGAAGATGCAGAAATGGCGAGGGATGAAAAGGATAAAAATCAGCAAAGCAAGGTAAGTGTCTAGCGTTGAATTGTGCTAGATGAGTGAAAAATAAGGACAAGCGACATTCTTAATCCGTTAAAAGTGACTGCAGAAGCGACGATTGCAGAAATTTGGAAAGTTAGTCTAAAATCGAGTTTATTTTGCACACCCACAGCCGCACGCACTAAGGCCAAAATGTAGAAAATGTGATATAAAAAACTCATTTTTCGAAAAACACCCAAAAAAAGACATTCTTTAGGAACGGGAGAAAAAAAATGATTAAATTTTTTAATAACTTCGGTGCAAAGATCCAAGCGCCAAATGCCATCCACGATTTAAAACAAAACAACGGAATCTCCGTATTTTATTTTCACTTTTATCCTATTATATATATATATTTTTTTTTAAGAAAACAAGTTTTCCTTTCCGCGAGCAAAGTAATCCTATCGCCTTTCGCGTAGACCAAACCATCTGCCAGAGACAGCCCAAGCATCAAATTCCAAATGTGCGACATTCTTCACAAAATCGATCGCCGTTACTAATTAAAGGTTCAGACGTCAGCGGAAAAGATAAGGACAATGGTATGCTTCTGGTTACAGCGTCGGAAGGTCAAGGACACGCCAAACACCTCTCAATACACCACAGAAATGTCAACGAAGTTGCGTACTTCCCTTTTTCCGATGATATCGCCAGGTTTCATTTTGTATATCCTATTAATTTTGATAGTCACGCACCTGTATTCATAAGTGTTTTTTTTTAATGGGAAGAATGATTAACTAACGTATTTAGCAGTGTTACGAAACCAATTTTCAAGATATATTCTTTTCTACAATTCTCATATATATATATACTGCAGTTTAGGGACTGTTTATTTTAAATAATTACATAAAACAATTAACTATACTAAACGAACTGAATTGAACGGACGTAATTCGACCCAATCTAGCTGAGCTGCATTGGTTCCGATGAGAGTAATTCAACTTGCACTACTCAGTGAGAATGTGGAAAAGGAAGGCACGCATTTCCCTTTTACCATACACTGCTATGAACGGTCGTACATCCACACTGAAAACAAACAGAGAAAGGACGTAAATGGAACTTTTTGCAAACGTTATTCATAATGAAGTATTTTAATTTATAAAGCAAACAGGAGACAAGTATTCATAAAGCCTACTTAGAAATCTTCATAGTTGTTTGTTTTGCAAAATATTACGTCGCCAGTTTATACCAATTAACGTCTCGGCTTTAATTTGCAGTACGCTAAAAAAATAATGTAAATTAATATGCCGACAGTGTTTTGACAGTGTACTTTTAAAAACAAGTTCCGTTTTTGTTTTAAAATGATGATTTACTAAGTTTAGAAACCATGCGTTAGCCATTACTATTACGCAGATGTAAACCGATTTAAAAGTTGTTGTTTTTTTTCTATTTGTATCCTTTATTGTTACTTTTACAATTTCCTTCAGCCTCATCTAAAAGGACTTATAAAAGAGCTTTCCGTTGCTCTGCAGAAAGAGAACAGTCTGAGCAGAGAGTTTATAGTGTGCTTACGACGTGTTCGGCTCGTGAAGACGGATGGTTCTTCAGACACTTACTTTGGGAGTGAACTTTGCACAGGAACATCCTCTCCTCTACAAAGCAGACCAATTTCGAGAGAGGGGACGATGGAGGATGTCGAAGAGGAGGAAGATTCAGCTGTCAAACAGGTTTCCGAAGTTGATGATTGCGCTCTCGTAATAATAGAACCAGTTCCGGACGCCAACGAGCGAAGCCGGCTGGAAAAGATGGAAAGGCTTCCGGTGTGCGAGAAGGCTGACAATGAAGTCGAAGCAACCAGTTCGCCGTTTTCGAAAGTCGATGAACCGGAAAGGGAAGCTGGCGAGTCTGGTGGAACACCGGGCCTCGCGACACTAACGGAAGAGTCCGCCGCGTGTTGCGAACAAGAGGGAGTAAAGCGCGCGATCCTGGTGGAGGAAGGTAGAGAAAACAAACATCGGAGGGGAGCGTCCAGGCCGGAGACGGTGGCAAAGAAACCGAAGAAGAAGAAGACAACAGAACAAAAGACAACGTTCGTCACCAAACTACCCGTGCTACCACCCATAGCATCAAGCAAACGGGTGAGAAAGGGAGCTGCTTCCAAGAGAAAAATGCAAAGCAAGTTGGAGGAATCGAGCATAGGGGTACGCCTTTTGATCCTGTCGGAAAAGGAGATTCTACACAGATGCTCGACAACAAACATTGACAAAGTTATGGCTGCTTCTCTGGCTTACCAGACACTGTTGATTTGTTTCTGAGAAAATCTAACGTGAGAGATCAATAAATTACCGAATATCTCTCTTTACTGTTGCATATTTAATTAAGTTATAAAACATGTATATACAGTACTTGTAAAAATGTCTTGGGCGACCTACAATTTAATTCATACTTTTAACGGTAGACAGAAACGAAACAAACTAATGTGGCGTACAATCTAATAAATTCATATTATGCAGTGGAAAAGATGCAAATGGTGAAATAAAAATTGTATATTAATATTTATGTAAACTATTTTTTTGCATGACTGCCTGAATACGTCTTGAATACTTATGTAACTTTGAAATAATATCAACTGGAATGTTGCATGCATCTAGAAGCACTGGCCAGAGTTCATCTTTGGTTTTTAGTTGTTAATTTTAAATTTTGTCTGAGTCCCCAAAAATGTTCAATAATATTAAAATCAAAGCTTTTTGAAACCACTCCAATAAATCTAGCTCTCCAATATCTTTTTCTTGCGTTTTAAGTATGTTTTGACAACATTGACAGAATATATTTTAGATTGTTTTCATATCTAAATATGAATATAACTAAATACTGAAAGAATAGCACGGTGAATAAAAATCTGCTTGTATCTGGTATTTATATTTTCTTCTATTGGTACAAAATCTCTAACAACCTTGGCTGAGATACATCTCCAAGCCTGAATAAAAACCTTTGTCATGCTTTAATATGGAATGCAGACATCTTCTTATGCCTAACTCCAATTCTTCGCTTTATAACCTATTCTCTTTTAGACCCAAAAGTTTATAACTTTCATTCATCTGACCAAAAAACTTTGCTCTACAGTTTCTAATTATACTTCTGGAGTTAGGTGGCATATTTTAGTAGTTTACCCATATTTCCTTTACGTAAAAATGGTTTCTTGATTTCCACGTCCTTTAGGTCTTTTGTGCCCAAAAGATGTTCGCCTACTGTAGAGTCATGAACTCGAACCCCTGAGAATTCTGCCAGATCTCGCTTCATCTTTTTTTTTTTCTTTCTGTCACTCATTGAAGTTATCCCCAAGCACCGTTAACCCTTTTCAGACAATTCCCCACGTTATTCACACTCTGTCCTATGAGAAACTGAACCAATATCTTTAAAATTCTTAATAATTTTTCTAATGGCAAATTTTGAAATCATGGTTACATTAATTATTCCGCGTTGGGTTTCATGTTGTATATAGGGAAATATTATTTATTGTCTATCATCAATTGATGTCTTTTTCATTTTTTCATTTAGTATTATTTTGGAAGGAGACAAAACAAGCATTAGTGTTTTTTCAAGTTTGTCTAAGACTTTTGCGCAGTTATGTATGTGTGTGTGTGTGTGTGTGTGTGTGTGTGTGTGTGTGTGTGTGTGTGTGTGTGTGTGTGTGAGTGTTTCCAGCATTCATTACTGTGAATGAAGATTAGCTGTCTATATAAAAAAAACTGCATTACAGTTTCCAGCAAAGATAATCGCATTCAGTTTCCATTATGTTTATATTTATGTATGAGCATTTACGGCTACTGGTAGTCAAAGTGCATTCAGTTGTTGGTATGATATGATAAAACATAAACCTCTCTTTATTTATTGATTTACGTCATATATTTTATGAAGGCGGTGCCGTGAGAAAGGCGTTGGAATAAACACAGAATAACCAACTTACTCGGATATCTCTAAACCGGTGCATTTTGTCTTTTTTCATGAAAGTACATTAAATAACTGCTTTCTCATTGCAACTGCCTCACCCGTTTTATGGATAAATTAAAAAAAAATTTTCTTTCGAATTTTATGCTCAAAGATAAATAGTTACCGAGTGAAATTGTTTTTGATTAGTTTAGGTGCTGCTAATTATTCCAGTTTTACTAACGAAAAGCGGTGGGACCTGACGGGAAAACTCATCTTCACCCCGGTTTTAATGGCCGCTACAGAGAATAGAAAACAACAAACTTTCATCTCGCATTAAATACGGAAGATAGTAAACACTACACAAAGTTTATTCTTCCCCCCTTTGTATGAACCTTTAAAGATGAGGCACAGAGAGACTTAGAGGCTGCCAAAGTCGCGCGAATTTTAATCTTAATAAAAATCGAGGAAAATTAGGAAAGAATAATTAAATATTAATACATTCATTATTACATAATGTATACTATAAATGAAGATAAGTAGAATAAATCCCTTCTTTCTTCGTTGACCCATCAAATATTTTGTTTTGTTGTCCATAAAAGTACCGATCTGTCTTCTCTGTTATTAACTGCTCACAGTTTATATGTAGAGTCCACTATATATATACCGGCACTGGTAGATAAGTTTATTTAACCCTTTCTTACTCAAATTACCTGCACATATGCTGAAAAACTTTATTTATTTATTAAACTTGTATTTTAATTTTTAAATACTTACAGCCAAAAGTCTGCTTCACACAGAGAGAGAGAGAGAGAGAGGAGGGAGGGAGTGCGGGAGGAGGAGAGAAGAGAGGGAGGAGAGAGAGAGAGAGAGGAGAGAGAGAGGGAGGAGAGAGAGATGAGAGGAGAGAGACGAGAGAGAGAGAGAGAGAGAGAGAGGAGAACCAAACCAATCTCCAGTTACTATAATCACGCTGTTGGTCTCTCGCACCTGCATAGCTTAATTCACGATACCTGGACCGTCAGTAAGTACGATTCCTCAAAAATGTCGAAAACATCTCGGCGAAGCGGGCTGACCGCCGGTTCGAATAAAAACCATGGACCCGCATCTTAATGTGAAAGTTTCAATTTCTAACCCTTTGAAACCAAGTTTATGGGGTAAGACAGCAAAAACGACCGACAACAGCCATTTGGCCAGTTTTAGTGCACTTTTCTTGCAAAGAAGCTGAAATCTTTACAGGTTCATTTTCCACGAACTTACCAAAATGATGACACGATAGCAGAAGTAAAGTCAAATTTAATATCAAATGATTACTGAGGCGTTCTTATTAAACTCATCAAGTAAAACCCTCTCCCAGAAGAAACAGAGAACAAAATGAAACGAATATATGCTGGCGAAAAAAAATATAAAAGGCTGCACATTAAATAGTAATAATTGTTTCCACAGAATTAATCACAATTAGAATCTCCACAGGACAGCATTCGCAATTAAACCGAGAAAAATGCCCACTATATTGATGCCATTCGATACGGCCAAATCTTTTAACTCTTCTCTGATGTCCGCTCCGTTACAGAAGTTGTCTTCGCATGTGTAAAAGCAAGTTTCTTCTCCGCCAATATCCACACATTCATTTTTCTCGTATCCATAACCGCAACCTCTCATGTACATCAATAATTCATCATTCACTGAAAACAACCAAAAAGTAAACCAATTATTTTATTTAAATAGATCTTTCACAGAATAAGGAATAAAAATGATAAACTGTATACATATATACAGATTCCCACCTTAACAATCTGCAGGTTTCCGGTTTGTATGTCAAACAGACATTTTATTCAATGCACAAAGCTAATGATCCGTACCAATGAGTTACTGAGCCTCGAACCGGTTAGTAACCGGATATTGGGTATATGGGGAAATATATGGGCTGCCACGAGCTTTTGCCACCAACTTTCTAAGAAAACAAGATTTTTTTTTAACCACGGCTGCCATTTTATAAGTGACAACAGTCAGATAGACAAACTCACCCTTAATATTTTATAGTGGGTGTTTGAGGTATTATATTAAGGACTTGTACTTCGTGAATCTAATACTGCGCCGAAAGTAATTCTTGAATAAATATATTAACTGTTTCACCTTGTTTTTAGTTTTATAATGAAAATTAGTCATACACACGGCAAATTAAAGGTACCACGTCAGACAATAACATCAGTTTGTCGTAAAACGCAGGAGAGAGAGAGAGCCGGAGAGAGAGAGAGAGGAGAGGAGAGAGGAGAGAGAGGAGAGAGAGAGACGAGACCGTACAGTATTAATATTAACATCAACAGTTTGATTAACCTTATTATATAATTAATTCTGAAGACACCAAATTACAACCATCCTCTATTAAAGAATGAAATACGATAGGCAGCTAGAGTTGGCAGCACCTTAAAATCTCATAGTCACTTTAAGAACTTTGTCCCCATCCCACAAAGCTCCATACAGTAATAGCTGGAATCTGACGATTACACAGATGACATTCCCAAGGAAATAACACAAGCGTCTGACCAAGAAGAGACCCAGCGACACACTGGCTACGCACAATGTAAACCTGATGTATATACTCCTCGTTATTTTGGTCTGGCTGTAATGTTGTGCAAATGCCACTACGATCGTCCGGATACTGTTTGCCCGAATAGAGCCCATCCACTGCGCCGTCCCCAGATGGCGGCCGTCGCGCCATAACGCCATCACTTCACTACGATACCGATCCTGAGATCGCCGCCTTCCCCCGTGTTCGAGCATCGCTAACACGGCTGCAAAATCAACTGCTGAAAGGTTTGTAAAGTCACTTTTATAAAACTCTCTGTTGTTGTATCAGCACGCGACGCGTGCACCCCCCAAAATCCTTTAGTGCAAATCAGGAAGGGAACTCAAGGCTACTTTCAGTGTCAGTAGCACGATTGCTCATAATTTGATTCTCAACAGTTTTCGAAAAAAATCCTTCACAGAGACAATCTGACTTTCAGCACTTGTTACCTTTCTTGTATATGAAAACCTGGATCTTGAGACAAGTCTACGCTTAGATTGTCAGGAAGTTTCAGTAATACAAGTTCCACTGAAACTAGCAGAGTACACTATACCAAATACCTCAGAGATGTTGATTTAGAGGATTCCTACAAAAAAAATTCGTATTTAATTTTAATGTCTTTAAAATCAAAACAGGCAAAAGTGAATGGAAAAATAAAGCTACTGGACAAACCGCTGTATAGTCGGCGCATCTATCATCGATCTGAAAGAATAAATCGAATCTTAGTGGAGCAGGAATTTTTCGCTTGGAGATGATTTTTGAAATGTCTGCCTCACGCTTTCTTTTATTTTCCTTGTAGGAATGGTAAAGTTCGAAGTTTTCTCTCTGTTTGTATTAATCTCAGTGCTCTTATATGTAACAGAACCAAAGTGAAAATGTGAAGCAGTTTTCTTGAATTGAAAAAGAAAAAAAAATTCCGCAGACCGCAACATCTTACAGAGAAGAGGTAAATTAGCAACTTTTTAAAAAATTAAAACATGGAATAGCGAATATAAGGGAGATAATAAACATTCGAAAACCTGCAAAAAAGCCGATATAGAGAGACATTTTACATCGCTGAGACAATTTTTGGAAGGTGCCAAAAATTGGATTGAATTTGGAAAAGTAAATAAACTTTTTAGATTATAGAGTTGAAGATGTGGCACATTTTCGATGTAATCCAACACGTAGTTGCAAGGAATATTTTTTCGAAAAAAACTGGGATAGATGATGGAGAAATGTATTGTTTCTTTAAAATATAATACCGGCAATAATATTAATAATAATAATAACAATAACATCATTTTTTTACATACCTTTTTACATAAAAACAGGCGTAGTTTAGTTTTTGTTTGCTATTACGCAGATGTAATCATCGCATAGTTTAGCAGGTTTTTCCTCAACTGATTAACACACACACGCGAAAAGTCAAGGAATTTTATACATCGAGTTATCTCCCCTTTTTTAAAAATTTGTTTTACGATTAGGCGTCTTAAATTGTGGTCACATGCTCGTTCTCTCAGATGAATTTCTGGTCAGGTTTTCGGGGCCACGATGAACAAGGGTGCTGGTTATCTGGTCGTTATGCTAGCGCAATAATTCCTTCATCAGTCCCACCTACCCTTATCACATATTAAATGGAAACTCCCTGTTTAGCTCTAAAGGAAACTGATGCTGAAAAACTGCTACAGAAGAGCTGGAAGTGGAATATCCTCATCATATTCAGCTCCTGGCACTATTGAAGTACCAGAATCAGCATAACAAAGTAGTTATATATAGCCACTGGACAGTTTGGCAGCTGCCTACATATCCTCATCATACTCAGCTCCTAGCACTATTGAAGTACCAGAATCAGCATAACAATGTAGCTATATATAGCCACTGGACACTTTGTCAGTCAGCATAAGTGGCACCCAAAGGTAACAACCCAATAATGTGGCACCCACAAGTTCATATGCATACAGCAGCAGTTTTTATTAACCCAGTATCAGCATGAAAAATTTAATCAGGTTTGTAATGCAGTAGCACTGATGTCTTATTCCAAGTGACTGTAGCTTACAAAATAAGGAACTGAAAAAGATTAGGAAGTGTTGACCTACAAATTCAATGTAAATGCATGTCCAGTAAAAGACAAGCATAGTTCCTATAGACATTGGTGCAACTACGACTGTTAATAAGACATTTCAGAGGTGGCACAAAATCTTTACCTTCTACAAACAGTGATCTTTAGAGAAAGCAAAGTATACTTAGAAAAAGTAACATTTATTCAAGTGTAATTTTGGCAGTGTTAATTACCTGTCACCGAAAAAAAAAATTTAAAGCTGTATCTATAAAATAATCTAAACTGCAACATACTACTACTACTACTACTACTACTACTACTACTACTACTACTACTACTACTAAATAATAATAATAATAATAATAATAATAAACCAGACTTTCTTTTTGCGAATAATTAAGACAACTTTCTCACAAAGGGCTTCACAAACTGTTCAGTGCTCTATACTAACACAACTCAGTGAAACGACATCCAGAGAGATTTATTGAAACAGAAAAATTTTTTTAGAGTGAATGTTAAAAATTAAGAAAATAAGGAAGGGGGAAGGGAGCAAAGATTGGAAAATACTTTGATGCACTGATATTTATTAAAACTTTCCACAACAACAAAGTTGTATACTAAACCAATCAAAGGGAGATAATTACATTAAGCGTTTTCTTATATACAACAGAACCAACTGAAAATGCACAAATTCACATTTTAGTGACTGAAAAAAAAAAGTTACAAATATTCGTTTGATAATTTTTCTGCCTTTTATATTAGGCATAGTAGATTGCTAAGTAGAATATATTTTTTGTTTTAAATGTAACTTGTTGGTGTGTCTTAATAAATATACTAAGTTAGATCCCATTTATTTTATTTTCTAAAATTCTTTTGTTGTGTTAACAATGAAAAAGCTTCACCTGACGCTTGTATTTTGCATCATGAGACGTTTTCTTGTGAAGCACTACTACTCCACCTGTTGGCCTGGCTCCGAAGTATCTACGCGAAAAAGGAATTTTTAAGCTTATAAGCAAAGTCAAAGGTCTGTTATAAACCACGATGGGTTTCTGCCTCTTTATCTTTAATAAAGTGGGCTACACGAACTCAGCTGCTCATCTGGAAAGTTAGCTGACTTTTTATCTGCGATCAGTTGTAATTTCCGTGAAGTTTTACTCGGAAACGATATTTTTTTTTCGTGAAGAAATTGCACTGTGGAAATTCGAAGGTAACTGTTACCTGATTTTAATTTATATGCATCATTTTAAAATTGTTTTTAATTAAAAAAAAGATTTAATATAAAACAAATAAATGAACAAATAAAGTAGAAGATTTTCAAAAAACAGGGAACCGTATAACAGTGTTAATTTACGGTAGATATCTGGACACAAGCGTTTCTATTAAAGGATAATATAAATGGTCCATGAGCTGTTGGTCGCCGAAAAAGTTCTTTTTGGGGTTACACGCTGTCAACGATGGCGAAAGAAAGTCACCGAAATGTATCACAAACTCGCTAATTCTCGAACTGCTGCTAATCAGACGATAGAAATGTGAAAAATAATCCAACTATTTTTTAGAAATAAATACAGACAGAAACTTTTCGTTCTTTTCTTATTAAGTTACTCCTCAAACACATCACTTACCTGAGCTGGTTCTAGTTTGAATTATACATTTCAATTTGCAAGGTGCTGCGTATTGACCCCTAGTAATATTTTTAGGGTCATTGACACATTCGTATCCCTGTTTGGTTTCCGTGAATGTATACTGGCAGGTGTAACACATTTGTCGACCCTCTGAAAATAAACACAAAAAGTAATGTTTTATTTTTGCTTTATTCTGTACTTTTTGCTGCCGGAAGTACAGCTACTAACTCGAAGTTTTATGGAATGTGCAAAGGGGCATAACTATTGCGTAGTTTTGATTACATGAAGAGAGAAAGAGAAAGAGAGAGTGAGAGAGAGAGAGAGAGAGAGAGAGAGAGAGAATTAACTCCCGATATTTTACTGAAATCCCCTGATGGCTATTTCAGAATGGTCAACGCGGTTTGAAGAAGAGAAACGTTTCTACAATAGCCGTTGGTCTGTCGTAGCTCTTTTCAGAAAACCCAACGGAAGTTGTGCGAGTTATCTTCCCTTCTGTGCCTTTCACGACCGTTGGAAAAGTAATAACGTTAAGACCGGGTAGACAAAGAAACAACTGGACGTTGCACAGATCTCCGCGAATAATGTCATCCGCCAAAGAGAGGGAGATGGGCAAGCCTTGCCACTACATCTAATTTTACATGATCGATTTATTGTAAAGACAGCCTTTCTTTCTTGTTTTCCGAATACCTGGCAGACACGAGCAAGTCCTCTATCTTGTTACGTAAAAAAACGCAAAAATTTTCATTTGCTGAAATACCACAAGGAACCCGACCAAAAAAAAAAAACCCCAGCAACTAACATCTATGTAGAAATCCCTTTGCTGTTGTTGTTTTTAGAGCAGAGGATGTCGGTAAATCTCGCTTCCTCTCCAGGATGAGGTCTGGCGGCCGGCTACCTGAGCGTCAACACGGAAATTCTCAGCCGTCTATATCCCCTCACGAGCATACGCCAAAGGTAGAACCGACCGGCTGTTCGCGGATACCGACAGTTAGAATTTTTTAGGAAACAGAAACTGTTTGCAACACCTGCCCACCCTTGACTTCGGTCCCCCTGGTGATTAGCGCCTCTTTGTTCCATTCATATAAATAGACGACAACGCGAAAAACACTCAAACGAATAGGTTTTTCCTTTCTCTGCCGTCATCATAATACTGTCGCTATAATACCATCCATCCTTTGGTCTGCCGATCGTTCTTCTTTCATTATCTCTCCTGACAGTGACACACTGCAACACTAATGCTGCTTCTAAACAATTTTTCCCTATTGGAAATGAATACAACAGAAAAAAAAAAAACTGATTGAAAATAGCAGCAAAATAAATATCGTCTAAAGTCTATATCTGTATGAGTGAATGTTAGCAAATACCGAACATAGACCAAATTTTCTACATCTTTAAATGCAAGATTTTTATTCCATTGCTACATTCGAATAATAATTACCTACCTCGTCACACAAATACACACGAACATACACATACAAACATACACACAAATACACACACACACACCACACACACACTTGCACAAATACAAACATATACAAACACAACACATCATAAAACAAATACAAACAGATACAAACACAAAAACACAAACGGATACAAACACACAAATACAAAAGGATACAAGCACACAAATACAAACATATACAAACACACACATATCACATACACAAATACAAACAGATACAAACACACAAACACAAACGGATACAAACACACAAATACAAAAGGATACAAGCACACAAATACAAACATATACAAACACACAAATACAAACAGATACAAACACACAAATACAAACAGATACAAACACACAAATGCAAAAGGATAGAAGCACACAAATACAAACATATACAAACACACAAATACACACACACATCACATGTTCTGGAATGACATAAATCCTCAAAAATCTTCAAGTAAAAAAGTGTTTAAAGGTAAATTCTAAAAAAACACAAAATGGTGGAAATGTTTTTATTTAAATCAGAAATTACATCAGGGCGATGAGGATTTTGCAGTTTTGATAAATAATACTCGAAGAATACTGACCAATAAAAGCATACTTCAAAGCATGAAAGCAAGGGGAATAATGGTAGACCAGATAGGTTAATTTTATCCTTACGAGTAGCTGAAAAGAAATTAGATCTGTTTGATGTGGAACTCTGGTATCTTGCAAACTCTTATTGGTCTAAACTTGCGCCTGCCATCTGGTAAGTGATGCAGAAACAAGGTCGCTACACGCAACGTTTCTATTTTGGTTTTATTACGTACACAGACCTGACTCAAAGATAGGTAGGTAGACTCGATAGCGCTAATACACAGACCTGACTCACAGGTAGGTAGGTAGGTACTCGATAGCGCTAATACACAGACCTGACTCAAAGATAGGTAGGTAGGTACTCGATAGCGCTAATACACAGACCTGACTCACAGGTAGGTACTTGATAGCGCTAATCAACAAAGCGCTTATTTTACTCTCTTTGTTAAACAGGTCACAATTAAATTTCCGCAAGGGTAGAACTCTTGTAAAGATCACGCAGATTCTCTGTGGCTTAAACTCAGGTCTGGAAAGTTTCTGACATGTACTGTAAGTGAAAAGTTTAAACTGATAGAAAATCCCACGCAATTTATAAATAAAGAAAAGGCATTTCTCGTTTTACGAATGCCTGAAACCACGTGGCAGATTATACAGGAACTTCGAGAGAATATCAGACTCATGTGCAGGTCTAATAGATTCTAACTGAGGCCAATTAGAATTGATTTCTGTGAGGCAGATAAAACAAATACTGTGGTCTGGTGAAACAATTCCTGAACATGCAAATTGGTTCTGAATTAAATTTTTAAAAAAAACAACAACAACAACAGTTATAACGCAAGAGATCACTGCACACACACAAAAAAAAACAATTCGAACAATCTCGTTCAATACGGTTTTAGCTATCGTCATGAATGATGGAAAAAGTAATTTGACTTTTCCTCTGAATGAAATCAGTCACCAAAAAAAAAAGCCATCTAACGTTAAAGTCAGCAGCTGAGATCCGCGAAATAAGAATTATTTTTTTTTGTTGTTCTTTTGTTTTCTTTACCAATACATGCATCGCAAGGAATTCGCCCCTTTATTCCAGATCAGATCCGGCCGTTGGTGTAATTGGGAAGGAAGGAGAGCGTCCCAGCTCTAGCGGTGCAAGTCTTTGACGACGGGGCCCTACTAATTCTTGCAGCACATCAATACGGAATTAAATGTGGGGTGTGTGGGGGGGGGAGTTATAGAAACCACGAGGTGCGTTTCGAAAAATCGTCTTTGAAAACAGATAAAGGCATTTGAAAAGACCGACGATTTTTCAATATCCATCGAACTGGTTGTACAGGAAATAGCTAAGGAAACTCGAACCAAACCCTTCTTCGGTATTGTCTGAGGTTGTCTCCCCTCACACACCCCCACGCTTTCTCCACGAAACGGTCGGACGAAGTCAGACAAAGTGGCAGTAACTTCGCCATTGTTGACTGGCAGGGAAAGGGTTAGGAAAAACTGCCCGCCGCCGAGAATAAGAGTTTTTTGTTTGTTGTAGAAATGGAAAAGAAAGAAGAAGAAGAAATCCATAAGTTCCAAGGCGTAGTCATTCTGGAATAACCGCGGTGGAATTTATCGCAAGGTTTCCTGTTTGGTAGCAGAAGAAAAACATTAAAAAAAAACGTACGGCAAAATCAAAGTAGCCGAGTAATGGCGAAGGGGTGAGAAAAGATAGAAAACACCCATCGTCTTCGTTGTACAGTTAGTACCTGCTTACAGAACCACGAGGAAAGGTAATGATGATAATGGTGAGCTGGAGCATGCCGTGCTCATGCGGTTGTCTGCTATTTTATTACCGAAGGTGGTTATCCGAAACGTAAGAGACCGACATAACGCGGGTCCGTGATTTATTGTTTCCAGTATCCTGGTATTGGAGACCGGATGGCGGCGGTGAATGAAACACGGGAAGATGCACCATTGATAGGAAAGGCTTCCAACGTCTATTTTTAATAGAAGAAAGCAGAAACAAAAACCACCTCGTCTATATTATTAAAAAGAGAGCAAAACGAGTCGCGTTTATCAAATAAATATGAGAGAAATGATGAGCATTAGCAGAAAGATTTTTGAATGAAAATATGTGGAGAATTTGTGGTTTTTCAGCAAGTGCCGGCTAGGAGGGCACGCTTCTAAGAAGCGAGAGAACAGATAGTGTAAGAGTGATGAATCATTGCGGGTATGGTACATACGGGACATTGTGAAATCGCCGTAAGACACCTGCGCCTGTGAACGGAAGTCGTTGGCGACAATACCGCAGTTACGCCCTAAATAGACGTCAGTAATGACGCCATAGATATTCTCATCATTTCCATCTGTTTTTTTCTCATCGCTAATATCACTAAACTCTAAGTTTTTGTTCTTTTTTTTTAAATTTCTTTTTATTTGAGAAAATTCGGGGCGGACATCGATTACCCACAAAACCTTGCACAAAATGTAGTCGTGTCAAAACGAGGCGCACGACCAAAACGAATCCTTGGTAAGCAATACTTTTTTCTCTCTCTCTAACATTAAAAAAAAACACAAACAACACAAAACAAACAGCGAATAAAATCAAGTATCAGTTTCTTAAACGATCTCCAAAATAGACTGGATTTGTGGAACGACGTTTTCTTTCCCTTTATCGGCAGCAGTAAGGTTATAGAAAGAGAGAGGGAAAAAAAATGTTTAATCTCGCTGCTCGTAAAAAGGAAGGTGAGAAGTAAGGAGAATCCCGTTAAAATAGCACACTGTTTCCCCTGCTATTTACTGCTGGTCTCCTACACCCGGAAGTACTACTTACTGGTTCTGAAATCCTAGCTGTTAAAGGAATAAGGCGTTAATAGTAAAATTCAAAAGTAAATCGGTCAAAATACGAAAAAAAAATTAACTATCTATTACTCTCCTTTGTCTGCTGCTCTTATTAATAGTACATTTAATGAAGTTAAATTCTTTTAGAGGTAACAGACGTTATGGCCACTGAAGCAGGTTGTTTGATTGATCAGTTAGATGGAATGGCTTTTTTTTTTTTTTTTGGTACATGCGCTGAAGACCTTGGTAGTTGCCGTCAGGTGAAACAAAATTAAGATACTTATGAGAGGCTTAGTAAATATTTACCAAAAGGTAGATCCACTGCACAATTTCGTGAATAAAATTTGTAAGGTCAAAAAGCAAAACAACGATTACAGCCTCTCAAGAATTTGAGATTATTTCTTAAGTCCCCCCCACTTTACTAGCAGAAAAACAGCTAAATAATAACCCTGTTTCGATATATCTCCCGTCGACACCGTCAGGGATTAGACCTAAGAGGGGGGCATTTATACAAGCAATGCTATTATTTCTACTGTGCATCTTTATGCAAGAAAAAGAGTTTCTATTTTTGGAAGGTTTTAGCGTAGGCTGAGCTGGCCTCGAACCCGCGACTTGTTGATTGCTATGTTTCCGTATGTTGCACTTTAACCATCAGTTTAGTCCACGGCATTACCGAGCTAGCGAAAAACTGAAACGCCCAGGTGCGAAAGTTGTGCTGTAAAATATAACCATATTGAGCATCAAGACAATCTCCAGATCCAAACTACAGTTCACCGAAAGGTAGCTCTGCGCATTAGCTAGCAGTATTACTTGCTTGATGTGGACTTTAACCCAGTCTTTAACTTCTGTAAATAGCACACCACTAATACTTTGGGGGCAGGAAAGCGTTAAGATTAGAAAGAAGGGAGAATCGAAACATTTTTCCTCTCTTACTAATGATATCCAAACCTGCAACTTTTCAGCTTATTTGCATTATATCCTTCTCCCGCGTCCGCTAGTTATGTGGATTTAGTACTTAAAGAAAAAAAACCACCTGTATAATAAAAACCGTGTAGCTTTGAGCAAACAAAATAGAAAATATTTCTAAAACGAAAAAACGGATAAAGAATTAGCATATAGAATTCTCTACAGATCCGGGTGTACGCGAGTCTTTTAATCTAAGGTCGCCAAAGAAAACTTTCAAAATGGAAGACCTTCTTCACTTCACTGCCACAGGGATGTTAATTGTGAGATTATCATATTGGACGCTGTAAAGTCGTTTTACAGGTGTCATTGCAACATCGCATAGTGACATTGTTGTAGTATTCGCACGGAATAATAATCTTTTAAAATTCAGATGAAAAGGTTGTTATCTCACTACACTGTCGGTGTAGGCATGTTTCAGATTATTGCGGTTACGTTTGGTCTGGTGGTGAAAGTCACTTACTCCACAGCTCCCGGTAACTTTTCTTAAAGGTACACACACCGTTTGCTCAAATCTATGTAGGATTCGTTTCAAAAACGGGTCGTCGATTTTCTATAAGGTGTTCGTAAAACGTTAACTTACCAGCAAGATATTCGGAAGTCAGGAAAAGGAGCGCGGCGGTAAACAGGTGCGTGGAGGACATTTTGATTACAGGTGAGCTTTCTTTCTGCAGTCAAACCGGACGCAGGGATGTTTGCCTAAACTCGTCTGAATCATAGCCAGGAATGTCGAAGGCCGTCCCGACTTAAGCGAAGAGCTTCGCAAACAAGACCCGCGTGACGTAGGCTTCCTTGCAACAATCGAAGATGCTCCACTTTCGTCACGAGGAAGCCTCTCGACCCGCAGATAAAACGGAAATACACACGGGAAAAACGAAGTAAAGAGATGCCTCTCGGATAAGAATTCCGGATGCGTACATAGTTCGATTCCAAAACTTTATACGTTTGTAATTTACGTAATCTTAAATCTATACTGTACGACTCTCCCACTCCCACGCTCTCCTGCTGGAACCAGAGAAGGAGGAGGATAAGAACAAACAGACTTTAACAAACGATAAGCTGGCTGCGCGTGCGCGAGACACCTAAAATTGGCAACCGCAAAACTAAATAAAAGACCGCTAGAGAACAAAGGAACACAAAACTGTTATAACATTTACTCTTGTACAGTGACAGCACCCATCCTTTCCCTTTGCCCGATCTGTAAACATTCGAGAGAGAGATAAAAAAAATTGATTATTTTCAATTATTCGCAGAAATGAACATTCAAAAGAAAGAGTTAATCTTAAAATTTACCAGTATGTCTTGTTTGTTTTTTTTTAATATTTAAAAATTAGTTGTAGTTATTTATTATAAACCTTCATTTTTAACTCAATGTTCTCTCGTGGAGATTAATAGCGTATCTGCCGTTCTATGTGTATTCTTTATAAAAGAAATAAAACCCACCAATGGTAATCTCTAAGGGATTAAATGTTAGGATCAGCGTAACTTCCGGATTATTAATAGTGACAGTCTGCTTTCAAACAAGAATTAACAATTTTAAAAAAAACCCTCCGAAGCCAACTATGGTCTTAAATTTTGTTTGGCAAAAATTACTGATCACGTTCCTTTTCTTGTTTCTTTGTTTATCTAATGCAGTCTAAAATAATTGGTTTTTTTTTTTTAAAATCGATATCGAACGACTGATATTTTATCTGCCAAGAATTAGAGACTTGTCCGATATTTTGTTTTGGTGCGCTCGTGAAATGGAAAATATATATTTACTGGATAAAACTTCCCTACGAAATAAATACTGGAACCAGATTTGTCTGTATTAAAGCAAAAGCCAGAACATAACCAGGCATCAAAAATATTTTGTTTGACTGTTTTTTTTTTTTTTTAAAAAAAACCAACTTTTCTGGTGTTTATTCTTGCTGAGAATTATCAAATTTTAACGCCGTACAGCGAATAATCAAAGCTGTGCATACAAAACAAAAGAGTTTGCTAAAAGTTGGAAAAAAAAATAAATAGAAAATGGACAATTTAAGAAATAAAGTTCAGCCGAAATTTGTACAGAACTGTATGCATAGTATGGACGTTGAAGAGAATAAGATCAAATCACGAAGAAACTCCAGCAGACATTAAAGTCGGTCAAAATAATTCGCTTTAAAGTTGTTGTTTTTTTTCTCCTTGTATGCAAATCTGTAACAATAAGGGAAAGTTAATTTTAAACAAAGATTTATCGTAGAGAAGAGAAAAAAACAAAACAAACAAGAATAATTTCAAGAGAATAGCAGACCCAAAAAGATGAATTTCTTTTAAGACAGATCAGCACGAAACGCAAGAGAGTAAATCTCAAGTGTTTTCTAGTCACTTTCTTTCAAAAAGAATAAACAGAAACTGAAATTACTTGAAATAAATCAATTTAGAAATAGTTCCTCGAACCATTTTACACGCGATCTCTCAAACACAAACACACACACATATACACGCACACTCACTCACTCTCTTTCACCCACACTCACACACATACACGCACACTTACTCACACACTCACTCTCACTCACACACACATACACGCACACTTACTCACACACACATACACCCACACTTACTCACACACATACACGCACACTCACTCACTCACTCTCACTCACACACACACTCACACACACATACACACACACTTACTCACACACATACACGCACACTCACTCACTCTCACTCACACACACACTCACACATACACGCACACTTACTCACAACTCTCACTCACACACACACACGCTTACTCACACACTCACTCACACACACACACATATACCAACACACTCACACTCACGCACATCATTTACGTAAGATTCAGAAGTAATTTTAATGCAATCTGTTTGATTTACTTTGTATCAGCAGTTTACTTTAAATAAAGAGTAAAAAAGGGTTTATTTAAACTATCTGGCTAATAATTTGTGAGGAATGTGGCCAGTTTATAACTTAGAAAGATGCAGCAATTTGTAAATAATGTAGTGAAAGCGAAAACACAGATACCATTATTTACAGCCCACTGTCAGCTGATAGGGTAGAGAGTAAGTGTGTGTCTGTGTATTTCTGGAAATAGAAATATTTGTTGATGTGACTTTTTAAATGATTAATGCATTTATCATCATTACCTTTGCGATTTATTCCAGCAACTCGTCTCGTACCCTTGAGACCCACACATGATTAACATACAGTAATAACGTGCATCATGCTGTGGTAATGATAAAATTACGAATCACAAATTATCGGACCCATATACGAACGAATTGAAACTGTTTTTTTTTACGAAAACGTGGTGACCGTCATTTGGTATTTCAGGTTGTTTGATGTGAAAGTAAAAACAAAAACAAAGCAGCCATGACGTCATAACCCGAGCAGCAGCCCAGTTTCTTACGCAACTGTGGAGCACATGAAAGAGACGTGAAGAACCATGAAGAATTATAACGCGCCAGATGCTGTTTGTGGGTGCCTGACATGAGAGTCACAGCGTCGACGACTTTAAATTTACCGAAGACTCCAAGATAAATGTCCCGTGTAAGTTATTATTAATACAAGACTCCTATTTGCAGTCTTATTAACTGATTCCAGTGCTCTCTTAAAAACGAAACATTGATCAGGACAAATCACGAGCATCCATGAAACGATTGGGTACTGTTAAAAGGTCAGAATTCTAACCGACCTGAGAGTGAAGTTAACTAACCCTGCGAATTTTAACAATCCATACATATATTTCTTTTTAATAAGGGAAAACAGTGTTCCAGATTCGAATCACCACCACTGGAATGTCCAGGATTCCGTGTTGAATTCTTTCTGTTTTTTTTTTTAGGTCTAGTACCGTTCAGGCATTGTAAATTTGTTGATTCTCATGACTTAGGAAAATTACGAACATAGAAGAGCAAGAACAGTGCAGTCTCAGGGTTATGATAGTACTCTTAATGAACGAGGATATTACTATCTGTTGTCATCTTGGAGTCGGGTAACACTCGATCGCCAAATAGTGAACGAAGCGAGTCTGAGGCAATAGATGGTGAACTCTCTTCAAGGTTAAAAGCAAGCACGTGCCTCTCGTGGCGCCGTCTTTGCATGCACTCTCAAACATAGCAGAAAAAATAGAGAATCATTTCCACGATAAGAATGCCACCACGTGGGATTCGTCGAAACGCTGCCGGTTCCAACTACTCGCCATTAAATTAAATAACAACACGTGAAACCAGGCTTCCTGAAAGTCAATAACCTGGTATAGCGAAGTCCTATTATTGCGGACGCATAACTTATGGACTACTCGTAGCTAGATACACGTGGTTCTTCTGTTGCAGCGCTGAAGAAACTTGAAGGCGTTTCTGTAGCGCCATGTTGGACCAACAATAATTCCGCTAATAACGATGAAGTAGTTTGCCCTAAACATGCTCGGATCGTCAGGCTCGTTCAGTTTGTTCTGCTTCACGAAAGCTTGCTTTAGTATCGCTGTGTACCTGGGCTGCGGGGGGGGGTGAGGATGGGGTGGGGTGGGGTGGTAAAACGTGGTTTACCTGGAGCATCAAATGCAGTCTTCGGATGCGCAAATTACGAGGAACAGGATAACTTTTCCAACCCTGCTAGATTGAAAGATTCTGGTTCAGGGCTAGCTGGCTGCGGGCATCACCTCTGCGTCAAGACGCTACCAGCGCAACAGTTTGATAACCGTTCACGCAGCTGGAAGACCTTGGCATCGTTAAAGGGCAAAATGAATCGTATCACGCTTTAGGAAACAGCACTAGTTCAATATCTGAAAGTTTAGCTTACGTCTGCGCCAACTTCTGACGCTCGAGAAGATGCTATTCGCTCGGGACTCTCTATTACTGTACTTCCTCATGAACAGAGTGTTGTCCGATTTCAGCTCTATAAAGGTAGTAGGGCGGTGGTAAGATGTACTGCTACAGTAATTTCTTTAAATAACTTCTGAGTAGCTTTTGGCCAGTTAGATACAAATTCTGAAAAAATTACAATTTTGACATGCTCGCCCACCGCTAGGCGGAACTCCGTGGGAGTGGACCAACCAGCAGGGCGACGAATGGGTGCCTGACACCCGCTGGCGGATAAATCTCCATTTGAAGCCGTTGTATGAAATTAAGTCGTCACTCACCGAAAAACAGATTACGAAGTCACGCACGGAGCCGGGCACGGTTGCTGTCTTTGGTAGTCAAAGGGAGGCAACAGCTCGTTTAATAGTTTCCCACATCTTATGAATTAATGGATGAAAACAAAAGAAAAAGAAAGGCTTTCACGTGGCGCATTTACTAGGGAAAATGTTTTCTCGTTTTTCCTCTGTCCGTGAAACAAGACGACAGTTTTTCTAGTCCCCAGCAACAAGAAATGTGGTGGCTAGGTACCAATTAGGTCAGACGGAGTTGGAATCGAACACGTGCTCGTGAAAAACGAACTCTCCACAACTATTACAATTAGAGGAACAGAGAAAACACCAGATAAATGTTAAACTAACAAAACGAACTACCCGTGTAGATAGATCACGAAAAGATAAATAGTTTTAGAAATTATCTTAGACATTGTTAAAAAAAGAAATAAGGTAAGGACAGGAGCCAGTTTAAGGATTTCTGAACTTCTCGGCACTGAAAATTCCAGGCTACTCTATCCATGTAACATATGTAAAAACAATAGGATGTCATCAGAATTAACCTAGCATCATCTACTTTCTTCAAAACTTCATATTTTCGTACGAAACTTCGGCTTAGATGTATTGTACTAACAATAACTGCAAAATCTAAACCGCGGCAAAAGTCACTTTCATTTACCAAAATGGCCAAACATTTTAGTTTCTGTTGACGAAGAATTGATCGGAATCCGTTTTTGATGCGATTCGTTTTAAAATATGAACGTTTTCCTTCGCGTCAAAAACAATTCTCAGTGCAGTAGCGACGTTTGGAGATGGTGGCATCGATATTCTTTGATTTAATGCGCTATAGAAACTTATTTGATGACAGCGCTTCCGATTGTAAGTCCATGTTTTCAGTAAAATCATAAGCTCGCAGAAAACCGGTCTTCACATGACTGCTTATGCTGCGAAACGTTCCACAAGTGATGGTTTCGGTTTTTCTTTTTCAAGGTCTCCAGAAATGTTGCTAGTTAGGACATTTGGACTGGAAAATTCCGAGAATGCCTCAACGGGCGTTTTAAACTCATCCGCACGGCATTCCCGTCGGGTGAAACGTTTTTATTTTTGTTTTCATACCCGTAAGTCTGAGAAACCGGCGGCGTCTATTCCGTCTTCAATTAGGTGTTCAAAAAAAGACAAAAGGTCCCCCGGTGAGTGTAACAGATCGGTTTGCAGCACAAGCCAGCAGTCTCGTTTTGAAGAGGGAACCCACAGTTCCCAGTTCTACCGTTACCGTAGTCCACAATTATTCAGGACCGTTTACAAGAGTGGAGAGCTTCTGTTGTCGTAGTCGGCGGCTGGTTTTCTGCATCAGCGGATACCCAAGTGTTTCATCTCTTAAAAGTCAAGCCACATTTACTGAGAAATTTCATAACTTCCACAGGTCACTAAATTCCGACGTGCCGATACTTTCCTTCAGTTTCGAATTGTCGCTGAAGTTCAGTAATCTCACGGCCTTCCACTGAAGCTATTTTCAACCGGATAACAGCTGTTACTCGGTGTGGATTACCATTTTAATGTTTGTTGTTGTTTTTTAACTGCACGATTATCACGAGCGCAATCATTCAAAACCATTAAAAGAAACGGCACCAAACGCCCACCCTTCAGTGCACCAAATCCAGTTGGTGCACCTGACACTTTTCCATTTGCTTTGGGCAAAGATTAAATCTTCGATGAAAATCGAATGCATGCATTTGCACTTTCCTTTACATCCATTCCTTCCCACGTTTCTCACTCTCTCCATCGCGAAGTGTGCAAACAAATGTTCCTTCCCTCTTCTCTCCCCTAACATTATATTTTCAGAGTCTAACTGAAATATAGATCCTGATTTCACACTGAGTAGAACCAGTTTTAGAGGAATGATTGCGATGCTCTTTGTTTATAATCCGCATTCCCGGATATACGAGAATGGTAAAGGATTAACTGGCTTTTGTCAAGGTGTCAGTTTCATAGTCGCCATTTCCCAAATTGTTTGCATCAGGAACCACAGGCAGGGTCATCCGCTAAACCAGTAACGACATTGGCATTTGTGTTGTCTCAGAGTCTTGTGGTTGTTGGAAAATCACCCGCCCAGTTGAATATTCACATCATTGCTGCCGCAAGTTTCAATAGAATCAGCAGTAGTGGCTGCACCAGCTGGTTGTGCAGAAGAAGTTGGTCAGATTTGTAATCTTTGAGATTACTTTATCTTGACAAATTTTCTCTTTCTTTCGAAACTTGCGTTTTGTTGAGGGAATTCTGCAATATCACGAAAAACTGTGATGTACCACAGCTTTAAATTTTCTGTAAGAAATATATATATATACTTAGGGACCATAATCGGGGTTCTAGGGGTCAAAACAGCGCAGTATGACAAACATTTTCCAGAAACAAACCCCGTTCGTCCTGTGTTCAGTGCTTGTGCTCCGGAAGCAAGGTCCTCTATAATTCTCCATTGGATCCCAGAAGATGCTCTTTATCTACTCTGACGATGATGTCTCAATGAAACAATTGCGAGGTTCAATGGCACATTCCAAAATTGACATTCATACTGATCTCTAACGACTCCAATACACATAATATCGCTTTTGTAAAAAAAAAATCACGCAAAAAATATTCAGTGTGCAGAACAAACACATGCCACACAAACTACGTTTCTCCCAAGTGATCCGCATTCCGAAACTCGCTCATCCGCTGAACTAGTCAAAACTTCTCATTTTCATGAATTTAATTATTCAATTTAAAAAAAAAAAAACAACCAAGTTAATATTATTCTCGGGGGGAAAAAAATGCGTTGCATCATCACCGATCCATCAGCATGTCATGTGCAGGGCTAAGAAAACTTAAGGGAAACTAAATACTGTCAGCTGGTGAGGCGACATCGCGGAACGCGTCGACGGTGTTCGGTCGTGACACATCGCCCGTGACTGGCCCTCCCAGATAGGAAATTCCGTATATGGAAGAGTCAGTTTTCTTACGAGATGGCTGAAGCATGTAATCTTATATCCCTTTGTTGTCGGAAACAGCTATCCGGCACGCCTGAAGAAGAATCCGGTTTTCTTGGCACACCGAAAAAGACGAGAAGGAAGCGTTTTTCCCCCACGAAGTTTTTGCATCCAGCCGATAAACAGTAACGTTTTGAAGGCGATGTGAACGGTAGAGGGCGTCCTTTGTTTTCGATTAAGTTACAAAAAACACTAAAGCCTTGGCATTTTTTAAACTTTGCAAAAACTGAAAACAGAGACAAAAGGGACAAAATAAATCGGACCGGAATGCGAGGTAAAGAACGACACTGAAAAAGATCTTCTCAAGTTTAACAGGCACCGTATCGCCAGGCGTAAGGTTTCCGCCAGTTCGAATTTTGGAGATTTCGATTTAGTCTGGGTGGACGTTTCTTACTGAAAAAAACATTTTCAAGAAGATAAAAATTCTATACACATGATTAACCATTTTTCAAGAAATTTATGTCGTGATTTTTAAATTCAAACTGCGTCAAGCCACCTATACCATTAACATAATAAATCTGTTAAAGAAACTTATTTTTCGTCTTGTTCTAATATATATATATATATCAATATTTATTTTGTTTCATTCTTTATAGTTGTGTAACAGAAGCTTTGGAGTGGCGTATCAAATTAAGAAAGATGTAGTAAGGTAGCCAAATGACACTGAACATAAAAAGCTGCCACAGAGAGTAATGCGGTGTAAGCCTATGACGTCTTCGCTGCTGATACGTTAAAACACAGAGTGACGCATACTGAAATACTGTTCACTAGTTATATATCGCATAATCTTCCATTGGAAGCTACCGCTTGTGCAGGAACTTTGTTCCGCAAGTTGTTCCCCCAGCATGGAAATATGGAGATATGTTGCCGCAAAGACAGCTGCAATAGTGTCACCAGAAATGTCGATTCCAATGGTTGGATATTTAAAAGAGCAGCGTTCAATCTTGCGGTGGATTGGAAGCTGTGCATGACACTGCAGCAGAAAGACGCATCAAGTGGTTGTAAGGATCTTTGAGTTGAACAAAAACGAAGCATGCACAAGATTTTGCCACACTTCTTGTTTCTGACTGTAGTGCAAAAAAATATATATATATATTTAACAAACCTGTAAGGCATTTGACCAATACAGCAAGGCGCCGGAATATATTATTGATCTTAACTTGGAAAAACGCCTCAGGTAAACACGGAAGAGCATAATGGACTGAATACTTACTTCTTACTTTAAAAACCAAAATGTATATACACGGCTGGATTCCATGCCATGTAATCCATAACAGCACATGCCACGTTGCCAAGTGTTTGCGCGAGACAAGATTTGATGTAGATTTCTTGGCTGACTTGTTTTACTATTCTGGCAAAGGCGCAAAGCATCAATCCTTCTCTCTGAAGAAATAGTGCAGCCCTTGTTATCAAGATTACGAGAAGGTGTTGAAGTGAGGAGCAACACGATGGCTGAGCGAAGAAAGAGCTATTATAGGCTGGGTATTCAAACAATATGCAAATCTTAAGAGGTATTTTGCCAGTCATAAGAAATTTATGCCCGACAGAAAGTTGTGCAGGCTACAGAAGTATATATTTTCTTCCATCACTTAGTTTTACCTTTCTTCTCGAAAACAAACAAGCTGCTTCAAGTTGAGGGACCTAAAATACATATAAAGAAAAGAACGTTCATATGTTTTGTGCAAAAACTGCTGGGCAAGTTCATCCAAAAGCAGTAAACGTGCGGGAGCCAACTATTTTCCTTAGTAATCAGAAGATAATAATTGGTGTCACTAAACGAATTGCCATCGAAAACCATAACCTGTTGCCAAGAGAGGAAGAAACAACTGCAAAGGGTCGCAGAGACGTCATTGTTGCAGCATATGAGTGTACATTATCTCGCCTTCCTCTAGCTGATGGTTTTCTAAAGTATGCTGAAGTTGTCCAGTTTGAAAACAGAGAAACGTCTAATTACAGCACACCATTCCACTGTTCTTTGTAGAAAAGTCCCCCCTACTTTAAAGGCCATGTTGGATAGCAAGATGGAGGATTTTTGTGATCAGTAAACTGCAACTAAAGAAGAATGATGGATGGCAAGTTTGGCTTGCTTGAGGTGGCCAAGCACACACCGACTTTGCCACACAGCAGCGCTCAGAAAGAAAAGATCTTAACCGTATAAAAAAAACCGTAAAACCCGAAGCAAGTATTTCAACAAAACCACAGTACTATTAATTTTAAACAAAATATCTTGCTCAAACTCTGCGCCGTACGTAATAATGGTAATATTAGTTCTGAGTAAAGATTATCGAGGGCATTCTAAATCATTTCTAATTTTGAGAGTTAGGAACCTTCCGCGAAACTCCCATCACAACTTCGTTGAGTCACCCGTATAAATTTCTTGGAATTCTGCTGTAAATTGACTTAAAAGCAGACCAGTATTTTAAGTTAACAGGGGTCGTAGCACTGACCATTTGTTGTTGTTATTTGCTCGTCGAAAGTGCTGAGAAAATTCAGGAAATTCCATTTCTGTGAAAACATAGATTTTTTCACAATTTTCCCCTAGAAACTCGCGCCATCGGAGAGAATAATTTCTGTTAATCAAACGTGGGAGTCATTATACCGATCATGTTAAACAAACCGTCTCTTTTTTGCGATCTATGATGACGCTCGCTTATAGAGGAGCTTATGGTTCTGCTAATTTGTCTAAGTGGGACATTCCCCCTCCCAGCAAAAAAAATCGATTATCGATTGAACAGTTTCGCTTAACGTCCCTAACGGCTAACGTTATATATATACGGAATAGATAATCAGTAGCGCTAATTTTGGCACCTTGCTTATAGGCGACAATGCCGTTGTTCTGAACAAGAATGTAAGGAGGGGTCGGTCCCCATTCGGGCAAGTCTCCCAGTCTGCGTTCCGATGACACTGTTGTTAACCCGATCCATCTACTGACAGGTAACATGGAAACTTGATCATTTCCGTTAACCGTGATTCACCTTGAGGAATTATCAAATATTTTGCATCACCTTAGAAATAACAATAGCCAAGTCCATCTTCAGATGATTCTCACCGTGTCTTTGACCAGTTCTAAATGCCTGTTTTTGAATGCCTTCAGTTGAACTCTTCCCCATTTATAATGTCGTTTCGAATACCATGTATGTGTGGTAGATCTTAGATTGTCGCCTTTTATTACGTAAGCAACTACACAAGTGGTACAGACTTCAATACGTTAACACAACAATGTTATGCAAATTCAGCAGGTTTTAATTCGAATTTATCAAGCAGAATTAAAATATTCTAGGGTGATGCAAAACTTTCATCATGAATATAGTAAGAAACTATTTAAAGATGGGTAGACGCCTTTTTTTCTTCAGAAAGTGATTAAGATTTTAATTCGTTCATTGATCAAATATAAACAAAGATGCTAAGATAAACAATGATCTTTCCACCTAAAACAATTAATATCTTACTTATAATATGTTTGTTATGCATCTGCAATAATGTTTTTGACATCATTATCATTTTACATCTCCCAATTATTTGTAGGGATAAGTATTATAATCCAGTATTTAATGCACGTTTACCAGAGTTTGTTTGTGCTTTAAACTTTAGTTTAGTAAAACTGTAGATTAAACATTTGATATAAAATAAGAAATGCACGGTAAGGAAATTTCGGATTGTGTCAACAGGGCCATACAATGGGATCGGCAAATACATTGGAAACTCTGTCAATAAGTAACTGTTGAATGTTTCATCCTTTCTCAGTTAATCAGCAGGTTCTCCTTAGGTGAGGAGAATCGAACCGTCTAATCACCGCCTAAATTGGGGAGTTTGTTGGTTGGGAAGCTTAGAATTTTAACAGGTGCAGCATATACTTTTAAGGAATGAAAACCAGTTCTTACAAGGCCGTCATACACGGCTCAGCTTTAAAGATGAAAATAATTTTAATTTACTTTGGGAAAATATCGTATAACGTTACAGCGATTTACCTACATAAGGTAGCGTGTGACAGCTATAAATAATTTCCGGGTATATAGTTCCACATGCCAGTTCCGGCTTTCCCCGTTACTCCGCTAATAGCATTCATCTCGCCATCATCCGACCGGACTGTCTTTTGGTACAGCTAAGCTTAGTTTTCAGTAAATGTTTTTGTTCTTTTTTCTCAGGCTTGTACAGGTGAAGTTTTTCGGATGATCTATTTCCTCAAACGTTCGACCCACCCACGCGGGGGGCATCCAAATATAGAAACGGCGGATGGAGGAAATTCCACTGGAAAAAATGGCGGTGTTTGCCTCGAGTAGCCGTTGGGGCTGAACCCTGCATCGGTTAGTTGTAACACTACCGCTGTTAACTTGTTCGGAAAAGCGTGACTTAACCCTCCAACGTGCAAATGGCGCATCGCCGATACCTTTCTGTTCTTGCAGTCACGTACTCTTCATTCGTTATTACGGCTGGCGGTTATATCTGTAAAGAAAAAGAAGGAAAAAAATTAAATTTGTGGAAATATACCTTAACTTTAGCTAAAAGACAATACCATTTACTAGCATCTGAAATTATCTGCAAAGAAAGATTTCTCAGGGGCGGTGGGATTTACTGCGGAATATACACATCAGCTACGTTTCGGCGCAAAATGGCTACTTTCATTTTTGCATATCCGGCCAGCGGCACTTCCTGTTTGCTTTGGTCGCGCCCGAAAAATTACACGAGGAAGTTGGGCCATTCTGATTTGATCTCGCATCAACAAAGCAGCCAGTAAAGACCTTAAAAATCTAAATAATGCTCAGTGTTAGTGCATTTAGACAGAGTTATAAAAAGCCTTCACAAAATTTTAAGTAACAAGATAAGTGGCAACACTTCCAATGTGAATTATCTATTTTAATAGAAAAATCAACCTCTACTTATTTAAGGCTGCAGTTTATTTTTGCGAAACGTTTTGATAAAGCAGCCTGTTCGCCACTTTGAAGGGCAATTAGGGGACTCCGGGGGGGATTAGTGCAACACTACTACGAGAGAAAACCAGCAAAAGAACAATACTCTCAAATAAAAGTTGTTATTTGGCGTGTTGATGGCAATACAGTTTATAAGTGCTTGTTTGCCCGTTAAGGTTTCTACTACATTGTTCCGTTATTTAATGCAGGCATCTTTTATTTGGAATTTTAAATTAATTATAGATATTTAAATTTCGTCCTCCGAAGAAGTAACGAAATATAATTGAACCGCAGTTTCTGAGAGCTATCACAGGAGAGAGAGAGAGAGAGGAGAGGATGAGAGAGAGAGAGAGAGGAGGAGGAGAGAGAGAGAGAGAGGAGAGAGCGGAGAGAAGAGAAGAGGAAGAGAGGAGAGAGAGAACAGGAGAGAGAGAGAGCGAGAGATAGAGAGAGAGAGAGAGAGAGAGAGAGAGAGTGATGATAGAGAGAGAGAGAGATCGAGAGAGCATGACAGAGAGGAGAGATGAAGAGGAGAGACGGGAGAGGGAGAGAGAGAGAAGAGAGATGGAGAGAGAGAGAGAGAGAGAGGGAGAGGTGGATGGATGGAGAGGAGAGAGACTCTCTCTCTACTAACGTCATGTCTCTCTCGCGGGCGCTCACCCACTCAATCGTGATACGCGTTTCAAAATGCAAATGGCTTGTGGTGTAACTTGCTCTGGTGATACGAGGGAAGATGCACGTGCTGTCTGAAGGTCTGTTTTCACGTGGCCTATTTACTCACCATCTTCTGGAAAAAGTTCACCGCTTTAATTTTTTTTTTTTTTTTTTTTGGGAAATTAACATTATTAAGAACAGATGTGAAAGTTCAGCTGATCTGTCTGCACAGGATCAGCCAAACAAATCCTCAACGAAATTACTGCAATATTTGAGAAAATGTGTGGCCTTCAGCCAACATTCTCCAAAGTATACACTGCTCTCAGAACTGTCCTGACTCTACCAGTAACAAGCTGTGAAAGAAAACGTTAAGTTTTCGACGACTGAAAAGATTAAAGAACGAACTGAGATCAACAGTACATCCACCAAAGACGACCGACTGACTGACTTTCTCTGATGGCATCTGAGTCATAACTTATGCAACATACTGACTCTGAGACATTGTAGGCGATTTTTCCTTCTTCAATGCTCGGAAGAAAGTGATCATTTTAAAGATAAGACATACATTCTCACGAGAATCTGCTGTGTGTTTGTATATTTTGACATTTGGTTACATAATGTGATAGTACCATAAAAAGAAAGAGTTATAGGTATATAAAAGAGGCAAGTACAGTATATATAAAGTCTAGCACATCTATAATGGTTCAGGAATGATAAACTATTGAGATATATTGTGTATTGATTTATTTTAATTATAAAAAAAATACTGTAGAGGTTTTGTTAAATTCGCACCAGAAGCTATCGGTTCTGGATGTACGATATTTTCTTGTAGTTCATTGAAGTGTATCTTGTAAAATGTGTTTTTAAAAATCTTTTTGTTATTTTTTTACTGATATTAGAATAATGGGAGAGTCGACAAGATCACTAAAACACCATTCCATTTCATACTATTTTATATTTATGGTGATTCATTCAATTTCCTAAGGCAGTTATTGCGTTCGTTGTTGAGTTTGGAAAGACAGGGTGGTTAATTTAGCCATGGTGTATTGAGAACCGTTCCATTATTAACGTAAGGTGCAAACATTCAACAGTCTATTTAACAATGCATTTTGGAACATTCATGATTTTAAAAGTCGTGGAGAGAACTTCCAATGTTCTTTGTTCTCGGGCGGCATTAGATCTTAATCCGGCTCGGGCCACATATAACAGATTTAAAGGCAGCACATCCTTGATTTTAAATTAGATGCCATACTCTAAAGGGACCAGTGCAGAATGCACTTGTTTTAGAATTGCTGATGTAAAACACTTAGAGATCATTAAAGGTTCGTTTTTTTTTAAAAAAACAAATGTATCTTTTAATGTAAACGTGAAGCTCTGTATTATGTACGCTGGCTGAAGTGAAGCATTTCTGTTTCAAAATACTATAATTGGTACTTTAATTCCTCTATCTCGCTGATCACATTACAGGAGCAGTCTGATGTAATTCTGGATACCGAACAGTGACAAAATAAAAATTGCGCAAACAAATCAAAATCACTGAAAGCCAATTAGTAAAACGTGTAGATAATATTAAGTGATGTTCGAAAGTTTTTGTCAGGGCTGCTTAAATCTATTAAACGCAGACAAAGCTGTAAAATCTGCGATATGATCAGAGCGAAAACGGTCATGCGAAGGCGAGTTAATGCGCTAAGGTGATCGCTGCTGCGCTTTAAATTTAATTTGTATTTTTATTTCGCAATCGATTCCTTCTTTGTTTTTGTTTACACCGGTCAGGGCTGTGGTTCTGCGACCTGGAAATACCAACATTTTTGTCGATCAGGGAACTCCAGCATCCAGCACTTGGAAACCAGGAAAGAAGGACTTCGACGTTCTCTGCTTTAATGAAAGAGCAAATGGATTAAAACAAACATCACTTTGGTTTACTAAACTTCATAGAAGTTGCTCGACGTAAAAAAAAGTAAGAACAAAAATTTTTAAAAAGCAAAATATCTGGGATTTTTTTTTTTCTCTCAAAGACTAAACTAAATTTACATGTGCCATTATTGCCGCTACATTTGCGTGGTCATCTTCTGGAAACGTCTGACCCTGTGACATAGTCTGGGTGCCAATTAATGACCATTTGTCTACTTTACTCTCGAGGTAATAAGTAATTAGCTTCTGAAAACATGTTTCTTCAAATAAGCAAATTTTCGTGTTTACATATTAAATGGCCTTGATAATAATGAACAGAGCTTAAAAGGGACGGCTGTTTGTTCATAAGTTCCCCAGGGTTAAAGTAAGTGTTTATCTTCTTTCTGACTTCATTTAGAAATTGTTGGAAGTCTGTTATTTATATTTAGGGCCTGAATAAATATTCGTTTATCCTTCATATCAGATCAACCTTTGACAAATGTAGTATTCTGATGTTTTATTCATTTTGTCTAAATGACTACGAGAGGGACACCATTAAAAATGGTGAAGAATACTTCAAACAAATCATCACTGAAACGTCGATAGTTCAAATATGACATTTCTAATCTTGCAGGTTTTCTTCATATCTATAATTGCTTGCTTGTACCACTGATGATTCCGGTAAATCTTCTTTGAATTTCTTCCAGGCAAGCAATATTCCTTTGGATACACGTGCCAATTCTATCTTCTTTGAATAAGTAAATATGTGATAACTTAGTGCGCTGGTGGCTTAATCAGTTAAATTTCTTGACCAGTCATGTGATTGTGTACGAGATAAAATGTCACCCTGTTCCTTACTGGCTGATGTAAAGAAGTAGACGGTATCTATATCTGGTGTGTACATGCCATTAAATACGAAAAATAACAAATCCGTGTAAATATTTTGTAAAAACGCTTGTCGGCTCTTGGAGACTCTCAGTAAAATAATTTCTGGCCAGAACACAAGGGGTCTCAACCTAATAGGTAATTTCATTGATGCGAATATATCTTTTAAAACATAAGTCTCTATCTACTCTGGAAATGATTGATTTTATATAAAGACGCCAGGGAAATTAAGCATATTCCATTATGACATAGTAAAAATCTTAGAAACACTAGCATATTTTTTTTGTTTTATAAAATGATTCATTAAAGTTAATACTTAACTATCTTTATCTGGTATAAGAATATGAATAAACTCTTTTTTAAAAGTTATCTAATTAAGAATGGAAATAATAGACTAATTAAAGCCTCTATGTAATGGTAGTCATTGATTTTTGAAATAATCTTCTGTATTCTGCATTAAAGTTATCTTGACAAGTTAATAAATTATTTTATAGTTGTGATATGAATTTGCAGAAAAGAGAAAGCCTAGTTTTATAAATGAATGCATGTTTTACTCAGTTTCTTACGTTGTTGTTATAAATTATATAATTTAAAAGACTCATTTGAATTATAAATGTATTAATTAGGAAATCTAGTTCACAATTCTATCTCCCAACTTGGCTTTAATATATTAACAGTGACCTCTTTTAATTTCAAATTTAATTTTAATTTTATTAATAGCTACAGAAACGCCTGAAACCTCCACATACCAACTCGCACTGGTTTTATAAAAATTATACTAACGATATGATAAAATTATTTATACCGGCGCGAGGTAATATTCTTAATGAAATCAGTCACCGTATTGATTAGAGATTAGTTTAGAAAAGAACGTGTAGTGAGCATGGCATGTGAAAGCGGTAGGTGCATCCAAATGAAAGGATTTAAGGTTTTTGGTAGGTGTGCACTTGAAAGCTACTTTTGTTTAACTAACCCCTTTTTAATGTTGGTAAGAAGAATCTTAGCGCTTAATAAATAAAGGTTCGTCTTCCCTGTTCGAGGTGTTTATCGATTTGCGTATTGAACATAAACATCGACAGCAGAAAACAAAGAAATGGGCTTGATGGAAATACGTGTCGAGGAGATTTTTTTTTAAAAAAAAAATCATCTGCGTTGGAAAATTTGCGTATAAATCTGTAGAGGAATAGATAAATGCTGTTTTATATATTGGATTGGTCCACATGGCTAAGCTTCTCAAACGTGTTTGTGTTTTTTGTATTCTGTAGAACAGCACAGCGCCATAATTCTAGATGAAGTGCTACTGTAGTCGCCCACGTCAAAGTCTTCGTAACACTTCTGGAAGATAACCGTCACTCGGAAACAGTTAAAATAATAAAGTATTTCACCAAACCTTAAAGTAAACATTCCTAATCATCTGCCTGGTAAATGGTTTCAATAAGGCGTTATGCAACACACGGTGAAGCGAATGTAGACGGTGTTGGTGGTGTGAAATGCTTTCAGCTCACTCTCGACGCAGCTGTACAATAACTGAGTTGAATATTTAAAAAAAAAAATGTGTCCCAACTCTTTCTTTGCCAAACACTTTAAAATCGATCTGTCCATTCGAAGATGATAGTTTTAGCTCGATGGCGGTGAAATAATATAATTACGGTCTCGAGTTTACCGAGATTCGATGGCAGTTGCTGCATTACGCAAAACAAAACTTCTCCTGAAAATTTTCTCCTTATACAAATTATTATATTTTTTCCCCACCTATAAATTCCCGAGCATATTGTAGCCGACGAACAAAGATATTTTCACTGAAAAGTGTGAAAGATTCCTTAAAATAACGTAGTAAATGGCATTTCGAGAATTTATCACAGAAAAGCGGCATGGCCGGAACAAGTAGGTCAAAGCAAACCTCGGACCATGGGTAGATGTCTTTTCCCAAAACCGGACACCGCTTGGCTAGACGTCCGTAACTTCCTTGGTATTTTGTCACGAAGTTAGATACGCCACAAATCTGGGTGTGGCCAACCCGATGTTACGCCGCCTCCTCAGGACCGGATGAAGTACTTCCATCTGCAGAAACACTACTTTTGAAGGACTCAAAAATGCGTTAAACATAAGTTGTACAGTGTGAACGGTCATCGACAGAAGGCTGTAATCAGAAAACAGTTTGAGGAGACCGGTCATTGGAATAGACACTGGTGATTGCCATCGTCGGACGAGTAGACATTTTTCGAAGGGGTAGGTTCACAGATTCACTTTGTCATCACCATCTGCTGCTGACAAGATCTTTGAGCCGTGGTTTAGACATTGCTAACACTCATTTATGACGATATCCGCTGGTTCTGAACCACCATTTATATTCTGTGTACAGAGACAGTGACTACGTTTATTCTGGGTGAGTTATACCTCCTGGACACAGCAATACTTACGCAAAAGTTCCCTTAAAAGGTACAAAATCGATGTCTTCGATTTCTTATTCAGATCTGGTTTCAAACCTGTCAAGCTCAGACTTTGTCTTGGCCAGTATTATATCGTACCACAGACCCGTGAGAGTGACAGGAGCCAAGCAATATTCCTGTAGCCACAATACGACGCATATGCAAGTGTGTGAGCCGTAAAATTTTGAGCAAGTTCCAAAGAGGGATCTGATATCTCGTAATGCCACGTCGCTTAAAGACACGGATACCAGACTTTTACTTTCACTGTTATAGATGCTTAAATTTCATTTTTACGGAAGTTTCCGGTGATATTCTACGCTGACAACGATGATCGAGAGCAGCGCTTTTAAAGTGCTTTGACATAATAGTATACGTGCTTCTAAATATTTTTTTAAAAAATATTGTTTTAGCTGAAGGCCGCTCCATAACGGCTGGTCCAATAGGATGTTTTACTATCCGTTATCGAGCGCCGACTGGAAATAGTGTAGACACAAACTGCAAAAAAATTAAGGAAGACTCAATACTCATATTATGTTTCCATATCTTTCCATTTAACTTGGCTTTTCCACAAATAGTAAAAGGACAGACTTCATAAAACAAGTAAATCTAGTGAATACCACTGGCGAAAAACAAAAATCGTCTTTAATTGTCATTTAATGTCATATGAAGATAAACTTTACTTACTCGTTAAATGAATAATATCATCGACGGCACCATTTATGTATATGATTTTTTTTTTGTGTTGGAAAGATGACTCGTGCATACTATACTATGCTAAAGTCATACGTGCACCCTAGACCTTTTATATCATATATAGGTAAAGTCCGCCATAAATGTCGAGTGACCAATTAAATAAGCGATGCATCATGTATAATCATTTTATTATCATAGAATATGAATTTACTGGTACATATCAAAACGAGTTATAATAAGATTAGCTATGATAATAGATCTTACATCAAAATATTTTCTTTTATACGGTAAATGGTTTCTTCGCACGCGACCGCCAGTGTAGATATTAATATATTTTATGGCTCTGGCTAAACAATGATAAATAATTATTACACCTTTTAATAACATGAAAGAGAAAGAGGGAAATTTAATAAAATCAATATTTTTTGTAAGCTTCATTTTAATGTCCAAAGAAGCCTTGGCTATATATGTTGCTGGGAGTATCTTGAAGATTGAATCTGAAATGGTTCTGCGGTCGTCTAAGACATTGGTATGTACCATGTTATTTACCGGTGCCAGACAAACGGACTTGAGAGAAAAAGTAAACTTTACAGAAAAATGAAACCGAGATAAACAGGAATAAATATTCTCCAATAAATAAATACTTTAAATGTTACTCGCTAAAAATACCTCAAATATAATTTTCGTATTTATTTCTCAGTTTATGGTGTCATTTGGTGAACAACAAAATAAAACAATTCCTTTCATTGGTCAAATAAGTACTGTGGGCAAAAAGTGTTTCTTAATTTTTCATATAATTGTATCGGTAATGTTTTATACATCCAACGAAATAAATATAATAAATTTCTTTCTGTTTTTATTAAAGGAAAACCACTATTAAAGGGTCATAATGTACAAGTTATTCTTTATCGCTTCTACATAGAGCACCGACTGCATGTTTCTTATGCCAAAGACAACTGCCCCAAAAGTAAGGTGGAAAGCTTTTGGTTATTTTGTCTGAAACTTATGTTTATTACATCGATGCTATGGAAGCACCAGGTTTTTTGCTTCTAGTGATGGACTTCTGCGTATCCTTTAACAAAACAGATTCAGTAGTCGAATGATTGTATGCAAAAACTTACCTTTAATTAAGGTTTTAGATTTTACACTACTAAGAAGTGATGTCCTCGTTACTCTCTAAGACAATACCAAAAATTACTACTTATTAGAAAACAGACAGCAATTGCATCAAGCATCTCAAATGCGACAAAGAAAAAAAAAAAGATATTAGTGTTTCAAAATCTTAGTCTAGTAGCAAGCGAGTGATTAACAGAACGAGAAAGGCCAGAGTTGAAAATGTTCCTACGGCACCTGTTAAAATATAGGGTACAAAGCAAAATAAGATTAAACCAAGTCATAAGATACTTATTACCACGTGATGACAGATTTCTCCTAAGCCTGTCTCACTAAGAATTCATCTGATCGCCGAAACAGAGCAGAGAAAACTTACTTTTTTCGGAGAAATGTACCGTAACATCTCCATGATCTTAAATTCTACTACAGATGTTGATTTAGTCTAGTTTGCTTATATCTACTTGACAACCTTGGGCCTTCTATACAGCAATGCGCGTGGTAACCGAAGTCATCTACCTCTCTCTCTCTCTCTCCTCTCTCTCTCTCTCTCTCTCTCTCTCTCTCTCTCTCTCTCTCTCTCTCTCTCTCTCTCTCTCTCTCTCTTGCACACTATTCTGGTGGACACCATATTTTAGTTCATTTTTCCAAGGCAATCCTACGTGCCCTTGGCCATCTCCAAAGAGCCGAAGAAGATTCTGCTGTAAAAAGGTTTGCATATCAACTAAATTTATCTGTTCTATACAGGGTGTCCCTAAAGTCTGGACACATAGGAAATATCAGTAACTATAATTTTTTTACCTCCACAGATAACTATAATTTTTCTGGGGTATGCTAAAGGTGTACTCAATGAAAATCACAGATACAAGACACTTGAGGGAACGCATAATAAATGAATGTGCTCAAATTGACGGTAATTTGGAGTTACTGCATCATGTTCACGTGCATTTTGCAAAGTGCATCTAACTTTGCATCACAAATGGTGGAAATCATATTGAAGATGATATTTATTAATATTGCAATCGAATAAAGTTTTGTTGAAAATTTTATTTATTGAAAATATGAATTTTGCCTATGTGTCCAGACTTTAGGGACACCCTGTAGAATGACGTTTTCTAAATGACTTTTGCAACACTGCATTTAGAAAACAGGTGCCTGGATAATTTCTGCTTTAAAAAAATGAAAGTAAGTTCGCTTGACCTCATAGTGAACTGTCTCTTCCTACAGTTATTTCAATTATTTCCCTGAAGGTATGTTTTAAACATTATAAAGATCTGCATCAGCCCTTTTATTTAGCTCTAACATCACAATGTTCCGCATTTTAGATCTTTTTTTTTTTACCATCAGCTGAAGCAGCTTCCACAAGTCGGTTCACTAATAACCCAGAAAAAGTGGTTTTTGTAATTGGGCACCAAAGTGAGGGAGGATGATAGCCGATTTTAAGTTCAGCTCTCGGTATTGACACGATTATAAAACAACACGAGATAATCTACACAGGATGAGGAGTGAATGATAAACGTTTTACCCGTATTTCCAATTCTTGACTAACCATTTTATATTGTTTAAATAATCACTTGCCACATCGATTAGTTCTTTAACCTTACGAGCTAAACACATTTTACTTTGCTTTATTTTAGCTAATTTTTTTTAAAAAAAAAAACTATTTTTTCCTTTAGGCGTTATCTTCATAAATTGTTAATTTTGTGCGTCTTCTCTGTTAATCGAAAACTCAACCGCCAAGTCATTTGGAGACTCCGGAAACAAGAATAGCTTCAAAACGCTCGAGTTTCGTTCAGTCTGACTGATTAGATGACAACTGTTTAGCATTTGGACTAAATTCTACCCACCAAATCTTTCTGACAACCTAAGCATTCTTTTGAATAATTAATCATGATATTATTCGCTCTTGCAGAATCTTTTTCTTGTCGAAACATAAGAGTATTTATAAATGACACAAAGTTAGCACGGAACAAACAGACTTTTTCAAACAGTAAAACGTTTGCTAATAATCCGAGAATTACTTATGTAATTGTCTTAGGCGCATTCTGGGTGAGTATTCAAATCTCGCATTTCAAGACAGCTTAGACGACATACAGTGCATGGCATAATAATAATATAACGGTATAATTTTGCTACAATGTGTTATGCCATTTTGGAAAATAGTAAATAAGTAAAAAAGACAATCAATGGATTGAAACTCCTTAAGTTAGTACTTGGTCGAGCCACCTGTTTGCAGAACGAAGCAACTTTCCCCTGTTTTGCATTGAATTAACGAGAATTTGCATCACAGTCTGATCTAGGATCCTCTTAGTCGTGTGAGTGCTTCATTTAATTTTATTGTATTGAGAGGATATAGACCGGTTGCTTCCAGCTGACGAACCAGATGCCTCCCACAGTTTTTAGAGAGATTTGATTCAGAGCTACAATATACTCGGGTAAGAAATTGAATGCCTTCATTCCTCTTCCACACTTTTTCAAATGAGAGATATGGCACGCAACGCTATCTTTCTGAAGGAGATATAAGCATCTCATCTCAGTATACCTTCTTGATAAATAGTAATTGGGTGTGGCTTTAAAATGGAAATATATATAACAGAATTGACATGTCCTTCGACAAGAACCGATTTCTTTTTCCCACCATGCCATATTGCAGCCTATTCTTTGGCACTCTAGTCTCCAATGTTTACGGGACGCTAAATACGCTCTAAGTTTGTTTTTTTTTTCTGCAGATGTAACATCTAGACATGAAAGGGTGAAACCTAGAGTTATTGTACAACAGCACACGTGGGCAATATTCGAGAATCTTGTCAGACGTCTTCTTGACACGTTTTGAAGGGTCCTATTCTAACTGGAAAAAAAGTGGACTTCCTATCTGTTACAAACTTTTTGTAGCAAAATAGGCGTAGATGACATTAGATCGCGGTTTGGCTCATTTCTGTTGTATGAGCGACGTCAGCAAGAGGATGCTGACGATGAGTGAAGATGTGGCGATAAATGACGTTCTTGTTGCAGTTTCGATGTTGAAGGTTCTGCAAGAGTGACTTTGTCAAGGAAGTATCGTTCTAATTTGGAAACTTGCGATATTACTGCCAGAAATTCCACGAGAAATATCTAGATCTTTGGCAATTCTCATTCTGAGCGGACTATAACACGATTTTGGGTAAGTGAAGAAATAGCATGGGATCAGTCTGATTTCTGCATGGCAACAGAGCACACTTGTTATTACCAGCCAAGATATAAACGATCACCCTGAAAATATGTACATTTCGGTCAGATACATTCATTTATGGGGATGGTGGCCAAGTTAATATGCTAGGACACTGTCCTGGATATCCGACCCAAGTTATGTGGATACGCAATTTTCTGTTTCTATGGTTTCCATGGTAAGCTTCCAAGCTTATCGAATCGAAAGAAGCGGGGAACTAAAAGTGTTCCGAATTACTAAAGCTTTGTACGGCCAACGTAGGGACGCCTACTTTATTTGTTAAGCAGAATCACAAAACTACCTGAGCAAACAACGCCATCGTAAAGACCTTTATAGGGTTTTTTTAAAAAAAAATTGTGGCATTTGTTTACAGAAACCGCTTCCTAAACAGATTAAGCTGAACTAAACTGCAGCTAAATAAGTAATCCGCTAAGCTATAAAAATTACTATTTACAAAAATGTACTTAGTAAAAGACTAAAAGATTTACTGGTGAGTTAATTGTTTCGCTTATTTGATCGAATGAATCAGTGCCGTCTCAGCCGGTGGTGTACCGTGACAACTAATTTTGAAGTACTGTTGTATTCTGCAATCTACGATGACGTATTTCGTAGTCGTGACTGCGGCGTCCTATTGAGTGTCCGATGAGAGTAAAGAAGGAGGAAAAAAGGACGGGCGTGTGCATAAATATCGTTCAACAGTTTCGTGTCGACGATTTTCTCATTCGTTTTCGGGTGTAACTCGAAAGCTTTGTTGAGCATGCGATTCAAAGGTGTTTCACGCGTGGCGCAGCTGAGCGTAGTGTGTTAAATGGCTCCGTTATTATCGACTGGAATGACGGCAGATCGTTCGGTATCACAGCTGTGCGCATACAGCGAACAATTTTTAGAAACAGTTTCTGTTTAGACCGGGATGGAGAATTGTTAAGAGTTTCGGCTTCTTGATAAATTATTAAAATTTTGTCGAACGAAAGAATCCCAGTATGTCAAGATACTGTAGACAGCTGACGCTGGGATCTGAACCAGGAATCACCGTTTGCTAATTATAATCGAGCAAATTGGTTTTCTTCAACTCCAGAAAATTGGTTCTATCAACCTCTGGAACTCAAAACCTTCTTAATTTTCATCAGAATCCTTTCAAATTTTGAATACTGCCTACACATAATCTGTAAAATCGCGTGTCAAAGAATAATTTTGCTACCAGGGTTGGTTTAAGCGTTGAGTGAATATGTCAAATTTTGTTATTTTCAATATTTATCTCAGATTAAGAAAGTTATTTAATGTTGATTAACAGTTAACGGTTAAGGAGAAAAATCTATTTCTGAATACCCGATAAGCTTGGAAGATTACCGTGGAAACCATAGAAACAGTAATTTGCAAGCGGAGATTTCTGGTTCATATCCCAGCCTCAGCTGTCTACAGTTTCTTGAGATACTGAAAACATATATACACAAGTCACCGTTCTACTTGTGGCAAAAAAGTACTAATCCAGTTACTGATATTGTAGTGAGTTCTGTAGCGAATCATCAGAACGAATTCCAGTTAACAAATACGAAAAGTTATTTGTATATTAGCCGTGTAGCATGATTATAAACACATTGATCTATTGTGGCTGGTTTTAATTGTTTTGGGTAATCCCAGTTGATAAAGTATAAGGCACAGCTACATGTTATCAAAACAGTAATCCGAGACCATTACAAAAAAACACTAGTACAAAACACATTATACACGCGGCTGTTCACGTTGCGTATAAGTAGTCCACCAAAAGAAGTTGAAATGAATTTACAAACTTTTTATAAGAGGTTGGACCATTAGTATTTTGTGATATGCATTTTACCTTTAAAACTTGTATACGGCAAGCGTGTGACACATCATTCATTGCTGTTCACACATCTAAGTGATTGCGATAATGCTGCAGTGAAGAGCTGGAAGATATATCTGATAACTCAGGAGATGGGGAACCAATCAAGAAGTAGGCTCTTCTTCATAAACGATGACACCCCAACCCTATGCATATAAATCCATTGCTTTCTGTACTTTTTTTAAGTGGAATGTATGTATCACTGATTTGGGGCATTGATTTTACAGGGCTTGAATCTTGAAGCTAACCTCAAACATGAATAAAATTCTGAAAGGAGAAAGCGCATCAACAGTCACGTCAGTGTTTCATAGTAGTTAAAGAGGCAAATCTGTAAGCGGAAAGTCAATGGCAATGAGTAGACAATATAGGGATGGGTATTTGGCGGACGGCTTTACATTTTGTGGAGATACAACATCACCAAGACCTGGACATCTCATTTGCAGGAAGAAATTCCAACAGAGCCATGGTACCAAGCAGGTTAAAGCGTCACATTTCAAGTAGAAACCCATTTTCTTCGGCAAGGTTATTAGTTACTTTTAGCGGCTGCAAGAGCAGCACGTAATACCAAATTCCTACATAACCTGTGTGAGTGTTCTGACAGGGCGCAAGAGGCCAATTACATTGATGCTAGGCTAATAGCCCAAATCATGAAATGAACAGGCCATCGCTGAAACACTTATTTTACCGGCGTGCAAAGAAATTAGATGGGCTATGATCGCATCCAAGGCAGTGAAGGAGATAACCAGATTTCCACTTTCAGACGACAAGGCTATCAAGAGACGCAATGATGATAAGTCGGGTGACATAGAATAAAAATGGTAGAGAAACTGCAAGTGGGTCAACGTTTTTCATTTGAAGTCAATGAGACAACAGACATCGGAAACCTTGCACGTCGCAATTATTCTTCTTGTAGATGCGCCTTGCATTAAGGGCGATTTTCTATTGTACATTAAATTTCCTCAGTATGCAACAAGTGAAGAAATATTCTACGTGATGGATGAGTACCTGAAAAGCGGCAGTGTCCAGTGGGAAAAACTGTATAAGCATTTGTACCGATGGGGCAGCTGCGATGACAGGAAATGTTAAAACGTCTGTGTTAAATGTGCGAAACAGAAATCATGGCATACAGACTGCCGGATGGGCTAAGGTAAGTTTTGGCTGAACCAATGAAAATCGTTAATTCTATCAAATGAAGCCTCTCAACGCTCCTCTTTATCCGTATTTTGTGAGGAGATCAGATCAGACCAGTAATCCCCGCTTCTTCATACAGAGGTTCGCTGGCTTTCGCGAGGCAAGGACCCGCGAGGAATTTTTGAACTGAGAGAAGAGCTAAACCAGTTTCTGATGTCGCACGACGAATTGGAACATATTAGAATGTTACAAGATAACTACTGGATGCAGAAACCGCGACATACACGGCTGGCATCTTTGAAAATATTAATGAATCGAATAGAAGAAGGCGAGATGGCGATGCTGACAAGCTGACAGAATTAAAACTTGAGCTGTGGAAAGAGGAAGTATTGTGCGGCTCGTGAGATATGTCCAAATGACCAACCGCGCACATCGTGAGAAAAAGAAGCTAAATGTGAAAGTGAAACATTTGCGCACGCTTCACAACAAGTTTCAGCTTTACCTCATGTTCTCCAACATGGAGCAGCATGACTGGGCTGCTGATCCCCTTTTCGCTTTATCTGTAGAGGCATCGGTCGAGAAGCTTTCTTCGAAGGTGCGAGAGAAAGTTTATAAATTTCAGGTGTGACCACACTCTCAGACTAAAGTTCAGCGAGTTTGTCTCTGGATGTAATTCGGGTTACAACTCAAAGAAATGACTATCCCTGTTCCGCAATTTTCATGACATAGTTAAGAGAAGTGTTTCATAGGGGGATTAAGTTAATAAGCTTAAGTCTAAATGGCAGTGATAATTATTTTTTTCCATAATAAAACTTCAAATCGGTGTTTTAAAAATTTCGTGAAATACGTGGAATAATGGAGTGATTTTGAACATACTGAGTTATTTAACATTTCTCATACATCTGGATGAAGGCGATTTACATTTTTCTTTCGAACGACTGGTCGGCTATGAAAGTTGAACAGGCACTGATTTGGTAAATCTTGGCTCGGTGCAACGGAGATCGAACAAGAGAAGGTTGACAACCACCGGAATAGATGATGACGAAAACATTGCAGAGACCAAATTATTGAGTAAATCCGCATGATAAAGGAAAACGAACAAAAGAGCAGTGGGAATTGTTATCTATAGCAGTAAAAAAAATAAAATCGTATTTTCAAGTAAATTGAATGACTTACAGATTTTTACGTTAATTGATACATATTTATTTATTCCACCAGCCACAGCAAAGCAAAAGTGTCATGTTTTTATCAGTCTACATTAAGAGGGATGCTTACATTTGAGGTTTCTTTCTCTTTTGGTAAATTTCTTCATAATCCACGCTAAAGCGCCTCCATTAGACCGTAAATGACAATTCCACTACCCAGATCTTAACAGAACAAAAGCAAAAACGAAGAAAGCAGATTTAACTTGTTTTCGCAAAAGCCTCGATTTCATCGACAAACCCATAAACTGTTAGTAAAAGTATCATCTCCACGTGTATTAATGTTAGCGGAATTCCCGGTTTTCCCTGTGTTTCTTTCCTTCTTTTTTTCTCTTGAATCCAATAGGGTGGTGCCCGGTCGTTTTCTGTTTTATCAGCGTCTTTGACGAAGATTTGATGCAAGATATTCGGTAAGTGGGTCGACTGGCGGAGCCGGAAACACCAGCGGAGATTCGAGCAGATTTCGCGGTGCACACAGTACAACTTTACATTAGCAGGAGTCCAAAACGTTCTTCGGCCCGCCCATGAAAAACGTTGTGAGTGAATGAATTGGAATTTTCCGCAGGCCGTCCCATACTGACGAATATTGCCGTCTCAGAATCTAAAGCATCGTATGATATAACTAAATTTAGTTCTCTTTTGGGTCAGAATTTCATCTCCCCCCCCTTAGCAAGCTGCTTCATCCTCTGGCTCTTTTATCCTCCGGGCTAATGATTATCTCTCTGGATTCAATGTCTCAAGCTTGATGCTCTCTCACGCGCGACACCCCTCCTCTTCATTATGAAACAGCTTTCTCTTTACTTTTGTCTTCTCTTTTATCCTTTTCTTACTGATGAATTATCTTTCCGTCAGTTGTTTTGGATCCTAACGTGAGTAATCATCGCTGGACTGGCATTCCGGAAGTCTCCGCCAGTTGTTTTGGATCCTAACGTGAGTAATCATCGCTGGACGGCCATTCCGGAAGTCGTCGACCTGCTATCGGAAAGAGGCTTTTTCCACTAGTCCCATGCAGGAACTTCCACAGCAACGAAACAGCTGCCGAGCGCAAAGGTCCACTGCAATATTTAAGAAATCCATCATCTCGCTTTCAGGACTTTGGCAATATGGCGGTGGAGGGAAACGTTCTAAAAATAAAAGAAAAACAGAGCAGATAAATTCTTGGCTTCTACCTTTAGGAAATAGAATTACGTTAAATTAGCGGAACTAAGATTCTGTTGGGAACACACAGAAACACACGCGCGCGTTTAAAATGCCCACACGGAAGTTATATTTAATGACCAAAGAATTGGAAAATGATTTGATTGTAGCTGGAAAAAAAATGCTTTATGACGAAAATCAGCAGACATTTTAGTCTCTGTGGTGACGCAAGCGAAATAAATATAAAACTGCCGACCAGATTTAATGCCAAAAACGGTTCTGCTAGCAGCCGGAACTGGCGAAGTATAGGATGAAGACTGTTTTGTGTGACTAAAGAATAAAAATGAATAGGCATTTTATATGTGTATATTTTCCAGTTCGTATGTTTAAATACGCATGCTTCTGTATAACTAATACATTGATATATGTATAGAATATTTAATATTTGGTTAGTGAGTCCACGATTATGGGCACTGGTATAGATTTATCTACGAACCACTATAAAAACTACATCATTCAAAAAACCAAAAGAGACCTGCAGCATTATATCTATTCAAAATTAAAGCTTTGATTAGACTGAATATCTGCTAATTTTGAATATTAAACTATGCACAATATATTGAAATACCATAAGCCCATAAATTAATTTATCTAAGTAATTACCAATGTGTTTCATGCAGATAATCTACAATGTTATTTGCAAAGAAACTTTAGAATATTTTTATTTGGTAAGTTTTTTGTCAACTGCTTCGGTGTTTGCGAATCATGCCGATCAATATTTGATGAACTTGATCATATAACAAAAAGAGCGAATTTAACAGAAAGTTACCTTATACTTAAAGCGATTAGTAGCCATATTAGTTCTTAAAACATCAGACGTGTATACACTGGCGTTTACAATGTATAAGTTTGTTATAGGAAACCACTGCTATCAAACTTTCAGCAATATGTTAGTTCTGAGTAAAATACATTATTCCACCGAAAACCTCGAAAAATAATATAAATTATGTATCGCAACAAATACACCATTAATTGAGACACTGTTATCATTTAAAACTCTCTTATCATAATAACCATCCTTCGTGAAAATAATTGCTAAATATTGTTTGAGCACCCTGTTCAGTAACTTTAGAAATATTGGATTTTAATTAAATTCATTCCTCTTCAAGTAGTTTCATAACTCAATGACATACGCAGGACCTTTCTCCTAAACTTGTTAATATACTTTATCCTATACAAGTACCATGGTTTTATTAATTAAGCAAAAGTGCTTCAGATCATTATCATTGTTAATGTATAAGCTTAACGTCTATCAATCGATGCCCTGGTGGAATTGCATAGTATGTAAAATTATTTTGAATTCTCTCTTTTGTAAGAATTTCATTGTTTGTATTCTTACCAAACGAATAGTTAGCAAAACAAATCCATTCTTGTCCGTGACCATTATTAATTGTAGAACAAACGCAGCTTCCCTTGCACTATTCTACCACATATCTTCAAGCATATTGTTGCCGCGAAGAACCAAATGTTCCAAGCCTGCTCTCAACAAACCAGAACCCACAGTATCATTGCTCCAAAGTTTAGTTTCATCGTCAAGTTGCCTTTATTTACGCAAGGGATTTATTGTTGACGCACAGACATCTATCCAGCCTTTTGTAACCGTCTTTTGTTGATAGACGCTGAGAGCTAATGTTTTTAGTTGTTAATTTGCTACCTTTCAATAAAGCGTCTTCTCTAAACCTTTGAACTGGCTACCGTTCTTTTTTGCTCCGGGGTTTTACTTTCTTTCTCAAGCCATTTAAGTTCAAATACTCAACCAGATGACTATTCGATAAACAGCTGATCGCACAACCACTCTGTGCATGTCCAAAATCCTCCACAATTTTTCTGAGAAAGAGCAACCGGTTTTAAAAGAAACAATAATAGCTGAAAAGCCTTGCTTCATATGACAATTTTGTTTTAGCACTAATCTGTGAGGAGGTAATGAACATTTACATAAATTCATTATTTGAATTAACCGTTAATGAAATTAGTGTTAAGAACCGAGATCAGAAAAAAAATTACCATACGATGCTTTTGGTATGAACTAAATTTAATATCCATTGAAATAACTTGTTGAATTTATACTTATGGATAAAGCTTAAGATGGTACCATCGTGATAATTAATGGTTTGTAAGTTCTAATGAATGTTTATCATATATTCTTTTTCAAATGATACTTTTGCATTTACAAAGTGATGAAAAAGGATGACAGCATTTTTGTTTGGTTTACTCAAAGATTTGAACGAACAGTATATATGCACAAAAAATAGCGTTAGAATTTTTGTCAAGGATACGAACAGTGCTCAAACCTCATTTGGAACGATACACAAGTATAAAATAATAATTGTTGCAATAAAAATAGATTTTTATCATTCTTCTCGACTTTTTAGCTTGAGAAAGATAAACGTTTACTTGAGAATCAAAGACAAAGTAACGAATTCTAATCTTCTTATTTATCAAGCTATCCTCAATGATTTATAATGTATTTAATATAATTTGCGATATTTTCGTGACCAAAATAATTTTACCATAATTAATATTTTATTTACTTTCCAACATCAGAGTGACAAAAAAACCAACTTAGTAATTGTTAATTATTTTATTACGCTAACGTATCGAATTACAGAATTCGTGAGACATCTTCAACGAAGTGTCTTCATCATTTAGCCAGCAGCCAAGTGTGTGGCGTATATTACAACCCCCTCCCAGTCAATATGTTCTTCCTTGTGGACTATCGCCAATCTATTCTAGCAGAGCCTGATGAACTCTTGCCTCTACAGATAACCCTGAAATGCCTCCTCTTTCCAAATGCTAAACTGTTAAGCCACCAGTGCTTCCAAGCCGTCGAACTTTTGAGACTGATGGGCAACGCTTATTTCGATTGTGTTCATATATATAACTCTTCGGAAGTCCCTTAAAATGTGCTGTACATATAAAGCGGTAAATATTGTCCGAACCTGCTCCCTAATGACGAGTGTCGTTGACAAAGAAGAACCAAGACAGGTACTATCAAAATTGTTACGGAACGAAACCAATCTCACTTCGATTTTACAATGTGAGTGCGATCAGTATTTTGTCACGCACTGGCGCATTTCACAGCACAGAATATTTGTTGCTCGCACAGCACGTCTCTTTGGCGCCTGTAGCTTCTGAGAATAAGTCAGCTTTACCACCCACCTGATGTTATCTCTAACTGTCGTTTGACAAGTGGCACAGATTTAAGCATAAAGCTAAAGAGGAGTCAGCGTTCCATAAAACGTTTTTCAAATTTATTCATTAAAAAAAAAAGAAAGTAATGCTACAAAATCGTTGCAGCGCCGGGACAGCATAACGTGTAGCACCATTGCTGAAGATAACTAAACCCTGAGTCCCATTTAACCAGTTTGCTCCGGTCTCTTCTGATGAGTAATCAGAAGAGTTTAAACCGCTGAAGTCGTCACTTTATTTCGGATACCTTACTTCTTCCATCACTCATTTCATAAGGGTGGGATGTGTTGCACCGTAGTTATGCGCACTCTGGCCCAGTGCATCCGTCTTCAGCAGTGGTTTATTCTTCTGACTTTTCCTTGTCATAGGAGACTTGCCTCTGTCATGGCTATAGAGCATCCCCCGACCTTGGTTCCTCTGTCTGAGTGCCTACACAGGCCACTCCCCAGCAGATCCTTCTGACTTTCCTTGTCATAGGAGACTTGCCTCTGTCGTGGCTATAGAGCGCCCCCCGCCCTTGGTTCCTCTGTCTGAAGACCTACACAGGCCACTCCCCAGCAGCAACTGGAGCGATGCCAGTAAAGTACCTCGCTCAAGGGTCACAACAATGTGCTATCAACGGGGATTGAACCCAGGCCCCTTAGGTCCAGAAGCCAACACACTCACCACTGAGCCACATCGCCTGGATACCTTACAAAAGACACACACTGGTGGTTGTGGACTCACTAATGATATTCTAATACAACCGTGTAATTCATGTATTTACAATCAAAATTCCAGTTTAGAATTAATTCATTATGTGCATATATCTTAACAGTCGTGTACGGATATACGGGGGGGGACTATACAGTTACTTCTTACGGTCGGTTACTTATAACTTCCAAAACGTGACACATGTTAAAAGAAGAAAGTAGACACACGGCATGCACCACTTGCAAAAATGCCTGCTAACAGAGTGTCCCTGCAAGACAGCAAAGAACTTATGAATCTTTCCATATAGGAGAAAATGTACTTGATTTTGTCACGATAGAAGTGTTCCTCGACGGTGAAGTAACACACGCAAATATCGTCCGTAAACTAATCTATAAATCTGGAGAGGGAAGGGTTCGTGGCCAATGCACTACGATCAGAACAACCAACCACGACTATGCATACGTAAGACACTTAAGTGGTTTCAAACAAGATGCTACACGAACAGACCCCCCCACACATACCACTGCTGACCCAGAGAATCAGCTGATCAGGGTGTAGCCAGTTAAACTAGTTCAGCAAAGTGTTAATAACATTTTATTTCAATAAACCGAAGTTGTTAACTCTGTGTTGTTTTTTTTTTTTTTTTACAGTCACATCAATTTCGAAAGAAACTCACTGCTATATAATGTACACGGACTTCACATCGTGAGGTGAGAGCGTTAAACGACGGCCCCAATCGTACGTTTCTCACCATAATCTCTGTATGCGCACTTAATTCCCTTGATATGTGTGTTAGGGTTGCAGGGCTAATTATCTCATGACTACCAAAAGTAACCTCATGGTTACCCGATATATGTAAATATGTGTACTAATAAACTGATTGTATGCCATATTTCACTAGCGAATGCACAGTTATGACGGTTGGTGGATGTATATTTGCTTTTTCGGACAGCGGTGCAGAACTAATGTTCATAACTTTTATTTGTTTCAAAACAGTATTGTTTTGCAATATGGTATTTTAATAATTGATGAAGTTGTAATTTCAAATGAAAAAAAAACAAAAAAAAAAGCGTTTAAATGTCGGTGAAAGACAGACGGTTTGTAAAATGTAAATTTCCATAAAGTACCGAGATGTTAAGGATCTCATTGGAAATAACCAGCCCATCTTAATAGCAGCTGCAGCTTAGATGACTGGGCAAAAACCAATTCTTTTTTCCTTCTGTACTTAGTGCCTGTCAGAGCTCATCGCTAGATTGTGCATACCCCGACATTACATCACAACAACGATAAAATATCATGCCATTTCCGTTTACAGAAGTTTTGGTTTCTAAGATTCTTTTACAGGACAAAATCTATACTGAAAAAAAAACAAAAACAGATTTACCATCAGATTCTTGGTTATTTTCCTGTAGCGAAGGATTGTAGTTATATATCTGGATCGTCCTGTAGCGAAGGATTGTAGTTATATATCTGGATCGTTCTGTAGCGAAGGATTGTAGTTACATATCTGGATCGTTCTGTAGCGAAGGATTTTAGTTATATATCTGGATCGTTCTGTAGCGAAGGATTATAGTTATATATCTGGATCGTTCTGTAGCGAAGGATTGTAGTTATATATCTGGATCGTTCTGTAGCGAAGGATTGCAGTTATACATCTGGATCGTCCTGTAGCGAAGGATTGTAGTTACATATCTGGATCGTTCTGTAGCGAAGGATTTTAGTTATATATCTGGATCGTTCTGTAGCAAAGGATTGTAGTTACATATCTGGATCGTTCTGTAGCGAAGGATTGTAGTTATACATCTGGATCGTCCTGTAGCGAAGGATTTTAGTTATATATCTGGATCGTCGCATCGTGTCTTGCGACGGGAGAGTAGGCACCAGTGGAAAAAAATACGTCTTGTGATGCCGCAGTAGGGATTACTTGTGGGGAAGATGCCTACAACAGCGTCAGCGAGGCTCTAAGGTATGCGGTTGTAAATTTCTAATAATTATCTGCAGATGGGGCAGCCATTCTCTCGAACTATTCATAAACTTTCATTGAAAGAGGCCTCGTCTAGCACTTGGCGGGAAATTCTAGCACAAAACTCGGATCGAAAAGCTACTGGAGACCACTTTGTAGCTGGTGTTATATTTGCCTAAATCTTTACTGGTTATTAAAAAAATAATAATAAAACACTTGGAAATCCATTAAATCGCTTACAACGAATCAAAAGCAAGGTTTCCATAAACGCAAGCATGATATCTGTTGTGCTGCTTCTCTCTGACGTCAAATTATACTTTCATTTTACACTACGATTTTGTAAACTGAGAATTCTTTAAAGCGAAAAAACTAAATAAATAATAATTATGTCATAAAACAAAAAAAAAGTTCTGGCGTAAAAATTCTATTTTCAAACGTGTTTCGTAAGTTTTTTTTATTTAATTTGTATTTTTATTAAAAAACATTTTCAATAAATAACGTTTTATAAGGATGACAAGGTGCATTCTTATTATACTTAACTGTCAAAACGAAAAACTGATCAGTGTGTTGTCATTATTTCTTTAATAACTCCGTCTCGGTGGTGATTTCTTAGAAAAACATTCACTTTATACACGAACGGAGAGTTTTTATTAAATTTTCAATAGCACATAAAAACAAACCAATAACAGAGGCAGAGAGAGAGCGAGAGAGACAGAGAGAGAGAGAGAGAGCGAGAGAGAGAGAGAGAGATCCTCAACTTACACCAACATGTGAAAAGTAATTCCCGATGAATTAACTATTTCATACGAGTGAAAATAACTTCATGGAAGATTAATGAGATGGTGAACGCCATAGTCTAATTGGTCCATTCATTTTTGGCTCTTAGGCTAAAAATGTATCAAGCCTGCGAGCACAACAAAGTCAAAATTTTGGTAATTAGGTCTAATACGCTTTACATCATCTTTTGTCTCGATGAAGTTTGCGAAATTTCCCGGTTATTTATCTTCGAGCAATTATCATGTTGACATCAGTAGTTTTAGCACTGCAGGCGCTTCATTATACAGAATGTAGCGTTCATTGGTGCGATTCTGGCTTCGACGAAGAGGTCATCAAACGAAAGAGTCGAGGGTAATTCAAAAAAGGCAATTACCCGTGTACCATATTTTGAAGTAGCTGGTGGTCAGTAAAATGACAGTAAAAAAAGTTTACTGCGAATAAGTAAAGAATAGAATTAATTTAAAACTGGGAATTGCATTTTAAAAGATTTTCTGAACAGAAGTAAAAACAAATTAAATATAAAAACAGGGCCTGGATGTTCCAAAAAATTCAAATAATAATTCAAAGCAAAGACTATATAAAAGAAATTTGAAATCTAAAACTTTGGACAAGAATAAAGAAAATTATAATTACAGATGAGCCAGAGTTACAAAGCGATTTGATAACAAAAAATCTTTAGAGTAATATAATTACTGTTATATATAGTTGAAGAAGGCATTATTAACCAGGTCTTGAAATGAATTGTACTGATGTCTATTTCTCTTCCCTGAAAGTGGCATTGCAAAGCCATGATCATTCTGTCCTTTGGTAACTTTTAAAAAGTAAAGTAGAGGTACAAAATGGACTTGTAAGCTTAACGAAAAGAATCCATTTTAGAAACATAATGCAATGGCGTAAATATTCAAGACTGAAAAAAGATTATTTTAAGGAATTCAAAGGAACAGAAATATCTCTTTGACCACTAATAATATGTATGGTGGATAGAAATACTTAAAAACTTTTATAATGAAAATAAAGAAAAAATTCTGAGGCTGCAAGATTAACTACAACTGTTCGAAACCGATTTAAAAACGAATCACTTGAAAAATGTTGAGAACTGCTTAATTAATTAACACTTTTAAATGCAACTATAAATGCACGACGATGCTAGGGTATGCGGCTTTCCTCGAGGAAAAACATTAATCCGTGAATAAAACGTTCCTCCAAAGATTTATGATTTTACACAAATTTCCATCGCTGCTTGATTAATTAGAGAAAGCAGATTCACATTTTTCAGAACTTTACTTGAAAAGGTGATTGAAACATTCCCATTCGAGCCAAGTGTTGCTCATCAAGCAGTTTTTAGTGGTAGTGCTTAGATTAAAAGACGTTTAGACAGAAATTACTATAAGAATCTTTAAGAAAGCCAGGTCAATAAAGTGAGTTGCAAGACAGCTAAAACGTCGCCATATCACTTCTATTTTTTGGCTGCGAGACAAACTTATCCAGGCACATTCGACTCACGATAGCGCAGATCCGCTGTATGCGAACAAGGTGCGTTTAAAGCAGGTTTCTGGCTGCAATAGCCACCCACAGCAGCAGAAACTCAAAACATATGCAACCCAATACACTTGAAAACATTGCGTAACCGCTTAAGTGAGATGCAGTTGCTTTCACCATATGCCATACCCATATTTTTACCAATACACCGTGCCTTAGGCATCGCAGTACATATGACTATGAATGTGAAGGAATCTTTACTTCATAAACGAGAACCAATTCAGTGTGTCACATACTGATGGAAGAGTAAGAGTATCGCGTCGCGCAGGTAAGCGTCAAGCAGGTTTCTGTATAAACGTGAGAAATCGTCAGGAGAGCAGGAATGCGCTGCGATGGTTGCACTCTTCTGCATTTTTTCAAGGTTCAGTAAGTGCACTTACCTAACAGAATGACTTTCTTCAAAATAAATTTGTGCTATTTTTTTTTTTTTTACAGGAAAACCCCATCCTGAACATCCAGTAGCAGAACAGCAAGGATCTGCTGGAAGGGTTCCTTCGAGAACAGCGGATCGCCGCCATGCCCTGCACTTTCTTTAGATATGGCGCCGATAAGGAATTTATAGGATTTGTTTGGATGGCGAGTTTGTCGTCAAGGCAGCAACCCGAAGTTGCCTTCTACAAGCGACGGACACTGACATCAAAGGCCTTCTTCAGGAAAAAAAAATCAAGAAGCCACAGAGATGAGAGATCACACGAGGTGAGGCGCTGGATGTTGAAAACTGGTTATTTTCCGTTTGCCATGTTTCAATACGTTCTTATCAATATAATTCTCTTTTGATTATAAAATAAATGCGTTAGATTATATGCAGGTATGAACAGCGTTTAATTTGATATATAATTCAAATGGCTAAGAATTACATCACACCACCCACCCCCCAAAAAAGAAAGAAAAAAAAAGATTGATTATTTAAACTTGATAGACGCCAGAAATTGGTAGCGAGTTCTGACATTTATTCATTGTTTACAGAAACTTCTTTAAAAAGTCTACAAGGAAAAATTTTACGTTTATGGAAAAACAAACAACCAAAGACTTCAAATCTACGGAAAAGGAAAACACCAACACACACAACACACACACACACACACATATATACATATATAGGAAGAAATATAATGGTTAAAAATGTCTAAGACTAGAACAAATGTAAGGAATTTAACTTTTTGAAGAATAGAAATGTATATGTATATATTGTGTATAATTCATTATATCTTTACTACAAAATTTTAAGTTTAAAAAATCGATTCCAATTTGTTTTTTTTTAATATCTACAAAAATTTTTTAAAAAAGCTTTGTGGCATCGTTTAAGGGTTTGCAATCTTTCGTTTGTCTGAATCTTCTATCTTGCAAAAGAATCCCATTTTCTAGATGAGTTTCTAGTGATTTTTCTGAATAAAAGTGCGGTATCTTCAATATTTCCTAACATCTGCTAGATGGCAATTAAATGTTTCACATAGTTGTAGTGCATGTCGCATGAACACAGTTTAAAGAGAAAAAATGAAAAAAATGCTTGTGGAAACAGAATAATCATTCTCTTCCGCCTTCGCCTCTTTACAATAAATTCGTTGTATGCTTTACCGTTAATTTATAATTAAAAAGTTAATTGAATACAGAATATTATCAAACAGAAATATGCTTTCTGCCTTTTCCCCTTCTTTCTCTCTAAAAATGAAATTACCAATATGACTTGATAAATAAATGTGTTAGTCACAAGTCGTTACTAGAGCAAGATCTCACCGTTAAATATTGGAAACAAATGGTTCATACAAACCGCTTGCAAAAGTGAAACATTAAATCTTAGGCAAGCTAAATCAATCAGATTTTATGTTTAAAAAAATTTGATCTTTGAGTTGTGAAGATAGACTACTTTCGATACACGATGTGACACTTTTGGACATAGTATGAAAGTGTTTACTTTAACACCGTTTCCACTTCATTTAGTTTGTTTACATCTGTTTCTATTATAACTGAATTAAATTAGTACTTTAATTAAAAATATCCTCATTAACCGTTACCCTCAGTAATAAATGCCGTAGTTTTTCATAATGTAATTTTCGAAAAATGTCTAATGTAATTATGGCTTGAAAATTAAAAAAAAAATAATAACGTATTTCACATCTTGTATTTATGGAGGTTTTTTTACACCTCATTTTTTTTTATAAAGTTTTTAACGTTTCGATGAACAATTCCTTCCGCCGTCTTCAGGATAGTCTTGAAAGAAACCTTTTATGAGAATAAAGAAAAACCAGACAGTTCTTACCAGAATTATCGTGAGGAATATAACAGAAAATCTTACCATTGTATAACAACAAACCTGAGTAATGTGTATATATATATATATATATATATGTGTGTGTGTGTGTGTGTGTGTGTGTGAGACTTCTGCACCACAACCTATTTATTATAAAATTAAAAAAAAACGATAACTCAAAACCATCATGTACTACAGAGACATTAATTAGGCTGTGTAAATATTTTTAAAAGATTAAATTTCCGTGGCGCATGTGCTAGATGATATCTTGTCACCGACTGTCAGCTATATTTTTTATGTTTTCGGTAGGTTTGTCCCTTTGGAATTCCCTAAAGTTTACGGAAATTATATTTTCACGTCAGAGATAAAAGTGAAACCTTTCCGATCTTTAAATTTTTAAAAGAATTATCAGAATATTCTAAGTATCAGAGTTTAAAAAAACACAACAAAGAAATTTTTTTAGAAAATTTGTAAAAAGTGCTTAAAGCATCGAAAATTAATGAGAACCAAAAAGTTAAAAACATTGCTGTTAGCGTTTGTTTTTGATGTTGAAATCAGGGCATTAAAATTTAAATCTAAAGATTTATAGTCTTTTTAGAACACGTGATACCATAAGTAGAAAATATCTTTTTACAGCTAAGAAAACATTAAAATGCTATATGTCAATGTATATTGTATGTTGAATTTAAAAAGATCAAAACTAATAAGAGAGAAACCAATAGATATTCTACAAAAAGTATATATGTTTTTTTATAACGTTAATTTAAAAAAAATAATTTTCGCTACTTAGCTTATATTGTAGAAATCACGATATGCAAAGCTGTTGCATATTATTTGGTTTCTAAAGACATCCAGTCCGCATCCGCTTTACAACTCAGAAATATGTAATTAGATTATTTACCACAGACGTAATTCCTCATAAGTTTAATATTGACAATAACTATAAAAGTGAAAGAACTGCAGGTTCATTGTAAATTTAACTTTAAAAAAGTTACTGAGAATAATTATATTTCTCCAGAGTTAAGACGAAGAGGAAGTATTAAAAGCCATAGACTACGACAGTTTAAATTGTAGAGTATAAAAATCAATTAATATTTCATTGATGGTGTTCAATCTCCTGTGGAACAGATGACATCATCGCATCATTGGTAGAATTTGTGTTACATATATTTTTTATTAGATACAAAAATCAGTTAATTGAAAGACAATTTTCTCACAGAATTTAAATAAGCTAGATAATAATAATGTATTTAATTAAATAAATGCAATTGGTATTTCAAATTTTTAATTAAATTTAATAGATAAAACTGATTTTGAAACATTATAAAGGCTCGAAAAGTTAGCTTTGAATAAAATGGATAAAATCACCAAACGGCTAGGAAAGCCTAAAAATTCGTATAGTTTTCTCAAAGGCTACAAGTTTTAAAGATTTTTATTCCACACTAAATTTAAGTTATACCAAAATTAAACTTGGTTTAATTAATTGTTCTCGTTCTAATGTTAATAATATAAAAATATTTTTTGAATACAGTGCCAATAAAGAAATTACTTCGATAACAATACCTCCCCTCAGGTTCGTATAAACACAAATTACATCGGAATTCAGACAAATAAAAAAAAATCATTAAGATTAAAACAATAAAGAATGCTATATTAGCATTAAAGTTAATCCTGCTACTTTCAAAATCTATTATTTTTGTTATTTATAACTATAAAGTTGATTTTTACTGTAAAAATTAATTTAAGAAATCTATTAAAATTTCAATTAACGGTACAATTTTATCTTCTGGTTAAAATGAAAATAAAATGATAAACCAGTTGATATTTTAAATCCATTTTACCTTCCAGTGAATAGATTTTTTAAAGAAGTACAGTTATAACTTTAAAATTACATTTAAAAATTATGTAGTATTTATTAATAAACGATCAAGAGAAAGAAAGAAAATATATTGTTGGGATGGCTTTGATTGATAGCGTGCAATGTAACCTTAACAGCACCATTATATGCTTTAAATAATGTAAAAAAAAATTCAGTAAAAGCTGTAAGTGTAACAAAAGTTAAAGTTGCTTGAAAAAAGCTTATAATATCTTGAAATAGAAACCTAAATCGGCTTCAAAAATTGGAAAAGCAAATCTACAAAATTTAGTATATGTTAAATGGAATAAATTGATATCAACAAATTTTTGTTGTCACATAAACTGGATTATATGAAGGAAAATCTGTTAATTCGAATTATGCTGGTGCTAATAATGTAATTCTAGTAAACAATAGAGTTATTTATTTGTTCGCTTAGATTAAATGTATTTTAAGAGGTAAAAAGTTAAAACACTTTCTTATCCTGATCAAGTAACAACTATAAAAAACACTGATTACTTTTTCATATAGTCATTTTAAGTGCCAGGAATTGAATCTTTGTTTTTATAAAATACTAATGAATCAGTTGAAAATGCTAAAATACGATTTAAAATACCATACATAACAAAAAAGGAAAACCCAAGATAATCTCTAGTCTTCTTGTCCTCTGACTCACAACTTTGGTTTTGTAAAAATTATAAAAGCCTTATTTATGGAATAAAGAACTATATTATTTTGACGAAGTAAAAGAATAAAGCTGAAATTTAAAAAGCAAAACAGGGTTACAGTAAATAAAGTTAATTTCTTGAAAATAGCACAGAGAATTGTCTGGTGGGAATAAACTAAGCCATGCTAAAATGCTTGCAAGTAAAGTATCCCATAATATTGGTTAAGGTAGACAATGTGATTCGATAGCAATTTTATAATCCACTAATTCTGAACAGAAAAATTGGTGTATTTTGCTCGGATTTCAAACCACTAAAGATAATAATCAAAATCCTTCTATATTTGCTAACTATTTAATTTCAAACGTTAATATCCTAAATAGTCACAAATATCCCGCATTTAAGCTAAATCTAGATTATGGAAAAAATTATTTTAGTAAAATTTATAAAGAGATAGCAGACTAAACATATTTAAAGCAAAAACATAATATAGCTTTTGGTAATTAAGTTATATTCATCGAGTTTAAGGAAGCTTATCATATGATTGATTTTGATTTAAACAGACAATCAAAAGTTAAATATTATCATCGATGCTAATGTAAAACAAGTTAATTTTAATCAAATTTTACCCAAACCCTAACCCTAACCCTAGAAGTCTTGTTTGATAGAATTGTGAATGTACAATCAGATAGTAATAAACTGAACATTGTTTCTTACATTTCTTTTAAAATATTTTTTCTTAAATAAATGGAGACCTATACAGTTGGAAATAATTATGAAACACTTACAGATATACACAAATAATAACTTCAGAGAATGCACAAAATCAGAATGAACACATTGTACAGAGTGTTACGATTTTGTATGTGAGCCCTTTCTTTCATATAGCGTATGACGTCTTATTTTCATGATCCCATGAATTTATCAAAGTATGAATGTAGAATATTGCTCGAAATATCTTGTAGTACCTTCTACAATTCAACCAACTGTTTTGCTGCTGTGTGACTTCATCAGTAACCATATAACCTTATTGATGTTCATATTATAACAGTGCAGGCGAACTCCTTAGATTGCAGATAATTCTTCATTACATTGGCTTATTCTTATGGGTCATTATCACGTATGAAAATGAATCTCCCCACCAAATGAAATGTGTTTCTGAAAAAAAATCGTGTGATGAATGAGAACCTGCCTGTATATGTTAGCAGTCAGTATAACTTCGATTATATACAAATCTTCGGAATACTTGACTGATATGCAGCTCCTTCACTATAGCTCATGTGCAATGAGTGCTGTGCCGCTCCACTGTTCTCTCTCAAATAAACTGCAGTTAACCATCGCCACATAATTCGCACTTGAAAGCATCTGTGAAAAACATTTTCCAGGTTCTGTCATCCAACTGTCCAATTTCTGCTTATTTAAACCTTTCCGTGGGTTTTCTCTCTTCAGCAAAGCCTTCAAGCAGCTGCACATCCACTGAGACCACTTCGAGCTAATTTGTATCTTACTATTCATGAATAAACATTAACACCCGCACTCGCGGTTAGGTCATTCTAAAGACCGCCACGGGCTCGTCTTTTAACCGCGTTGTCAGCAGTACCAGTTTTGCTTATCTTCCTCGAAGTCTTTCCTAGAGATTCTTCTGAAACATGAAGAGGCGCTGCAACCTGCCGCATAAAGAAGCCCTTACTAGCTAAGACTCTGATTTCTATACGATTGCCGCATAATACGTCCTTCCCAGAAACCATAGTAATCCACCACAGTACAACGATGTCGCTGCCTATACTTTTATCGTCCTTCTGTAGACGGAGCACATTTTGATTGCTCCAATGACAACCAGTCACAGCTGAGCTTAGTATGGAGGGTTGCATTTTTACACATGAAACTTGATTCTATTATGTGTTGTTATTTTTTTTAAAATTTTATACCTAGTTTTCCCCTCGTTTTATAACTATTTTCAACAATATATTTCTCACAGATTTTCTTTGAGTGAATCTCAAATGAAGTACAAAAAAAATTAAGAAAGTACTTGGTCAAATTACTTTGAGATCAAATAGAAGTAAATTACATGTTTATTTCCCCAATTATTATAACTAAAAGCAAAAAGTAAACAGAATGAGCTGCATTGTGGATTCAGAAATTCCACGAAATGGTTTTCTAAAAAAATCAACAAGAAAAGTTATTTAAAGAAATGGTTGAATTTTCAAATAATCATAGAATTTTTTTTTTTTTTTAAAAGAAAACGTTTCTGATGTGGTTGGTAAACGGTGGTGGGTTCCGGGTTTACTGTTTTGATCCTAATGGAAGAGTTATGGAGACGTAGAAAATCTAGTTTAAAAGAGAAATATATTTTGTATGGAATAATATTCTGAAAAATAATATTATTAACTTAGTGGAATTTAAAATTTTTGATAAAATCGTAATCAAATTCTTTATACTCGAGTCATAGTTAACGTTTTGCCTAAATGATTAAAAACATCGTTTTATTATGGTGATAAATTAGATTAAAACAATAGCCCGACGGCTCATTTATTAATGAGTTCAAATGCAATATTATGGTGATAAATTAGATTAAAACAATAGCCCGACGGCTCATTTATTAATGAGTTCAAATGCAAAGCATAAAATAACTTTTCTTTTCTTCAAAATGATATTTAAAGTTTATTTTAAAAACAACCAGGGATCTTATAAATAAAAATGTTGATGCTAAATTAAAATTTTTTAACAATGGATTAAAAATTAAAGAATGGAAATTTACCATTCTAGAACATGGGTACGAATTTTAAGTGTATGATAAGATAGATTATTGTGGTAAACCTGCATATTTAATGATGGATTTAAAATTTAAAAAAGATAATTATAAATATTGAAAATCCATCTAAAATAATGAGGAAACTATGAATTATGCTGTTCATTGAAAATCTAATGGTAATACGAGCAATTTAAAAAAATAGTTCATCTGAGGCGTCCACCTATTAACTTAGATGTTTCCAATAAATCGAATACGAATACGAAAGTAATAGTAATATTCTACATAGATTAAAAGAAATAATTATATAATAATATTTATTAAATAACTAATCTAGGCGCTCTAAATAGCAAATGCAGCATCTAAACAGTGAAATAAATACAAATCTAGCCTAGCCAACATTTTTATTAGATGCTGCAGATAAAACTTATATCGATAGCAATTTTTTAGTCAACTGGCCAGAGGTACAAGGTACATAAATTTGATGCTTTATGATAAAACAGATAATGTAAATATGTAACAAAACTATATCATGGTTATAACAAATCTATCATCTAGTGATAGAAATCATAATTATTATACAATGAATAAAACTTTTGTCAATGGTTTAGAATAAAATTATATCAAAATTTTTGCTGCTTGGAATATTGGTACTAAACCTATTCAAGGTACGATTTTTGACAAATTACTATCAGCTACAATAATATCTCTAAATGACGCATTAACTCGGGCGAGATTAAGTCATACTGACCGGATGAGTAAAACTCAAGACGAACTTTGCTGCTCAAGAATATCTACAATTGTTTAGTATTGCATTTCATTCTTCAAAATATACAAGCGATTTTTAATTCAGTTACAGATAGATTTTGAGAATTATGAAAAGTTGTTTTAACAACAACAAAATACAGGATTTAATTAGCTGTTTATGTATTAACTATGGTAAAACAATAGCTATGTAACTCTATCATGCTAAATGAAGCAGGATTTATATAATTTCTGTTCAACGCATCTCTCTGTACGCCATACCATGCCACTTCATAGTTATTTTTAAAATATTGTACGCTTCCAGATCAATTTTGAACTTTCCGAGTTAGAAAACAAGCACTTTTAAAATTAAAAAAAAAAAAACTGTTGGCGTGGAAGCCCTAGTTTACATACCACTAAGATTTTGGTAAAACCTTAAAAGTTCATCTGAATCGTTTGTTGAGCCATCAACATTTGCCATATATCTTAATAACGCATTGCATTTTTTTTCAAAAAAAAAAAAACATTTATAATTTTGTCAGATATTTAAATTAAGACATCATGCTGTGCTACACAAAACGTATGTAAGCCGTCGGTGAAAGGGTCTGTATAATCGACAACACTCGAGTGTGTTACACTAACAACACAAATACGAGTTAGAATGTTTAAATTATCGATGTTATTATGCGATAAAAATTAGTTTTCAGCTTTAAAAAAAAGTTGATAGTAAAGCACCAAATTGTGGAAAGAGAATTTTTTTTACATATTTATGCTTTCTGATAAGAGACTGGACATTCGTTATGGAGATTGTCAGTCAGAAAATCGAACAACCCATCCTTTACTTCCAGGCAATATTTATCTGCTTTCGAGTACATTCAGAATAATAAAATCGAGTCTCGTAGTTAAAATCGCTTTGTAGATAGAATAGAAGAGTTATACGATGGCATGAAACCGTGGTCATTTCACAGTGAAATTCCAGTTATTGGAATTGCATTACGGTTTTGATCGCATCACGGGGAACAATTACGGTGAGCATGCCCTTGGAATTCTGAAAGATCGCCAGTCTTCAGCAAATTGCCAAAGTCAAGGATCACCGGGCTACGAAAAGCGAGTCAGCTAGTCATCCAGCTGAAAGGCCAACAGGCATGTCTAGAAGAACCTTGACTAGAAGACAGAGCGGGCATCTTTTACGTGTACATACCGCCGAACTCTGTTCTGGTAAGCAAGGCCGTAAACCGCTAAGACGTTGTTTCAACAACAACCGTGGGTTTGTGGCAGTCAAGCGCTACACAGGTTGTTTCCCTCGATAGTTTCACGACAGTCACGATTATATTAAATTTTTGTTATAGATTATTCGCTGGATTAAATTTTCTTTCCAGTTAACGTAGAAAAACCACCATATTTACACGTATTTACAGTGCTACCAGGTATAGACGGCTGAGATGAAACCCGATAACTTAGCTGACATAGAAGTGGGATTAAAATAAATGATATATATATATATATAAAGGATTATCAGTTTATAAACTGCGTGTGGTAAATTACTTGACACAAAAAAGTATAAATGTTTACTTCCCCAAGGTTCTGGAATTGACAAAATATTTCGCTGGAACATACAGTTGTTGTGCAGGGAAACGATTGGATACCATAGTTTGCTGTTTCCATTTTAAGTGTCACGTGGGAAAAAAGTTCTATTTCCGTTTGCAGAGAATAATAAAAAAAAAACTGGCTTACCACGTCACCAAAATGTTAGTATGCACGACTATGAGTGAGTTTTATAGTGCGTGTGTTGTGGTGAGTAGGTTTATGTTGTGTGTTTGGTTAAATTCGTCAACAAAAACAAAAAAAAAAAAGGAATTTTCGTAAGTAGAAAACAAATAGAAGACGAAATCATAACCTGAGGAACTACTGACGGACCAAATTCTCCATGATCTGGCTTTTTGTTTCGCTTCACACTCTTCGATGAAAACCCCTTTCAGAGGCCAAACCGGTAAAAAAAATTAAAGAAATCTCCCCGAAAGCAAGTAGAAATGACCAGATGCCATCATTAATTTTGCTTTAAACTTTTCTTTTATATTTATGACAACTGTTCCTAAAATTAAAGTAATATGTAAAAGACCGAAAAATCTTCGAGTCGAGTTAATTAACTTGCGAGGGGTAAAGATAACAACGAAAGTAAAATTATTTTTTTAAAAAAGAAACTTAACTGAGATGTGGTTAGCCTTCCTCAGTTATTCGTTCATCGCCATTTGAATAATAATAATAATAATAATTTGTGTACATATTTTGGCAGAAGTTTGGTAACTTCATGGTATAAGTTCTTATTTCTTTTGGGGAGATTCGAAAATCTTTGTCAGATTTTGAAACAGTTCCATTTGGCACGAAGCCAGCAGCAAACCAGCTGATAGCCCTAGTCATGCACTTTTTCTTCCATAGAAAGAACATTTCCGATTGTTTGCTTAAAAAAAAAATAATGAAAGAAAATATAAGAAAAGTATTCCAACATTTTTTTTGGTTATTACCGCAGTATGAAAATAAAGGGAAATAACTAAAGATGCACAAAATCATTTGAATGTACTACAGGAAGACAACGGTCACGTGAGTAAAAAGTGCAGTCGTAGGTTAAGCAGCTCTTGTGTTAAAGGAAATAAAGATACTTTTGAAAGAAATTTTCTTCATTTTGTTGGATACACTTCAAATTTTATTGAGAATTAATTAAACAGGTTGCATAAAATATCATAAATAAAACAATTTAAAATAATAATTCTAATAAGATAAAAAAAAATCAACAGTTATTTTTACCTCCCATTATTATGGTTTTAACAAAAATATGATAATAATACGGTGCTTACCTTTCTTTTTTTTTTAAAAAAAAAAAACTTAATATTAATAGATTGCAAAAAGAATTGAAGGGAATTTCGCTATCCTGATCCACAACTTTGGTAACTTCTTAAGAGCATTATTCTTACATTGAATCCTCAAGTGCAGAAACAAAATTGCGGTTTAATATTAAAGCTGATCTTGCCTCTGTCGACCTATATTTTTTGGCCACTATTAACCGTTTAGTTGAGGGATAGGAAATGAAAAACGTGTTTAGCAAACAGCGGAGTGAGATTAGAAACAACACAAACGTCCAAGCAGTTTTAATAGAACTACTTGTGGCTTATTTTATTGCTAAAGCAGCTAACCACTGAGTATCAACTGCGTAATTAATTACACACAAAACCAACAGTAGCCTTCTTGCATATTTATGACTTAGCACAACCGAGCACTCAAGCATTATGCACAACTATGACATGTTCAAAATATTTTGTGGGGGTTTTCCTTTCACGGGAAACCTTTACTCACTGATATTGAAAAACTATTGAAAAATTAAACTTATTGGCATTCTTTTTTTTTTTTTTAGGTTCAAAGAAATTTTATTTAAATTTCGATTAGTAACAAAAATTGATAATTTTTTTAAAATGAAAACTTATGGTCTCAAAGAGCCAAAATATTGATTACACGTAACTTATTGTGAAAAAATGTTTTTAGTCACAAAGTAAATGGAGTATGTTTACGCTAAATAGCATACTTCAGAGCCCCATTCACGCACTCTTTGCTTGTTGCAGAACTGTTTAAATGGAAATTTATACTATATTTTAAATACATAAATTTTATTGGCGACGTTTCTGAGAAACTTTAAGAATGTAATTTTCAAAACAAGTATACCTTGCTCACACATCTAGAACTTCGCACACGTACGAAAGATACAAGCTATTTTCTTAAGTAAATTCTTTTCATCCAATATCTTTACCTTAATTTTATGCATGAAATATTTTAGATGTGAAGGGTTTTTTTAATTATTGTAAATGCCAATAAAACAGAAAAAATATATTCAAATTTTGGTCTTCCTTTTATTATAATTAAATAATATTTAAAATAATTAAATCATTCCACCGATGCAACATATGGAAATTTATTCATATGTTAATTGATAGTTCTTTTAAAAAAGATCAAACCAATGCGATATTTGCAAGTTTGATTGCTGTATGCATTTTCAAATTATTACTGGAATAATTTCTGTTTTTACCGTTTTCTAATTATATTCAGATATATTTTATTGGATAGTTTTGTACATCGTGGTTTTTCTAGCTCATTAAGTCAATCCCGAGACACCTGTCAAAAACAGACTCCGTTACTCGCTGGCAGATTCTTTTATTAACGAAGTAAAGCAAAACTGTCGGCTTGTTACCTTACTGACTTCATGACTGCAGGGTGTTCATGCGAAATATCAAAACTAACACAGCAAAAGGAAGACATTCTCATAAACTCGCGTGTTGTGCTTGTCTTTTTTTTTTTTTTTGATTGTTTGTCCATAAAAATTCTACTGGGAGTCAGCATTCAGATTGAGATTTTAGTGGTCTATTCAAAAAATATGGTGAAAATGAATGCCGCTCTCTATATGTCACTTAATTATAACAAATAATGCCCTGAAAATTATTATAGACCTAGGTGCAGCTTAACACTTTACCTGCCAAAGTCGGAGATTGCATATGTAATGTAGTTTTTGTGACACTCGATAGATGGCTGGTCGGCAGCATAGGACATCATTATTTTAAGCACTGGCGAATGCCCATCGAGGACTTCCGGATCACCTGTCAACGGAGGAGTGAATCTGTTAATGGAAATTACGCCAAAAAGCTTGGCAGGGGAAAGGGTTAAACTTAATTTAAATTACTCAATTCAGTAATAACTTTATCAAAGTAAAAGTTTAAATATTAAAAAAATGGAAACTTCTTTTCACCAAATAAGAAAAGAGTTTAATAAAATATCGTGATATTTACCATGCAGCTGTAATCACTTTTTTCGATGAATGTCTTTCTTTGCGTTTACACCAGTAAACATGTAGAATTCGATCACGTGTTTAAACGGAAGATATGAGACATGCACAAATCATGTTTTAATACTACAGTAGGTATGTTACTCTAGCAACCATTCTACGCTTGTAAAAATAAAAAAATAGCGTGAATCAGCGAGAACTCTAGTGGTCTGTGGATGCTTCGCATTTAAAAAGCCAAACGTTGTTGAATAATAATTGTGTTGCATATTCACTCCGACACTCGCTGACTTTCCAAGTCAAAGGGGAGTAAGTTGACTTAATAGCTGCTGATGTTTGACGTCTAGAATAGAAGTATGATTATAGAAAGTTGTTTAGTAACTGTGCAAGCCTGTCGTCCTATTAGCCGACAAACTCCAGATAAAGCAAGCAACGATAACTGTCAATTAGTCAATTAATGGCAGATTTTAGTCTATGTAGCCAATACCCAATCACTTATCAGTCGTGTTATTCATTTATACAAATATTCCAAGTGTGCGCGATTTTACATCTGTGACTTGCGTCCTCACTTTATGAGCCCCCCAAAATGGTTTATACCAACGTTACAAAAAGGTAAAAACTTGAAGGTACTAAAAAACTTGAGTCAATAAATCGAATGAAGCAACTAGATGCTCGCATATTTAGAGATATCCGAAGTTTCATAGTAAATGTTACTCTTTGGTCTTTCCAAGAGACGAGATTATCCAGTCTTAGAAACTGCGCCGCTGGCTTGATGCTTTTGAAAAACATCTCAGCAATTTTCAGAAAAACAGTCCCTCTCCAGCAGATTCTTTGGTTTGTCTTGCGTGTATTCGAACCTTTTCTGAGATAATGTTCAACAGTTTCAGTCATGTTATAATTGAGGCTCGTCTCTGAAGTGACTATTTTTTGTCTTATTAGCAACGACAGTCAAGAGGGAATGAGCTGTTAGTCTGCTAATCTGCACCTGTAGACCTTTGGATAACTTGTGAATTTCTCTTTTCAATTTTTTCTGATTCAGATTTCTTTAATTAAAGTGTTGTTTTAAGATTCAAAACTACATATATCCTTAATTTTTCGGCTGATAAATACGTTTTACCTTTGCATGAAGGAAATATATTGGAAGGTTAAAAAATTTCAGTCTTCTGTGAGCAGGCTCCAATTCTTCTAGTAACTGTATACCGGTTATAAATACCATGACCCGATGACATTAGGAAAGATCTGCAGCGTCAGATGGAGTAAATTATTAGCAGTTTGTGTTGAAAACGATAGTTTAAAATTTAAATCGATGGAAGTTTTTTTTTCTTTCTGTGAGCTCTGTTCAAGCAATAATAGTATCTCGACTTCTGGCAAGTTCTACCTGAAGCTAACGGGCTGTTTACCTGCCCAGTAACGACAATAAACTCCAGTCCACAGGTCAACGATAGTTCAACTTTAATAAATTCAGTGGTTCATTGATGAAGCTGGTGAAAAGATATCATTTTATCCGGTGGAAAACAAACAGCAGAGCAGGTCAACGCTGGGTAAAGAATGTGAAGGAATTTGATTTTTTAACAGGACAACATCGTAATGATTTGGTTTCTTTAGTTGAGATTTCTAGTAGGGATTTTGGTCGGTTCGTTTTTGGCTAATCTGAAAAGATAATGACGCACGATGATGACGATAATGATACAAGTTTTTTTTTTTTTTTTAAACTGATTTTGTTTTGCACTACTCACTCTGATTTAATAGAAAATGTATTCTAAAATCTGTTCTTTCTAACGATTAAAAAGAACCGTAGCAGAAGAAACAACAACAACAAAAAAAAACGATAGGTTTTAGAATTTTTCAACATTACTACTTTCTTGCTGGGGATGCGCCAGGCCTTCCATTATTCTGAGTATATTTTCATGTCGATGGGGCACATACTGTTATGTTTTAAAAGTTTGTTGGTATTCAGACGGCTCTAAACTATCTTAAGAAGAAGATGCTCAAGCCGGTTCATTGTCTGGCCAGCACTAAATATCGTGCTGATGAAATCGATTTGTCGCTTTAAATTATACAGACACTTGTCAAAAAACCGTGTTTGCGTTTTGTCTGGATGTCTTCATCGAGCTAACTTACCGCTGTAAAGTTCGGGAACCAGATCGTTCGATCTAAATTGGATGTTGGCAAATTAACCGTAAATTATCAAGATGGGGCTGTGCTCCATAGACTACAGATGGCAGAAATTCTATTGATGCTGGACCGAGTGTCGACGGTGTGCGTGGTAACCTTCACTCTCCTCTAACTTTCGTGTTGATGAAAAACAGGAAGCGTTACTCGTGAGACTGCGAAAGTAATACTTTTTTATGGAAAGTAGAATTTCAAATAGGAGAAACGAATTCAAATTTGAGACAGAAAAAGCCACAAAAGGCGCATAGAAGATGACAAAATCGAAAAATTTCGGATTAAAATAAGTTTATTTATCGACTGAAGGGGAGATTCAAATTAAAGGAAGCGGAAGTCTAAAGTGAGGGGCACTGCCTTATTTATACATGAGCATGAATTTGGCTAACAGTGTATTGCCTGAGCGTTTCTACGATTGACATTCACAGCTATAATCTGCCATCGTCTCTTGCAGAGATTTTTTAAACCCAATTTTAGTAAAGACATATAGTATTAAAGACAACTTTGATTTGATATAAATAATATCTACAAATGATGCTTTTCTTTAGAAGCTTTATCGTACTAAAGATCGTATCCGCAATTAATACGAGAACATTATTAAAACGTTATTGATGTTGGCAGACACATCCATATTTTCTGTTCGAAAGCCAGCTACATACATAGTTAAATGGCGAAGCAACCAGTTTGTCCTTAGCATAAGCTCGTCAATACATCCCTAGAGTTTACAGAAGATACGCTTTCTACATATAACCATCATTTAGCAGATTTTTACTCCCGTTAAATCGACGATACATATGTAGTATTTTCGTCAGAAACAAAGATGAAGCGTTTCTAGAGTGGTTAGACAAACAACATGCAACCTTTATTTTGCTATGGACGCTATGTATTTTATTTCTAGATACTTTGTGAAGTAGGGATTAAAGAAGCAAGAAATCCTAATTCGTATAGAAAACTTAGTTATACTGATTTACTAATAAAATGGTTGTCTCCCTCCACTTTTCATTTGCAAAGAATCCCGTTTCCCTCAATTTCTGAAGCATTTAACAGCTGCAACTTCTCCCTTTTATTCGATCACGAAGGCAAAGAAGTTAAAATTCTTTTAATGTGGACGAATTTGCCTCTAATTTATTCAGAATTGCACCACGTAAAGTCATTAATAAAATGTCCAATTGTAAATGCGTGATTGCACTCGGTATAATTATTTCATAATATGGATGGCTGGTGGCTCAATGGTTAGCCTAATGGACCACGAAAGCTCCAGTTTGATTCCCAATCCGGTAAAGATTGGCGTGGTTTTGTCCTTCAGCAGCCGCTTCGTGCAAGGTTTCCTCAAACATCGAAAAAAGATGAGTTTTTGTTGATATTTCCATGGCCATATCGGAAATTCCAGGCCTCTCTTAGCGCAGGATAGGCAACGCCCTCTGGCGAATAACCGCGGCACTGCGCGCTGCTACACCAGGGTTACCTCTAATGTAAAACACAGCAACAATTTAATATACGGATAGTCAGAGTCTGAAATTCAATTCTAAATTGTATCCAATCTAGATCACCCCGAAACTGTTTCCTTAAATATCCTAGAGATATGACTTTTTTCCAAAATTTTCAGAACTCGACGCATGAAAGACCGAAGTAACCTTCCCGACAAATCTCACGCTGCATCTGAAACTAAAAACTGGAATTGCAGTTCGGTATACATTTGAAGAAAAACAAAACAAACTATCCAATGTGTATTTACGACCGATTTTCCAACCGCCTTTCATTCAGTCTGTGAAGTTTCGGCCTTACGTAATCATACCGCTCGGGAAAAAAAGCATACGGATTAAGAGATACAGAATCCTTGTTCCTAAACTACATATAAAAATCCGCATCAAAGGACTAGAATCATCCATAACCCTCTATTCGTGCTTAATTAATTTTGTTTTTGTTTTTTTGGAGAGAGAATTATCAGGAGTGAGACATTCGGATAGACACTAAACACAAAATTCAGATCCGCCGTGTATTAAATGGCGTGCTTTGCTGCAGAATTGCGATTCTTTTAATTCAGATTTCTCTTTCAGCTGGCATAGGTTGTTCGTCAGATCGAGATTTTTCCGATTTCTACAAGTTTGCTCCTTTTAAACCGCGCGTCTGTATTTTTTTTTAAAAGGGGGGGCTTGATTGTTACTTAATGTTTATGCTTAAAATTTTCGTGTACATACACGAGTTTCACAAGCTGTTTGCTTTATATCAATTGGCTTATTTTTTTTTAATCACAGCATCCTTTTCCAATTAGAAAAGAAATTTTAACGATTAATCGCTGAACTTTTGATAAGTTAGTGTAATAAATTTAAGGGCAGGTGACTCGTATACTTTGTTTTTCCATTAGTAACCGATATCTAAAATTGCATACCGTATTCGTGGTGTTTTATGTTAAAAAAGATCGGCACCTGTCTTATAGATCGTATTATCCCCAACCTTCCAATTTGGGAAGAAGTAATTATCCGCATTAGAGATGAGATTTTCAAGTCGGTACAGACAGTTAATAGGGTTGATACTAATGAAGTAACTCGTAAATCTACAAATAATAAATTATAGGTTATACCTCGAACTCTTTTTTTTTTAATGCGTAAAGAAGGAAATATATTTTTGAAAAGAAAATTGAAATATAAGTCAGTATGGATCCTTTTTTCTTTATTCGCGTTAGTAAAATTCAAGTGGAAAAACTCGTAAATCTTCGAAATTAAAGCTGAAAGGACGTGTGAAACCTTAAAACAAGTTTCTGTCCGACAATCATCAAGAGTCGGTTCCTGCAGTGCAACGATGCGAAAGGTATGGTACTATGAGTTAGAAGTAAAGCTGATATTTTGTCCAATCGTACTGCTCAGCCCTATTAAAATTCAGTCTAAAGATGGTCGCCGGAAAACTTACCAGAGCCAATCACGCCTACAGTGATAGCTAAGTCCGCCCTGGGCTTATATTTGTGGGTAAGTAGATTTTTGTAGTATTGTATTTGGGAAAGCGTCAGAAAGGGGCTCGCTTTTGTTTTCATATATCAGAACTTCAAGAGTGGTAAACATCGACGAAATACTGAACGCTCGTTGATATCTCATATGTAAGTATTCCAGGGGGGTCTCAGCGTGGTTCCAATTGCCTCAAGGCCAGTTTAAGCAAAACTGAATTCCACGATCGTCCTGAGTGGCCGCGGTTAAAATGAGAATTTGCTGATGGCAGAGAAGGAATTAGCTGCCGAATAAAGCAATTCACTGAATAAGTTTTCATTAGACAAACTCCGGGAACGTGCATTTAGACAGTCTCGCTGCTCCAGAAGACATGCTGAGAAGAATGAAAAGAAATACAGATGACCGGAGAGCGGTTACACGACGCAGCTGATGGTTCTGGTATTAAAAGAGTAATGGCACATAAGCGACCAAAACATTATTATAATTCTACTATCCATCACGTTCTCTTTCTGTATCAAAACCATTCCAACACATGAAAACCGAAAGCGCAACCATGCGTGATATTTGTCGGCGTGTTCTTTTTTCAGACGAAGAAAAATAATAAAGAAACGGCAGGCAGGGAGAAAAGAAAAAAAAAAAACAACTCGTTTTTATCGCATATTGCTCGAGTGATATAATTTATCAGTCCCCAGACTATATAACCTCACTTCACTTGTCTCGTAACCAATAGGTCTTTGAGGCACCTCGAGAGCTGTGTCTAGGGCATGAGCCCATTCCTCCCCAGGTCGGGAGCCTGGACCATGTAAGCTTACAATAAAGCCAATAATATCCGCCGAACGGGAGTTCACTCTTTTTGTGACAGATGCTCGTCGCAGTTACTTTGCTAGAGAACCCGTCTTAGGTTACTGAAAGAAAATTCATCTTCACCTCGTCTTCAACGAGCGACAAAAAGAATAAAAAAACAGTAAGAAGGTTTTACGTGGTAATCTAAAGGATAGATAAGAAAGAGATTAAATGTCTCGCTTAAAGATCGTTCAAAACTCTGACAAAGATAGGACTAAAAGCAAATGACCTAAAAAGATGCAATAGGTCTACAACAGAACCCAGGGGGGGGCGAAGACACTAGAGATTATAGGGCTGCCCCTGGTATTACTTTAATGGCAGTCACTCTCCTAGAGAACGTTATTTTATCATAATTTATGTTATAAAGCAAAAACGGTTTTCCTACAGTTTGTCGTTACAGCTACTACCTAATCTAATCTGTAAGGAACCCTAAATTGTTTTTTTTTTTCCCGTAGTGTTTACAGGGCATTAGTCGTCTTTAATATTACGCATTGCCGTGTAAATACGGCGCCGATGTCGTTCTACACTTCTTGGTGTATAATGGCGATTGAATGATTCATAGCGCGAGCCAAAATGCCATGCATGGGGGGGGGAGTAGATGCGTGACAGGAGATACAGTGCCCGGGAAAAAAAAAGGCGCGATGTAATCAGAAAAGACACGACAAGCAACCGAAGTCTTCTAATTATTGGTAAGAGAAATGGAGAGGACTGGGAAAACATTCACGCAGACTTCTACCAGATTAAAATCTCTGTGGTTTCATTCCTCTTGGCTTCTCGATAATGAACCGTTGTTATCTTGTGTGTGCGTGTGTGTGTGTCAGAGAGAGAGAGAAGAGAGAGAGAGAGAGAGAGAGAGAGAGAGAGAGAGAAGAGAGAGAGAGAGAAGAGAGAGAGAGAGATGGAGAGTGAGAGAGAGGAGAGAGAGAGAGAGAGAGAGAGAGAGATGTGTGTGAGAGAGAGAGAGGAGATGTGAGAGAGAGAAGAGATGGTTTGAGAGAGAGAGAGAGAGAGAGAGAGAGAGAGAGAGAGAGAGAGAGAGAGAGAGGAGAGAGAAGGAGAAGAGAGAGAGAAGAGAGAGTTTTTGTATCACGCACGGAACAGGTTTCTCTCCCATCCGCTCAAGAAGTTACTTTATTCCCATGATGACTGGTTGCGCTAAGCCAACGATCAAGATACCACACAGGCACTCGACTGGTTTTTTGCAGCCAGATTGGTCATACAAGGAGATGAAGTGCAGTGCGACGTTTACTGAAGAAAATCCGCTCAAATTTCAGTTTGCCCTGTTGATAGAATGGTATCAATAATACACTCGGTAGAATCGAAGCTAACTCTGATTTATTTTCCATCGCGCTAGATTGCGGCCTACATCATGACACGTCCATCCACGCACTCGGCTGCGGGCTGAAGGTATGCAGATTGAAGGGTTTTTTTTTCGTTAGAACTTCTCCGAACCCATGTGCCGAAACTGGAGTAGGCGCCGCCATTATTTGAGAGTCCGTGATAAGTCCTCTCACCAAATGTTTTAAATTGTTTTACTGAACGGAAAGAGTTTCTTAGGCGCTGCTCCTCTTCTGTAGCCAAGTCAACGGAGATTACGTTTGACAGCGACATTTTTGCCTCCTTTCTTTTGCACGAACAATGCCTGCAAAAGGAATCGTGACGGCGAGCCGTGAAGTTTCACTTTCAAATCTCCTGTTAGTGATAATACAGCTAGCTAACGATGCTACGTTTCGGTCGACTTTTCCTATAGATACCTCGAAGGTTGGTCAAGTTATGATATCTACAACGTTCCAGCTGCTTAACACCTCGACAACAACAAGAACCAAGAACCACTGCTGAAAAAGCTTCAATGAAAAATAACATTGCATCTTCCTCCCCGAACTAACCTTATATATATTCATATTTATCCTTTCCGTACCTAAATTGTACTACGCTATAGTTATTTTCCTTTAACCTAAAGCTAACAGTATTTATTTCCAAATTCATGCAGCCGTCTAAATAAATGAAAAAAAAATAACGTACTGTCTAATGTCTCGTCAATGCCAAAACACACCGTCATTTATTGTTAAAGAGCAGGATATTTCATCTAAAATTTACAGAAATTTACTTAGATGAACTATTCTAGCATTTATTTTTCAGGTCGAAACTGAAAATGATCGTTGGAGTAATTCATGAAAAGCAGAATAAATAGATGATGCCTTTTTTCTAATTAAACTATATTATGTTAGCAACATTTACAGTTCTAATGTCGGTTAGCACGTGGTCCAGCCTAAGTCCTGCTTTATATGTATGGCATGAAGATTCACCCTTCCTTCCACCTCACCAAAATTTGAAATCAGTTAAATGAAAGCAACACCTAATTAAAGGAAATACAAAAGGCCAAAACGTACCATTCTTCTCTCTAAATTAAAAATAGATGAATTTATGTTTTGGAATTTTTGGGGGGGGCGCAAATTATCATTTTTCAAGATCTAGAAAATTTGTTCAGCGTCGTAGTTAGGGTTAAATAATTATGATTTTGAGGACGTTTCTAAGGCCACAACAGGTTTAGCCAGTCCCACGCTAACCTCGATTTTTTTTCGCCGTGATCGATCGCGGGCGTGAAGCTGAAAAAAGAGCGATGAGACGATCGAAAGGGACGGAGTAAAAGATTAAAAGGTGTGGCGCTTCTTCACAGCGCTTTGCCCAAAAAAAAAAAGACAAGAAATACAGAGGTAAGATAATAGAAAGGAAAAAAACAAAAAAAAACAACAAAACAACAACAAAAAATGTTGGGCCTACGACCATAAAAATCACGATTATCCCCGCAGGGGTCGTTGATTCTATTCGTGAATTACCTTCCGTCAGGTACCCGCTCTCCGCCTTACAGAAGACGTGACAAACTTCGGGTTTCATGGTTTTTGCTATTCCAGAAAACTAAGGTCTGCGACAGATCATGTCACGTATCTGCGCATGCCCGGTAACCGATCACATCCTGCAAGCACTACCAACATTCAACGCGGGTCTAAATGGGAATAGGAAAATCGACAAATCGAAAGTGCTGCACGATTAGCGAGCTACGTTGTCGTGGAGAAAGCCGACACTGTTTTGCCCCTCCACCCCCCCCACGTGGATCTTTTGAGAAACTGGAAAGTCAACTCGCCATCTGACTGGTTCCGATTTGAATTTGACGAATGCGCGTCCGTGTGACTTCCACAAAAACAGCTGCTCTCGAATTCTGCAAGGGCTCACAAATCTAAGAAAACAGGGTTATCTCTCCTGCTACTGGTAGTCAGTCTAGAAGAATAAAGGGCCGTGGAAAAAGTAATCCGAAGGTTCAAATAACATTAAATGAAAACTCTTCGTTGGCGCGAAAGAACTTTTCTCCACTTTCTTCGTTCCCTTGAACTCAGTTTAACTCTTTAAAACATTTTTTGGGGGGGATAAAATAACTCTCTCAAAAACAAGGTACGTCATTTCCTGTTTGTAAGAAACATTTAGAGTGCTTGGGGAGAAGTCAGGGAAATCTGGATAAAATGAACTAGTTTGTCGGGAGTGTAATACTCTTTCAAACGTCCGGGAGCAGGAAAGCTAGATGTATAGCCTCGCAGGCTAACGCATTAAGCAATTTTTTTTTTTTAAATAGTGGCATGAAAATAGTGTACTTTGATTCTGCGAGGCAGCTATTATAGATTGAGTAAAGAAGTTTTGTGTCCCGCGTTTAGTATCGCAGTTACTAAAGTCTGGGTAACCTTGCTAAGAGATAAGAAAGTTTAAATATAACCCTCGCCTTTGTGATGGAATCGGGAAATTTAAGAGAAAAAAAAAAAGAGGCCTGAACAGAATAGAGTGTTTCGCAATCAGCTGAGGAGAGAGAGAGAGAGAGAGAGAGAGAGAGAGAGAGAGAGAGAGAGAGAGAGAGAGAGAGAGAGAGAGAGAGGTGAGAGAGAGAGAGAGAGAGAGAGAGAGAGAGAGAGAGAGAGATCTGATAATCACAGAATTATCAATAGATCTCAGATTTCCAACACTAGTTGATGAATATCTGCTCAGGGAGTGTTTGAATAATTATGGAATTTTAGATTCTATCTCTAAATCAATTCGAATTATAATATAAATAATAAACAGAAAATATCCAAAAAAAAATATTCTATGAATATCTGCTCACAATTTGTTTAATGGAATGCATTAATCTCTCGAAATTTTGTTTAATAAAATAAAAACAAAGCTAAACGAATATCTTTTAATTGCTTTTCTTTAAAATGGCGAAACAAACTTTATTTTTATTTGTTTTTTTTTTTTTTACAAACAGCTCTCAGAAGGGCGTTCGCTGACCAGAATAACAGGGTAGCGACGTATCTGATATTAAAAACCTGTCACGGAAGCCAGGGTTTCATCGTGCAGATAACCCCGGATTAGATTATTCACCAACCAGATATTGGAGGAGCGTTGCTTAGGAGAAGAATTTTAGACGTCATCTCTACTCTTTATCTCATTCCAGGCTTAAGGAAGGTACGGATATGCTCCCTTGTCGTAATGGCGGCTGAAGTTCGGTTCCCTTCGGACTGTGCTTGATGTCTAAGCAGAGATGTGATTTACTTCGTTTGTTGAAACTATTTCGTTTGTTTACTCTTCATTTATTAGGTTTCTTTCTCTGTAAACAGGGGCCGGTATTTGCCCGCCCGTTTCCGTCCAAACGTTGTATGGTTCTGTGTAAACAAAAATCTGGATAAGCGCAGTTTAAAACTATACGGTTAGGTTTCTTCGTAGGTCCGATGTGAGGTTTTCTGTTTTTTGCATATTCTTAAATAAAAATGTCTATTAAATAGTTAGCTCTTTCAACTGCTTTATTACATTAAATAACAACAAAAATTTTTTTTTAAATATTGGAAGTTTGGAACATATTGCAGATAACCTTAACGTCTAGATCAGGGGTCACCAAACTACGGCCCGCGGGCTGGATCAGGCCCGCGACGTCAGTTCATCAGGCCCGCCGACGGTACTTGCATTTGCGTGATAAAACGGATGGAACACGAGATGTTGTGAAATAAAATTTTTAAAATTTTTTCATGGATAATTGACACATCATGGGCAAGAAGGCTCAGAAAAATTCCCCGGTCAAAGTGTTAATCGAGCTGGTCTCTAGGCTGTTTTCTTCACCCTTTATTATGGCTACTAAGAAAAGAAAAGTGGACGCCGAGTGTCGCGTTTTCAATGAAGAATGGGGAGTAAAGTACTTCTTTGTGGAAACAAAGGACCAGAAGCTAGTTGCGTGGTATGCAGCGAAAGTGTTGCCGTTTTGAAAGAGTACAATCTTCGGCGTCACTATGAAACAAAACATCTATCAACATATTCAAAGTTTTCTGGAAAGTTACGCTCTGAGAAATATGAGTCATGAAACGTGGTTTAGAAACTCAAAGAAATCTCTTCACGAGAAAGTTTGCTGAAAATGAATCTGTCACTCGTACAAGTTACAAAATAGTGCATAAGTTGGCAGAGCGAGGAAAACCGTTTACTGATGGAAACTTCATCAAAGAGTGTATGATGGAAGCAGCAAATGACTTGTGTCCTGAGAAAGCCGATTTGTTTGGAAGTATCAGCCTTTCGGCAAGTTCAGTTGTGTGGAGAACAGAAGAACTTGGAGAGAACATAGTGCTACAGATACGCGAGAAAGCTAGGAACTTGTTGTGGTATTCTCTGGCGCTGGATGAGTCTACTGATCTCGAGTACGTCACAACTTCTTGTGTTCATTCGTGGTGTCAATTTGGACTTTCAGATAACGGAAGAGTTGGCATCCGTTTGCTGCATGCATGGAACAACAACTGGAAAAGACATTTTCTTGGAAGTGCAGAAAACTTTGCAAGACTATAACCTTCAGTGGAATCAGCTTCGAGGTGTTGCAGTTGATGGAGGAAAAAACATGGCTGGAGTGAGGAAGGGTCTGGTCGGGCAGATCAGGACTCAGTTGGAAGATTTGCAAATTCCGGGCGCTCTGTTCATACACTGCATCATACATCAGCAAGCACTCTGTGGGAAAGACTTGGATATTTCTTGTGTACTGAAACCAGTCGTTTCTGCTGTGAACTTCATTCGGGGACATGCACTCAATCACCGTCAGTTCCAGGCTTTTCTTGAAGAAATTGATTCTGATTTCTGTGACTTGCCTTATCACACAGCAGTGAGGTGGCTCAGCTGCGGTAAAGTCCTGTTTCGTTTTTAAAGCTCCGAAACGAAATAGATGTTTTTCTCACTGAAAAAGATAGAGCTGATCCACAGCTGTCAGATCCTACCTGGCTGTCAAAGTTGTCATTTTTGGTTCGACATTACATCCCACATGAATGAACTGAACTTGAAACTTCAGGGAAAGGATAACCTCGTCTGTGATCTCTACAGAATCATCAAAGGATTCGGAGAAAGCTGTCATTGTTTGAAGCACAACTGGAAGGAAGAAAACTTCTCTCATTTTTCACTGTTTCAAAGAGTTTTGCGCTACAATTGCTGAAGATGTCAACCTCGATTTTCCTAAAAAGATTATTCGTGACTTGAAGAAGCATTTTTCGAGAGATTTTCAGATCTCGACAGAATTGAGAGTGACATTCTTCTGTTCCAGAATCCGTTTGATTGTAACCTTGATGATGTGCCAGTTGAACTACAGTTGGAGCTCATTGATTTGCAAGCAAATGACTTGCTGAAAGAGAAGCACAGAGAAGGAAAACTTGTTGAATTTTACCGCTTCTTACCTGATGTTGAGTTTCCGAAATTGAAGAAATTTGCCGCTGGTATGGCATCATTGTTTGGAACAACTTATGTCTGTGAGCAAACATTTTCAAAAATTAAGTATGTGAAGTCAACACATCGAACGAGATTGACTGATGAACATTTGAAAGCAATTCTCTTGATTGGATGCAGTAATTCCAAACCAAACATTGATGATATCTTGAAAGCCAAACGTCAGTTTCACAAATCTCACTAACCTTTTTTGCTGCTTAGTTTGTAAGATTCGGATATGTGCACACTAGGTCTGATGTAACTATATTTTTGCGAACGTCGCCTTCTTTGATAACTTTTTAGTAAATAAATATGTTGGTTGTCTTTGTTTAGTGTGCATTGCACGCCACTCGCCCATGATTAACATGGAATGCTAAACTTAGTGTTTCGTCTTTTTTCCCAGAGCTTTCGTTCTGGCTTGCAAGTATTGAACAGAATGATTATGCGGCCCGCGCTTGTCATTCTTTCAGTTATCCGGCCCACTGTGAAAAATGTTTGGTGACCAGATATTCACTAATGGCAAACGTTTTATTCAAAAATTTCAGATTATCTTCCATTTCACAACGACCAGAAATATTCCCAGTTTTTTGAAACGTCTGTGTTAACATAATGATATTCAGGTACAATAGATATCATCCATATTGAAATTCCAAAGCTGATCAGTCAGCAAAAGATGGATGCATTCTACATTTTTATAAAAGAATGAGCCTCCGTATTCAGAAGTTTCTGGAAAAAAAACGGATTTGTAGTTGAAATTCTTGGACGGATTTCCTGATTCATAGATTGTTGCCTCAAAAAAAAGCAAAGAACAAACATCAATATCGAGGCATTTAAGATCTTTTGATCTCATCAATGAAGAGAAGACATCCCAAACGTGTAAAAGTAATCAAAATACAAGATATCACTATCGAGAATCTGAGAGGTATATCGACAAGCTATGTCGCCAGGGGATCGCGAAATTTGCTCTCAGAAACCAGACAAATAACAACAGGAGTTTTATTTCCACAAGAATAATGAGATGGCCAAAGTTTGGATGGAAAAAAATTTTCCAGATTTTGAGATTTAATAAATAAAAGTTAGATAAATATTTTTTTTTTATAAAATGAAAATATTACTATTTAACTTCCTTAAATTTTCATTATAAAAGATAACTGCAAAACACTCAGCAGAATGCTAATATAAATAGTTAAGTATGTATTACGAAGAAGAAATCATGGCTGTCAGAAAACAGAGTAACAAAAGGAAAGCTGAGAGAACCGATACCAGATTTAGAAAAGTAACAAAAATATTAAGAACTGTATAACTATGGTTTGTTTATTCGAAAGTGGTCAACGCCAATTTCATTACTTGTCAGCGAGTCCGGATTTTATGTTCGCTCTGGAAAGTCCTCATCTAAAAGATGAGTATCTAGTTTGACGCTTTATTATTGTTTTCTATTAAAGATTGAAGCACACTTTGCTTTTTTTGTTTTTTTTACATAGAAAATACAGAACGCCAAAGTTTTAAGAAAATGTATCTTTCCTCTTTTTTGCAGGAAAAAAAAAATCTTCTTTATGTGAACGATCTCCACTTCAGCTTACGCCGCCCGGTTTTATAGTTCACCAGCTGCGAAACAGAGGTGTCTTTTCAAAGTTATCGCGTTTTGTTTATATTTCGTTTTTTTTTTATTTTTACTTTACTTCATTAAAACGACAAATCATATAATTCCGATGTCTCGCGAACCATTCTCGGTAAGGTCCGCGAGATAAGAAGTTTCAATTTTAGAAAAAAAAACAAAAAAAAAACACAAGATATTTGTGAAACCTCATCGAATTTAGAGAAAGTCATCAACACTTTGCATTTAAATATCATCTTTTTATTATCGTCTATTCTGCCAAAAAAAAAAACATTATTGCAGTTATGTCTACTCATGCCAATAATAGTTGTCATCTTTGTTACTATTCCATACTATTCCACCAAACATTTCAGTTGGACTTACAACGTAAATGGAAGAAGAAAAAAACAAGTTGGCACTGCAGTCCCTTAGCTAATTAGCCATTGTATTATTTACATGCGTGGTAAGTACGTGCGATATATTGCGTATTTTCTGGGCAGAAGAGAATTGGCAACGCTGGACAAGTGATAATAAAATAATTATTGATGCTTTGTTGAGAATACAATTTGAAAAACAAAAAAGCTGCATGCTGTCGGCGCAGCGCTCATGCTTTTAACGAAGCTCAATCGAAATAAGGTACCAAATCAATGGTGAATAAAACAGAGTAAACAAAGAGTAGGATGAGTAGGCAGCTATACATGAGCATAAGAACTTGCAAGAAGATGAAGAGACTAGATGCAACACGGAATCATTTATCTCACAAATGTTATTTCCGCAACATAAGAGGGTGTGGGAAGATAGGGTATTGCTTCGCTTTGCCAAACAAAATCACCGTTTCTCTGTCAAGGAACCAAAAGGCCATTTGGAACAGATGGTTAACACCAGACTAAGCAGACTGGTAAACAAAAGACTTCTGGACAAAATAAAAAAGAAATTTTTTTACCGGTTAAATTACAGTTATTTGCGTCTCAGCTGAGACAATCGCAACAAGAACTCAGCCTAAAAGAGTAGTGTCCTTTAATCTGTCTACATTAAGCCTGATGCCAGATTCTATAAAATTACATGTTACTTAGAGACAACTGAATAAGATCTGAAACTCCTGAAAATTGTCTCAATGGAACAGACGTTGTATAGCAGATGTAATTTTTTAGAGAACAATTTCGAGAAAATTTTGTTTCTTGCTTGATACTATTTTATTTTGCGTACTTTTTATGATAAAGTAAAGAAAAAGAAAGGACTTTTAATTAATGTGAAGTGAACCATCAATAAATAAAACGACCGAGCAGCAAAAAAAAAACAAATATCCATAATTTACATTTTTTTTTAAATTAATTTGAATTTTTGGCCTTTACAGAAGAAATTAAAAATTGTAAAACGAGAAAAAGATTGAGCTAAGAAAAAAAATTTTCGCAAAGATATAAAATCATTTATTTGAATGCATACAGTAATGTCCTCATCTTCTTATTTCTGGAAACAAATGCTTTCTGTTCTTTTTTATGTTTCTATGAACAGATGCATTTCTAACGTGATGAAGTCAACTAAACATTTTTTTGTTATTGTTATTCGTAGAGCCCTTGTACTAAATATCCTCGTTAATGTAATAATTTGTGTTGGGGAGTGAAGAAATACACTTTAATTAACGTATTATTTGCAATACAATTGTCCCCCGGTATTCGCGGGGGTTACTTTCCTAGAGCACCCGCGAATATTGGACGCGGTCCATAAAAATGCCAATAAATGCTTATAAACGTCAAAATATAACGTAAAATATAATTCAAAAATATAAGTAAATATATAATAATAATTTAATAAAAAATACAACACTCAGAGAAACACTCGAGATAGCTACACGCGGTAAACTGGGATGATGCGGGGCTGCTGGGCTGCATCTGCCTGAGACAGCGCCTCGTGGGCAGCATCCAATCAGCAGCAAGGAGAAATGAACACCGCTCTCGGATTGGCTACTTTCAAACCTCCAGCCAATAGCTTTTATTTTATATTGATATTTTGCTGAATTTACGTTAGTACAGTATTTATATTACAAAATTAGTAAATTATATTGTTATTAGTAATTTAGCGTTAAAAGGGGTGAAAAAATATATATTCCCACGATAAAAGCCATAAAAAAATCGCGGAAGATATTTGTGATTCCGCGAATATGTGGGGGTTTCCACGAACAATTATTAGTTAGGTTCTAAGGAAAATTCCGCGAATAACCGGGGCCGCGATTACGCGGGGGTCGACTGTATTGTTTGTATTAAAGACAGTTCTTTTAAAAATAAATAGTTAAATAATCTCAGGAAGTAAACAAAAGCTTTAACACTGCATTAGTCAAGATAAATTACACTTAAAGAATTATAATTACTTCGGCTTCTGAGAACGTTTGCCTTTGATGTAAGCAATTAAAACCTTTGACAGGTGTTCTCTTCGACAATACTCCTTATGGACCACAATTAGATTACAGGTGAAGTATCATAAACGTTAAACCATGCAAAAATTGATCTTTACAGCATCTTTTAACGACTGCCATAAAAAAGGAAAAAAAGCATCTTTATATGGAATTTCCGTGGCATATACCTTTATTTCGAATTTAGTTCCAGGCAAATGACAGCTATAAATAGTCTTATATTTTATGCTACTCATTAAAGATAGATTAACCTTAATTATCTCCAAGTGACAGATTTTTTAAAAAAAATCTCGCTATATTCTCATTAACGGCGGTAATTTCTTACCTTTAATTAATATTTCTTTTTTTTCACAGCTGTTCAAATATGTTTGTTGATAAAAGATACTTAATATATTCCAGGGACTACTACCTTGCGCAAGTATTTGTGCTAATGCCGAGGATTATCAAAGTCACGTTCGTCACGTTGTTTAAAATCGGCACACCATTGAAAGTAAGGACCATAGTTTTTATTTGCTTATTTGTCGCCGCTTCCTAAATCAAGTGAAAAGGAACAGGTTAAGGAGGTAAGCCACATTATTTATAGATCTGGTGAGGGAACCGAAAATCCCGATGGGAGAGGGAACACGACCAACAGGTTAGTGGAGAAGAGTAATAAGAGGCCATGCTAGGGGGAGTACGTTAAACAGAACCGGTCGCTATCAGGACTCGAACTTCAGCACTCAACTTTATTAGTCTGCCACTAGTTTATGATGCAGCTCCAATTTAGCGGTTGAATGACATTTATTTATGTATCTTATATTTAATGTCATTTACAGATCGTCACAGCTGGTATTGTGCATTTAATACGTCAAGAAAGAGCAAGTAAGGATGATTTTTGTCCATTACATATCACGGTTGTAAAATCGCCTTGATCTTGGCATTATTTTGGATCGGTTCGAGATAACATGATTTACCGATCTCGTTGGTGTCTATATTTATTACAGCCACGCCTCATTTTGCACTACTTTCATCTTTATTGATCACCAACTCTAACATGGGGAAACGAAAAATATGAAAAATATTTTTAAAATTTTTTTATTTCTTAGAATAGTTAGATAAAATAATCGACTTCCTATCAAAACGACTGGAGCTTCAGACAAAGAAACGTTTGCAAGATGTTAGCATACTTCTTTTAAAGCTGACGTCACAAAGAAAGGTTTATTTCCCATTTGTCGTTTCATTTTTCTTTTGTATTTTTATCATACATAAATGATCTATAAATCTTAAAATGACATGCATATATGCCCGCGTTTGTGCAAGTGTAAGCATTTGCGTGCAGGTGCGTGATGTGTACGAGTCGTGTGTTTACGCGTCTGGTTCGCGTGTAGAGTTTTGTCTAATTAATAGCTGAAAAATATCATCTTTATCTGTTATTTATTTCTGCCGTAAAAAACAACAAAAACAAGCTTTATTACATGATATGGAAGATATTAAATGCCAGTCAGTGCGTTCTTTTTGTTATACTGAACGCGCCTGGTACAGAGCAAGTAACGGTAGTGTTTTTGTCTAGTCATTGTTCCGTGTGTGCTTCACCTGCAGTCATGGCCAATAGTTTTGCTTTACCATAGATTTGTCTAATTTTTATTGATAAAGTCTAACTAAACCTACTGAATTTCTATACGAATAGCATGCCAACGTACTGGAATGGACGCCATTTTGATAGTTTTCAACAGACTTAATACAAATGACAAAAATTGAAAAAATTTGGCAATTAAAAAATGCATTTATACGATTTCCGAAAATACCTTAAAAATCATGACGACCAGTGGCTCAACCGAAAGTATTCAGCCGCTTAGAAGTTGCCATTAGTAGAGTGTTAACCTGTGTAGACATGATTCGAAAACCAATTTGTTTATTGTTATTTCTAAGTTGATGCAAAACTTTGGGTCCTGGCTGTACTTTCTCTTTCTGTAATTCTTTCTAGACCTATTGACAAATTCTTACTCTATTTTAATTGGCCGTAACTTAAAAATGCAATAAAGGTTTGCAACACGACTTCTTATTAGGCAGCCCGAAATAGCTCTTGTTTGTTCGGCTCTTGTTAGCCGCAGTGAGCACAAAGAAAACCTTAACTTTGTAAATACATAAGAATGAGATTTTTCTTCATTTGTTATTATTTTAATTAAATATTTTGCGAACTGTTTAAAGATGAAACGATGGCAAACTTTTATTTTCGTTTAAAAAACTGATCTATTATTTCACTCACACAACGTAGCTTTGATATTAGAATATAAGGAAAACGCGGAATACCACTTGTCCATTCTCTCTCTCATCTCTCTCTCTCATCTCTCTTCTCTCTCTCTCTCATCTCTCTCTGTCATCTCTCTCTCTCCTCTCAGTCTCTCTCTCTCTCTCTCTCTCTCTCTCTCTCTCTCTCTCTCTCTCTCTCTCTCTCTCTCATCTCTCTCATCAGCAGACACCTGACGTACAGAATCAGGTTGTCTGGTCTAAGTTGTGGTGAAGTAGTGAATGCTGCGCTTTTGCTAGATTTTACAAGGAATTTTTTTTTCCCCAAGGCAGAATGAAATTGGAGAGCGCTAGCGGTATTCCAGAATGAAACCAACAATCACCCTATCAGTCTGATTTCGTGCATTTTCAGAGGAATCTGTATTGTTATTGACACGAATTACCTGCAAATAATCCTTCTGCTAAAGAATTTTAATTTATGGTAATAGAAACAAATGTTTATACGTTCAAAATCTTTTTCATTTATAAAAAAGAAAAAGCTTCCACTATAACCTTCTTCAAATTCCGCGAAATAAACTAGGATATATTTGATATTTTAAATCGCTGCTGCTACATATCAGAAACAGATAAATAAAGAATGTCATATTTTTATATCTATGTCAATAAATCAAAAATAAGGTGCACTGAAGTATGTTTTTTTTTTTTTGTTAAACAAATAGCAAGATTATATTTGATTTTCAGCTTACCTGAAACTTTAAATAAAGAAAAGAACACTCCAAGGAAATCCATTTGTAAATAACCCTGGACAACAAGAAATAACTTTTCGTCTGCTACTGAGAGGAATATGTAGGTGTTCTTTATCAAATCAAGCAGTTGATTCCAAACCTGGAGTCAGAATTGACCCAGCAGTCAATTTGTAGTTACATAAAAATGTCATTTTCAGTCGTCGTTTATTAATAAATCAAGCACGACGCAAAATTACGAAAAATAAATTTATTTCACAATATAAACACATTCTACAACAATTGTTATCCATAAGCTCAAACTCATTGAACAACATAAACACGTTGCGAAAAATATACATTAACTGTTTAGAAATGCTTTAAGAACTTGATTTTACGCTTGTGAGTAGCAGTGGTTTCTCTCTGAAGAAACCAACAATAGTCCTCCCGTCATTTTGGAGTTGAATCTCCCCTGATATCGTGTCTACATTGCCTTTTTGTTGGTGGAACCTCTCACCATGCCTGCTCATCGCTCACAGCACCAGTTGGGTGGGAAGCAATTCAAGTATGAATGAAGAAAATGTAACATCAGCGACCCATTTCTTCAAAAGCTTTTATCAAGTCTTGAACCAAATCAGCATAGTTGTCTTTTTTGTGGTTCCCAAGGAAATTGTGGACTACAGTTTGAAAACCTCTCATGCAGCCAGCTCCAGTGGGTTAAGCCTCGATTGGAAGACTGGATCGGAAAATAAATAACGAATTTGTAGTTCGACAAACATTCCAGCCTTCAACTTGGCATCAGGTAAAATCGCTCCAAATTTTTCTTTCAGATAAAGAAATCCCGCACCTTCAACACTCATTGCCTTTACAAAGCTCTTCATTAGGCCCAGTTTTATATGCAGTGGTGGAAGAAATGTTCTTTACGGACGTACCAATGACACACATTGCCCATTGGATTTTCCTGGAGTACGGTCTGTTCTTGATGGCCGTTCTTTGATCGTATAGTGATTTACATCATCTCGACTATTCCACAAGCACAAGAAGCACGTGTCTGTACATGTAATCAGGCAACCATGTGGTTCTCCCGCATCGCCTGCTGTGTGTACACAGTACTAAAAAGAACACAAAATATATAACATTAGATTTTCATGGGTTAATCCTGATTTCAGATTTGAAAACAGCATACTCGAATTAGTCTGAGACACATACTTTTACCTCGGTAGCAAATTGGTTGTTGTCCAGTGTAATCGATACAATCTTAATGAGATGAAAAGTATTAATTAAATTCTTTAATCAGTGGTTTCTTTTTCAGGTAATGTTTGCTGCTGACTTTCTGAACTGAGGATCAGAATACATCGCTTTCAGTTGAAGATAAAATTTCTTTTAGTGGGGGTTACATTCATCCATACCATGTTCTGGTTATGGACGATGCCATTATACGATTAATGGCACGCACCGTTACGCCAGTGTTCATAATTGCATGTATATTTAGGAATTAAGCAAACCAGATTTAATACAAAATAATTTGTAACCCAAAGAGCAAATAAATAAATAGAAATAATTAAGAACTGAAATTAATCGGTGATGGATTATTTACAGAAAGCAGAATGCTACTTCTGGCATTCCCCACCAGTTTATTAGTAGTATATCAGCACGCCAGCAGGTGGTCGATTTACGAGTGAGCTGAGCTTTCTTCAGCCCGTTACCTTTTAATTATTGACTTCTTCGATCATCGCATCAGCCAAATTTATTGAACTACCGACATGAAGCTAAACATCGAAATATTTCTACCAGTTAATGGAGCTATTACTCAGATTCCGCTGAACGCAACACTGGGTTTGTTAAGCGTGCTGGCCTCCCGAACTCAGTGTATTACTTCTTTCACCTTTATTTTGTTTATAGACAAGTTGCTCACAATCAATGAAGCAACACCCTGACCATTTGTCCAGATGATAATAGAACGCCGCACCGCATGATCCGTTTAGCTGATCGTTTGAACTTTTCTAATGTTTTTTCATGCTATAGTCGCAAGCTTTGGATTGAATTATGTTCTTGGTGGATACAAGGTCTCGCTTTGGGGCCAAATGTATTAAATCGTTCCCTAATGCCGCAGTACTTTTGTGAAACTTGTATCAAAGTGAGTCATTCTTTAACCGTTAATCAGGATATTACATAAAAACGTGACAGCATTTGGTCGCAGGAACAAGACCAGCTCTAGCCAGTTGTACAGAAAACCAAAAATAAAAATGGAGAAATATTTGCTTTTTGCAAAATCATTTACTGCGAATTAATATCACTGCACTCAAACACAACCCTAAAAAATAAATCCTAATGACAGTAACAGGGAGGGACCCTGAAATGTTGGCTCACTATTCAATTCTAGTGACGAGAAATATCCAAACAAATTCGTTTTTTTCCTGAAAAAATAGTACTAAAATATAATTAAAAAAAATAAAATAAAAACAATTTCAAAACTTTTCAAACTTCTTAAATCATTTAATCGTTTGAAATAAAATAAACATCTGTTATCGGCCACATGACCAGTTGACTATTGAATTAGCAAACAAATTAAAAACCCAGGGATTTAAAATAACGTATGGATTACTGAGGCTTTATTTTGCTTACAATTTAAGCTGAATCGACCTTTCCTAATATTCAAAGTCAGGACAGAGTTTCGTAAAGAAAAAAAAAAACCCTTTCATAATTATCTCGATACATTCCTAAAGCAATATTTAAAGAATTATCAGAAATAGATCGAACATTTTCATTAACAGTATAATCACATATAATCAGTTAAGAAAATAATTTCGTAGAGCGAGGCTTCATAGTTGCAAATGAATAATCACCAGTAAATGTTTTTTTCACTTCCAAAATGTTACTAGTTTAATGACAAAACAGGGTTTTTGTTGATGTCCAGAACTTCAAAATTTATGAAATCTAATTTAATTTGTAATTAATGATTTTGGTATTAAGGATTACAGTACCGTCAATAATTATGAACTGCTGTGCTACACGATAGATAATAGGGGGTATAATTAAATGGATAATATATAAATAATTATTTCTATCAAAATGATTGAATATTATTACTTCATTATTATGTATCAATTATAAACTGGCTTTGCCTTTTCTGCACAATTAAAGAAAATGAAATTAATATACTTACACCACATGAAATATTTTACAAATACTACAAAAACATCTTTATAAATGGTGGTAAACCAATTTGTACCGTAAATATAAATACAAGCAAGACAATGTAAGTTTTCGATGCTATCCCATCATCTTTTCGTTTCTAATACCGAAGATTATTTATTTCTAACTGTCATGCTCCCTAAAATTTTGAAATGATGTAAGGTAGTTAAGTTTATTTACTTTAAAAAAGAAAACAGATTTTCGCAACTGTTATCCTAGTTCTCATTTCAGAGCAAACATACATTTGCCAGAATGTTTCTAAGTTTTAAGAATTTTGAATCTGATAAAAAAAATAACATATCAAATTTATCTGGTCCAGATATTAAATAACTGCGGGAAGGGTTTCGAGTACTGGAAGCTTGGAAATTCTTTTATGGGTATCTTTATTTAAAATACAAAGGGATGTAACTACGCAATCATTCAAGTATCAACACAGTTTGAAAATAACATGATTTATCAACAAATATAAATGGATTTGATGAATTACTAGCGTGAGTCGCTAATAGTAACCATGTAAATGGGTTTTGAAATCAAAATGACAGGAATAATTGTTCTAGTCGATCTACCTTTAAGCCGTGTGCGCTTTCCGTCTCCTTATATCAAATGAAACTAATCTGAAGTAAAATAACTACTTAAGCCATTTTCTTTAAGCTAATCTGTTTAGCTTTTAATCCCAGCTTTGTACATTTAGGGTGCTGATACATCATGCTGGATTTAAAATAAATTTATACCATAGTCTTTGTTTTTTGTTGTATTAGATGAAATCAGGTATTTCTCTCATAGATCATAATGATTTCTTGGTCGTGTATCCTTGGGGAGGCTTCTCTGCCTACAGGACAAAAAGGAGAAACACGGCATAGGAAAAAATTGGGCTGGGGGAAAAGTTATCGAGGGATTATTTGCTAAGCTTACAACCTCAGATATTTTTAAGATCATTTTCGATAAGCATTGAAAGGCACTATAAGTATGAAGGGCGTCTAACAACTTAAAACTTGGTATTTGATGTGTCATTATGTTTATTCAAGAATGTGTACGGTTTGCTTCATCGATGCCTCAAAATACATCTGTATTTATGGCAGAATGTATTTTTTTATTGTGTTGTCGGAAGAGTCGAAAACGAGAATTCTAAAAAATTTTCAGTTTCAATTTATGAGGCAAAACTGCGTGTAGTTAAGAAAAGGTGCAAAGAGGCTTGAAGAATTTTTGTGAGGCGCGTCGAAATTTTTACTTTTATTAAACTTTCTATGCATCTTTCATAAGAGTAAGGGCCTATCCTAAAAGATGCTGCGTTTTCACGGCTAAGGTTGCACCACTTAATTTCATGAAACATCTAGAACAAAACTCTTACTTTCGGAATATTGTAATATTAGAGCATTTAGCCTGAATTTTAAATAATCCAACGGTGATCCTTTTCGCTTGACAATGTTACACTTTCACAATTTAGAAATAAGGCTGACCGACCGTGATATGACTCTAAACAACATGGCCAAACAAGACGCGATCTTTGTACAGCGTGATGCTTTACTATAGTGTTCAAAAGACGCAACGAGTAGCTTTTCTCTGCTAACACCTCCAATCACCCTAAACAGGCATTCTAGATTTGTGAAGTACAAAATAAACAGGCAAACAAAAAACGCAAGGAAATTTTGATTTTTCTGTTTGAACAAACACGAAATTTCTCCGGTATTAAATCGTTTTGTTATATCTTTTTTTAAAACTTTTGAAAAAATTAGTTGTTCCTTTTTAGGTAGGAAGGAGCAAATGTCACGATGCTGCCATAGTTTAGCTCACGACAGATAAGCTGCAAGCAATCATCTCCAAGTTTTCAGTGTCTTACTGTGCATTGTTCAAAAGTATTCAAATCTGGTTGAAGAGGACCTGCAAAATGAGGAACAAAACTCAAACACGATGTTGCACGTACAGCATGTAATGTTGCAGACATTTTCTCCGGAACCGATCTACCTTTGAGGCTCATCGCTGCTAATAATAAGCGTACATCTTTGCAGGTCCATTACCTTGTCTTCTACAAACCAGCCTCGCGTGTGGTGCATGACAGAGAGCATTAGTCAACATTAATTGAGAGAGCCCAGACCACCCGATAGTTCCAGGCGGAATGGCGTAGATTGCCGTTGCTTCTTAACATAGGCGTTCGTCGCAATGCCATTTTTAGGGCACTAGCGAGGTACTGTTAGACTGGCCAGTCCACGGAGATGGCTCGAATTGGTTACAATCTCCCCATCAGTGGGGATCTTTATTTCGTCACCCTTGCCAGAAGAAACTGTTTTAAAAACGACCCCTGAAGATCATCTAACCATAAAATTACGATACAGGCAGTTCGTAGCAGTCTAGAACACCGCTGCTAAGAAATCCCATTAATTTTATACCATCAACAGCTCCATGCAATGGGCGAAACAACATAGCAACTGGAGATATTAAACAGTTGGCGCCGTGTTGTTTCTTTTTCAACAGAGTCTGGAGATAAACTGGGAAACGTTTTTTCTAACTATGCCATCAATAATCGATTTGGTTAGGGCAGAATGGTGGCTTGGACTGGTATTTAATGTGTGCCGAAAAACTGATTTTATCATCGTTAGAAGGCGCGATATGACTGGTCTGAGGTTCAGTGCTGAGATCATTATACTTATAGTCGGCCCTGTGCCCTAAAGATAAGGTTCCTACATCATCTTTATAGATGAAAATTCCCGTCTTCACCGTGTACATGTTGGCAATATTGCCGCATGTTAGGTCCACAGCATCAATCGTTGGTGTGGCCTGCCCAATCGCTAGACTGAATCCAAATGAACATGTTTAGATCATTCTAGGATGGAATGTTTGCAGTCACCAAGTCCGCTCACAGTCTCTTGATTAGCTGGAAGTGGCGAAACATCTTGCAGCAAACGACAGCCGGTTTGCCTGATATAATCGATATCACGACGTATGAAACTTTATTGAGGTCAGTGGAGGTCGCACGTTATTTATGCATTTTATGCCAATGTCATTTTGTTTGCATCATTATTAGAAAAGCGTCGTTGCCATTTGGCACGCTTCTTCCAGACATCAATTTAATCTTTCGCCAAACAATCTGACTCAGCTTCCACCGACATCAAGTGTTCTTTATGGATACTTTAGAACAATATGCAGATTCTGTTCAACCATAATTTGAACACGTACGGACGACCAATACAAGCATCAGAAGCTTGGAGACACTTATTGCTTATTCTGTGTTACCTGTACAGATAACTTGTGTAAACTAAAATTATCTTGCTAACTAATGTATAATTCTTTCTTATTCTCGAAAAAAAAATAATCTGAAGTTCTTGAAAAAAATACAAACTTAATGTAAAAACGAAAACTATTTAAGTTCGCTTAATTTCTTTATTACAAGAAGCCATATTTGTCTTCCAGTTCAATAAATGTATATCGATCTGGCTTTAAAATAAAGATACCATAGAACTACAATATAAAACATGGGGGGCGATCTCCCAAAACCAGTAACAAAACATCTAAGGTTATATGTTGATTTTCATATTGTTTCGCATGAAAAGATCGGTTAGACCAAGCCTATCAGAACAGAATCCAATATTTGGTCTGCTTAAATTCATCTAACACTTTCTAAAACCATTGCAAACAACAGTACATTTTAAATAATAACTTAATAATAATATAATTACATTTATTTGGTTTAATGGAAAAATCAATTTCTTGCTCAAATTAAATTACGTAGCATTTGTATTATATATGTATTAAAGATAATTACTTGTGTGTGTCTGTGTATACATACACAAAGTATTATAACTTTAAACGTTTTAATAAAAGAAAGAGAAAAATCATTAGAGACAATAATTCTGACAGATCTGCTGCAATCAACCTTGGAAAAGTCAGGAAAATAGAAAAGCTGGCAAATATTAAATTGTGGTCAACTTTAAAGACTGTGCGGAAGCGAATTAGATAAAATCGAATATGAAAACTGCCATCAAAAATGAATAAGATAGATAAATGTCGTGTAACTCTAGTAAACCGCTTCTCTTCAATAAGTGATGGTCACGGTGTCTGTTAGCTTTGGTTGGTTGTCGTGTAAATGCTATATAACCTTATTTGAGAGTGCACGCTGTAAAATCTCGCTAATGTGAAAGTGAAAAAAAAACCTCATGTGCGAGATCCGGGTATGGGAATTTCCTGAATTTTTTTATAAGTACGCACAGATATATGTGAGAGCTGGCTGTTAAAAAGATAAGTATTATATTTAAAGTAATCTGTTAGTTTTGTAGAGCACTGTAAAGGTTAATAAAATGTACGACCTTGGTTTTTGTATTTACCTGTCTTTGAAGAACATATTATATAGTATGAAAAATAATTATTGAAACACAACAGGATATGCACATATAGTGAGTATTTAAAAGTGAGTGACGTATATAATACGTACACAATTCATTAATACAGAAAATACAAACAAAATAAGTTCGTTGTAGAGTTCATTAGTATTTGATATTAGATCCTTCAGTTTATATAGAGCGTGACATTTTGTTTTCATGCTCCTATGTAGATAATCAATGGATGACTGTAATGCGTTACAAATATTCTGTAGCACTTTCCACAATTTATTCAAGATGTTTTGTTGCCGTTTGACTTTTTCAGCAGCCATATAACCTCATAAAGCCTCAGTGATGTTGGCATTGGGACTGTGCAGGCCAAGGTATCTTTGTGACTGTTCCACCAGCCTCTTTACGCTCCAGACAGTTTTTCATTACATTGACCGTATGCTTGGGGGTTATTGTCATGTTGGAAAATGGATCACCTCACCCACTGAAATGACTTCCTGAGAAAATGGCATGATGTATGAGAACCTGCCTGTGCCAGTCGGCAGTCATTCGATTTTATGCAAATCTCTGAAATACCTTGGCTGATAAGCAGTTCCATACTTGTATTGATCTACCCCTATGCTACACTGTAGCAGTTGTATGGTGACTGCCATACGCCTTTCCGGTCCAGTTTCAAACAAACTGCAGTCGATTATCACCAAACAGTACAATCTTAAGCTCACCTATAAAAAAAATACACTTTCTTCCAGATTTGGTCACTCCACTCTTTCATTTGCGCTTCTCATTTTATCCTTTCCGTGGGTTTTCTCTCTTCAGAAAAGCTTTTGAAGCAGCTGCACATCCACTGAGACCACTTTGTGCTAATGTGTATTGTACTGTTCCTGAAATGTTACCACTTGCACTTATAGCAGGGCCACTCGCCAGATCTTCCTGGCTCGTCGTTTGTCACGTGTAGAAAACACCCTGAGGCACTTAGCATCCTCGAAAGCTTCTACTGTCAGCCTCACCAGCTTTGCGTATCCTCCACAGAGGTTTGAGTTTTGTGTACAGCATCTGAATCCCGAAGAGGTAGCGCTCATTAGCTATAAGTTTTATTTCTTTACGCTTTTCGTACGATATGTCCTTCCTTGGAGCCATAGTATTCACTGCGTATTTACTGCAATAATAACACTGCTTATTATTTTGTTGTCCGTCTGCAGGTGTGCTATTTTATGATTATTGCTAGCATGACAATCAATCACAGCGTAATACGTCAACAAGTGACTGTAGTGTGGAGCATTTCATTTTACACATACGATGCAATTCTATCGTGTATTATTTGCATTATGTACCCACTTTTTTTCTTTGTTCTCATAAATATTATCAGCTCCAACCATACGCAGGAGGCCCCTTAAAAGGGAGTTATGCGAGACGACCTGTGATCTATAACTACGTTGACCCACTTTCATAAACAGGAACGATTCAAGTGTCGCTTAGACACCATATGTCGGGTTACCAGAGACAACAGGGTCCACAGACAACACGAAAAGGGTTCGCTGCGGTCCTGGAGATCGATCAGATGGTCTGAGTAAATATTTCTTTGGTCGAGCTTAAACACCTGCATGTGTTCCAGAGATTCAACCCGACGAAAATGAGACACAGGGACGAGATTCTGGATTTCTATCTCGAACCACACGCACGTGTATTTGAACCACATTTTTATACGGACGAGGTCTAATTAATTTTCGTTCACATTCTCGATGGTAACATTCTTTATTTCCTGATTTGGTCTCTTTTTTTTTTCATTAAGCCACCAAAATTTATTTGTGATTTTCATATTTCTTTGATAAAGGTCGTGTCCCCCATGAAGAGGAACTTGTGTTAATCATTTGATGTATGAAACTTCGACCATTTTGGAAAATTTTTGTTTGTTTGTCTTACTTTTTCTTAACTTCCGGAAACTAGTGCAATATTGCAGAAAATGATCTGCTATCATAGAAAACATTTTGAACAGATTAATGACTTCGTCAGCTTTGTTCCAGATCAATTTAATGTCAAGTCATGAGCATACGACAATAGTCTGCGCTTCGAATATAATGCCACTTTTCCGGTGTTCTGCTTTATTTGGCTGTTTGCATTGAGATGCCGAGCCGAACTCGGCCTCACTCTTCCTTCAATGCCGAGAAAACACGTGCCCCTTTTTTAAAGGTTCGCAGCCTGCGTGATGGAGAATTTATACCACTTTTGGGATCAATACCTAACGATAACTTCCGGGCCACACGTCAATTCTTCTAAGCGTAAAGGAAGATTCTTTTTTAATGTCAATAAAAATATTTTTGTGTTACAAAAAGTTGGAAAAACACTTTTTTTTTTTTTTTTGTATTTGCATTTTCTGTCAGAGCGACACTTTAATACCATGACCGTATAGGAAACATGGAGAATGTCACTGGCAAACACACAATTAGATTAAATATTTTACTTCGTATATATGTGTGAAATGAATTTAAATTATTTTATTGGAGTGTTTTAATTAAAAAAATATTAATATATTTTAAAGTTTACAGAAAGTTTATCTCAAAGCAAATTTGGTTCCATTACAGTTCGTCGCCTGGCTTGAATGGATATTAAGGGTTTTCTGTTTGCCCGTAGAAGATAAAACTTCGGTGGACATTGAACGGCCGAACGGAAATGATGACGTTTCTTCGATTAATCAATGTAGGTGTGAACGCCCTGTCACGTGATCCCACTCGTCCAAGTTTCTCAGCTTTTCTCTATTTAGACTAAGTTCCATTCGGCTTCTTTGATCCTTTTGTTTGAGATGAGCCTTACGCCCTAACCTTGCTTCTGAACAGAAAACTAAGCCGGCCTCACCGATCCGCTTTCGTCTCTTAACGTATGAACCCTGGGACGTGAGCTAAAAGGTTACAGCAGCAGTGCATCTGATACGTGAATGGGGATCCAGTGATAGCTCTGCCAAACCTCATAACGCCCCCTTACGTTTCGCCTTCGCCTTTCCCCTTCTCCGACCCTTTTCGCGAGTCTGTCAGTCTTTGCGCGTCACAATTTAAAAAAAAAAAAGCGCCCAGAAGCGGAATGATAACAGAGAAACGAACATTCCTGTGCGATCCAGAATTATAGTCAAAGGAAGATAAAAGAAAATTATGGGATGGACAGCAGTAAGCTAAACGTTTTGTGTTAATCATTATGTCTTTAGTGAATCGCAAGGCAGTTGTTTGACAACAGAAGCACAAATGCTTTCATCGCAGAGGATCGATGCCAAGACTGAGAAATGCCAGAGTATGGGGATGTTGAATGCCGGCTCACTGACTGTCAAAGTTGGCCATTGATTTAGCTTTGAACCAACTTCAGGTGCTTCCGTTGCAGAGCATTATCTCTCTCTCTCTCTCTCTCTCTTCGCTCTCTCTCTCTAATATATCTCTCTCTCTCTTCTCTCTCTCTCTCTTCTCTCTTCTCTCAATGACATCATCTCTCTTTAATGAACTCATCATCTCTCTCTCTGTAATGACATCATTCTTTCTCTCTCTCTCTCTCTGTAATGACATCATCTCCCTAATGACATATTCATCTCTCTCTGTAGTGACATCATTCTCTCTCTCGTCTCTCCTCTCTCTCTGTAATGACATCATCTCCCATAATGACATCATCATCTCTCTCTGTAGTGGAATCATTCTCTCTCTCTGTCTCTCTCTCTCTCTCTCTCAATGACATCATCTCTCTTAATGACATCATTCATCTCTCTCTGTAATGACATCCTTCTCTTCTCTCGTCTCTTCTCTCTCCGTCTGTAATGACATCATCTCTCTTAATGACATCATTCTCTCTCGTGCTCTCTCTCTCTCTGTAATGACATCATCTCTCTTAATGACATCATTCTCTCTCTCTGTCTCTCTCTCTCTGTAAGACATCTCATCTCTCTTAATGACATCATCTCTCTCTCTCTGTAATGACATCATCTCTCTTAATGACATCATTCTCTCTCTCTCTCTCTCTCTCTCTTCATCTCTCTCTATCTCTCTCTCTCTTCTCTCTCTCTCTCTCTCTCTCTCTCAAAACATCACATAAATATGTCCACGACAACTTCGAAACCGATTCCATGCTATAGACTTTCTCTCATAGATGAGCAAGACTAACCAGTGTCAGAAAATGCGACCAAATGGCGTACGAATAACGTTTCTTACATTAAGACAGAATAACGAAAAGCTTTTACCTGCGGTCGTCATTCGCCTCTGCCTTCCACTTTAAATATAATTTGTGCGCAAAGACGTTATTTTTAAATTTAAATTTAATTATTATAAAAACGTATTTTTAATTAAAAGAAAGTTTTAAATTACTCAAAAATTTAACGCGAACAAAACTGAAAAAAAAATCTGATAGTCTTGCATTATTTCTTGTAAACTATTTTTTTAAAACTTTAGCAGTTTCATAATATCGAAGTGGAAAGTAACAAACGGTTCTTTTTTTTTCCATTTGTTTAATTAAATATTCAGGCAAGTCACAATTCCCACTTAACAATTTAAATAGTTTCAATTTTGCGATAAACTGATTTCCTTTCCTCTCTCCTAAAGTAATCCTTAATCTTTAAATCCTAAAACCTTCACTTTTTGCCTTTATTATTTACCAGTGTTGTATCGTGCGTCAATTCGAGAAAATTACCTCCATCTGGGGATGGAGGTCAACAGGGTACATTAAGGAAATCTGGTAAGTAAATCGGTTTAAATGAAGCCGCTATGTCACCAGGAAATCTCTAACCAAAATCTTCCAAACTGGAAAACCTGTGATTCATTAAGCTTTGGAACAAATTTAATAGTGATCATAGCAAAAGATAGTAAAATCAATTTTTGATGTCATAAAAATGAAAATTGGGTTTGACCATATTCGCCCCAAAGGGAAACAATGTTTACAGTAAATCAAATCATAATTGTTTTTTTAAAATTATGTTGCAATATCTTATTTATGGTATAAAATTGCTTGACTGGCATTTTAAAAACTCTTGTACACAAATTATGTGGGGAATATACAAGATAACGACTTTATCGTGAGATTTAAAAATAAAATTGCAAACATTTTTATACAAAATCCTCAGAGCATGTATAAATGATATAGATTATGTCGGAATTTTAAACCTCTATAATATTTTGTCCGCTATAAATAATTGCTTATTACATTTAAAAAAAATCTATGAGTGAAATAGTAAAATTAATGGTCATTTATTAATTTGGGGAAAAACAATAATCGGAGAAAGCTGTAACTTTATTTGCACAAAATATACCGTGGAAATATCAGAACAGAAAGAAATAGTTCACTCACAGCCAATTTGCTTGTCAGACGCCACAACACCTAGCGACTGCCTTATCCTGGTTTGTCTTCGATTAGCTTCCATAAGGCCACCGTTTTACCACCAGACACATTCTGCGGTGGTTGCACGTGAGAACTTGAACCCTGGTTTGTGATGAACTCGATCACAATTCTTCTTTCGCCAACATACTATCCACGGATAAATTTGTTTGCAATATAGATAATGCGCGGCCGCCTTTGGAATGGCAGCGTTTTACTGGGGCTAACGAATAGAGGGGACGCCATATTTTCTTTTGGAGAGGGATAAAATCACCCGGTTTTCCAAATAGCGATCTTCCACTGATTAATTAGAATTCGTCACTTATTTACAATTACAGGTTTTATGACAGCCCTTTTTTTTTTAGTAGGCTTCCTTCCAAAACAGCAACCAAAATGTATCCACTACATCAGAAACTGTAAATTTTATCTGAGTAAAAAAATGGCAAAAACTGTAATGGATACTTATGGATCAGCAGTGAAGAGTCTGCTAACCCAGAAGTGCATTCGTAGTGAACATTCTAGACACTATACTCAGCTAGACGGAACTTATCTTTGGATCAGCTTTAATAATTGGCATGGAAAATCAAAAAGAACAAATAAAAACATTCTTACATGACATCAAATGGTAAAGTGAATATTAAGCAAGGTTGATTTATTTTTAATTTTGGTCCGTGACTCTTCTTCGTACGATTAACCTAATTAAAACATATTTTAGCATTAAAATTTTATGTTTTATTCAAAATAATATTTCTCAACAGTTTTTTCTTCTTCCAGATTTCAGAAAACTCTTCCGTCTTTTCGAAAGGTCAGAGAAAATGGCCGCATTGAAAGACAAGACTGACGTGCCAGCATGATAAAATGACAATAATAAAATAATTTATTACTAGAGAAATAAATATAAAAAAACTTTGCAATACATTGTTAGAATCTGCGTGCGACAACATTAGTTTTGAGGTTTAAATGTAACTTCATAATTATGTATCTTTTAATTATCTAAAAGACTAACATGCGCAAAATTATCGAAGTAGTTTCATCTAGGATTTTCTATTTTATTTTAGAATTACCGCTAAGTTTATACTATCATTATTCTCTTGTCCTAATACTTCTTATTCTAAGTCCCGGAACAGATTAGAGTTTCTTATTAATGCCATCGTTACCAACAAAAACTTGACGATCTTCGATATCAATCTCTAGCTAAGCAGCTTGGGGTGACCACAGTAACATGGGGAACCCAAAGAACATCTTTATTTAGCATTTATTCACAGTTCTATCTTTGATATTAAAGTTATCTAAAGATGGAACGTCTCAAAATCTTTTAAAAAGTTAAAACTTCCTTTAATCGATGCATTGCGCTGAATATAGAATCTTTTTTTCTTTATTGACTGACAGACAAAAAAAGAGCGATAATATTACATTTACAAGCCCTTGATTAACTTTCTTGTTTAATGACAAATAAACACCACGTGAAAACGGCCTTTATGGCCGATGACTGAAAATTAAGGAAAAGTAAAATTTGTCTGGTGTAGATTCGGGTTTAAAGGTAACAAAAATGGATTATTTACAAATGGAAAAAATTAATTCGCTGAATGGGGAAGCTTACTTTGTAAAAGCTGGAGAACGACATCAGTTTTTAGCAATAGGCTCGCTGACTTTCTGAACTCTAATTGGTGCTAGGAACGGTTGTTTAGTAAACAAAAATCAAGTTTGCAAACTTCGGACGATCCAGAAAATGTCACCAAAATCTTGATAGAGACGAGATTTTGTTTTCGGAATTTGACCTTCTAGGCTGTCTGACAGGAGATCTACAACAACAGTCTGTCCTACCGCGTTTGTCTAAAAGAAAGCCCCCTTAATTTCGCAATGTTCCCTTAAGTGTAAAAATAGCCGATTCGCCACCAAACGAAAATAGGTTTTACCATTATGTTTTCAGAAGCAGAGATACTTGCGTTATGTTCCAATCTGTAAACGTTATAGCGATTCTGTTATTGTGTGGGAAAAAAAGGAAAAAAACAGAACATTTGAAAAAAAACAATAGTTAATATTCTCAATGATAATATTATTTTGAAGATCTTAAACTTTAGAACAGAGAACAAACAAAAAATCCGGATGAATTCCAACCTAGAAGCAGAATTAACCACAGAATAAAGTAGAGAGGAGAGAGAGAGATGGATGGGCGAGGCGAGAGAGAGATGAGAGGAGAGAGAGATTGAGAGAGAGAGAGCGAGAGAGAGAGAGAGAGAGCGGAGAGAGAGAGAGAGAGAGAGCGAGAGAGAGCGGAGAGAGAGGAGAGGGCGAGAGATAAGAGATGGAGAGCGAGAGAGAGAGAGAGAGAGAGACGGGAGATGGGAGATGAGCGAGCGAGTGGGAGAGAGAGAGAGGAGAGAGAGAGGAGAGAGAGAGAGATCCCTTCTATGACTTAATGATCAAACATCGAACAAAATCTCAAATCTAATGGCTAAGAAGAGATAACCGACAGCAATGGTATGATCAAGATAGATCTCTGTTCTACACAGCACAGACGTGATTCGTCAAATGTGAGAATTACAGATTCCTTTAATAAGAGATAAGCGTTCGCAGATTTTTTCCTTGATAGTAGCAAATAAATTTGGCAACGTGTCGTCCATTTCTGTTGCGAACGACCACTCGAAACTTTGGCGTAGCTGATGATTCGGCAAGACTTAAAACCAGGTGTCCGAAAAGAGTTTCCTAATTTTCAGGTAGGAATTTTTTTCCGTTTCACACGACCATGAAGTCTTTTTTTTAATATTAATAAAAAACGCATAAATTTCTAGACCAATCCGTTTTCCTGACCTGTGCTCCGATTGATTTTTTCGCAGCCTCGCCGGGGAGGGAATAAGTAATAAATACATACGCTGATAGTTGGTATAAAAACACATGAATATCAGCCATCTGTTGCTTTTCCTTAAGATCGCGCATAGAATCAGGTTTCGTCAAGTTCAGCGTCTTGCTGCTATTTCAGTGAGCGGATGTTAATTAAAGAGGCACAGTTTCAAAAACATCATTAAATGCTTCAAAACAGAAATTATTGTCTTTATAAAGTTAATATATCTCTGCTTATTTCCTAAACTATTTCTATTCTATCTTAGTGCAAATTTGCGAATCTAAGCAATACAACAAACTTCGTGTTTTTTTGTTGTTGTTTTTTTTTTTTGCTTATTTCGATTAGTCTTCGCGAAAGATATTCTCCGGGCTTTTTCTTTTGTAAAAGATGCGGTGGTCGACTTGATATGAAAAAAGTAAGTAGACTTCTAGAAGAAAAAACAATAACATCGAGAAGGATCTTCACAATCTGAAATAAAACTATCCGTTATTGATTTGCACAGACGTTAGTTAGGAAGCTGACAAGAAGAAATTTAAAAATGGCTTGGATCTAACAAGACTTTTCCACTGTATTTTAAATTTTACAAAATATTTATGTCAATAGAATTAGTCATCACTAATGAGAGAGAGAGGAGAGAGAGAGAGAGAGAGAGAGAGAGAGAGATATTAGTGTAGTGTTTTCGGTATATAATTAATTATCTGTCCTTCACAGGACTTTCTTACCAAAAGATGGCGCTTTAATTAAATTTATTTTCGCACATCGTTAATTATGCTTTTACATCATTTAATCTACGCGCGCTCAACGGCAGACTGAAGCATAGCTTTCACTGATCGCAGACGCTGCAGGCTTCGCTGATGTTTGGCTGCTGATATCCTCGACAACAGCTGAATTAGGGTGCGACATCGGTGTTTAAAAAAAACCCATCTAAACGTTACTATAGTCAGGAATTTTCTGTGAACAGCCAATGGAAATTTCATGTCTGCCCTTATCATTTCCTCGATAGAAGCAAACAAATTGATTGTCAACCTATACATCTTCGCTTTTCTATTATATTTTTAATTCCTTTTAAGCCTTGTTAATATTTTAGGTCTTTAATTGTTTTCATTGATTTTATTTTTACGTTATAAGGATGAATTTTTTCCTTCAACCACTTTTTTTTGCTTTGTTTTTTTTTCTAAAGTGGTTCAGCTTAATTTTCCAACACACAGACAGCTGGGCGAGCTGCATTTCGAGAGTTGTACGTGAAGAAACCTTTATGATAATCAAGTACAAAACATTTAACTAATTTATAAGAAAACAATCGATTGGAACTGGTCCAGGCCTCATTTTGATCGTTGACATCATTTTTTTCAGTACTTCATCGTTGCATCACATCAGATCAGATCTTTCCCTCTACGCCAGATTTGATACATTAGATTAAATTTAATCATTTTAGTCGTCACTTTCTGTACATCTTTCTTTTTCTCGCTATTGCATCATTTCCGGTCCCAGTTTTACGCTGTCACCCTGGGCATTCTCGTTCATCGCTTTCAGCAGTTAGGTAACTGCTGGCACCGGAGCCAATCTCGTATTTAAAAAATTCACATCTTTTTCAGTAGAACCATTAGATGTCATGTTAAAAAATGAAAATTACTCATCGTTGTAGCCAAAAGTCATGGATTTTTCTTATGATTTAATAAGAAATATTGATTGAAACAGCTTAGTAATTTCATGAGCAGATACAGCCAAACGCTGAAACATTGCATCATTTCTAGTAAGCATGTAAATAATTCCATTCACTTTAAAATGCATCAGGATTGTTCCGGGTGTTGCGATCTTTTGGCTCCACTATCAGTAAATGCGATCTTCTTCAGCATAGAGTCACATGTGAAAAATATGCCGCAAACAGGGTCTCTATTCACTGGTTATGATTACTCGACCGTTAAATGTAATTCAGCAAGTTTCCCTTTTCTCATTCAGTTTACGACATCAAGCGGTGACGTACATAAACACCTGAAAAGGCCGCAAACCGTCCTGAACATGCGATTTCCTTCAAATCTATATTTAACTACGCTGTCCCATCAGTGAAAACATCGATGGCATCACGATGTATGACGAAAGCCTGTGGTGAACAAAAATATTAATAATCTTTTGTGAATACGAAATTTTTACGTTATGTAAACTCTAAAATCTCCTGGTTTTTCAAGACGCTCATGAAGAAAGATTCGTTTCATTTGCACAGAGTACTTGATATAACATACCTTTCAATAAATGATCTCCTGATCTTTCCAAGAAATTAGTTCTTTGACTGTAAACAAGCTGTTATTTATTAGAGCCTCCTGTTTCGAGCAACTATCACTTGTTTCCGACTCTAATAGAATCGGTTGGTCAGTTAATTAAAATAGTTTACATATTATAAATCTGCGACATAATTACTGTAGCCAGTAAATTAGAATGTTAATAAATTAATCGAAATCATGACACCTGTTCTTTTTTTTTTCGATTTATAAAGTTTAAATTATTAATTTTATAAAGAAAGGGATGCTGCAAAAGATAAAAAGAATATTTAAAGCATACTTTTCTTTTTAAATCAGCTTTCAGTATTGTAAATTAATTTTTTTCCTTTTCCAGGGTAGTGGTCTCCTGTGGTCTAAATACAAACTTTTTTTTAATCTGTAGAATTTTTTTTAAGCCAAGAAGGTTTTCTTCTTCAGCGCCACCTACGGGTGATGATGAGATCAAGTTTATCGGGCCGCAGAACTCCTAACAAATCAAATTAACGTAAGATTTCTGGACTAGAAGTTTATGTTCTGTCTAGACAGAACTCATTAATTATTGCTATTTTATTCTAATAAACTAGAAGTGCCAGACAGTTTTCTTTGCTGCGTTGTACGATAAATTGTAGTGTTGATCCTTTAACATTATGGCTGCCTATATGCTGCATCTAGTATGTCCTTACAGATGTTAATCCTGCTAGGCCGGTGTTAATGTTTTAAGTTACGGGCTTTTGTAGCCTAAAGGTCATTAAGTAACAATACTCGGAAGTTTCTACTTGTTTAAAGTCTCTTAACATTTTTCTAACACAACTATTACATATATCCGTAATCTTCCCTACGCAAGGCCAGGGAGTTAAACTTCTAGAATAACTCTGGAATGTGCTGCTATATGTTTCGTGTTCTACAAAAGTTAATCTGGTTGGTCAGATTTCCTGCAAAACTTATATCTGTTTCCATTTAATCATATACTATAAACACAACAAAAATATATAAAAGCAAAATACGTCTTTAATATGGTAAATATAGCAAAAAGGACAATCACGAAGACATTACTTTAATGACAGTAAACGACACAGTTGTTAAGAGGGAAAAAAAGCTACTCTTAGACAAAAGTGGGGGGATTTTTTGTCGTTTTTCTTCAGGTTTAAACCGGATATCGTACCTTGCTCTATACCTGTTGGTCATGGCGCCGTAATTTTTCTCTGAAAATAAAGAATTACGGTGACCTTCATTTTATTCCTGGCATTAAAAAAAAAAAAAAAATCCATTTGCAAAGGTTATTCACCCTTAACGGAAGTCGCAGCGCAGAGTTACTTCTGGCAGGACCTTTCTTCCTATTTCGTATTGCGTTTCTTTTAAGTAAACCGAGAGAAACGAACGCCGTAAAGCGTTAGAATTGAATTAGACTTTTGCTTAACCGTCGGTTACCAAGAGAAGAAAAACAACGCTGAACGTCACGGAACTCACACCACCGTCTTGTCTTCCTTCATCTAAACGTTTGTCCGTATGTTAGGGGGTTAGAATCGTTCCCGCCGAAATCTACAGAATATTTTTGGTTTGTCTTTTTTTTTTTTTTTTGGAATATTGGTGATTTAACACTGGCTCCGACGAATAACTAACGTAATAAGTGACGCCATTCTTGCCATTTCTGAGAAAGTCTTCATTTAGTATTTTGTGTAATTTACCGAAGAAAGCTGGCGAGGATTAGCTTAGCGTCTACGGCGTTCGAATCACCAAAGGGTAAAAAACACCAATTTTTGTTTCTGGTGGCTGCGGAACGTTTGGTTTGTATTTCCCCACTTTTCTCTGCCGGACCGCTCCGTGTAAGGTTCTTCGGATAGTTTAGTTTCCTACTACCCACTCTTCTCTTTATCCAGCCGAATGCTGGAGTATAGGGTCTGCATATATGCAGAGGCATGACCCTTCTTCTTGGATACCACGCACCACGTACCCAAATATAAATGCACCATACTGTTGATTGGTTCTTTGCGTGCAAAATACAGAAAATAAAGGCCCAATTTTGCATAATATTTATTGGCATTTAAGGGCTCACTTCGTTAAACATTTGCAATTAAAACCCGGTCTTTATTAATATTGTGGCAACAACAAGATCTTGTAAAGACGCAAACCATGGCCGGCATCATAATCACTCGTTGTAACGTGTGAATCGGTGAAACAGTTCACATCTAACAGAGATCCATGTTACTACCACCACAACTTTATAGCATTTATACATTTATAATAGGACTCCTGTTGTGATAGGAAATATAATATTAGTTGATATTTATTTTATTTCATTTCTTTGACAGTGATGCTAGTAGCTAGGAGCACAGTACCTTTGTTTAATAGCCAACTTGTCATACGTACAACAAAACCCAACTAACTCTCTCTCTCTCTCTCTCTCTCTCTCTCTCTCTCTCTCTCTCTCTCTCTCTCTCTCTCTCTTCTCTCTCTCTCTCTCTCTCTCTGCAACTGCACTGACAGGTGTAATCAAGCGGAAATCTTCTTCGAACTTCGCACAATGAGTAATTGCCGGCCGCTATGCTTAGACAAAGACATCCGGATTATTATATCAAAAGTAAATACTGTTCAGCGCACTGTATTTCCCGCGAGAACGGTGAACAGATGAGGGTACTGAGGAAGGTTATAGTCACAGTTATAAAGAGTTAAAAGCGCCGCGCTCGATCTACTTTTGAAAACACTTGGGCTGTTAGACTCCGCTGTCTGCTTGTGTAAATCACTGCAGGCAATCACTAAAAAGCCATTTCCTAATGTCTAACCGATAACGTTTCTTATAAATCTGATGCCTTCTTTTCGATCGGCAATTAGTATCTAAAAATCTATGTAATCAAATGCATTCTTCTCCGGATAAGCACATAAAAACTTTAATCAAATTACCAAGAAAACCTCTGCAGGTTAAACATGGTAATGGTAAGCTTCGTTAATCTTTTCTCATAAATAAGATTGCGGTCGGCCACTAATCATTCCAATAAGTAGCCTTTGAAATCCCTCTTACCCTATTTCTCTCCACGGCATGATGTGGGCTCCACGCCCGTACATCTGCTGATCAGAGTCAGGCGTGTATGAGTAGATTATTTCAAACTGACCGATGCCAAAAAAAAGAAGCAAATAATAATCCGTGAAAACCTTTGTGATACAGAAATTAATTTTGATTACCGAGGAAATGTCACCAAAATGCACTGTAATTTTAATAATATATTTAGATAATAACTTTATTAACGAAAGGTTGCCCGTCTCAGTTGTGAACTAGCAAGATAATTATAAAACAGATTTAACCTTTTATAAATGTATGCGTAATGTTTTTAAATAAAAAAGAGGGAAAAACTAATATAAATATCAACGAATGTTTCTTTGAGATGGTGTATAAGCGTCAACGACTTTCTTGTAATAAATAAACTAAAATAAACTATTTATTTATTTATTTATTTATTTATTTAGTGTCGAATCAAACAATAGCAACGTTTACCAATGAAATCGCGTACATTATATGCATAAAGTTATGGGATGTCAGAATTTAATTTTTAAAAATATATTCATGAAAATATAGTACAATTAATTCATTTGGAGCTTTCAACGCATAAGGTCCAAATTTTAACATATTTTTGCATAATAGATTCGATTTTTCATTAATTAAGTATAAATTTTAAAATGATGCGTCTCAGTAATTCTGAAGTTTACTTCATTAATAATAAAAGATGTTTAACTGAATTTTTTTTAAATTTAATATTTCTTAACGAGGAAAAACACATACGTTAAAGCGATTCTAAGCAATTGACAAAAGACAATCCACCATGTATATTTTAACTTAAAATGCCAATCTGAACTTCAAAAAAAAAGCAGCATTGGCGAGTTTTCTTAATAAAGACGATAACCATCCTCTTTTATAAATTCAAAATTAGCTGAAGTCGAAAAATGAACACCTCTTTCAATAATGTAACATCTCTCTCTCTCTCTTTCTGTGTAATGACATCATCTCTCTATCTCCATCTCTCTCTCCATCCATCCATCTCTCTCTCTCTCCATCTCCATCTCTCTCTCCATCCATCCATCTCTCTCTCTTTCTGTGTAATGACGTCATCTCTCTCTCCAGCTCCATCTCTATTCTCTTTCTGTGTAATGACGTCATCTCTCTTATTTTTCTATCAGATATGACGTAATACCGACTAATAATAAGAAATCCGAGCGGATTAAGCTGTCGACTGGCAATCGATCCATGCTGAACTGTTCACTTGAAAAAAAAAAAAAAAAGATCTTAAATTTATTTTCAGCAAAAATCGAATTTGGCAACCAAGTTTAAAATCCGTGGCATTCCTTTCCCCTTAACATACAGATACTCCACCTCATTATCAATGCGTGGCTTAGGTTTTCTAAACGTGAGTTTTAGTCGTTTAGCGTTAATATTATTGCTAATTCCTTCGTGATTTACACGTGGCAGTGATAAACCACACTGACTCTTCTTGGATGTTTGGGAAGATATGGCGGGTTTGCAACCAAATAATATGAAAAATTTTTTTTTCTTTCGGATCAGAAATGAAACTGAAATAGGTAGTACACTACGGTATTTCAGTTGAAATAATCTTTAAAATTAACTAAAACAGACAGGTAAGCGCTGCTCCTATGATTACCTAATAACTTTCGCTTGGCAACTTTTAAAAATCCAGTGGAATTCTTTTAAAAAGTCAACGGAATTCCGTCCTTCGAAATAAAGACAGTACAGATTAGATTTAAAACTTAAAAAAAAAAGTTTAAACTTGAAAATTTTATAAAATGTACTTATCAAAATTAAACTAGGTTTTGTAAATGTTGGAACGCTCATTGATTAGATAAATTCCGCTTTCTTACCTCTATAAATTTCCTTTTCACTGTCATGAACTAGCTATCCTCTGGGTCAGTTCCTCACGGGACTTAGAGAGACCGAGCCAACATTACTGCTTTAATTAAAGGGTGGCAGTCTAAGCGATTAATAGCCTTTGCTAATATGCTCAAAAGAGTAGTTTAAAATATAAAATGTTCTTCCATCTTTTGTATTACTACATATCTATAACGAGCCTTATTTAATATAAGCAAGCTCTGCTAAGAAAACGTCAGTAGTATACAGGCACCTTACACCTTTGTTTTGTAGACTCCAGGTAGATCTTATGTTGAGGAATGTCTAGTTAACAATAGAGGACTGTTTCCCAGATCTAACGTAGCTGTCACCCTGTGAATAACAAAAGTTTCCTTTCAGAATGTCTCATTCAATATGAAACCTGGTAGTCTAGGAAAGCCCCAAGAAAATAGGGTATAAAGATGCTTAATAAGGTATTAACGTCGAATCAACTAAAACATTTAGTGTGCAAAAGTAAAAAAAAAAAGGTTGTTAAAGATATGTTAAATATTTAAATTGAGGAGTCTGGGGTTTTTTTTCGTCAACTTATTATTCTATAGAAATAGTCAGTCTCTAGCGCCTGTCGCCATCGTTTGAGTTAGTCTTTTATAACCTTTCTATGAAAACAACTTTATTTAATTTCTGAAAATTTTAGACCAGTAGCAGATATTACATCATAAACGTTTTGTTTCCTTTATTCTTAAAAAAAACTGGCTTCTAGTTTACGAGATTTAGTTATTAAAGAAATTCCGAAAAAATCGTTACGGTACAGACTTAAAATATTCCTTCTTTTTTTGTTGTTGTTTTCTCTTAATGGTTGGAATTAGATGATTTGTTTTGTACCCGGAGATTTTCAAGCATATGACCAAATAAATACCATAGTGTTATTATAATGTAATTAACCACAATTAGATCGTAATCTGTACGAGCAAGTATGAAAGAAATTACAAAATACTAAGAAATGATGTGATGTGCTGCACTTAGTGACAATTAGGACTATTGTCAAAAGATTGGATTAAAAGAGATAATCCGCGTTGAGTATTCAGGTGAAAGAAAATGTATTGTCTCTTACACAAAGATTTTCGTTTTTTGTAATTTTTTTCTTGTGTAAGAAATAACTACGTGGGTGGGGAGCTACGTGTACCATGAGATCCGTATTGGCCTCTGCGATAGGTCTCTCTTTATAATAAACTTCATAAACCACCATTTTAAATATAATCCAGAAAAATTCCAAAAAGTTTAGTATTTTTTAAGGTTACAAATCATCAGCAAAATATTTATTCCTCTTTACTGTTAACTCGCACCGCATATGTAAAATACACGTGCACAAAAAACTCTACGCAACTTATTTTGTTCACTCAACATCGATCTATATACAACAGGTGCACGAAAAAAAAAATTAGATGGCTGAAGCACTTCATCACTTCAAAAACTTGTTTGCAGCAGATGTTTGCTTCTTTTCTTATTTCGAAAACTTAAACAAGAGATTATTTAAGCAAAATTCTTTATATTCCACAAGTTACCATTCACGATATTTTGGCTAAAGTTTTAGTTTTTTTTTTTCGACATTTGTTACAATCTTATTGCTTTTAATAAAACTGCATAAGTTACTTCAATTTTCTACCGGACGTGTTGATCAATCAACCAAACCAATCTCTGGAGTACGTCGCTAAGTGTTCCGTTTCTAATCAGAACACGCCAAGAAACCTAACAGTTGACGTGCTAAACTCAAAAAAAAAAAACTAAACTGATTATTCATTTTATCGTTTTTACCAGCTTTTTAAGACATCTTGCATAATTAACAATGTTAATCCCTTTTCTATATTTCTTTTAATGATTTAATTTGTATCTCGAATTAAAATAATAACTCATTTAATTTTATTTGTAAATAAAGTTTTAATTTGGTAGATTTATTATTGTAAAGTCAGAGACTTTTCTGTTTTATTCATCATATTGTTTCCTTTCTGAAAAGGAAAAAAACTGTGTGCGGGCGCAGCAATTATTTCCAAAACTACGCGCTATCAGGAAACTTTGAAGCGCTGTGGATTTATGTCGAGTGATGTCTATTTTGCTGCGTTTTCAAGATCTGACCGTCTGTAGATAATAGCAAGCGCGGGGACTCGTCACAACTAAGCAATCTTTCCCTGATCATTTCTCTTAAATATGGTGGTATAGACTATTAGAAATAAGCAGCTCTTTGCTGTTTTATCCGAAAAGTCGCCTCCACATTGTGGGTGCAAGTGCGTTCGCTGATGGGTCATAGTTGGAGCTACTATTTTGCCGCGAAGGTCACGGAAATCACAAATTTAGGTAAAGTCTCGAAATCTTGGCGCTTTCCTTATTTGTTTTCTTTTAATGCTGATGTCATGAACTGAAAGTGCTAGTCTGTAATTTTGGTCGTTGCGTATGCACGTGTAGCTCTGATTGTCAGCCAATGGGCGGGTAAATGAGTTAACTGGAAGCAAGTGGCGTGTGAAAGTGGCGACAGCAAAGGGACAAATATCCCCGGTTAGCAGAGAAGTGAAATATATCCGAAGAGAACATTTCACGAGAGTGATGGCACGATGTCTCGTATAGCGTTGTTTTCTGTGAAGACAGAAGAACAAATGCATTTTAGAACAGATGTTTGTGACTTACAGAGGTTTTCTGCACCGCTAATATTCCACTTATCGTCTTAGACAATCTCGGCATGAAAACGTTTTTTTTTTTTTAAAGCCATTGATGTTATATCCTGCCTGGATCATTTGCGATAAATGTACTAACTGAAGCCTTTTGAGCGTAGTGTAAACGATCTGAAAGAAATAACGAATGACTGTGTTGGACTTAGTTTTGTAGCAGAGGAATGGACGGATGCTGAAGGCCGCTATGTTATAAATATTGTAGGAGTAAAATGGTACTTTTTTGCAGGCACATTAAATTTAAGCCAACAAAAGGAACGGGGCTCGGAACTTAAGTCGTTTTCTTTTTTAAAAAAATAGACTTCGTTCGTTTAGAGACGGTAAACTTTAAAAATATGAGTCAAACAGTAGTGAAAACAGTTAGGAAATACGGAATTCCTTTCGATAAAATAACTGCTTTTTTTCAGTGGCAGTGCTGCATATATGACCAAAACCTGGGAACGAAGTCTCAGATCTCTTTTAATGAATGTCATATACGTGATTTGCTCTACACTTCTCAACTTAGTCTGTGATACCTGAAGGAAAACGTTTAGAAAAGCAAACAAACTTGTCATTGCCGTAAAACAGGTATTCAAAGGCCACTACAGGAAGAAATGAAAGCAGCCGGTACGCCGTCTTCGTTGGAAATCCAAGGTGAAACAGCTGGCTTGAAGGTGTTACTTTGAAGAAGGGTGAGAGCGAGGCTGAAGTCCATCAGTGGAAGGTGTGGCCCGTTTAAGTGGATCAACAGAAATAAAAGCAGATGTTGCAGCAATAGAAACGTTTGCTTCAAGAATAATGTTCACCCTTAATGCTTACGAAGAACCGAAATCGAACTGCATACGGTGTAAAACCGATTTGGAGAATTGTTCCAGCTGGACAAAATCTTTTAGTGGCACAGATGATCATCTTTGGTTAAGCAAGCAGCGATGAAATCAAAATTTACTTGACAGGTCCTGTACGCTTTCGTCAATACGCTGTCACTTGCTTTTAAAGCAGGCTCTGCTCGATCTAGATCAGACGAAATAGCCTGACCCTGGCAGTACTAAACGTATGTGTTATTCTCGCGTTCCCAAAACACAGATTAGCAAAAGCAGAGTTTAGAAGCTGCGTTGGTTTAGTTTTTGATTTTGAAAAAAGTGTCTGAATATTGTTGAATGTTTGCTGTGAATTAAAATATCGCTTTAGTCCATCGGAGCCTGTTAACAGAGGGGACTGAGAAAAGCCCCCCCTTTTTTAAATTCTGCAAAGATGTTTTTGCGAGATGAGAGGCATGGAACCAAGGACGATAACTCGCGATGTACCAAACGGTGTTTCACAATCGTAGAAATTTCAAAGTACAACACCGATTTTGTATTCGAAAGTAACAGTTAAAACTTTTCAGCAGACAATAGCGTTCATATTATTGATTTTTTCCTTCGCTATGTAGGATCTTCTGTGAGTATTTGGTATAGCCAAAGCTATGCTATTTGGCGACCTTTCCATCAATTATTTCTTTCTTCTCGCACTTCAACAGATTTTACTAAAAATTACCGTTAAAATAATTGTAGCCCTAAAACAATCAAGGATCCTGCAGTTGGATTTTACAAGAAATGTTTTCTCTCTAGTCATATAGACTTTAATTCAATTGATATTAACATTTACCTTCTGGCGTCTTCGCACGTGTTTACCTTCGTGGCCTCCAGACGGTTTTGAATTCGAGAAATTTTATCTTATTAGTTCTTAACGATCTACTACCTATAGTTATTCTTAGTCAGCAAACTATTTTTTTTCTATTGCGGAATATTTAAACTTCCCTACAGATATCAGGGACATTTGTATTGTTAAAGAAAACACTTCTTGAATGTACGTGCTAATAACTGCTAGACCGCCTGTCATTAAATGCCAGCAAATTCAAATAAATGTGGAATTTATTATCTTCAGTCAGCCAGGTCAAACAGAAGTTTGTTTATGTATCTATATCTAAACTGAACATTGTCAGGTGTTTCAGCAAACACAGAAGCATCACCTTATGCTCACTAAGGTCAGCGAGTATTCGATCCTCTACGAACCGTCTTGTCATTGCGCTGTACAGAGAGCGTTTAGGATGTCGAGTATCAGCCATCTTTATTTTCTTAAAAACAAAGCAAGATGCATACGTATTTTGTTTAAATATAAAACGTCCACTTTTAGCATTTTCATTTTGATACTAGCTGCTTAATATTCGCAAACTCTTTATACTATCACTTTTTGCCCTTTTATTTAAAAAAATATGAATATGTTAAATATTTAAAGCATAAACATCTGTGCGCGTGCTAGGTTTCTAAGTTTCCACTCTAATAACCTCGGTATAAGTAACGTCTTTGGGTCTGTAATGATATCGATTGCTCCTTTTCCTTTCCTCTCATAGCCTTGCTAGTTGCTCTGTTCGCTTCACATGAAGGCAGAACCAGCGTGCACGATCTATAAGTGACAGGTTTTCTAACTGACTAAGGTTGGATGATCCATGTATTTCCATTACGGTTTTGGTAAGCTTCTTTGTCTCAGCAAATTATTTCTTCCCACGGCCGCAGAAATTGCTGATAAGCCTTCCTTTTCAAACACACACGGAGCCACAAATAACTTTCTATTTTTACGCACACGCGCTGGTTCTTTTCTCTATCTTTCTTTCTTTTCCGAATCGAATAGACGGAGTAAACTTGCGCGTGAATTAAATCTTCTCTCTCTCTCTCTCTCTCTCTCTCTCTCTCTCTCTCTCTCTCTCTCTCTCTCTCTCTCTCACTCTAGCTGCCGATAATTTGGAAAACTTTCTTCACATTGCGAACACTACGGATATTCGCGATTGTCCACGAGTATAAGTACCAATCTCGGAAAAGCCGATGCAAAACTAATTCTTCTGGTATCGTACTTTTCGAAGACATTTAGATTTAATTTCAGAAATCCCCCCCACCCCTTGCTTTACGTCATATTTCGTACGGCTTCCGTTGCTAGATGTTCAGGTTCAGTCAGCGATGATGCGACGATCGGAATAGAATCGTGAGTTTCCGTAGTGTAGCAACTCGGCAAAAACCGTCTAAGTTAGGGATTCAGATTGCGAACGCAGAAGGCTGTTTTAAATAAGACGGAATGGAAAGTGGATTATGTTAATTTACTTACTACGTTTACTGTTTGGCTAAAGAGACAAAGGAAAGTAAATTCACTTAACAATAGTTAATTTCTCACTTTTTAAAAACAAAAATCTCCCTAACATATTAACATTGTGTCCATTTTAAAGCGACAGCCTGGGGTAGCGGATACAGTTTAGATAATATAGGGAAGCTGAATGCCGTCACCAAACACGGAGCCATTGCAGCTAGAGATATACGCGCCTAGATGCTTTTAGCTGATCTACCATCTGGCCATTAAATGCTACCACTAATAATTTATTCCAGTGAGCCGCAGTTATGATTGAAGTAATTAAAATTAGAAAGCAGCTTTAAATAAACTAAATGCCCATCTTTTTATTGAGTTTTGATAATATCTATCATATAAATATCACACACTTGTTTCTTTGAAACACCCGATAGGTAAAGAACAGATATAGATGGAGTTTTTTCCGGGTGGTAGATACTAATTCATTTTTTTAACAGAAAACAGTTAACAATTAATTAACAAAGTTTACAACAAACGCCTATTATAGTAACAGGCGTTCATACATCTCCGTGTATAAAGCTGGGAAAGCCTTACAGATAATCTAAATATTGAATCCCTATAAAATTCTAAAGATTTGAGTGGTTGAACATTTCCAGTTCATTCCTATATAAAAACTCCACACGGCTTACATACTATGTGATAAATCTATGACACCACGATTCCTTTGGTCTTGTTTCACGCTTCTCTTGATTGTTCGAAGTAAATAGATTCTTCATCAATAAAAGTGCATTGAAATGAACACTTACTGACATTCAAACAGTATATATTCTCTCTCTCTCCTCTCATTTTTTCTTATAACTAGCATCAAAGGTTAAAACATTATAGTGTCGAATTATATTACGCGCTAATACCTAAAAGAGGCTGCTGAAGAAGTAGGTTAGCTTGAGTGCAGATTAAAGGATGCTAGCAGTAGATTAAATCGTAAGAATCTACTGTCCTTTCGTTCCCAAGTTGTGCTCGGATTCAAGTCACGAACATCGCAATGGACGGGTACAGAAAATCGAGAAGAAACCATACTATGAAAATTTATCCAAACTCTGGACCTCAGGCATCACTATGTTACATACCTGCCAATCCACCATCCCTTATATTATTATTATTATTATTATATTATTATTATTATTATTATTATTATTATTATTATTCTTATTATTATTATTTTATTATTATTATTATTATTCTTATTCTTATTATTATTATTATTATTATTATTATTATTATTATTATTATTATTCGTATTATTATTATTATATTATTATATTATTATTATATTATTATTATTATTATTATTATTATTATTACGGTTTCGGATATTTATTTAAAATGAATATGAAGGATTAAATGGCATGTAAGTTGAAGGGTTAGGTCTCTGATCACAGAACAGGTAATAACATCTCGTTTAGTGCTTGAAGAAATTGGCAACAACCAAAGTAGCAGAATAATAAAACTAATTAACAAAAATTTGAAAGAAAATCCAGATAAAAACAGGTGTCGTTTTACACAGGGGACTTAGAATATAGTATTTGCTTTCTGGGTCGGCTCCTTTGGTTGGAAACCAGAACTTGCCGTTTCTCATTGAAATAAGATTTACATCAGGTGAAGACCGCCGTGAAAATCAGACCGTGACGTCACACAGAGATGTATTCTTCTTCGCCAGTGTTTAGGGCGGGGAGCATGATGACCCCTGGTTACTTTCACTGCCTGGATGATGTCTATCGTCAGACATAGAAGCCTCAGGGAAAAAAGTGTGTAAATTGACTGCTCGCTGGCGATTCAAGATCTGGTCGATCCATTTAAGATCGACGGTACGTTCTCTAAAGAGCTCGTAAAAATGCGTCCGCCGTAGCCGATTTCACGACGTCACTTCCGTGTGCAGTAACCAAACCCTAAATATGCAAACGTCAGCAACATATTTCCAACCAAGCGAATAAATTAGTTTTATTTTTATTTGTCTTCCGTTTGTTCGCTTTTCGTCTGCTTACAAATAAACGGGTTCAAGAGGAAATTATTTCGCTTGCAGTGGAAACCCTTCTGGAGGGAGGAGGTGGGGCCCAAGAGGGGGAGAAAAAAACCAGTAAACAAAGGCTTTCAACATTCTAACAAACGATGGAAATATTTAAAATGTCGTTTAATCAATTAAAATAGTTTGAACGTTTTTGTATAGTTTTGGAAGCTGAGTTCCTGACATTAGCGAAAGATAACAAACGAAATTCAGATGATTCACATGGGCTGATGGTTAAGATGTAGCAATTAAAATATTTTAAAAGCGGTATTCAAAATAAAAGACCTGTTTTCTGCTGATTTACAATCTAAGTAACAAAAGCAGTTATTTTCCACATTCTGAATTTTGTATTTTTCCATCTCTGCATATATAAAATAATTATAATTGCTGCGACAGTAACATATTTATTTATTATAAGTGTTATTTTACCTCGCTATCGCAGGACATCGCCTGAAAACAGGAGTTCCAATTTCTTACTGTATTTCAAACTGAATTCAGTAAAAGATAAACAAAACACTACAGTGCAAAATTCTGAGATGCCGTGGAAATTTTACCTTAAATAATACCTTACTCAGTGCCCATCCGTAATATTTTGCCTATTTATTATTACTATTCCTTTATGTTAACTTGTTGAGGAAAACGGTGAATAAAAACAACAGTAGAGCGAGATTCGTTATGTTAGTACTTTGTCTAGCCACCTTCAGCGCCACAAAAAAACTCTTCTTTGTTTGGCATTTAACCTGCTCCAATTTCTCTGTATATGTATGGGAACTTATATTAATTGCATGATATTGGTGGACCGCGATCGGACTTCTTCTAAGCTGAGGATACATATATTTGCACAGGTTCACGATCGAATTCATATCGAAAATTAGAAGTATCCAGTGAAAACTTTCAGTGGTGTGATTCTTCTTCCATATTATAATCAAAACAAATGTGTGACATATAGTGGCATCTTCCTAGAGAATACGCGCGTTAATCATCAGTTGGTACAATAGTAGGAGTCTCATCTTTGAAATGGTGATACATCAAACATAATTCATGCGCCATTCGACAAACAACGATCTTGTTTCCTCTCCACACCGTATTGCTGTCCATACCATGACACTTCCGTCGCCATGCTTGACCGTGCAGAGGAGTGGTGAAGACGCTGATGTTGAAGGTCTTGGTTATGTCTTCTCCAACCCGGGCAAGACCTCCAGACGTGAAATTCTGAAACCCGAACTGATCGAAGATGACTACACGCAGTCAGTGCTTGAGAGTCTTGCCGGAAATTACCCTCTTATCAAACTCCTTTGAAGCCTTTTATTCCTGTTAGACAGAAAGGTTTTTTTTTAATTACGTGCTATAGTTATCTGAAACAACTGGGAGGAAACAACCAACTGTGGGACCATTCTTTGGCTTATTCCTGTTACAGAACCAATTCCAAAAAGAGAATCATCATGGTGAGCGTAGACGTGGTTAGTTCGTGCCGTGGTGTCAAGCTTCGGTGGACTTCGCGACGTCAAAAACACTGACACTCTGCTGTTGACCCTTTCCACACTGGCAACAGTGCATAACACGACCTCGGGTAAACGATCATGGCCGAATTAGCATAGCTTAGCGCTGAGCAGAAAGAGAAATGTTGATATTTAGACATTTTTATACTTTTAAAATATAGTTATAACGTTAATTTTTTTTTAATCTCGCTCAAATATGATAGATAAAAATAAACCATAAATGCATTTCTATTGCAGCCATCTACAACAAATAAATTTGGTAACAGAAACAAAAACAAGTAGATTATTTTTTCTTTAAAGTATTTCCTAATGGTCTCGGTACACGTTTCCCATCACATATAAAGATGTTATTATTTACTGTATTTAGAAAGAAACCTAGATAATATTTATGGTTTTCCAAGACTTCGTAAAGAATTTGTGTACAGAACAGCTTTATATTTAAGTAATTACTATTTTGAAAAAAAATTTCAATCTGCTTTCCAAAGAAATAGAGAAAGTTGTTTTTCGTCAGATTTTCCTGCAGAAATCTATTTTAAGAAATAAATAAATCGATAATATATATTTTAAAATTATGAGCTGTTCGAGTAAATGTTAAGATAAAAAGAATCACTTTTTATAAATCTATTTTAAAAAAGGGTTTAAATAGAGCGAACCTTAGGAAATCTGGTAACTTATAATTTCAATACAAAAACTTACATATTTTCTACTTCATATTTTGGTTTTACTATATTTTTTTAATATGTGATTAATTAAATCTACGTGACAATTGTACGTTTAAAGATGGGATCTTGTGAAGATTCTATTTAGATATTTAATATTTATTAGTCTTTATTTGCAAACGGTTTCCAGGGTTAATTAGTCCTAATGTAGTTGCGTGGTAAATATCGATACGCTTAGAAATTTTAAAGTTAGGATATTTAAAGGCGGCGAAGTCTAATAGCCAGTTACAGGCTCGTTCGTATTTTCCTCAGCAGCATCTACGTATAACTATTAAATCAGAGACAGACTATAAGTACAATACGTGGCTAAGATAAGCTTGTCGCACTTTCACTTTACAAGAAAGGTTTCTATCGTATACCCAGTACGTGGAGATGAAGATTACATAGCTTTCAGACCTACCTTAGGTTTCGAAAGCAGAAATTAGCCTTCTTTGCAAGCTGAGATGATTTCCTGAAAGCAAAGATTTATATCCAAAATATCAAACTGAAAACGCAAAGAACACAAATGCAATCAACAGGTGAAAATCAGGACGCGAAGCGTCTTGTGTTTGTAGTTTTAAGAATACCAAATCAGAGCCGGAGAGGGAGTCTAGAGTGTAATAAAACAGTTTGGCTTTTCAGCTTTGTCTTAAGCATTATTTGCCAGACATTTAGATCACAAAAACTAAACACATATAAATATAATATCTGATAAATAAATGGGATGGAACATTTGGAGTGATAGTGTTTGGACGCTTGGTCTCATATTATGAGTTCGAGTAATTTATGAAAGTTATCTTTGTGGAGTGCGGCTGGTAATATATCTGTGCGGTCTTCTCAAGTGCTTCATGCCATCAGGTTAAAACACTTGAGAGTCTGGTTGTTGTGCAGGCAGCGGGTTCCACACCAGAAAGAAACCAAAGCGCCCGGGTGTTCACGAGCGATACGTGAACAATCATCTCCGGTTACGCCCGCGATCACAACCACTACCATTATTATTATTATTATATTATTATTATTAGATTATTATTATTATTATTATTATTATTATTATTATTATTATTATTATTATTATTTATTATTATTATTATTATTATTATTATTATTATTATTATTATTATTATTATTATTATTTATTATTATTATTATTATTATTATTTATTATTATTGTTATTATTATTATTATTATATTATTACCAAAAAAAAAACTAAACATCTCCTATAGAGGGAAGACAAAAGACCAGAGAGAAAGCCAAACTAAAGGGCGCTCAGAAAAACCAATGGCATGGAATTATGGTTTGCTCCGACAATCATTGGGTAAAGTATCGGGTGGTGTGTATTATGGTTGATGTATAATTAAAAGATCGGTTACAAGTATAAGAAAACTAAGGAACTAATAAGTTTGGAGTTGAAAAACACTTTGGAGTGGAATATACAGTGTAGAAAGGATGAAAATACCGGAAATAAACAGACACGTAAACAACAGAGATCTGACGACTGAGGCGAAAACAATGAAATAAAATGTCGGTTCCAAGAATAGAAGCATTCAGAAATTCCAAAATACTTCTCTTGGTCTCAGTGCTTGCCGAGTCACTTCGAGTGGCATGAATTTCTTCTTCTTTACTTTGAGAAGATAACCAAAAGCAATCCTAAGTGCACAAATAAATCCTTGGAATGTTCTTTTAAGCAACATGTCAGCACTCATCTCGTAACCATGCTGATTCTTGCACGAACAGCCTGAATCATGAACTGCATTTACATTAGGGTTAATGGAAAATAACTCGCTTCTAGTTTCTTTGTTTTGCTTTGTTGGTGCATCTGCTTTACTAAATCTCACGTTTTCTCAGCTTTTTTTTGCATCAGTGTTGTCAGCCAGCACCCATGGCAAAAGTAAACATTAAAAATATCAGCCATTATCACATTTTTTACTAAAATACCGTCGTCTTTTACTTTGTTTTTTGTCATTGTCTTATCCCTTTAAAAAATGCTTTTACCACCTTTTAATATTATTTCTTAACTTGTACCAGGAGGAAACACAAATTTAACAAATTTCAGTATATATAAATAATTATATAATATTGATATTGCTAATTTATATTTGAATTTACATATGCAAATATGGATATCCAATAATTACAGATGACTGCCAGAACAATATTACTATATCGAAAATGTGAATTCTTCTGTGATTTGCATCTATGACTATTGTAGCCGTCATAAAATGTAGGGAGACTCATATTTTAGAAAGTGTGATTTAGGAAAAAGTGTTAGAAAGGATATATGGAGTCGGGTAATTGGCTGATTGGAGGATATTAGTATGTGTAGTGCCACAAACAGTTCGTCTGTTTAGAGAAAATGATCAAATTACTGTTTACCGAAGTCATGTTATTATTAACTTTCTGCATCGAATACTCAGTTGTTCTTGACATTCTCAGTAATAGCCAAAAGTCTCTTACTTTTGTTGCAGTATCATTTTCACTAAGTTAACATAGCTCCTCCATCTTATTTAGAGATTACTAATTCGATCCTTTTTTGATACCATGTGTTACCTATTCTAGATTCAGCTATTAGGTGAATATGGTAATGTAAAATTCTTATGTTACTGTTAACGCATTATTTAGTTTAGGAGACGTTTATCAAATTCGGTATATGTTTCAGACAATAAATAAATAAAACAATGTTTTTAATTTTGCAAATTTTGGTTTTTCATTTATGAATTCTATTAGGTCGTTACAAAAGTTTTGTCGGTTTTTATATTATGTTAATTTGGGGTTCATCTTTTGTCTGCTGGTGAAGGTGTATGTAGATATATCGTATATCGTTTTGTTACGTGTGCTTTGGCATACATTATGCAAAATCTACTTTTTCAAAAATCATAAAATGGATATTTGTTTCAGGGTTCTGAGTGAAGCGTGGATAGAAACGTTTTTCGTGCCATTTTGCTTCACGAGTTCAAACCAGGCCACAAAGCGAGCAAGGTAACTAGTAACATTAAGCAAGCATGGGGCGAGGACACAGCAAATGAGCACACAGTACAGCGATGGTTTGCAAAGTTTGATCAGGTGATGTGAACCTTGAAGACAAGGAACGTAGCAGATATCCTTCCAGCTGTGATGACGACCGTCTGAAAGCCTCAGTTGAAGCCGATCCAAAAAAACAGTGCGAGAAATTGCTGGAGAACTTGACGTAAGAACTGCGACTGCTTCCCAGCATCTTGATGCAATCGGCAAGGGGAAAAGCTTGACAAATGGTGCCTCACGAGTTGAATGAACAACAACAAAATCGTCGATTGGAGATCTGCTCTTCGCTTTTCATGAGAAACAAAAAATGACCCATTTCTTGACTGAATCATTACGTGTGATGAAAAATGGATTCTTTACGGCAATCGCAAACGATCAGCACAGTGGTTCGACAGAGACAAGGCACCTAACCACATTCCCAAACCCAGCCTCCACCCAAAGAAGGTCATGATTAATGTTTGGTGGACTGCAACTGATATTTTCCACTATAACTTCTTGCAACCTGGCGAAACCATCAGAGCTGAAAGGTTTTGTCGTGAATTAAACGTTGTTCATCAGAAACTCTCCTACGACAGCCGGCATTGGTGAATCTAGGAGGCCCAATCCTGCTCCACGGCAATGCTCGTCCTCATGCTGCAAAAGTGACTCTTCAGAAACTGAACACGTTGGAGTACGAAGTTCTCCATCACCCAGCCTATTCACCAGACCTTTCTCCCCCAGACTACCACCTCTTCAAACACCTCCACAACTTCCTCCGTATGAAATCCGTCTCCAACCAAGCAGCAATCGAAACTACCTTCCAACAGTTTATCGACTCCAGAAATCCAAATTTTTTTTAAAATGGTATAAATGTGCTTGTAACTCGTTGGCAGAAGTGTGTTGATTGTAATGGAACTTACTTTGATTAATAAACTTCACGTTCAGCAACGATATGATGTCTCATTGTTTTGGTAAAGAAACCGACAAAACTTTTGTAACAACCTAATATACAGCGGTATGCAAAAGTCTTGCATAAAAATGATTTTTCCTGTAAATTAGCTCGCATTTTGTCGAAAGCAGTTGTTATCAAATCTTGATCATTAAAGTATTTCTATATTACTGTTGTGCATCTATTCCAATAATATCAAGCATATTGTTTAATTGTAAGAAAAGTTATAATTTTTAGAAAATCATTTGCATCAAATCAACGTGTGCAAAAGTGTTGCATAAAATCTAGACAGCTATCTAATCAATTCAGATTCAATTACAATTATGCAGAAAGTGATCAGATCTATCAATAATGAGTAGAATATCTGAAATTCTTGATAACTTGTTCTCAACGACGAGGAGGCATGCTGACTACCAAACGCTGACAATTGTCAATACTGAACTCCGACCAGGCTTCCTCGATTTTCGCAACTCTACCATCAAGGCCTTGACATTCCTAGCTGTGTGGATGGGGGCGTTGTCCTGCTGATAGACGGCCGTCAGGGGCATGTGGTCACACATATACGGTTCGAAAATGTCCAAGACGATCTTATCATAGTCATGAGCATTCATTCAACCCTCCACGTGATGCAACCGACCGACACCGGACGATTGAAAACAGCCCCAACCCATGGCCGAATCCCCCCGTCTGCAGAGACGGTCGAGTGCAACTGGAATGGTATTTCTCGGACACTGATCGCAGAAGGTACACCCGACCTATCTAGTGGACCCTCACTAATTTGCTTTCGTCGGAAAACAACACTCGGGAACACTGGGCCACGGTCCAGTGGAGATGGTCGCGAGCCCACTGCAGTCGCTTTCGATGATTGTCCAGACTGATGAACGGCTTCTTCTGTGCTGATCGCCGGAAGAGTTCCATGTGGATCAAACGCCGTCTGATGGTGCACGAAGCCAACTGGATCCCATAGTGCCTTGACAAGGCGGTCTGGATGTCGGTGGAAGTGCGGAATCGGTCCAAGTTCGACATGCGGGCGATCAGACGATCCTGTCGAACTGTTGTTTTCCGTGGTCTGCCGGCTCTGCGTTTCGAAATTAGGCTCCCATCGGCTTTCCAATGTTTTGGGGTACGAGATGTCGTCGACTGATTGCAACCGATACGATCCGCAATGACCCTCTCAGTTTCACCATCTTCTTTCATGCGAACGATCGTGGCCCGCTGTTCGGGGGTCAAATATCGGGCTCTCGGCATCGCTATATAAAAAAAATGAATCAGAATAGTGGTGGAGAATGACAGTTTTTCATATTTATATTCTACTAACCCAAACTATTATAGCACTAAATATATATTCTAAATTTTTGTAGTTTATGCAACACTTTTGCACACGCCGATTTCATGCAAATTACTTTATTAATATTTAAATTTTGACTGTGCAATTAGAAAACGGATCTTAGTGTTATAAATCATTCAAAGACACCGATACCTTTCAATTGAAACAGAAAACATACAAAAGCTACTAATTTCTACAAAATAAGAACCCATTTTCTAAGTCTGGTCATTTTTATGCAAGACTTTTGCACACCGCTGTATAGATTATTTACCCATGCAAGTAAAGTAGCTTCATTTGAAAATTCCAATTGTACTCAAAGAATAATAATGATGATGATAATAATAATAATATAATAATAATAATAATATATAATAATAATAATAATAATAATAATAATAATAATAATAATAATAATAATAATACTAATAATAATAATAATAATATAATAATAATAATAATAATAATAATAATAATAATAATAATAATAATAATAATAATAATAATAATAATAATATATTTATGAAAACAACTATAATACTCTTTGAGCGGTTCTTATGCATCATGCTATCTCTCTGTAAACAACCAGAGGACCTTTATTATAAAGATGACTGACAACGAAAACCGCCAAAAACATTTTTCTTCCCTTTTGTACTCTATTTTTCATTTTTTAGATCCAGGCTAAATCATTGCTGGTTCTGAATTCTCTTTCAGCTATATCTGACTCCAGCTTCGACCAATATAATGCCCATTTTTCTTGAAAATGAATATAATGAATTTCTTTTAGATTTCTGCTGTTTTCAGAAAACCACAATAAGAGCTCTGAATGGCATTATTGTTCGGAATTTCATGACGATGAAAAGGAATATTAAAATATAGCAAAGAACCTAAAGCTTTGAAACGAATACAAACCGATGCATAGCCCCCCCAAAAGGAGTTGAGAGCGATATTTAGCAAAATGGCAAACAGAATGGTTTTGAAATAAACGTCAAAATGGAATTTTCATTATTCTTGTCTCACGGAGCAAATGAAAATGTTACGATTCATACAAAAACCACACTTTTAATAATATATTTTAAAGGATTTCAAGGGAAAAGCAACTTATTTATGCACGTGCAAATTGATTGTTTTCCTAAATACTATTTGTGAATATAAATTAAATTAATAAGAAATACGCCGTCATCACTCTTTAAAAAAAAAATAATACTAAACTAATTACCTGGCATACCTGTGAAAAGGCTGATTTGTTAGACATCCGGATTATATCAGAGATTTATTTTAAATGTTACAAGCAAACTTTTTTTTTTTACGTGTTAAAAAAAAATCTTTATGAAAAGACTTTTATTGAAATTTTTCTTTTGTGTTAAAATGATCTCTGTTGCAGCAGCAAGGGACCTTATGCGATCTTCTGGATGTTTTCCCCAACCCCGTCTTTCGGCGTCGTTGCTTAAAATCGGTTCGTTTCTGAATAAAAACACTCACGTTGCGTGAAAAACAAAAATCTTAAAAAAAAAAAGATATTTGCTAATTCGCAGTTTCCGCTATATTACGATTTTTTTTTTTGGAAGAAAGGTAAGACCGTAAAATATTCAAACAAAACAAGCAGTAAAAGATGTCACCCAAGATATATACACTTGCATAAGAAGTAGAAAAATTAATTTTTCTGGCCAATCATCAAACTTTTTATTACAATATGCTGCATCAGTTATTAACCATTTAATAATTATAATTAACCTCAGACTTTAAAAAACTCAATAAAAATCAATCTTTAGATCTACGCCAGTAATTAATCATTTTAGAAATTGCAACCAGTCTTAGCATCACGCACCTGGTTTGATGCTTATTATTAAAGACAATAAAATAATATCACATAGGAATTATCTGCATTTAAGCATATCAGGTATTAATTAAAATATTTGGTTATTTTTGTATTCTGATGTCTTCAAAGAAATTTTAAAAAATATAAGTAGGAAAAAGTCAACAAATTGGAACGTTATAGAGTGAAATTTCAAAATATATTTAAATAATAATCTTCCTAGGAAATAAATGAATGCATTAAGGTGGAAACCTCCTTAAGTTTTACTGAATAAATGTACTTTTCTTGGAGAAAATTAATATATTTTTGAAACGATTCAAGTAAATGTTATGAAATTTTCAGTGATATGTTTAGTACGCATAGAAATGTGATATAACCTAAAAACTATTCTCACATATGGTGTAGAATAGAGAGAAAACGTAATGGCAACTGGTAAAAGAAGTTTAAAATGATAGTACTGTGCTGCATGAATTTAAACCTTTTCATTTTAACCTGAAAGAAATTTTTGTTAGCCTATATGAAAGATGTACCTTTAATAAGCAAACAGAGAAAGTTTCATTTAAATAGGATGATCAAACATAGAGAAATCTTTGACCTAGTTAAGTCTACTTTTTCACTTGTCTGCCATTTGGAATCATTAACAAGCCAACTGAATGTAATATTATTGATGACTTTTTTGGTTAAATTTGATGGTTTTATATGACAATAGTTATTTTTTTAATTTTCTTTTCCCGGTATATTTAAAAAAAAAAAAAAACAACTTTTTTTTTGTTTTTTTGAGGATGTTTCCATTGCTTTCTCTCGAGGGTTAGTTTACCGTGTAACAAAATTAATACATTTATCATTGCTTAATTTAACAGAATTATAATTCATACGAGCTGACGGTGTCGTAAATGGTCTACACGTCAAAGTAGGCAAAACCAGTTGTGTCTGGTAATGGGTGAATAGCTTATCTCCGGCATGAAAATTAACAAGTGGATAAGTGATGCGTTCGATCCCCGTGCAGCTCATCGATATAAACTATGGTTTTTCTCATATACCTAAAAAAAATATATGCGTGCGTGAAATTCTCGTCCATCCGGTGATGAACGCGCCAGATGTTTCCGAATACCAGACTCGATAAGAACCGGAGAATTATCTGTGTAATTCGCAAAACTGCTGTTTAGTGAGACAGCATTTAACATCAAAGGAAAGAGAGAGAAAAAGGTTCGTGCGCAGATTTACCTGATATAAATGACAGGTGTTGTAGCATTCTATAATTGAAATCTGAGAATCCAGGTCACTAAGGATAGCATTATATTTTCTTCAGAACAAAAATATTAATAATATATTCTATTTTCCTTGATATTCAATTCATACTGGATCTAAATTTTTCAAATTTATACTAAATAATTATAGTTTACTTTAAATATGTGGTTAGTACATTTTGGGAATTTGTTCTCAGAGAAAGGCAATTTATTTTTGCTTATAATTCTCGTTTTAGCGGAGATTCTTTCAGCAAATCAAAGTTAGATGTCTTTTCCCGATCACTTATATCGTAGGGGCAAAAGTTTCGCGCGCTGCCCACCATTTTGTGTTCAATTTCATATTTACAGTGCCCATCCATAATAAGTTGGTTTGTCATAACGGCGTATTAGTTTGTTGCGGGATAAGGTAAACAAAGGACAAGCACCAGGGGAAATCCTTATGCTGGTATTTGGTCAGGCCAATTTCGGAACCACGAAGATCCTCTACCCAGTTTGGGGTTGAATCAACAGCATTTTGTAGTTCACCAATGTCTGTGTGAGAACTCAATCAATTCGATCAGCATACTTTGTTATTGCCAAGGCGGGACAGCAGACATTAAAATTTTAGTACAAGCTGAATTCGGAGGTTTTAATTCTGTCTTCCTACCATACCAGATTACATCCGATATCAAGATATTCCGGCTTCTGTACCTGACAGTGGACTAAAGACGTTAAAACATTGGAAAAGCATGCGTTTTATACTTTTTTAAAGTAATCGTAATCTAATCTTATATATAAGTATACTGTTATTTTTCAAATACTTTGATCTAAAATGAATACGATAAAAGCATAAATTAAATTTCTGTTAAATAGGATACATAACGTAAATGAAAAGAAAACTTAGGACAAATTACTACTTTCCGTGAGTTTTTTAACGTTGACTCTATCTTCCGTGTTAAAAATATAGGAAATTATTATAATAATGTCTTAATTAACAAATTTCTAAGAAATAAAGGATACTGGGTCGCCAAAAATTTTCTGCACATTACTGAATCCAGAAAAGGCTAAATAAAAGCATAGAGTTTTTCGGAATTCCCCTTTTTCTCAAAGGCATTTAGTAATCAAGGTATGCTTCAATAGACAGAGACAATACTTTCTTTAGTTTAAATGTAATTTTCTGCATATCATGAAAATCTGTTAAAGTTAAACAAAGTTTTAATGCATAAATCTACGTTTAGCATCTTGATGGAGTTGAATGTAAATAACGAAATAGCCGGAAGGTAGTGTGGTCCGGGTAAACAGGAAGTAAGAATTAGAACGCCATCCATTCATACTCGATTTCAAGTCGCACAATGCCCGCTCATACAGGAGTTAAAAAAAAAAAAAACCAAAGAAATTGCAAACACCACGGCTTGGGAAACTATTGACCGTTAAAGGTCACAGCTGTTTTTGGCACCTTTTTTATCCCCTCTTTATCGCGCACAGAACCCGTTTGAAGATCGAAATGTTTCGTCGATGTCAGACATCGACCAGAACGTTCGCGTGTATAGAAACCGTAGGATCGACCATATCAGCAAAAGATTTTAGCTGTCTTTGTCTACAGGCGGAAAAGTCTTCCAGCAACTTACGACATATGCTCTGGAAGAGGTCTGTAACGCAGAGTCATTAAAAAAAAACAAAAACATTCAGAGAAGCAAGAAGAGAGATGTGGACTATTTTAGACGGGGTGTAGTTTAGTTCCAGTTTCAGGAAAATGACAATGCACCTTGATACTGCACGACCCACATATGTCTGTAGCGACCTCTGCCCCAACCTCTAGTCAGAAAAATATTCTAGATGAATTGAGACCGCCGTCCAAAGAACGGCTTTGGAATACCGTTACGTAGCGTTCCATCAGACGACTGACAAAAGGCACAAGATGGCGCTGTCGAAATTTCATCCCGGAGAAAAGAAAAAAAAAATGCACGAGATTTTAGAAGGTATTTTTACCTTCGTGTTTTGTGAGTGACCGAAGGCACAGTAGGGGTCAAGCGGTACTGACCACTAGCAAGCACCGTTAGAATGTGTAAAATCACGAGATCACCAAGATGAACAGAAATAAGGAAAAAAGATACTTTTTGTTATTTAAACAAAAACATTTTTTGGGATCTTCATCATTTTTTTGTTGTTGTTGTTGTTGTTGCTGACTTTCCAACTTTATGAATAAGATGGATTATCAGTAAATATAAAAGGAAAACCAAATTCTATTGCCAGATCACAATCATTTTAATAAGTTCCGAAAACTCATTCAATGTTCGTGCAACTCACTCACAGATGTAGCCAAATTATTCCTCCACATACTCTCAGCAATGAAATCTATTACTTGAGAAAGAGAAAACTGTAGGTGCCTTTGCAAAATATAAAAAAATGAAGAAACAGTAGAGTGTTTCTCTACAGTGGTGGCTATAATTATAAAAATATAATTATATTTATATATTATTTGTTGTTATTCGGCAAGAAACTTTAGATTTTCTTCTAAATTTTTAACAGTTTGGTGTAACGATTTAAGAAGCTGCATATAATACTTTTAAAATTTACTACATAAACGTCTTTAACTCTGATATTATTTATACGTAAAATTTTGAGTTATTTATAATTCATTCTGATAAAATTACCACACGTTTTTCTGCTAAACAATTTGGTAAGTTAGCGATAGTTACTCTTTTGTAATTTTATAAGTATGTTTTGATGAATATAGTAATAGAAAGTTGTTTTTTTGGTTTCTCGAATTGAGCATATTTACCCCGAATTTACAGATCAGTGCTAAGTTGGCTTTCATTCGCTCTTTATATAAATTAAACATTTATTACTTTATATAATGTAAGTGATGACTAGTTATTGATGCGAGTGATAATGAAGTTGACGATAAGATCTCTAATCAAAATGGGCAGACTAAACGGTCTTGATTTCAAATATCCAAGATTCAATCTCCGAAGTTGTCTTGTGAGTAGCATGTTAGTTTTACAGACTTTAAGTACTTTCCTCAGTTTGGGACATTTCCTACGGCCGTAACAGTGTCGAGTTAGTTGCGGAAGTTTGAAGTCTTCTTTTCGCCATTACTTTACTTTTCTCACATTGGAAAGTATGTGCAGATTGTCTCTTGGCTACAAATACCATACTATTCGGCTGGAGATTATGTATTCGTGTCAATTCCTGATTTAAAAATAAAACGGGACAGTTTTATAGATTTGAATCTCAGAGCTGACGTCCAGAAAATGTTCACTTTCATCTGAACTGCTTGCAGAATTTTTTGCTCTGTTTATTCTTTCTCCGCTATGTTCTTTTGAGCGACGATTTGCTCGACACGGTAGGCATTTCAATCTATAAAAATTACTTTTTGAACACATTTAGGCATATAAATTTATATAAGTAAACCTCCATGTGGTTTTGCTTAATATCTACATAAACGTTTTAAAATCTTAAATAAGAGTTAGCCTTTCTTCATAGCAACCAGTACAGAATGTAGCTCAACGTTCGTGACATGTATCAATGGGGATGAAGCCATCTTTACATCAACCTTAATAGCTGAAACAAGAAACCAGACGACTATCTTTACGTGGTATATACATGAAGTTTACTATGTTTTAAACTTATTGTCATAAGGATACCATGCACAGAAAGTCTTTCGGTTCTTTACCGTAGTCATTAAAATAAAGATTTTATTTTAAAAATTGGCGTTAATAATCAAGGAAGGACAGCTTGATTCCAAAATCGCCAACAGCAATAATAAAAAAGAAAATAATGTTTTGTTTTAATATACTGATTTTAATGTAAATATTTTTTTATCCTTTACTATTGTAATCTTACAGATTAATAAAAGTGGTCAGTATATACTAATTTTTAAAAAAATAATTTATTTGTATTAATAAAGTCGCTGTGTTATTAGTTATTGTTTACTGGATAACAAGACTGCATCTGCTTTGCTACCAAAATCATTATAGATTCAGAAAAAACATTTCATAACATCTGGATAACGATTTTCCTTTATCCGTGGTGTAGTTTTTCGACTCTGGCAGAACAGGATATTTTTTCACTGCTTCTTTTCCATCTTGTGAACAGAAAGCAGCGCATCAACGGCTAACGTTGGTTGACATTCTAAGGTAATATCATTTTAATACTAGGTTTATCTGTCTCTCTCTCTCAAAAAAACTGACCATAAAAATAGTACACAAGATTAAATCCGTTCACGCACTGCTGTCTTAAGGAATAATAAAAGCAGAATCCAGAAATTAACAACCGTCGTTTCCTATCCAGGTGACGGTATCTGTATGACGTTTATATAAATTTTTATGACTGCATTTAATTCTAAGGATTAAGGAAGTTTAAGTACTTAAGTTGCATTTTTAAAACATTTATTCACCATATTTTCGAGATCAATTCTCGACTGCTCTTTCAGCCAAAACCTCTCCATATGTTTCCATCAGTTTTTGATTGAGAAATTGGTAAAAAGGTTTTAGGCGCTGCCTGGCCATTTTTCAGTTATCGAGAACTTTAAAATCCTTTCCTTCTTTCATCAGCAACTCACTTACGTGAGTAAATATGAGATAACGTAAATATTAAAAATTTCATACAAAATGTTAACCAAATAGATGCTTTAAATTTTTTCCTCTACTGTCGAAACGATTGTAAAAATAGCATTGAAAAATAATTATTCCCAAGAGCTTTAATTTAATGTCCAGCTTTCAGTCAGAGTCCTGCATCAGTAACAGGAGATAAGACGTCGGGGACACCCAGCAGGAATCCAAGAAAAGTGCCTGAGTCACGACTCTGAGCTGGATGACTTATCGATATGATGCATGATAAGCTCAACTTTCCTCCGCCAAGCTCAAGAAAATCCTACCCCAGACTATACAAAGACCTGCCCAAACACCTAGATAGGGCCCTTAATTGTAACAGAAGCTGGTGATGCCGGAGATTGCTATTTAGTTCTTTTACCGTGAGATATTCGTAATCAAAGAGAGGAAAATGAAGAAAACACCACAGCAAAAACCAAGACAAAATGTCTTAAAATTCCTTTCAGTTTTTCCAGGTGATTGAGTTGCCTTCTCGAAAATTAAAGATTGGTAAGAAAGTAGCATGAAAATCATCTCCGAAAGACCTATTCAAATGTTGAGAGATAGCATAGGGAATTTGTTAAGGTGAATCAGAGGAAGCCTTCCACACCGAAATGTCTGTCTATGAGGTGTCATTAGTTGCTCAAAAGTCAAGATCAAAGTCAGCTCTTGAATTCACCGCCTGCTGGCATCAGCGTGAAAAAAGAGATAAATCAGTACCAATTTGCAGAAAGAAAATGGAATTTACATTCCAAAAGAAGAATATTCTATAGAAATAGGTCAATTCCGACCCGCACTGTTCTAGAACGTCGAAGGAAAGATATTCGTCTCTTTTCTTATTTCTCGGCTTACTGCATACCTCATGCCTAATAGGTACACAAACACCTCGGTGCAAAAAAGAGGAAGTCTCTGTGATACCTGGTTACTTGAAACATGCCACAATGAAACGACAAGCTGAGAGAGAGCCAAATTAAAAAAATGGACTTTTACGTCATTTGTTTGAATATTAAAAACGCGTACAGGTTCGTTCTGCACGCCATGATTTGATCAGTATCTCGAACTACCACATCCCAGATAAGTTACGGTTATGTTAAAACACTACTTCGCAAACTTAAATGTGCGTTTATTAACTGGAACATTAATCACAGAGTGGTCACAATTATAAGGAGACATTGATATAGGATGCATAATTTTTATAATTTTGTTTGTCGCAGCGATGCATGCCCACCTGAAAGCATCTGAGAACTGTCACTGGCGCAGATTATGGATGAAGATCCCACCTGCTACCATTCGAAATCTTCATGGACGACATAACTATTTTAAATACCGACAAAGAACAGAGCCAGAACCTGATTTTCAGACTGGACTATTTAATTAAGTGGTGTCAGATGAAATTAAACCCCCCCAAAAAAACAAAACAAGGAATCTGTGAATAAGAAAAGTCATCCATAGCTTGGAACCAGCTCATGTTCAAAGTCAACCAGAAATCCGCGAAGAGCCTTAGTCGGTAGTATGATGCAACATCCAATGACACGAAATAGTTAAAAAAAAATGCGTCAAGGAACAAATGCTGAAAATTTTAAAAACCATAGACAGAAACCAGTAACCAGGTAAATTTAAGCGCTGGATCCCACAGTTCATGGTCACTGGAATGCTCCTTTATAGTCATTAATAAAATATCTAATCAGTATCACGACTGCGGAAGCAGTGGAGAAAACGACTGACATCTTTATTATAAAATGGCTTGGAGGTAATCCCCCAGATTTGTCCAGTGCTTGCTCCTACTGTAGAGAAGTTGAAACGAGGTTCCGTTTGAGATCCCTGGTGGAGGAATACAAATCAGACAAAGCAGGTGACTGCTTACGATGTTCAATGTACCAATGATTGAGACATGGCAGTTAACTCTGAAGATATAGGAAAATACCCGAAAGCAATAACTATAACTGGGCAAAAAGCCAAATTGGTGGTAACATTTTAAAAATACGATCATCGCAGTTAAGTTGACTGTTGCATACAAGAGCAGGGTAAGCTCAGCCATGAATATAAATTGGCGAAATATGAAGAAATAATGGAAAGGTTGACTCACAAGGATTTTAAAAAGGGTTTGTTTGTTGTTGAAGTTGCGACTGTACGTTTAGTAGGAAAGATTCCGTATGCAATTTTCATAATCAGCCAGGTGTGTCAAGCCAATTCTGCACATGATCCATGAATGAATTAGCTGAAGCCGCCGAGAAAGTATATTGCTGGATATGAGCCAAGAGGAATAGCTCTTCATTTACTGAGCTACAGAATCTCTCTCAGTACCTGTGAGTGAGTTTCCGATCAGGAATTAGTAAGGAAGCGTAGACGAGGGGTCGAAGATCGACCAGAATCACCAAATAACCATTCACAGGGGGGTTCTCTTCTTTTGTAAACCTCTTTTTGGTTCGCTCCTCGTGAATTTTCTGTTCTTCGGCCATAATTTAGATCTGGAAACAGCGCAGGAAGAACCTTTTCCAAGCAGACATTTATCAAACGATCGCTAACAAATAAACGTACTGACGTCTCCGGACATTTTCAGCAGAAAAATCTTTTACAAGCAAGGAAGCAAGGAAAATTCATTAATTATCTCTTATTAGTTTTTAAACCATGAATGTTATGTATTATCAAGTATGAGAAATTATGAATGAGGTTCACTAAAAAAACAAATATATGTTAAAACATTGCTTGCAGTCTTATAGACTGCTATGTATAATATGCTAATCGGAACTATCTACCTTAATTCTAGCATTATATAGACCATACACGAAGGAAAGGTCAAATGACGCAGGAGGTAACTATAAAACGGTTGCCCTTAATGCGTTGTTATATTTCTAATTTATTCTCCTAATAGAGCTTTTCTTCTAGTAGAATTCTCTGCTGCTCGATTATAACCATTGGAATTGCAGCCCAACGAGACAGGGAACAACTCAACACTGTCGATAACGTAAACACTTCATTGAAAGGTTTGCAATTCACGCCACCTACGAACATGTGAATCCGAGTAGTTAAAGGCTCATGGATGTATTCACAACAAATTGTAGCGGAAAACATTTATTGCATAATTACGTTATTTAATCAGGTAAATCTGGATTTCATGGTGTGATGACAGTTCCTTTAAGCTGGTGACATAGAACATGTCATCCAATTTCGAAGTGACACTTTATTTAATTCGTCGGCAAGTGCGACTACGTTCGTTGTTCAGCATACTAAGTCCCTGGCTGAATTTACAACTTGCATAATTATTAGGAAGACAATTAGGAAAGATAACCACGTAATCTTGTAACCTATTTCTTTAATGCAGGGATTAGGCTAAAGAAAATCTTAATAGTTTTCCCTTCATCAGATAAAAGCCATAATCGACTGCTACTTCTGACACAACACCAACAGATAATCGACAAGACTGGTTTACGATCTCTCGGTCCGTGTGTTTGTATGTATGTGCCAAATGTAAAGTTTCTCTCCGACAGACAAACTAAATGATTGGATGATTTCGTGACCTATACACAATTTCAACTGTACGGGGCAAGCGGTCCGTGTTAATTTACACCTACTACACCACGCCTCTCCTTCTCAATACAGCAAATAAATATCAGCCATAAGGTAGTCTTCTCTATATTTGTGATTTGTATTTATTTTTACTTTGTACTGTTCCAGCCTATTACAAAATGGTGAGAGTGAGTTTCGGGCTGAGGAGAATCGGTTTTTAAGGTTGTCGACTGTTTTGGCTCCGTGGACCATAACTCGTGATAAGTAACCAAAACAGATGCAGGAAGAAGAGATGTATTAATTTGAAACATGCGGGTAAAAAAACAGGACATTTAAAAAAGAAAATTGCTACCTTTTCTGAGCTAAACACTGAAGCTACTCGAACATTTTAAAAGGTAGACATACAAGATATTTCATGAATAAGCGCAGTGTTGATATTACGACGGTTTGTTCAATGTATGAATTAATCAGAGTGATTGAATTACATGGATACGGAGCAGAATCAATTAAAATAATTAAAATGTTTTTTTTTTAAATATATAGTATGCAAAATTTAAAGAAGATTTCATCTTTAACCCATACTTAATAATTTCTATATAAAAAGACGTATAGTTACAATTCCTCGCTGTTTAGAGATCGAGTGTTAACAACTTGAATATTTTGTTTAATAACAAAGGGAAAAAAATATCACGATAATATTTTCCGTCTGATAATGATAAACTTTACGTGACATTTACTGACACCGTATGACAAAATCCGACCTTGCATGATATTACTTAACTTTTAATAAAGATAGACTTTACACGGAATTTACTGACATTGCCTGATAAAGGTAAACTTCAATTGACATTTACTGATACTGGTTGTAAAGCTAGATTTTACATGATAAATATTAGCACGTTACGGATGTTTTTAACTAAAAATAATAATAGTTTTACTTGAGCTATTAAATGACAGTAGGATGTTTCTTCGCTAAGAATATTTTAGTCGGACATTACATGGTAGTTACAGAACTAAATGAAACACCCGAAAAACTTGAATCAAGATGAAAAGTTTCTTTGTTTTCACTATTCCGGCTTTCGGATATTTTCAAGTACAGTATATAACTTTTTTCATTTAGTGTGCAAACTTTAAATCTCTCTTTCAGCATTTGTTCTTTCGTTTGGGCCAACACGAATATTACACAGGACGGAAGCTGGAAGAGTTCTTCGACAAACGGATAACACCGATTTGAGTTGATCAGCTGTAACATTAACGCTATAACACTCTTGCTACACCTTTTTTAAAAAAAGTTCGTTCTTCCAGCCTGAAAACTATCTTTTCTTAGTGATTTTAAGATCTTGCCAAACTGTGACAACTTTCAGTTTAATCCATTAAAACTTTCGTTCATACAAAAAAAAAGATATTATTTTGATTGTTTTAAAACAACGCCATCTCGTATATTAGCGGATAGCGATGGCACGACTGGGAAGTTCTAAAATATAATTATTTCTAAATATTTTCTTTTAAAAAAAGCATTGCCATAATAATAATGCTAAATAATTTTCATTTTAATGGTTATTATAAAACGGATAATGTACTTTATTTTAAAAGAAACATCTATTCGATAATCATTCTTTTTTCTTGACTTCATCATCTTTAAGTCACAGTGGAACTTTTTTCTTACCATTTCTAGCAAGAAAAATACGTTTTAAATTAAGATATGGCTCAATGATTTATTCTTAATTAGAAAAATGAGAACTTTTGCATAAAAGAAGGCTAGAAATGGTTACTACTTACTATGATGTTAATTTTTAACGTTCAACCACAATTATTCTCTATTAGTAACATAGTCATATGATAAAGAGAAAAGAAAACTTAGAGGATAATGGCAATGGAAACTCAACTTTACATTATCCTTCATAAAGATTCTACAGACCAACCACCTCGTATTTACACGAAATTAAATGCAAGGATTGTAATCCAAGAAAACGCTACGTCTAAATAACATGTTTTAAAAAAATATTTGGATTTTTAAGGCAGTCATTAGGGATTAATTAGAGATGAGCGCTTATTCGTTATCCGCCGACTATATCATCGGCACACAATCTAGAAAATGCTGTAACTCTTTGTCAAATGCCTCCAAGCAATAAAGTCTCCATGAAACGCCTGGAAGTCAGCACAATTTAATAAATGGTGAAATAACAAAGTCGTTCTTGGTTGCTTGGTAAATAATTCAGTGAGGACTTCGTGCGAGGGACTGCGTCAGTTGCAGAGCCACACTTTCAGCATCTTGCGCAAGTGAGATCGGCTTACTTTTGATGATCACCGATAATCTCAGTATTGGATGCCCTCGGCGATTTAAGATCACGAACAAATCCCTTATAGAGACGAGCGAAGTTACGCTGCTTCCTCCGAGATATGGGTAAGAACGAATGCTTGGATAAGAAAAGAAACTGCCGTTAACTATACGCTCTGATCGTGAATAGCAAACACTTCTTTTAAACAGTAAAAACAAATCTCTCCATCTCCACCTCTCACTTTCTCCCGAGAGTCCAGCTGGCGTTGATAACCAGACAAAATCTTCTACTAATATCAAGCTTTCATCTGCCAGTTTATGTACATATTTATAATACACAGTCTTATTCATGCGCTAATCTTATCAGCGTTTTATATTTCTCGCGTCTCCAATTTTAGTTTACAAGAAAACGATTTTGTAGACGCACCAGCTCCATACTAGATTTTGTCTTTGCGCAAGGAAGTCTCGCTGTTAGGGTTGCTAGGCAACAAGTGTTTTTAACACTGATAGTATTCTAGCATTAAACAGCATTTTAAGTGGCGTGCAGAATTTTGCCAGAGTCCGTATGCTACTCTGAGAACTTTTGGCCATCACGGGCATCTATCGCTAATCCCGTTGGCTTAAAACCAGGATGATTCAATAAGTGTCACGCATGCTGGAAACCAGTCACTCATCTGTCATTGACGTGATTCATCTGAATTTTAAGAATTCGTTCGTAATTATTCGCTTTCGTAAACTGCTTGAATGCGATATTTTTTCAGTGTTTCGCCATATTGCAGTAAAACAGATTACACTGGACAACAATGATTTTGCCACCGGAACACTATCATGCTTATTATGTAGTATTTCGCACGCTGATTTCAAATCTGAAAATCGTTTTGCTCTAGGACGACAAGTTTTTTAGTTATGGCGAGTGACTGATGAATGGAGGTTATTCATAGACTAATCCTTGAAGCTGTGCTGTTACATCACGGTAACCAAAAACCTTCGGTTCCTATAGCTCATGCAGTTCGTTTGAAAGAGGCATACGAATCGATGGAACTCCTTTTGAAAGTGACGAGTTATTCGGATCATAAATGGTAAATTTGTGGTGATCTCAAAATTATTTCTCTCCTCCTCGGATTGCAGCTAGGGTACACAAAATACGTGTGTTTCTTGTGTCTTTGGAACAGCCGTGATGATGCCAACCATTACACTAGAAAAGACTGGTCTATGTGACAGGAACCTGTAGTTGGCAGGTACGATGTGCAAAATAGGCCATTGGTAAACTATCAGAATGTCTACCTTCCGCCATTTCATAACAAACTCGGCCTTATGAAGAACTCTGTCAAAGCCATGGATAAATACGGTGATGGCTTCAAGTACCTAAGAGAGAAGTATGGTGCTGACAAAAGTGAAGCTAAACTCAAAGAAGGAATTAAGAGCTCGACATTCAAGAACTCAGGCATGATGACAGGTTCAAAAATAAGCTGAACCCACTGGAGTCTGCAGCATGGGAAGCATTTATTTTAGTTTTACAGAACTTTATTGGCAGATATAGAACTTAGCACTATGCTGGGTATGTGGAAAACATGCTAATGGCGTATCAGCAAATGGGGGCCAGGACGTTTCTAAAGTTGTATTTTCTGTATTCGCATCTTGATTTTTTCCAACCAATCTAGGGGCTGTCAGTGATGAGCATGGTGAAAGGTTCCACCAAGACATAAAGGTTATGCAAAGTAGATATCAGGGCAAATTCAATCCCAACATGATGGGTGATTACTGTTGGTTCCTCCAAAGGGAACTGATACCTCACATAAGTGAAAGAACAAGTGTCTGAAACATTTTTGAACATTTGGAATGTACTTACTCTGTAAGTTAAATGCGTTCCATATCTTCCATACTGCTTTTATCAGTCTTTCTCATGCATCTGTTGTCTGATCATGGCAAATATGTTTCACATTAAACATTTGAATACCAAATATCGTTGTTCAAGCTTTATACAGTTCATGTAGCATAGGTGATAATATAGCGCTAGCGGTGAAATTACCCCTCATGCATATCTCAAAAACCTGACGTTCTGGCCAAATTCTGACTTCAGATTTGGAATCAGCACCCAACGTTTAGCTAAGATCACCCACATTTTGCTCGGTGGCAGACAAAACGTTTCATTTTGTTGTCCAATGTAATCGAAACCACGAAGCCTGCTTTTGGAAGACAGCACCCCTTTCCTTGTCTATCGACATTCTGCGCACACTTGAAATAGCTTGAGCGGCCATCGCGAACAGAATGTTCGGTAAATGGATTACGAAACAAACAGTCAGCATCTTTATTGCCGCTAGTTTCAGCAGGAAGTTGAGCTAACACCCTGAAATTGGACAATGCTTTTGATTAGGGTAAGAAACGCGTTACGCCTGTTTAAGATTCGAGCTTTACATTTCCAAAAATGCCAACGTGCACACTGCAAGCGGTCGTTGTTTATGCTTTCTATTTTAGCTTGTGGTGGAAACCTAACTGAAGCGATTTTTTAAAGCACAGACGACATACGCCCGTTGTTTACTTCCCCCCACTCCCTACAATGCGAGTTTCAAGCAATTTTCTAATGGGTAAACCAGGAAAGAAATCCATACAACTGCTAAAATCTACTCTTTAAATAGCCCATCTATACAGCCTGCGGTTTTCAACAAACAATAAAAGCGATGACATTCGACATAGATTTTTCTAAAAATTTTAATGACTTCCTGAGTTTTGATGGGCTTTACAGTTCTGGAATATGATAATGATCAGATCCCATTATGCGTTGAAATTCTATTTTCTTAATTACAAACATTGATATGAACAGAAAAGTTAGTAATAGAAATTTTTCAGAAATAATAACGTTTTATGTAATTTAAGCACGAAACATTAGCAGTCAGGAAAAACGTGAATTAAATTATATATATATACGTAGTTAATGTGAATTTTTATACCTGTTTTAGGATCACGTGATCCACAAAAATGTTTTTGTGTTTTTTTGTTGTGTCAAAGGTTGAGAGTAATGAACAAGGTAATATTTACCAAAAAAACTACTAGTTTATTCAGATCTTTAGCTTCAAGATTTATATAATAAGCATCCTGAAGATTTCGGAAAAGTGGATGAAAGAGTTCAGTGAAACAGATTGTGAACATACCAGTTCACCTTTCCATTTTCATTATTTTTCTGATATCTTTTGGCAGTGATTTTAACGTTCCGTTAAATGCCCTCTAACAACTAGCACATTTTTTTAAGTAAATTGTTTATCCTGAAAATAAAGTTTACGCAGTAAAAGGACATTTCAAATTTATATCAGACTGATTTAATGTAACGTATTTGTTATAAATCCACAACATATATTTATTTTATAAAATATTACGGTGCGTAGAAAACGTTTTTTTTTTTTTTTTTAGGGATTTTTCACGAAATCTTAAAATAACCGAAACGTGTAAAGATTAAAACCAAGTTAAACAGAAGAAATACTACCTATTTGAAAACGATTCCCTGTAAGAAAACTGCAATAGACAACTGAGTTGATAAGTATTTATAAAGTGCACGGAAGTTAGATGATAACCGGATACAGCGAAGCGCTTCAGTGTAACCTGAAGTGGGGGAAAATTGCAGGTGTTTTCTTGAGAAAGCATTTATTATGAAATCAAAGTGAAAAGATGCAACTTTACAGCTGGAGTCACACGCGTGACTTCAGATGATGCGGGATTCTCCGTTTAGTTTGAAGACTAAACTGGTGACGCAGCCAAGACATTGGCATCTTGCGAACGTATCTTTCGTTACTTTATCTTTTCTTTCTTTGAAAATTAGCGCAAAACATTCAAAATCTTTTGCCATAAACTTTTGACCGTCTAACACATTTTTTTCTTCTTACAGAACATGAAAAACAAGGAAAAAAATTCTCCAACCCCCACCAACTCCTCAGTTTTTCTAGATACTTGCTTAAGCAGCCTTCATCTGGAAAATTAAAGATTCACAAGAAAGAGCATGGAAATCATCTCAAAAAGATTATCTTTACGCGGAATATACTTGAAGTTTACTATATAATAATAATAATAATAATAATAATAATAATAATAATAATAATAATAATAATAATAATAATAATAATAATAATAATAATAATAATAATAATAATGTTAGAAAATACTTTTTAAGGTAGAAAGGATAATGTATGTATTTTGTATATTGAATGATTTATAAAATTATTATCTACAGATTATTTGCAATACTTAAAAGTCTACGTAATTTTTATACTGCTATTGCTACAGGTCTGCACGGAGAGAAACTGTTCTTCAAAGTAGTTAGAGAATTGCTATCAGTTGAAGAACAAGCAAGTCTGTCACTTTGAGAAAAGGGCACAGAGAAAATCAGCAGATGTATAGCAAGTGTGCAAAAAATGGCGCGTGCACACTTTGAAAACATTACGAGACCGAGACACCGGAGAGTCACACTTATATCATGCTTACGTCAAGTCAGACTTTAAAGAAAAACTACACAATGGTTGGAGCCAAAAAGCCATGCATGGACCGCATCTTAACAATGGAAAAGAGAATCACTGATAAAGAAATTAACAATGAATTATTTTTTGTAGGTAACCTAACGGCCGATTTAGTCCACAAAATATCAATTAATCTCTCTTTGCTGCTATGTCAACCATATTTGGAAGAAGAACCGATCGACTCTATCTGCAGAGCTTGCCATAAACATTTGTAAACTGTGTACCATTATCTAGCAAGATGCGAAGTTCTGGAGAGGGAATAAAATATTTACATGGCCGCCATGACATCCTCACTAAATACGCCCCACTGCTGTGGGTTAAAAGAGAAGAACCATAACGTCGAGACCAACTGGTGGGAACACACACACACACCATGGTAAATCGAAGAATGGACAGACTGCCTCATCACCTCCGACTGACCCCGATACCTGCAGTTCATCACAACACGCTAGATATTATTATTTGAACCGAGAAAGAAAATAAAGTGCAGGTAATTGATTTTTCTAGTGCCAATGCCGCTAACATCAAGGAAAAGACAGTGGAAAAGATCCGAAACTATGGTCCACTGGTTGCCATAAGAACTCTTTGAAAATGTACAAGAACAAAGGTAATTTCAGTGACGAATGGCTCAGTCAGCAGTGACCTGAAGCAATGGTTACAGAAAATCTGATGCAGACATTTAACTTAACACGCCTCGGATAGCACCAGCCAGAAGAAGGTTCACCATCACGCGAGCAGCCCTGACCAGTTCTGATACCCGAGAGAATCATTCAGCTTTACCCAGAGGTTTTGGGTTGGTATTTGTTACCATCACTTACCGAGCAGCCACACATCATTACTACTACTATAATAATAATAATAATAATAATAATAATAATAATAATAATAATAAGAAGAAGAAGAAGAAGAAACGAGAGTAGAATTTTAAATAATATATATTATAATAAATATTATATATTTTTTTTTTCTTTTTTAATGAAATGGTTTAATAGTTTTTACAATTGCTTATAGAAGTACTACAGTTGCTAAATGATCAATCTTGGTAGATCAGGATAAAATATGGATAAACAAAGTTCTTGATATCATTTAGGCTCATTGGTACCGTTATACAGACGTGAATTCTTGGCTGCTTAGTTGTTCCAAGTGAGACCCCTTACATGCTACGTGAATCCATTATACCCCCCTTTTTTTCTCCAAGATTGACAGAATGCCTAGATCATTTCCGGAAAGACCTATTCCGAGGTCGTTGTCATCTTCGACGTCCGCAGCTCGACTGTGAACAAATTGCTGGACCAAATTCGACAAACTGGAAACATCGGAAACAGACCCAAGATCAGTTTGGACAACGACTGACGTCACAGACCGGAGGCCGCTGCAGTACCTGCTGAGACAATCCGTCACTGTCACCGTGACGGCTGGATATCCAAACAAACTGTCAGGAAACGCCTATGCAGTGCTGGTATCTGGTTCCCGTCAGCAACGGTTTAACATTCGACACAGACGCAAAATATTTGTTCTCGTGCGATCGACTCGTTTTTTTGTATTGGTTACATGGTCGACAGACACTTTAGCCCGGCTGCATAAAGGAATGCTATGACCTTTCATAGTCCCGTTCATATAAAGTGGATAGAGTTGGTATGAAATTAACAAACTAACAAAACCACGTTTCGGAGATAGTTTCTCACTGCCTCCTGCCAGCAAGTTTATCTTTCAGAAGAGCTGTTTTAGAGTGAAAAAATGTGAATTGCTCAATACATCTTTGGCAGGAAGTGTTGTGTTTTTGGACTGTACAAAAGAAGGCCTGATCTGGTCTTAGAATCTACCCAAAAATCCGATACACCAAGAAGTTAGTATCTACTCGTGCAGATGGCTCAGCAGCACAGTACGGTAAGCCTTGGTCAGGGATCCATTAAAAAAAAAAAAAACTTAGAAAATAGTTCTTGACAGCTCCAGATATTTGTGAATTCCTAAAATACTCTTTGTTAAACCGACAGCAGTGAAGTATTTTCACTTTAAAAAAAAAAACAGGATTAAAATGGCGAATTGTAAAGATTTCCTAAATATAAGTTCGTCACTAATAATAAAAAGTGATGAAAAAATTCCAGACCTTACCTTCTGCGTTCGGCAGAAAGGTATTGCGTTGTTTGGTGACATCTAATTGACACAGTTTTCGGACTGTGATTGAATATTGTGGCGCACACACACGAGATACCAGATCTGTCTATAGACCGCTATTGCGTTTGTGTGTGGCTTTTTGTGACTATCGATTCACAATATATACAATAACAGCCGTGCAAACTTATAAGAGCAGGTGCCATTAAATAACTTCATTTTGACAGTACACTTACTTGTGGAAAATCTTCAGGCCACTTACTATTCGCTGTTGGTTGTTAAAAAATGTGGTTATTTACTTTTTAAAAAGGCCCCAAGTCAATAGCTAATGTTGGTCCCGCAGTCCCGAAGCCAACGGGAGGGATGCAGAGGAACGTGGAAACCAAACTTTAATAATTGGTCTTAAAAGTGGCACAATATGTGCAGCTGTCCATTAGAATCGTCATACGTCATCTTCACAGCATGGAGTGTAATGGAAGGGCATCGACATGCAAACCACTCCACACCCGTGCGATGTCAGCGGCTGACGGCAGGGGAGAAACTCGGATGCTATCACATCCTCCTATCTTTTGACATAGCTACTTTTTTTCTGTTGAAGCAAGTTTTCAGACATTGCTCTCATCGTTACAGTTCACTCGTTTTTCACTAAACTATCTACAAGCCGCTACCAAATGTAGCAGGTCGTTCGTCGTGACGGCGGGGATGAGATCTGGGCCGCTGAGCCGTCAGAGCTGGTGGTTCACCAAGGAACTGTCACGATGCAGCATCATCATTATTATTGATTTTATCTGCGCCATTAGTAATTCGTAGAAGGAAGGGCAGACTTTTCACGGAATACGGCGCCCCAGTTTAACCTTCCTGTGCAGCGACAAGACTGGAAGGGATTTAAAGCGCCACACTTTTTCTCCCCCCCCCCCATGGCTTGACCAATTACCGGAGATTAACTCACTTATCACGCGCGGTTTGTTGTTGTTAACCGGTCCCCTGTGAGCGTGTCTTCAGAAGCCTCTTTCCGGTATTTCCCTAACCCTGACCCCCTGACCAGAACGGGGCCGCGGTTCCGACAGCCAGATTTGATCATCTCGCCCTCACCGCTCGCCCGACGTGTAGACGGCCCCGCCCAGCCCCGGCCGACGCCATTCGTTCCAGGATAACCCGGTGTCCCTTCAGTCTTCTCGGGGACACTCACTTATGACGAGTCTCTGCCTCGTTTCGGGCTGACGATCGAGATATTAAAAAAACCTGCGAGACCCCTTTCTTTTCGTGAATTGCGGCGCATAAGAGCCAGGAGAGGAGACCCCCCTCCGTCCCGACCCTGGGCGGGATCGTGGAAACATTGGGTGGTTAAAGAGAAGCGAACTCGGGAAAAATATTTTGACGACTCTGTCCCAAATTGGGGTGGAAAACGTCTTAAGACGGTAACTAAGAATGCTTTTTTTTCCCCTTCCTTTTCCAAATAACTGTCATTAATAAACTGTTTAATAATAACATAAATTTTAGGGGTAAGTAATAATTGGCGAGAAACGGTTCCTTGTTTTCTTTTTTTCTTTTTTTTTGTCGGTGAGTGCAGAACTGACCAAAGGCGAAAAGACTTAGTGTGTGTGAGTGGTGCCACGTTTACTGCTGGTTCCACGTCTACATTCAAGACAATCGCCAAATTGAGAGGTGAAGAACTCGGCTGAAATCCTTCTGATCAATAGCGAGAACAATCCAAAGAGCCCGAAGAAAATATTCCAGAGCCATTACAGAAAAGCGTTAAAAAAGAAATTACGCTACCAGCTGAATGCCGAACACATCGGGAACCGACACAGAGAACACCGTTCCTGCTGATAGCTGGCTAGAACCGATAACGGCTCCAGGGAATAATGGCCGAGATAGAGCCTAACTAGCTAGTTCTAAAGCTAAGAATGATAGTGTGAGGAGAAACGTCATCGATAACCGCATTAGTTATGTAATTACGCTTGTACAGAACAATATATGGGACATTTTCCTTCATTCTAAACTTGCTAACCTCGTTCGCTTTTTACCGGTTAATAATTCTATTTTTAAAGCATTAGAAAAACCTTAAATGCGCAAAGTATTCAAATACTATACTTTGAAAACACCAAAACCTGGAAATAAAAATGAATATTCCCTTAAAACGGATTTGGTGGATATGAATCCGTCAAATGTACAACAGAAAAGAAATAACATTGTCTACATTTCAAATGGTTAACAGTCTGCCTGTTTATAGATCCTCAAATTATCTAGATACTTTTGTTTCTCTGATTTAAATGCAGAAACCCAAGACAAAGCCAATTTTTGGCGCAATAACTTATCAGAATTGCAAATCTCTCCTAACGAGTAAAACTGAATTAATTTCTTCTCTATTTATTTATTTATTTAAAATTTTATAAATAATAATAATAATAATTCGTTTATCAGTATTTTAAAAAAATTAATCATACGTTTAATATTTACTCTAGCGTGTTAATTATAATCGATATATTACGGTCTGCGATTACACGGAATAAGTAGTCTATTTGTCTAATAAAGATGGCGAAGTGTCCGTTCGCTCTCGGCTCATCTAACTTTGTCTATCAGTTGAAAGATTTTATAAATAAGAGGGATTGACGGGCTAACAACAATAATAATAGACCGTTCTTTCTTAGCCTCTGCATTCTGGAAATTGATACCATGAGCCCATTTTCAATACTTTAAACCATTCAATTAGTAAAATTACTCCACCGTCGATAATTTTACTCTAGCTTATTGTTAGGTCTTTACTAATCCGTTATTTTCTTCTTTAAAAATTTTTCTTTCTCTTTTTTTTTACTAAATTAATTATCATTTCTTTGTCGTTTTTCATATTCTTTTGAAAATATTTACAGTATTTTAAATCAAGATGCTATTCTTTATATTTACTGATAAAGGATGCAACTGCAAATTTTTTCTGAAGTATTTCTAGCACAGTTAACGTTGTAATATCTTGAATCCTTTAGTTTTTTTGTTCTAAATTTGGCATAATCGGTTTATGTTCTTTCTTAACAGCAAACTCTCCAGCTAATACAGCAGTGTTCCCTACAAGATTCAGATTTTGCTAAGTTACACACACACACATATAATTACGATCCATGTATTTTTTAATGACACTGTTATGTCTACTTTCTCAGCTACGTTATGGTTTTAATGTGGTTAAAGTATAATCGTCATCTCTCACATAAATGTGACGGTTATTGATATTGTTAGTGTCAAAAAACTTCTCGAAGCCGATCGCTGCTGATAAGCGAACATAAGCTCTTTTTGCAAGCACTTGGTACGTACAGCGATCTGTCAATCCTACCATGTGGATCTTCGATTCACTTTTCACCCTTCAGGTATAACACTGGACCTTCTTTGTGGAGAACGAGTTCACTGACTCGGAATTAAACAACAGGTTATACTGTTTAATACCCCACGCTATAAACAAGAGTAATTAAACCTTCAAGATCCAAAAGATCCAAGGATAAATTATAACACTCACATCCACCCCTAGATAATCCAACAATGAATGAGCCTCAAATTAAAACATAGGAACAAATAAATAATATAATTTAACTTGCGTTTTTTAAATGTAAGACGATACAAACAGCAAGGTAATTTACATCAGAAAACTGAAATCTTGTCTTTTTTAATACAAATTGCATTCCGTTCAATTTGAAATTAATTCTCTCATGTCATTAGTTTAGTTAGGATCTTCTACTCAATAACCAAGTGCATTGTTGTTTCTACAAAAGACAAAATATAATGTATATATTAACCACTTAACCTGAGCAAATTCCTCTCTTTACTTTACTGATACCGCCACCGTAACACCGTCTTACGTTGTATTTACGTGATATCAGAGATAATGGAAACGCACAAATTACCATGTAGATATCACGTAATGACTAGCATCTTTATCTGTATGTTAGTCAGTAAGATGTAGAAATAGTTCTTACTCGGATTTTATAATTTTTTGGAGGATTAATATCTTCCACTAATCGCGAGGTCGTTGAGTTCAGTTTCTACAATGAGAAAAGAGCCCGTGATGACTTATACAAAACTCTCGTTAGAAAGAGATGCCCGTCAAGTCGGTTTTTAATTGTTTTAGGCGATTACTGCCAACAAGAAGCTGCTAATACTATATTACTTTCATTTACATTTCCATTGCTAAACTCTTTTTTAGTTCTGAGCTTGCTGAGAGACGTAACTTCCTTGTGTTTCCAACCGGACCGACCGCTCAGTGGTCCGTTCTTAATGACAAAGGATCCACTCGATCTTTTTTCGAATGTCTGACACACAGTATTCGCTCTTAAATATGCACGAGATAAAATTTTGTGATTATTGAGTAAATTATAATCATTGAAGTTTGTGTTATATTAATTTCGCTAACCTTTACCGGACATTAACTTCAGGTTTAAATTTTCTTGCACATGAAAAACATGATTCTGTGTAAAGCGTTCAAAGGATGGAATTCATGGCAGCACAGACTGTCCAAGATGTAACAAGATAAACGCTGAAATTTCTTTGGTTTTCCTGTTTGAATGATTTTCGTTGATTGTCTACAGGATTCTCTTGTGACCCAGAAGAATTGCCAAAAGGGAACTAATAATCCAAATAAATCATCTGTTTTCTGCAGATGAAACAAAAACAGTCTCTCTATGAGGGTCAATGGACAGAGTCACCTATAACGATTAATATAACAGCCAGAACACACGTGGTATTTAACTGAGGCTAAATATAAAAGGTAATAAAGGTCAGTCATACTTTAAACGCCAATTAACCCTTTCCACGCTTAGTTAAATTTGGGGCTGGAAAGTTTCGATTATCCACCCAAAATTGAAGCCAGGAAATTGATCGGAGAAGTTGCCGGCCTTTCAAAGACGTGAGAGATTCCCGCTTACCTTAGGGGTAAATCTGCTTTCACCATCAAATGGCTACAAATGTCAAAACGGACATATTCGCTTTCTTCACCGTTCTGGTTTCATAATGATCCACTAGGGAATAGGCTTTTTTATTTTTTTTTCTGAATCAAGGTTTAAAAGTATGACAACAAAAAAATTAAAACTTAAAATAAGACATCAAACGCCGTCACTGTTTTAATTTCTTCCTTTCTTTAAAACGATTGATTATCAGCCTTCGATTGCAAAACGTACAACGAATATAGTTCCCTCTCTTTTTTTGGTTCCGAGTACATTACTTTCTCTTGAAATCAAAGGCAAGTTATCTTTTTGTTAAGAATCTGAATTTATATTCCTAAAAATAACAATAAAATAATAAAAATAAATGAATTGTGCAATATTTTATCGATTACTTTGGTTAAATGATGGGTACAACCAGTATCCTCGTTGATAGAAACAAACGGAATATATTTAAATACCAGTTCTCACGGTAGAATACTTTACAATCACCTGGTAGTATATTTTACCATTTCTACTGTAAATATAAAACAAGACGCTTTTAGCTCAATTTACAGTACAGTTCGCATGTATATTTGCACGTGTGACGTCACCATGTTCAGGTGTATATCTGCATCTACGTACTTATATATATACGTACACAGCAGGAACAGTTAGCAGTAATGATTATGGTTGGACGGTAGAGTCATATTTTGACAAACAGCAGTCGGTGAACACGTTTTAAATCCAATGTTTGAGGTCTGTTTCGGATCAGAGTCTGTCCGCGAGCTTCCTCTGGACGTCATGTTGTTTCCGTGGCTGCAAAAGAGGACTCGCAGTTCTTCTTGCAGGGTTTGGTTCCGGCCTCCACCGACTTCTGGTTCGGGCCGACGTCGTTCTGCGAGGCGGGCACGTAGTCGGTGTCGCACGGAAGCAGCGATTTCAGCGAGTTCCGGAAAGTGGTGTTACAGAAGAAGTAGATGAAGAAGTTGACGGCCGAGTTCACCAGGAGCAGGTAGTCGGTGATTTCCCGAAAGCCGCGCGCCAGGTAGTTCTCCTCGTAGTATCCGAGGCCCAGGACGCTGGACATGATGGCGTCGGGGGCGACGCAGACGAAGAAGACCAGGACAACGTTTATCAAGGTGATGGTGACTCGGTGTTTGGCGCGGGTCTTTTTCTTGACGCTGCGCGGTCTTCGCATCCCCACCCAGATCGAGGTGTTGAGGTAGGCGAGGATGATGAGCGGAAAGACGGAGCGGAGTAGCGTGTGAGTCCAGGTGAACACGCTGGTGAACGACTCGTGCGACCAGAGGGCCGTCACGTTGACCCCATACTGTACCGTGTCGTTGAGTTTGGCGCTGAACGTCGTGTAGCGGAGCATGTAGGGCATGGAGATGGACACGGCCAGGACGGAGACCGCAAGGCACGCCCTCACCGCCCGGCCGATAGTGCAGAACTCCTTCACGCGCATCGGCCGGCAGATGAAGATGAAGCGCTCCACGGCGACCGACACGGTGAGCCAGGCGGACAGGAGCAAGGACATGTTGAACGAGTAGTGAGCGTACGGGTAGAGATGGCCGTGGAGCCGCTCGCCCTCCGGTGGATTGACCCTTAACAGCAGGACGACAACGAAGTACAGCAGGTCCGTGACCACTTTGATCGTGTCGGCCACGGCCAGCGCGATCAGGTAAACGTTTGTGGAGGTGCGCATCGACGTCCTGCTGAACACCAACAGGCTCAGCGAGTTCCCGAGCAGCCCGAACAGCCCCGTGACGGGGTACAGAACCAGGCCGGTTATCATCTGCGTCACCGTGTAGAACCGGAAGTGCAGCTTCTCGCCGCCGCACGTGCTGTAGTTGGTGCCGGCGACCGCTGTTGAGAAACTGATGTTTTCGCTGAACGTTGCCTCCATAATCCGACGTACAGTCCCCGTGCTTGCGTAACGTAGCCGTTTTCCTTTATTTCCTTTCACCTTTCCGACTTTGTTATCGTCAGTCCAACAAACTTAACTTAACTGAACTTTTGTTGTTGCTTGTTTGAGTCTCACTTAATAAAATCCCTCGCCCGTTTTACAGGTAATCAACCGTTTTCCAGCAGGTAAATCCCAACATTGCAGAGCGGAAGGAAGGGGGAAAAAAAAGAGGAAATACAAAACCATTATCTTACATCATTGCCAGCAAAGCCGATCACCTGCTACCCGGCCTTTCTGGGTGGACATATCCGTTTTGTTTGTTTTTTGGGGGTCGTGGATCACGTCAATGTCATCGAGAGCCTCTAGAACTGCGAGTGTGAACCGGGCGGTACGGCGATAGAGACTGGTAGCTGGCGCTCTCAGGCAGGGCCTGTGCTTGACTGGAATCGATACGATCAGTGTGAGTTAGGATTGCGTGCTACACTTTTATACCAGCACATAATTACCGAGCTGGTGACATCACGCAGCTTGCTAATTCTCCATCTACATTATAAATTGATTTCTGAGCGAAAGAACGAACCAGGCTTTGGATCGCAGGTATGTAGATGTTCATTAGGGTTCGCATATGTAATGAATAAAATCAGATAACCAGATAAATAAATGCATTATGTACATGAAAAATATTAATGTGTGTACCGCAAAAAATAAAGTGAAACTGGATTTTTTTTCCTAATACTCAATCTTTACGAAATATTTTTCCTTTACTTTGCTTACTTTTTCGTTACTGTTTTATGGGTTGAGTGATTTTAAAATTTGAATAATTTAGGAAAATGGCGTTCTGGTATTGTTGGTTTATAGGTAAGCGGACATGAAGGTACGTTCACACCTAGCCAATTATTATTAATTATTTTTTTTCTCCTCAGTAAGAAAAAAAGATTTGTTTCAGTCAGTGGTGGAATATATAGATCACAAAGTTCCCCTGGGCATCGAGAGATTTTTGGAAAGTGCTTCTAATTAGAACACGAACCATTTCCTCACGGGCAAACATTTACAAACTCATTTTCTTACAACAACAACAACAACAACAACAACAACAACAACAATAATAATAATAATAATAATAATAATAATAATAATAATAATAATAATAATAATAATAATAATAATAATAATAATAAATAATAATAATAATAATAATAATAATAATAATAATATAATGATAATAATAATAATAATAATAATAATAATAATAATAATAATAATAATAATATAATAATAATAATAATAATAATAATAATAATAATAATAATAAGAGTGGAGACGTGATACACTGTTAAGTGACTGTGCCACTTAGAAAGGCGTTGAAAACGCTGTCAGGGGGCGGGAAAGTGAAAGTAGAGTAATCGCTATGAAAGCATCTTAACTCTACAGATCGGCCTTTCCACATATGGTTATTATTATGGTTCTTAGATATTTATTTTTTTGTATGTAAAAAATTGTAAACTTTTTATGCTTAATTTATGAATTTCAAAAAAAATTGTTAAAAATGTAATATTATTTATAGGAAAACAATTATTCGTGATATAACGATTTAAAATTCAGTAAGGATTCAAAAAGCACACATTTAACAAAATATCTTATCTGTTTTTAATGACTTTATTAAATAACTAGAGAACCACGGAAATTTCTTTCTACTTACTACATATTACGTCATATAAACACAGTGCCAATGTGGTTTTCTATGCCTTATAACAGCGACTGTAGAACAGTTAAAAGTGAAGTCAAATAAATCAATTATGATCGATCTAAGCATGTGACAAGACGTATTAAACAGTAAATACTAGTAGAGTGTGTGTGTGTGATCCCAGTGTATCTCGTTGGTTATTTAGTAAAACTTTCGGCTTTTGCTTTATCTTGGTCAACACTATGGCGACTTCAGTACCTTATAGAGCGTCAAATAATTTTATCAAAGTGAGAATTCGAACTGTTCTGAAGTAATGTGCTAGAAAAGGTTCCTACAGCAAAGATGCATTATGGAGTAAACAACATCATTTATGCTTGTATTTGCAGCAGCAGTATCCACATAAAATTTACAGAAATCTTTTTGTAGAAGCAGTTTGATGATGTTAATATACCTTAAACCGATGACCATCAAATAAATTAATTGTAGGTTATCTTTTAGACAGTAAACACGCGAAAAAAATGCATTAAATTTTATTATTTTATTTATAACGTTTCTTTGGTCTGGGAAATTTAATTTCCAAAGGATAATTAATGCTGATTAGGCCTCTTTTGCAAATGAATACTTTTACAAAGAGTGTGATGACAGTACCAAAAATCTTATAAATCGTCTTTTTATTTTCTGACTTCTCGTACAAACAAATCAAATCGACAAACGGTCTCAGAAACATGCCCTTCCATCTTGTAGAGCTCTTCATTTACCTGACAACACGTCGCAGGTTTCGCTCATCACCATCAGAAACATCATCATCGTTTGCCTACTTTAAGCAAGCTTCATTTAAAATGCTTCAGTTATTCCGCGGAGCCCGACAACATCAGCAATAAAACGGTTATTCAAAACCCGGTGATATGCAACAGGCTTCTAAATCCATTGCTTGGAATCAGGTATCTAATTTAATAGCTTTACTTGTGGATATTTTTCCGTTAGACTATTTTGGACCCACTCTTTTCTTCGGCATTTTGTCTTTATTAGAAAAATAATTTTGCCGCTCGCCGTTCATGTAGTGAGTTCCGTAATTATGACATTTGTATTATGATCGCTAAAACTGCCACGAGAACTATAAAGATATTGATGAGGTTTCACCACTGTCGCCAAATGAAACTAATATACATGCCACGATCTACTGTTTTGCTCAGATCTTTTTTTAAAACTTGTCACATTATCCTTTTAACACATTCTTCTAAGAATATCCGTATTAATGCCAATCTTGCATTCATTAACCGTAAAGAACATGAAATATTTTCTAAAATATCACATCCATTGCGATGTCACCCCTAGATGAAGTAATATATTTTTACACAGCTCAACCCACTACGGCACGGTATTTAAAAAAAAATCATCATTCAGATCTTTACTCACTGTAAATTCAGTTAATAGCTGTATAAATTAAATATAAAGTAAACATAAATAATGTAACATTTTAACATTTTTATTTTTATTGTTTATTTATATTTGATTTTTATCCTCTTTTATATCAATTTTTAGAATTATTTTTTATGATTAAACAGTGCGCGCGTCTGTTAAAAGTAATACTTATGCATTACCAATACATACATTACAAACGACTTCCTTAAAATAAGATCAAATATATTGTACTGGAAAATGTTAATTAGATGCTCTTAATGATCTTTACTAATCTTTACTGACTTGTAATAGGAGATTTTACCCGGTGGTAATTGTTATGTCAACACCTTACATCTGAATTTAATTTAAGTTAGTTAAATATTTTTGACAAGGTGGCATGAAGCCATTGTAACTTCTTTAAAGTATCATTTGAAAATCATCGAATTTTTTTCTTTTAAAAATTCTCAACATCCAGTTCCCGAGGCAGCGCGTTAAGTATATTCCTACTTTGCTCAGATAACATTTTGGATTGCGGCTCCGGACACGTCATTTTAAAATCTAAAAGAGCATAAATCAATACTTCACGACAAAAGAAGATTATAGATATTTTTTTTACTTTTAAAATGTCTATCTTATTGAAAAAGTTATGAACGCTTCAAATTTTTGAATTTATTAGCAGTGATCTTGGTATAAACGACATGTTTGTGGATTAAATAACACGTACATCCTTAGTTTTTTTTTTTTCATTTTGGCTGTCCGAAGAATATAAGGAATCATTTTCAGGTTGGGATGTTTTCATTTTGATTGAAGACGTCACTTCTTGAAGTTTCGTGGAGCATTTGTTGATGTAAGTTCGCCATTGTATTCAACAAAAATATAATTGAGATGCTGAAGATGAGGTGCTTAAATACGACGACAACCTACCTTGTTTGCAGCAAAGTAGATTTTACTTGTCCTATCTCATTTTCGGCCGGAATATCCATGCGATAGGGATATTTATTGACTAAGTATTCATCGTTTTTTTCTTTATCCTCGGCACCATCTTTAAACAACTGATCTATTTCCCCTTTGAATTGATCGATACACTTTCAACTGTGGAAAGATCTGTATATGCTTCCGTTGGTAACCATTGGTGCAGAAGAGCCATGACTACAAAATGTCGAGCTCTTCTCTTTGGCAATGCATGTTTAACTGCTGTTGCATTGTTCATCATAGCATCGTCATTATTTACCAGATCTTTTCGAATCGTCATTTTCTTTGCAGGCGCTGAAGCAAGAGTGTCACCGTCATTCGGGAAAATGATCTTGCATAGTCCATTAAATGTTCGTTTAACGAAGCGTATAATCCTGATTTTATTTTCATTGTCAGATTCGTTCGCACGTGCATGAAGTCCAGAAACATGACGTCCTTTACCAGTACCAAATTGCAAGCCGTCTCGAATTTGAAGAATACTCTTTGAGAGCGGTACCAAAAACGTTCTCAGAAGCGATGCCATCTTTCCCGTACTAAAGTCTTCCTTTTCGCCATCATCACCATACGAATACTTGGAACCATCTCCCCCCCCCCGCCTTTTCTACCCATTTGTAGTAATTTGTTTTGCGTTGTGGTAGTTCTTGAGGTCCCCCCACTCCCTGGCTTTCAAGCAGCCTACACTGAAGGGTCAAGATATTGCAACCGCATCAACAGCAAAGATTGTTTTCTTTTCACATTTCCATGTTATCTTTGCAATCCCCACACTATATATATATAAGATATTTATACTTATTCTACGCTTCCACAAACAGAAATGGAGAAATTGAAAACGAGTCCGTTTTGGGGGGGCTCTTCAGATGATAAGCCAATCGGAAAAGTTGGGCTTAATCGCTATCAGAAAAAAACCCATTGCTAGAGGTTCCGTATAGGCAATCAGAAACATGCCGGGTATCTGTTGAATGTCATCTTCCACTGATGGTTGTCATGCAGATACAGTTTCGGTGATAATATTTAAAACATTTTGGTCGTATTTGTTATAAATATAAATGTCAAGTTATCATAAAACATTCTTATAAACCCTAAAAAAACCGATAACAGTATATTCCCATTTTGTTATATAAGAGGATGCTTTTTATTAACTATTCTGTAATCTTTAAACCCATATTATCAGCTTTATTTACTATTTAGTAAGTATATATAATGAGCCTTTTATTATTTACCACAACTACCGAAGTTAGGGTGTGGATAGGTAAGCAGTGTTTCCGTCAGGTTTCTGTCTGCTTTTAAAAAACACACACACACACACATTAAAGAAACAGGTAAGAACACACGAATGAACTCATAATGGCAAATATGCCAAGTTAAAAACTGGCAAACGTTTCCACTTTGGGTGGTAAACTGATCATTGAACTGAGTTCGCCATAACACATCGCTTGAAATCGAGGCCTCGTAAATTCTCAGCCACGTTGAATCCACAGGGTTGACAGTAAGCAGAAGGAAAGCCAGTATGACCGGGTGGAATGGAGGGGCTAGTTCGCCTTTAAGGTTCATAGCGATAATTAATAATATAGCGGAAGTAAAACCGAACATTTAACAGTAAATAAATAAAGCGTTGTTGTTGTTGTTGTCTTTTACCGCGTTTAATCCTTTTTTTAAAATTAAGCTTAACCTTACGGTCCATTTAACATAAATCCTGCATGTATGTTGTCGTTCTGAAATACCGCGCTCCAAGCACCAGATGAGCGGACCCGCGATCTGCGCAGAACACGCGCGGGGATTCTGTCGGAACTTACAGTTTTTTTTTTTTAAATCCGGGAGAAAACCGTCGCCACCAGCTGATTCTTGAAAAAGGGCGCCGAGAATTCATACCGGAGGAAGGTAAGTTAAATAGGGGATCGAAGTCAGGTGCTCCGCTGAGATCATCTTCTCGCTGGGCCATCAGCCGCCCAGTCTATATTTATTTGAAACTCTCCTTTACAATAGCTGAGCTTGTATTGATTTAGGCATCCGAAAAGCAAACGTAGTGGTCGTGCCGAAATATCCCGGTAGGTGTCTAAACGCTTTACTCAGGTGACGTTAAACGGTCGATGCCACCAGAGAAGCAGGTGCTATCTGCTACGACCTTCATTAATCAGGTCAATTAAATAGATAGAAGTGGTATCGAATATGGGTGGGACAAAGCACATTGCAAGGTGAAATCCTATGCGAATTTTCGTTTAAAGTACATGATAATTCCTTTAATCCGTCAGCTGCTTGACCACTAGGTAATATGCCGGTTTGTATTCGCCTAGTTAAATAATACGCATAATTTACCTATAATACAAGAAATCACGATAACAATAACTCACCTGCTGTAGTAATTTATAGTTAAACATAATAAACAATACTGTAATAAAATCTCACATAAACTAAGTGAACAATGAACAGTACACGGTGTGGCAGCCATTGGTTTTCCTTACGTACGGTACTGGTAGGACTAAACACAGTAAAGCTGTACTGCAGTACTAATATCTAGAAAACTCCCTTCCTTTTCATTCCACAGCTAGAATAACTATGAGTAAACGTACGGACCATTAACTAGGTTTAAGAAAGAACCCTCTCATCTGCGGTTCTGTCACAACTACGTCAATCTCCTTGATCGTATGTCAGAGCTGCCATCTACTCAGAAGGACTGAGAATTCTTAATTCCAGAGCAGTACATCCACTTTACTCTGAAACATAAGCGAAGGCGAGGGCCCTCTGGCAGATCGAGGAAAAACAAACCGATGCAGGCAACATTTGTGGGGTGCTCTCTCTCCAGCAGCTGTTTCCCGATCTGGACCATGTAATAGTGGGTCTTCGGCGGTTTTCATATACCGTGGATAGATCGCAACATTGTTAAAGAATGAACCGACCCTCAGGATAATTAATTTTAAAAAAACAAAACAGAAATCAATCGATCTTTGCAAACAAACAAGAAAAAATTAAGGACATTTCACAAAAAAAAAAACCCCTTTAACAAAGTAAATAACGAAACAAAACGAGAAGAATTTTAACATCTGAATTAGCGGTTGACTTTGGCAGGAGGGTAAGAAAAAAACCCTTTTTTCATAAACCGAAGGGCTTTTGGCTATGAACATATTACGGTTAATTACGCTTTTTTATGTTTTTTTTTGTGTTTAGGGTTTATAAATCGTGAATGTTCTTGAAAAAGAAAGAAAATAGAGAAGATTAATAACTTTTAAAAGATTGACCGAGTATTGTCAATTCTGTTCACGAAAAGACGTTCTGAAGAAGGGAGGTAAAAGGGATAATAAGACGGAATGGGTCAGTTTAATTAGCAAAAATGTATTGGTTTTCAGGCTCAAATTGTGCTGGCCTTTGTTTTAGAGACCCCGGTATCCATATAGGAAGAGAAATCCAATGCGTAATAACTGGATCTTCACAATTAAATCAATAAGATACTCTATATTTATCGCAACTATTTATACTTGAAGAAACACATTGTATATATAGTATGGAACCTTGACAGTTTTATAAAGACATATTTCGCCAGGACCGTGATGTCATCATCATTGCTAACGTGTACGAATTTGTAAAAGCCGATGGTGTTTTTAATAATTCTGTTTTGCGATTATTTAGCCATTCCTGGCAAGATAAATTACATCAGGGTTTTAAATCTTTCAAATGTGTTATTAACAACAACAACAACATTTTTTTTAAAAAAAAAAAAATCTCTGATCTGGAGATATGGAAAAAATCGATAATTATAAAATCTTTTAAAGCTCAGAAATAAACTTTGTGTAAATTAAAACAATAATTTTGCCGGGTTTTTTTTCCAGTGGATATCTCTCAGTTTTGATAAATTACTTATCATGTTTCGTTCAGTTTCGCTTTTAATACTGAAATTTAGGAAAATCAATATGTTATTTTTTTGAACTTTTGAAATGAAAAAATTGCAGGTAATCTGTGTTGTCAGGGAGCCCAAGCGCTGTCAGTTATAGCACTTCAACGTGCTTGGTTCGGAAAAGCTTTTCCGAATTTTAGCTGGGCCGCTCAACTGTAAAAGGAAGTGGCAGTGTTGTCTTGGGTTGTTTGTGATGCTGCCCAGCTTAACAAATCAGTCCTGATGTGTAAGAGCTCGGTTCGTTGCGCTATGAATAGCTTATTTTAGTATAGTTTTGTTTTAGTCTTAATTCTGTTTTCATTTCACCGCGATCAGAAAATTCTCTTTTTGAAAACAACAGCAGGTGCTATTTAGTTGTGCGAACACGTAAAAACAGAAGAAAGCCATTGACAGTTTCCTCCACTCTCTCGCGTTTTCCCGTGGTGGGTGGGTAGGTGGGTAGGTGTGTGTGTGTGTGTGAGTGTGCGTGTGTGTGTGGTGTGAGTGCGTGAGTGTGTGTGTGTGAGTGTGTGTGTGAGTGTGTTGTGTGAGTGTGTGTGAGTGCGTGAGTGTCTGTGTGTGAGTGAGTGTGTGTGTGAGTGTGTGTGAGTGTGTGTGTGAGTGTGTGTGAGTGCGTGAGAGTGTGTGTGTGTGAGTGAGTGTGTGTTGAGTGTGTGTGAGTGTGTGTGTGAGTGTGCGTGTGTGTGTGTGAGTGTGTTGTGTGAGTGTGTGTGAGTGCGTGAGTGTGTGTGAGTGTGTGTGAGTGTGAGTGTGTGAGTGCGTGAGTGTGTGTGTGAGTTTGTGTGTGTGCGTGTGAGTGTGTGTGAGTGTGTGTGAGTGTGTGTGAGGTGTGTGTGAGTGTGTGGTGAGTGTGTGTGAGTGTGTGTGTGTATGTGTGTGTGAGTGCGTGAGTGTGTGTGAGTGTGTGTGTGTGAGTTTGTGTGAGTGTGTGTGTGTGTGTGTGTGTGTGTGTGTGTGTGTGTGTGCTCGTGTAGGCCAAGCTGATTTCTTGCTTGCTTGTAGCGACTGAACCGAGAGTAAAACGATATCGTGTTTCCACACTGAACTAAACTCATCTTTAAATGAGCTAAGCCAACCTCAGCTAAACTAAACCTAGTTAAGCTAAAATAAATTAAGCTAAACTAAAACTAAGATTAATCAGTTTAAACCAAGCTAAATAAATCTTTATTAAAATAAAATAGTTAAAGATATACTAGGATAAAGTATGCCAAGCTAAATTAAACTAAACTACGTTAAACTAATTTGGCCAAGCTAAGGTAAATTAAACTATCGTATTTTTCGGCATATAAGACACACTTTTTTTTTTCAAAATTTAACCCTCAAAATCACCCTGCGTCCTATATGGTGAAGGTCAGGCTTGGGATCCGGCTTGGGATCTCGATATTCCCCTAGTTTAACAATCCAAACAACTTCAGAATGAATATATATGGTATATTACACTGAACACAGTGTGTATAGACCTTGTACGTGCTACACATACTCATTCCACATCGGCACACCCCGTATTTACTGGGGTTCGTGGGGTTCCGAGGCGCTTCGTCGGATTCGGTCTGGGGATACCCCGCTCTACACGCTTAATTATGTTTATTTTCTGCCTAATGCTCAGCACTGCACAAGACATGGTGGCTTTATTCATAGTTAACTCTGGTGGCAATATTTATGAGTTAAAAGGGCTCATAAACATCAAAACTAGACTACGGCCACATGCACCAACCTCACCTTCGCTCACCAAAACAAAACAATAAACGTGGCGCCGCCATTCGAGCAGCTGGCAAACTATCGTGCGCCACTGGTGCGGATTTTTAACTCGCCTCCAGCTTGCTCGCGGCCGTACGGAGGTCGGAAAACTGGACGTTTTTCCATGTTTTATCTCACAGGGGCATAAAGCCCAAAAGTCGGTTAATAGCATTAAATATAATGATCAGTGGGTAATAGGCAGGAGTTGAACTCTGCCTCAGGCGTGCGCCGACAGGCTCCAGGAAATTTCCCTCAATTTTATTTTTCCAATATATTTCATGTTAAAATGATGGTGCGTCCTATACGCCGGTGCGTCTTATACGCCGGCGTGTCTTATATGCCGCAAAATACGGTAAAGTAAATTCAGCTAGATTATATTGAACTAAAATCAAGCTAAAGTGACCTAAAACAAACTATACTAAGCTAAATTAAACATTAATCAAACGAAATGAAACTTAATCAAACATAAGCTAAGCTAAACTAACTAGTCTAAGCTATAAAGAGTATAAAACAGTGATAGCTTAAACTATATGAAACAGCATTACAAAGTTAATTAATGGTTTAATTGTATTATGGTATCATTAATTGCAAAGACTATTTATATGAAATAAGATCCTATTATTAAAATATTTTAAAGACTTAAATATACGCTATACATTTCGAATTCGTTTTGACATCGAATCGATTCTCAAATTCAGTAAAAATTTGAGAATTAATTTTTTCTTACGTATTATAACTTAGTGTGTTAATTAGGATAAAGCTAATCTCTAATTAAATTAAACATTTTATTTAATTTTAATTTTAATGCAACATATTGAAATGTAAAAGTTATTAATTAACTTAATTGAAATTTATTTTAAAAGAAATCTAATTATATATAATGAGAAAAAAATAATTTAAATTATTGATATTATTATTTAATTTAAATTACATTTATATTACATTTGATGGCGCCTTTAATACATAAATCTAAAAGTGACTGCTAAATGGTAATTAAACTAATCCAATTTTTAATAAAATTTAAATAGCTTAAATTAAATGCACTGTTTTTTCAGTTCTTATTAGAAATTAGTAATTACTTTTTTAAGGTAATATATATCGTGATGTTTTTCACATCACATTGAAAACGCACTATGTTATTAATAGTTCACAACTCCTTCCTCTGCTGAGAACACAGCGATGGTAATTTAGAGAAAACGTTCTTGTGGAGGATATTTTATAGACATTTATTTTTAATAGAAAGCTAATAAATAACCTGCAGAGCTTTTTAATGTTTATATACTAGAATTAACTATCATTATTATTAATATTTTTTTATAATTATCATTATTGTCAGCAGCAGGAGCCTTATTATTATTATTATTATTATTATTATTATTATTATTATTATTATTATTATTATTATTATTATTATTATTATTATTATTACTATTACTTTATTATTATTATATTATTATTATTATTATTATTATTATTATTATTATTATTATTATTATTATTATTATTATTATTATTATTATTATTATTATTATTATTATTATTATTATTATTATTATTATTATTATTATATTATTATTATTATTATTATTATTATATTATTTGCAATTGTTCTCGTGGTTCTTCACCGGGTCCATTCCATGGTTCTAAGGTGGATGTCAGAGTTTAACTGAAGGAAAGTGTGTTTTCAGGTGTTTAGGATGGAAGCTCTGCAAGGCCGATTTTGCCAGGGATTTTTTGCCAGTGTTCTTTGCCATCTTCTTGTTAACTAGTCCACGTGCTCCCATTACAACTGGCACCGCCAATGCCTTAATTTCCCACATTTTGGCCATTCCTATCTCGAGATTCTTATATTCTGGTATCTTTTCTGTTCCCTTAATGGATACGGATTTTTCTGACGAAGTTGCCACATCCGTCAGCAGGCATGTCTTCTGTTTTTTCCTGTCTTCGATCACCTGTGGTCAATTCTCTTGCTTTCTTTGTCTGAATGTCTTTGCAGATATCACAGAAGTGTAACTGCGTCGCTTTCTAGCTCTGTTTGCGGTGTATGCTCCTACCAGTTCTCTGTGACAGATAGATAGTAGTCTTGGCAGGCTTCCCAATGGATGCACCTGGTATTCTATTGTTTCTATGTTTGTATTTATTATTAGTCAGAACAGGTTATCTTAAAGTGAGGTGGTATATTGTCTTTTCACTTCATATCTTCATTGCATATTCTGAATTCTATGATTGTCCTCTTTGCGGAAGTTTTTTAGCTATATGTTACCTGCATTAGTCAAAAGATCGAGAAGTTATAACAAAAATAATTAAATTATATTTATACTTATTTGTAGCTCCTGACGATTTTCTGATCTAAGAAAGACTCCTGTCTCAAACTAGATCAATTGTTTTGCAATAGAATGTCATTGTGGCAAAATATTCATAATAAACAAAATCAAAGTACATTTATCAACAATTACAACAAATCATCTCTTACTTTTGAAATCATTCAATGTTTAAAAAATTTTTATTGTAGTTGTTAACGCATAAGGAATTTATATTTTATTTCAAAAATAAAAAAACAGGATACAATGGGTTTATAAATATATAAATTTCGTTGATTGATTTAATACCAAAATCAACCAGCTGAAACACAAACCAATCGAATTCTTGCTTACAAATAAACCAAACCCAACAGGTAGTGTAGCTCGCGATACCGCGGAATATTCCGTGAGGCGTGTTCAAAATTACCTGGCAGCTTCAGAGAAATTTACATCAATTTAACTTGAAAAACCAGATGTAATTAGTTATTCATCATTCATCTTGATCGAACCACTTACTTTTAAAGAGGTTTGGGCTTAGGCTGGTGTGGCGAGAGGAAATTAATGCCTCAATAACATCTAATTGATAAGGTAAGTGCCGGTTTCTCAGTTTTTCAGAAGTCTGCCTTTTATAGAACGGCCGGAATTCTTACAATGCCTTCCTACTGAAGCTGTTAGAAACATTAAATGTCAGCGTTGCGCATAGACAAAGGAACGATGGCTAAACGTCTCGAATTTCATGTCTCTTAAAGCAGGGCATGCTTCAGAGAACAACATGAAAACACAATTTACTTTCTTCTCCAGTAACCGGAGTTACAATAGGTTAAATTAAGAAAATGGCTCAAATTATTATTTTATATCATTTATCAGACTAATTCAGACGTATTAACAAAAAAGTAATATTACGTATAAATTTTAAGAAACATAAGTCGCCTAAATGTTGTAATTATTGCTTTCTTTGGAACCTTCAACTAGGCTGACGTTAAATCTGTCTTTTATCGCAGATAGGCAAATCTTTATCTAAAGTATTCAAGAACTGCGCGACCAAAAATTTGCAAGCCAATCTTAAAATATATTGGAATTTATGCAAACACATGACAACATTTTCAAAGAAGCCATTGGCAGTTCAAAGAAAATAGAACGTTAATAATAGTTTGTCAAACCAAAGCCATACGTAAGAATAGGCTTGGTCGGGAAACAATAGTAGCCACGAAGGACTTGACGGAGGCATCGAAGTGGCTGGAGGTCGGGTGCCAGACGCCTGGAACAAACCAGCAGCACTGCTGGCTCTATCGCTCCAGACCAGCTCAAGGATGATGCGAAGAGACCCTCCAAGGCGAAACGTTCTCTTATCTGGTGGAAAATCAAAGAATGTACGAGAATAGATGAAGATCTTTGATTTGTCGAGAGGCGTTATGAAACGCACGGAAAAACGGATACTGTGAACAATTATATATAAATAGAAAAAAAATCAGTTCGATACAATGGTGTAGTAAATGAGACGTCAAGAGTGGAGGGAAAGCAGAATTTTATGAGATTAGAAGTGAAGTCAGCCCTCTCAAAAAAAAACACTGTAAGAATTCGAAGGAGAAGCGGTGCCGTTGGTGAGATGGCTGCCAAGCAATGAGCTCATAACGAAGCACAGAGATACGCTGACGGCGTTAAGCGATAGAATAGTTAAGCAGAAGAAAAATGTCAGGAAAAGCCTATGAAGATCAAACTTAGGTTCGAGAGAAACGGTTTAGTCATGCAAAATCAGGTAAGTAGACGTTTTAAGAGAAGAGTTTTAAAAGTTACCTGAAGAAGATACAACATCCTGCCTGAAGCGCTGGTGGTGCACAGAGCAGGTAATCAGGCCGACAGCGCCAGTATTGTCTTTTGACTTTCCGCCACTTAAATTGTTAGAGGTATTTCTGCTGAAGGAACAAGCTGGCTAGAAGTTCCATTTACTGTATACGGTGTTTAAAACAATCTGACGGACCGAGAAGAGATTCTTTGTGGAAACTGTTAATGACCTAGCAAGGGTTTGAGATTGGACCATTAGAGACAGTTTACATACCGAAGAAGAAGAACACTAAAGGAATCAACACATTCTGTCAAACGTCGCCTTTTCATGTTGACTGGAAGAAAATGACAAGTATCTTCACCGGACGAAGGCTTTACCAGAACAACGTGTATACTTGCACACGTAGATGCTTCCATTGCTTTCTTCTCGAACTTATTTTCCATCACCACCTCTGTGAAGAAAGTGGCGTGACTTTCCTGCAAACTCTACTGGAAAGTAATGTGCCGTCTAACCAACTGTTAACCAGTAGGTCCCTTATCTTTCCATTTTAAACTCGTAAACAGCTTTAAAATTTTACTCCCAAGTCACTGTTAATTATTTAAACACGACTATCCTTTCTTTTTCTGAAATTAAACGATATCAAGCCAGAGATAATATAATCATTTGCTTCTCCAGTTTTACCAGCAGGTTTTAATCATTTTCTGTAGACGAGATTCCTTCTGATTTTCCTTTTTTAAACCGACTTTACCAAGGGATCTTCTTCGTTCAAAAAAGGTTATCAGCAACAAGGCCCGGGTACATTACTTCTTGGCTGATTCTACTCCCTCCATTGCCTTCCATAGTTCATTAAACACCTGGTTAAGACTGTGTAAGTGTGTACGACTCATTTGATAAAGAGGCTGAAAATCACTCAGCAATTCCCTGTAAGGACCTTCTCTTTATTAAGGGTTTCTTTTCCTTTTTTTTAAACTTCAGCTTTCTAAGTATCTTCTTCAACTCATTGGTAGATCAGTTTAAAATACTTTAAATGCACCGGAGCTCCTGGATTCATTTTTTCCCCTGCCTTTAAACCTAAACGCTCTCGACGACATCACAGAGAGTGTCAGGGAGAAATGCTGCTGCCAACCTCAAGCACCTAATAAGAAGTTGCGTATTTTCTGCGATTATCCTTATCTGGAAGCCGTCGTGATATTACTTGGGGTACTTCTGCGACTATCTTCGTACATGGAAGAACTCCAAGGCGAACGGTATTAGCGTATGAAGTATTGCGCTATTGGGCGTTGGCAAGGTGCAGCCAAGGTTACTACTGACGAATCTCACTTCCCAGTATTAGTTTTCTTTTTATAGAGTGCGCGTTATCGTTGCCGAATATTTCCGATTCCGAAATCTGAGGTAATTTTAATCCGATGACTTTTCTTGTTTTTTTTTTCAGTTTCAAACTTTGAAAGCACAACAATGAATAGTCAGATATATTGTATGTTTAAGAACGATGAGAATCACGGGTTCACAGTGGAATTAAATGAAATATAGATTGTAAAGTCGATCCAGTATATTTATGAGATGTTAGCAAATCATAAATCAGGAGGAAAAGATCTGGTCTTACTTAATCAGACTGCTTTACAGGGTCTAAGTTATCGTTTAATATGCCAGGATTCCGGCCACGCCATGTACTTATTTCAGCTACAAAAACTTCATTAAATTATCAAAATCAATCTGCCCCTCTATTGGTGTTTGATTAAAGAATAGAAAGAAGAAGAAAAAAGTTAAAAGGGACAAAGAGAGACCAAGTCCATTCCTTTGTTAAACGCTGTTTGCTTGATTTTTCTTAACTTTAATATTTTAAATTTTTTTATCCTGTTTTGAATTTGACTGTATATATGATTTAAAGATGGATTGACTCTTGTCACATTTATGATAAAAACCATAATAAAACTTCTACTAAAAAATAGCATTCAGCAAAAGAATAGATGCACAGAAGCTTTTGGTTAAAATCAATACACCTCACACTTTCAATTTAAATGGTGTTTTACTACAGATACTTCTATTTTCATCCAAAATCAGTTACGATCGGTTTTTCCCTGGAAACATTATCGCCAGTATATACGATATATGTATAATAGAAGTCTACTTTCCTCTCTACAATGGCATCTCATCAATAGAAAACAACTCATTTGTGCAGCACATCATAATATATAGAATAGTTTTACGTTAGGTCATAAGTAAAAATTAAAGTTCGTTTAATCCAATTAATGTCACCGGAAAATGATTTAAAAATTGATGGATGAGATAAACTTGGCCAATTACCCATTTCTATTCGTGGTTTCTTCTACGGTTTCCTAGCATAGTTACACAAAGAATTTCCAGAAGTTTCACTTGCAGGTCTGTAGCTTTAGAAGCCTGCCACATGGGTTGTCGTCGCCATAAAATTACGGACACGTAATCAGCAACAATCTTGTTCGAAGACGCTATTTAGAGAGAGAGCTGGGAGACAGAGAGGAGGAGGAGGGGGAGGAGAGAGAGAGAGAGAGAGAGAGAGGGAGGAAGGGAGGGAGGGAGAGAGGAGAGAGGACCTGTGAGAGACAGAGGGAGGGGGAGGGAGGGAGGGGGAGAGAGAGGAGAGAGAGAGAGAGAGAATTAAATCGCTTTGGCTTCAGAATATATGTTTGTGAGCGCAAGTGAAATATTGCGCGAAAAAAGAAACGGATCAGAACTTGTGAACTGGAAGCTTAATTCAAAAACAGACTTGTGAAGATACATTGATACATGCTATATTTGCACATTTGTTATTCATGTGGGAAAAGCAATTAGGATTTCTCATTTTTTTCAATTCCAATATTTTAATAATATGTATCATTTTTTAAATTTAAAGTTATAAAACACGGGCGCGTATCAGTATTCCAACTCATAATAATAATTATTATTATTAGAAAAAATAACCAAAATAAAGTAATTTTAAATATTAATATTTTTCATTACTGTGTCTTACAAAAAATTGCCGTAAACTATCAAGAATTTCTTGTGTTTTACGAACATCTTGGAAAATTAGATGAATTACAGTTAATCTAACACAGACGGGCTGTTGGGTGATGTAGCTTTACTGAAACCACAAGAATGAAAATAACTTATCAGATACATTTTTCTATGAAAAGCAAATTAGATTTTACTAAATTTGATATTTTAAAATCACATTTTGGCATTGCCTGTTTGATTTATTAATTATGCATCATATATGTTCTTAAATGTTTCATACTACTTTCATTGTTTGCCAATTCTTTTATATTAACTGTTTTGCAGGTTTAGAATTAATTAGATTTTAATGGCTGAGTTGGAAGGCGGGGATGAAGAAGTGCAAGCCCTCGCGTCCTTATCCTGGATAAAATTTATAGAAAAACGTCTGTAAATTGAATCGATGACTGGGAATTTAATATGTAATCCAATAACAACAACAGCGACCCATCCCGTCAATAATAAAGCGCCCCACATTTTTACTCGCATTCCCACCTCAACGAGTAAGCATTATAAGATTGATGATTGCTATAAAACCTACCAGACCATGGGGCACCTGCGAGCCGAGGTGAAGAGAAGAGTTTTACCTGGCTCTCACGTGTAGATAATTAAACTGGAATTTGTTTTAAAATGTTTGAGAAGACAATCTCAAGTTTCTCCATAAAGATGCGTAAATCCTTTTATACTTTCTCCTATTTCTAAGGTCCTAGATTCTGGTAAAGCTTGAACGAGTCTTACTGAAAACTTTTGAAGCTCTAGAGATTTTCGTTCTTTACATGCAAACTTAGCGCAGAACGAGTGGAGCTTTTGTATGTCTTTATATCTGCTTTTACAAAGGTTGGGCTTAGAGACTTGATAAGGGCGTGTAAAAACTACACGAAATACGGCCATTTTTAATCTTCGGGAACTACAAGTTTACAGAAAATAGTGTTTCAGTTTTTGTATTATCATCATTAGAAAGACTGCCTGAACAGAAAATATGTCAACAGAATATCCAGACAGTAATCGGGGTTAGTAACAATAACGGAGTTGGAAAACATGGCTGAATCATGCACGGCAAGGTCGAGTTTAGTGTCCCATCACATCAGGGGCTTATTATCTGGTTATGCAAAATTGTTTTCACTGTATCGCTCTCTTTAAATTTATATGAGACTCTTTTTTTTCAGGGATGAGGATAGAAAACAGTAGCGCACCACATTTTAAATGATATCCATACAAATTTACATTATTTATTTAAAACACGTATTTTGTTATTTGTAAAGAGAAAGATGGCTTCACTCTTTAAAAGTTATTAAAACTGTCATTTTTTGTGCTGGACGTTGGTAAACTAGTAAATGGCTCAGTTCAAAGAACTGAGTAACACTGGTAAACTGTACGTCTTTAGAACATTTGCTTCCTAGATAACTGTGATCCTCCAGATCGTATATGAATGCCTGTTTCTAAAGTTATATACCAGCTTCAGAAAGCAAAGCCATTTGTGTTATTTTGAGAAACCGTTAGTCAGGGCAAATCTTCTAAAGTTTATTCACTAAATGGAACAATCCTGGAGAGGTTTTAAATACATGTCGACCAAGAATAATAAGAATGCTGTGACCTAATAAAACTAATTGTAAACTAGATTTATATAGATTGATTTATTATCATGGATTTCATTTTGATAATAGAATCCATTTTGTACAGATGTTGCGACACACAAATAAGGGTTTCTCATTTCAATCGATTAGTAGTAATGGCTATAATTAAAGACAGTTTTCGAGTTTGGCTTCCTCAGCTCTCTCTTGATACATATAGAGTATACTTAATGGTTTAAGGTGACTACTGCGCCTGATTTTCCCCAACAATACTTCACGGAAACTTACTACATAGACATTTTATGCTTACGATGCATCCAGAGCACACTGCCGTTGAAACTTTGTAATTTATGTTACATTTATTCAAAAATGTAACTTATTCATCACCATGTACACGTAAGATATATAAAAAATTCAAAGATATGTCTCTCTGGTTCTTCAGCTTTGTTAAGAACAAAGTAACATAAAGACATACTGGAATGAGATTCATATTTTGTAATATATACGGTGCATCCTAATGAGTTATTTCTTGCTCAAAACAGTATGCTCCACGGCGAATGTAGCCGAACAGACAGATCAGTGAGCTGATTACAGGATCATAAGGCGTTAATATACAACACAGAATTTATTACAAATAATATGAATGCAGTTCAGAAATTGACTGTTTAACTATATCTTTGATCATTTAAGGAACATGACCCTGATTTGTATTTTAGCATGCATATCATACTGACAGTCGTGTGTGTGTGTGTGTGTGTCATATAACTGTGATCAGTGTCAAAAAAGGAGAGAGAGAGAGAGAGATGACGTCATTAAGAGAGATGATGCCATTACAGAGAGAGACAGAGAGAGATGACGTCATTAAGAGAGATGATGTCATTACAGAGAGAGAGAGAGAGAGAGAGAGGAGAGAGAGAGAGCGAGAGAGAGAGAGAGAGAGACCTGCGAACCGTAAAGAATTTGAAGAAATTTCTCAGGACAGCGGGGAATGGCGACTACCAAAGCTAACAGCCGTGCCAGTGATGCAAAAGACAGGAGAAAAACTGAGGACGTCTTTGTCCAGAAGACCCCGAGAAGGTCGGCCATTAGAATAAAAACATAAGCAAAATTATTTACCATTGTATGAATATAATTAATTATCGAATGTAAACAGTGCGTGACTTGTAATAGATAGAACACTTGAAAGAAAATTGTCTCTATTCAAAATGAAACAGTAAAATTTGAATGCAATTAACTGCATTTTGGGGAAAATATGAAAAGGATACCTGGATGAAATTCTATTGGAGGAGGTTTGACAGGTACAGACTTCATAACCGAATTGGAGCTTCTAAAATAAATCTAAGATTCGTTGTCTCTCTCTCCGCATTTTATTATTAATCGTTTTATATTTTATTGACTAACATATTTTAGAAAAATTGAAAATATCTCACTTAATACCGTTTATTTTCTGAGTGATTCAGAGAGGGACGAGTTATCGGCCTTGGGCTTTGCTAAAAAAAAACAGCTTTATGTAATTTGATCATTTAAAGCTGTTTGAGGGCTAACAAAACGTTCAAAATCAGACTTAACATTAATTGCTTTGATGCAGCGACCGCCGCGTCTAGAACTGTCTGTATGCTCTGCCGAGCCCAAAATCGGAGGGTGTTGTTGCAAGTATCGTGTATTACAGCTGTGATTTCGGTGCCTCCGCGATCGTTGCGTTTCAAATGATCTTCCAGACGTCTAAGAACTGTAAGAGTGCACTGTACAAAGCGGTGCTGTAGTTTTACAATAAAAGACATCGACACATTTCATACCAGTCCCTTTTATGTTGTGGAAAATTAACGCTCAATTGTTTATGAATCTGGTGCAAGTTTTCGGTTGTCACTAAACTCTTCATCTGTTACAGCTACGTTTTCTGGTATTAAGCCAACGCGCATACCCGATGTGACAATCATTATCATATTCATAATGGCGGAAATGTTTGTGCAAGGAACAGGTGTGCAAATTTTGCCCACAGATCAACGTGCTTATGATCTAGATACGGTCAGATGCTTGTATTGTTAGCATTAGAATATCTATTGGTGTTCGCAGTAGCTGGATCTACTGTAAATTTTAAGAAAGCTTTACAATATAGTGCGCTAACTAGCCAGCACCAGTCACGTGGATACGAAGGGAGTCTACGAAACTGATAGGATATCAGTATCACGCACTGTAACTTGCAGGATCTTTTGATTCGTAGGAAGGAGATATAATTAAAATAACTTATTCCACCAAATACTTTGAACAGTTTGATAGGGATGTATTTTAGTCTCTCTAAAAATGATAATGTAGGTAGAAAGAAAATTAAGAATCTCCCTTACTAAAACGTATTTTATTAACATTTATGACGGCTAAAAGATTTAAGGACCGTATTAACCTCCTATAAATCCCTACCTAGATATACGGTATACAGTGGAACCATGCGTTTTATATTACATTTTCTTCTTTCCTATTTATTTGTAAAAGCTTAAATTCTAGGTGAATCGTGGTTCATGAAACCGAATGTTGGCACCTCTTTGAATTCATGGCAGCAGGAGATGGAATCTTCTTTGTAAATTTCGATCTGAATGACTCATTTATGCTTTATTATAAGTTTCAACAAATTTAACCAGACATTCTAACGCTCTGTCAATCTCCGGTGCCAGTAAGTAAAAGGATTACTCCAATATATATCTTTACGTCAGCACAATCGAGATGAAGTTGCGGATTTATCGCTGTTAAAGGTTATGCCAATCACCAGAAGCCTCTTAACATTACAACTATCGGCACACACACACACTCACACACACACACTCTCTCTCTCTCTCTCTCTCTCTCTCTCTCTCTCTCTCTCTCTTCTCTCTCTCTCTCTCTCTCCAATCTCTCTCTCTATCTCTCTCTCTCTCTCTCCAATCTCTCTCTCTATCTCTCTCTCTCTCTCTCTCTCTCGTTCGTATTCCACTCCAGAAACTTTTCCACCCGAAAGCAACCAGTTTTTGTTGTGTAATACCTATTTCATTGAATATTCATTGCCTCGGCGCGGCCTCTAATTCTCCAATCACTACGCAAAACCTCACTCGAAACACCGAGATATTTCTTTTTTCGCATCTCTTTTGTTGTTTTTGTTGTTGTTGTTGTTGTTGTTGTTGTTGTTGTTGTTGTTACAGAATATCGGATAAATAGCACTGCAAATATTTAAAAACAAATTCAAGTAATTTGCGTCAATTTTTTTTTTGTTTCGTTTCTACCCTGACCCAAACGTTCAGTAAGGCTTCGAAAGTTGTCATCGTAATCTACATGCCCCATCAGTGCTCTGATTGATGGTCGGATTAATACTATCGATGTCGGCGCAGGTTAAACAGCCGCTACAATCAATGCAATTGAAAACTCGTCAACAGATCAATACGCGACCCAGGTAATAATCAGTCATGTGCGATTTGAATTGATGCTAGAGTCTAACGTCCGCGGCGATCTCTTAATAATCAATCTATCGAATGCTTCTTTCAAACCAAAACCCTGACTTTACATTTAGGAAATGCATTCAGACTACGATAGAAAGGGGAGGCATTGGTGATGCTTTATTTCATGAATATTAGATTTATTCTCGGCTGTTTGTTTTTTTCAATTTTCATAATACCAGTAAAACTGGCTAAAGGATCTACAATTTTTGCTCCACATCACCTTTCGTCATTAAATGGGTTACACCTGAAGACCGTTCTGTAGGTTCTAGGTCACAGGTTTCAAACCAGTTTGCCCAACTACAAAAATATCACCTGCAAATATACTTAACAATAATAATTTATGCCAATAACGGTGTTTCTCAGGAAAAAATCTTAGTAAAAGCAACAGAAAATATTCCCTGAAACGTAAATTTACCATCTTGTTTTATTACTGACAGAAAAGCGCTTTAATAGCCTGAACTAGTCTCGTAGTTTGGTTGTTGCTTGTTTGTTCGTTTTTTTTTTTTGTCATTTCGGCAATGTTATTACCATTAACAGAAAGCCTTCACCTGTTCCTAAATTTTAAAATTATGAACATTTACTGTCATTACAATACGAGTAAATTAAAGACAAAAATCAACAAAAATATTTAAAATGCTGGCACAAATGCATCTTTCTGCTTAAACTCTGGGTATGTTCTCGTTGTAACTAGATCATGCTCGTTTAACATTAAAATCTGTGTTGAATTTTAAATGTTTATAATTGTAAAAGATTAATTTCAACTCGTGAATAAGAATTGCAGGCGAAACGTCTTTTGTACTTATGATTAAAAACATGTCTGGCATTTTCATTCGTCAAAATCTGCTAAAATGTTTCAAAATGACATGCAAAGCCCCGTTTTTTTTTTTTTCTGTGAGCATAAAACATTTTGTTTGAAAGATGTATTTTTTCCCTTTGAAGGGGTCACGTGACCATTAAGAATATAGGTCATGTAATAAGGAGCTATTGGCTTCCAGCATAAAAGAATTTAAATTGGCTTTTATTATAACCAGCTACAAATGGTTTTCGATTAGACAAATATTAAATTGGTTTTGATGTGAATAACGATTTGAATTAATTTCTTGCTAAGGTAAGCTTGAATTGTTTCTTCGATGAAAATGTCTAAATACATTATCATTAGGCTTTGTTTTAAATTGTTTTCCAGTTGAAAATAATTTAACAACCTTCACTGATATCACTCTTAAATTATTGTCCAAAGAAATAAGTGATTTTGTTTGAGATGCACACACGGAATCGTATTCAGTATAACTACGTAGTCATAATTCTTAGGAAGCAGTTTCCATTTAAACAATTAATGCAAGAACTCTATGATTTGTGCGATACATATCAAAATGAAAAGAGAAATCACCTAAATGTAGTACTTAATTTTTTTTAGATAAATACAAATGTATAAAACATAAAATAATTTTTTAAATGATTATTTTCAATTGCCTGAATACCAAATGAATTAAAAGATAAAACAATTTATTGCGAGCACGGGGAATTAATAGAATTTTTATTTAGATTTAAAGTGGAAGATTTCGGTATTTTAAAAGTCATTTCCCGTCAACTTTTCTATTTCTGTTGTTTAATTAAAAAATATAAAAGTGTGATTAATTTGTAAGCTATTATTCCAAACAACAACGATGATGGCAACAGAAGAGAACATTTCTAGAAATGAAAAACTACTAAATTCATTTCCTAACAAAAGCCAAACAAAAATATATATAATAAAAACCAATTGATAATAACAAATACTCACGCGGAGAAACTGTTCAAGAAGTGGGAGGGGGAGAAACCATGTCATTTTTAAAAAATGAAAACCTGGTGTTAACAGATGAATCTAGAATTTACTGAATCATAACTCATAGCTGTTCGCATGAAAGTGCAATGATATTTGCGACATCATATAAGTAAACAATTCTTTGAAGAAACCCGACATATTTTAAGATTTAGCAAAGAATTTCAGATATTTGTTTCTACTCTTTCGTGGGTTTTTTTAAAATCCAGACGAATATATATATATATATATATAAACACATGAGTCTCGCTCGCCACTGATTGGCTTTGTTAAACTAACAAATATTTGAATTTATAGTACACAATATTAGCAAATACCTTCAACATGGAAATATATTTTTAATATAGGCATTATGTGATTTAACTTGTATCATTTATCGTTTTAAGATATTTTTTCAAACCATTTGAGGATGTAAAGAAGTCCTAATAATAATATACAAAAAAGTTAACTGCTTGTGAAAAGTTTTAAAGGATATTTATATTAGACTTCAGAATACATTTAATCAAAATTTGTATTTTTATGCACAAAATATTACTTTATTTGTAAGAAAATGTATAAAATATGCGAAAAGAGCTGTCAATTTTTATTGTAAAAGTTTAGATTTCTCTACTAAAATTTACTAGCAAAAACAACCACAAACTTTCTTAATTACATAAATTATGCAAATGATAAATATTAAAAAATATAAACCTGACAATTTATACTGCAAAATTCGTCTTAACCAAGTCTATATCATGAGTTCATATTTAAAAGACTTATAAAGTTGCTTTGTGCTGGCTCATGGCTGGAATGTTCAGAACAAGTTCGTAGCACTGTATTTCTAAAGCTTAAAATCAGAAGCATTTTTTGTTCAAAAGTCTAGATAATATGTTCAGCACATGCATCTTTCCAAAAGAACTTCAAAATTTACACATGCTCCCTCGAAACAGAATCTGATACCGCTAACATGCATCGAAACTTGTAGCCTGGTGGGTGATTGGCAGAAACTGACAGCAGTACTTCTTGCCCTCTCTAGCTCTGTTGACATCGTGTCTATGGTATTTTTTATGGAATATCTCAGGTTTCTTGAGTTTAATAAACACTACTGAATGAGGTTATCAACAAATTATCTTGGGAAATTCAGCAACGAAGATTTGAAGACAGCTTTGCTGCATCTTTCGCTCCAGATAAGTTCTTTAGATAGCCTTACAATGAAAGCAGTTATTTTTGTATGCCTCAAGCATGAGGGAGATCACAATTAGAGAATTTCACTTGTTTAGAGGAAAATCTAGAAGCGAGATAGCACATTTTTCGAACAATCGACTTTATTGGAGGCATTATAAAGTAAAATACTTTCTAGTCTGTTCTTAGGTACATCAATTTTTACCATAATGCATTAAAGAAAGCATGATGCTACTGTTTTATTTTTTTAAGGTGGACCCAAAAATATTATGCAAATTGATATTTAAAATTAATGCGTGTAAAGAAAAAATATTTAATCTAAAATATCAATACACGTAAATGGTATTCAAATTATATTCAAACTTTAATTTTTTTACATAAATGGGGACAATTTCTGAGTAGCACTGCATTGTAACTGCATTGCCCTTAAAAAAAATATATATATATATATATTTCTCCACAGAACTACACATGCATAGAAAATAATTTTCTGTGTTTTGACATCTTCGCTAAGCTTCGTCAATAGAATATAATATTCTATAAGTAAAATGTTGAATATTTTATACTTGGTTATTCCTTGCCAAAACGTGCAAATACAGCTGGCGAATGACTTTATTTTAAAATAATTCTGTAATTTTCCAGGTGGAAACTGCACACAATTTAATTCAATTCTGACTGAAGCCAAATTGTCTCTAAAAATTGAGACAGCAAAACATGTTCAATTAGAAGAGAATCGTGAAGCAATTATCTGGAGTATTAAAATAGTTTTACATGATAGAAAGGATTAACATAGTTGTTTAATCAAAGCAAAATAATTAATATGTTTTATATTTTAAAGGCAATAATAATACAAAAATACTCCAAATAAAAACCAAAAATATAATTTACAGCAGTGGTTCCCAACCAGTGGGGTCGTGAAATCCTGGAAGTTTCAATTTTTGTCGTATGACTGAGTCAAGAAACTGTTTATGAGTATGTATCTGTTTTGTTTATAAGTACCGTATTTGCCGGCTTATAAGACGCACTTTTTTCCAGAAAAAAGTATACAAAAATTACCCTGCGTCCAGTACATCAGAATCACCGATGGGAGGCCGAACACCGAAGGTGTAAGGCTTGTCTCCCACGGCAGGCACTCCCGGTTGCATCACAGTCCTCTGCGGTAACCCATTTGCATCACCAACTCCCCACCCACCACACGGCTTTTTGTCGCTCTGCCATCCTCATAGAAACACGGACAATACACGCTGGCGACAAAGGCCGGAACTCGAACTGTTATCACAGTAGGACTGACGCAATCGAGCCGCGCTCCCATTGGCTAACGCCATTGGAGCCTGCAGCTAGAAGACTCGGACCACGACGCCTGCGGAAGAGCACGGTACAAGGACTGGACTGTGATTTCGGCCGGAGGCGCACTAGCCAGCTCGATTTTAGGCAAACTTTGGCACCAACATGATACACCACACAGCTGTTCTGATCAGAGGTAGAGTTCACTGATACCAGTAGATTTCTGTTTAGCTGTTGTGAATTTACTATATGTGCAGATGTTGTTCCCCTAGAAATCACTAAAATAATTTTCAATAAATGTATGATGAACTGTAATGAAACCCTTTTTTGCTGATATAATATAAAATATATTGTTTCTGTTGCTTTTTAGTTCAGGGAACGTTTACGTTGATTTTTCTCCAATAATATTCATTTCAATTTGTATTAATTAAACCTTTTTTCGTAGTTTTAAATTCCAATTTTGCTTTAATGGTCCTTTATGCTTAAAGTTTCAGCTATAGTTAGTATAAATTGAGTTTATTCTTATTTTATGTGATTTTTTTGCTAAATTTATTCTTTGATTTATTTTCAATTATGGAAGTGTAGCAGGGGGGTCACAGGTCTTCTGAGTATTAGAAAAAGGTCCACGAGTCCAAAAAGGTTAGGAACCACTGATTTACAGACTAACAGTTTCATCGTTAAACTTAATGAAAACCATCATGTACTTAGCAATGGAAGTAATTAAGTGCCTATCTAAAATTATTTAATCAACACAGGGGCATATATTAATCTCTAATAGCACGGTATTTTTAAATTTTAAATCAAAGTTTGAAAAAGTTAAAATAAAGACAAATGGAACAACATATGAATAAACAATTTTGTCTAATTTATCAAAATATCAGATAAGTTTTTAAGAAACAAAATTACTATATTTTTATTTTTATAGAATAAATTCTGAAACAATCGCAATTTATAATGAGAGCATCACGTGATCTTTGATAACATCAGTGAAATCAAGATGTATTTACAAAGAAAGTAGTACTTTTGGAATCATTTTATTATAGATTTTAGATAATAAATTTTTTAAAAAATGATAACACATGTGTGTGCACAGTTTTTATACAGAGGAAAAAAATATTTTGGTATAACAAGCGCAAGACGGAAGACGACTTTCGTTTGACGTTTAGTGTCTGATGTCCAGACAAGTCTTTGCTTGATGTCGGCGTTTACTTTATACGCAGGCTGGCGGCATAGATTCTCCGTGTCATAGAATAAAGTAAAGATAGTTTTATGAAAGGGTGGAGGGAAGAGGCTGAACTAAAATGAATTGTCGATACAAGTAAAATAATATCAAAAAGTTGAGTGAGTAAAATAATTGAAGTTGAAATCCTTTGAATTTGACAGTTTTTTCCCATGATGCATTGTGAAAACTAATGTAGTTGCAGTGTCCTTAATCGGCTTTCGAGCATGCATTAGTAGAGATTAGTAGTACTTTCTGGTGGATTCCCTTTTAAGTGGGTGGGGAGGTCATGCCAGCCCCGCTGTCCTCATCTTCTTCCTTGTCGGATATTTTGCTCTGATGGCAAAAGTAAATTTAACCCTTGTTTTTAGACCGCTGAAAATTTTGCAAGACTTTCTCGACCGGTCGTCGTTTAATGACATTAATGGCCATGGAATTTAACGTATCCGCAAAAGGGGGAAGCTCTCTACTCGGGAGAAAACTCTGGGGCAAGAAGATAATTTTATTTAGCCTACGATTTAAAAAAAGAGAATTGTTCTTTGCAATAAGTAAATGGAGCCGATGGAGAGACTTGTTTGCTAGCGAAGACATTAAAAGTCAGAACTGTTTTGTCGAACGAGCAGTGTCAATGATGTAGAGTCAGAATTTGTTTAAACAGTTCGAGAAGCCGGGTGGGATGTTTGACGGTAATCGGTAGGTTGCATGCACACTTGAGGGAGAGAGAGAGAGAGAGAGAGAGAGAGAGAGCTGTTGAATTGAGCTTGACGAGAGAGTGTAAGTTCACTCTCAGTTGTGTTTACTTTCCTGGACAAATCTGTCAAATTTGCGATGGAGGCAGGATTTTTTCATATGATGATAGGAGATAGGAGTGAAAATTCTGTGATTTGTCTCTTGGATCGATAGCGGTGACATGTACATTGACTTTTAGCGGCACTTTTTCCTCCAACAAATCAAAGATCATGCACACTTAGTATGTCATCTGGTTGAAATCGTGGCTGCCGTTGGCTACTTTTAGCTGGAAATCTGACCTTCCCCAGTTGTTTGTAGAAACCATTATTTTGGGGGGGGGTTCACGGTGGCCAAATTCATTGAGCTGAAACGATTTCTAAGGCTTTCCAGGGAAGTATTTTCTTTGATCACCACTTTGTTGCACTCTCCAGTTATTTAAGCTGACCCTGCCTACACAACAAAGATAATACCAAAGTTATTGCGAAAGATATTTTCAGATAAATAACTTGTGGATGATGAAGTGGGCTGGAGTTTTTAGTTAAAATATCAACATCAGAAGAAAAGAAAACAACTTAGCGACGACAACCAGTTGGCTAAATACTCGCTGCAGTCAGGTCGTTCAGTTCACAGAACATAAAGTCCTACCAAAAACCGTTTAATGCAGTATGGAAATTGTGCTTCTCTGGACAACTCTGTTGATTTCTGAAACGGATCTACGTAGATTAGTTAGTTCTCTTGGTAACTGACCCTATGCAGTGCACAGTTGTCTACTATAACCGGATTCAAAGGTTTGAAAACAGAATTGGCCCCAACATTTGATGGTGATGATAATAAATTGGTCAAGGTTCTAAAACACTTTGAGCAGGAAGTCTTCTTCTAACACTCATTCCATGAGAGTGGGATGCTTCGCACCGTCGTTACGCGCACTCTGGCCCAGTGCATCCGTCTTCAGCAGTGGTTTATCCTTCTGACTTTCCTTGTCATAGGAGACTTGCCTTTGTCGTGGCTATAGAGCGTCCCCCGCCCTTGGTTCCTCCGTCTGAGTGCCTACACAGGCCACTCCCCAGCAGCAACTGGAGCAATTCCAAAAAAAGTACTTCGCTCAAGGGTCACAACAATGCGCCAGCAGCGGGAATTGAACCCAGGACCCTTAGGTCCTGAAGCCAACGCACTCACCACTGAGCCACATCGCCTGGCGAGCAAAAAGTAAATTTTAGTCCATTTGTAAAATGAATGTCTTGGTGGCTTTTTCTTTTTTTTAATTATTTTTTCCATCATAAAATAAAAGCAAAGAGTCGCTTCATCAACCAGAAATGGTAATCTGGTTATGCTATAAAATCTAACAATGCAATAAATGTTGCGAACGCTGTAAAATAAATACACTGAGCGAAGGATCTACTACAGTGAGGGGCTAAAATTCTGTAGAAATTAATGGGAGTTTACGTAAACTTTGCACCGAACCTCTCGCCAGAAATGGAGAATTAATAGCATGGAAATTTGATAAATTATATGGACATCAATTATATTAGGGTCACTACCTGGTGTGCGGAGAGTACTGATTGAAACAATCTTTGCTTAGGTACTGACCCTAAATGTGATTAAGATAAACACTTTCGGTCTGTCAAACGATTTACTTAAAAAGGAAGAAAAGAATAACAGAAATAACAAATCCAACAGGCAAACACAAGCGAACTTACTTTCTTTGATGCAATACTTATCTATATAGACAGAGTGTACAGTTTATATAATATAATCGGCAAATTTTGCTGAACAGGATATCTTATCCATGGATGCGTCAGCTTCATCATCAGGTCTGCGTGCCAGCTGCCTTGTAGCATTGCTGTGCACAACACTGGAATATTCCACTTGACTTCCAGAGTCCTCACCAAATCTCAAACCAGTTACCAATTATTACGCGAAGATGCAAAACTATGCGATGGCTAGTAGCTACGGATTTCTGCGGATGATATCCAGTTTCCGTTCATGAACCACTTGAAAACTTGGCGCAAGGTGGCGACGCTATCACGTGGAAAAAATCCTTGGAGTAAAAACTGCCAGGTTTTTAACTGTATGTGTGTGGTGTGTGTGTGTGTGTGTGTGTGTGATCCAGGAAAGTAGGGATTAGCCTGAAGAAAGACAATTTCAGGTTCACAGATTTTTTTTTTTTTTTTTAAAAATCGATTCAGCGTGAACAAGGTTCTTATCATCTGAACTTGTTCCAAGGTTTTATCGGCAGTAGATCTCAAGTTAATTCTGTATATCCTGACGTGGACTTTACAAGTTGGTGGCTGCATGTTACTCTCTAGCAGCGCGTATTGTCACTTAATATCAACATAAATTTTAAAGTTCGTGGTAAAATTTTAAAAAAAAAAACGTAGTCTAGAGACGCGTCACGACCCCACGACACTCGAGAATCCCAGCCCTGCGTTATTTACAAAACGACAACTAAAAAGGGGTCGACACCGATTCATGTTTCATAATTACGCGCTTCAGAGATAGTTCTGTTTACTCGCTACCCCCAAACCGATTATGTGTCACTGAGAGACGAAGTCTAGACGACCTGTTAGGAACCATGAAGGATTCAATGAGTATGAGGAATAATCGTTGGACCTAATGATGCCAGTTTTTGATTTCGGTTTATGCCAGTCTGACGGCAGTTTACGTGTGAGGCGTTAGGTTGGTGGAGTAATACTGCTTTCGGTGTTTTCCAGTGCGATTCTTACGTCGGCGAGATCGCTATGATCTGGCGAAGAATCATGGCTGACAGGAGATCTTGAGACCAACAACCATGTCTCGACACTTCATGAACAGCAGGAAGTGCTATTTATTTACAAAGTGACTGCTTGGGATTCTTTTACCGGGATGACATGCACACGTTTTATTCGATTCAACAGAATTATCAATCTGCCATATCGCAGAAGCTCTCCAGGATCCAACAATCAAAAGATGTCGGAGCCATATGAAACCCTGGCAATGACCTAAGCACTTCTGCGTGGCGCAGGGCCTCCGGTATAGACAGACGCCGCCTAAGCCGGACTCCGCAAGCGCGAACGGTTCGTTATCAATGCCACCGCCCACTCTGAGCTTTTACCAATATGTGGTCCGAAGTAGAGTGGAAGCATATGACGGTGAACAAAAAAAAAAAAAGCCTTAGATGACTCGCAGATTTTCACTAATAAATCAGTTAAACGCTGTGCATTTTTAAAGAATACAATGAATCTCGAAACTAAACTGCTGGGTATTTCTTTTTCATCTGGAATCTTTAACAATTTGTGCACCGAATATGATACAAAAAATTCCAAATCTCCAGCATGTAAAGAAAATATATAACATAGAATTATAATTTGATTTAGTGTATTTCACTTCATTCTTAAAACACTGATGTTGACTAAAGTATATAGAGTCTGTCTCCGCAACAGATTAATTTATACTTTGGTAAAGACGACTTGAACTCTTGTCATCGTCGCCTAGCAACCGATGAGGTAGCGACCGACCTTAATGTCTCAGCGATCCCGGAAGCCAGTGTGCATATAGATAAGTTAGTTTCTATGTACGTACTCTTGTGAATAAATTAATTATTTATCCCTTGCTCCGAGTGTTAGTAGAATGTCAGCGTATCTTTTAAAAGAATTTTTTGAAAACTGGAAGCTGCCGGTCGCGTGCGAGTCCGGGTGGATGCGACAGGGTGATGAAAGAAAAGCTGACGTTTGTGCTGCTCAGTGGTACGAAAGACAGAGCAACGAAGAAAGCAATTGGTCCAACTCATCCAACTTCCAAGAGCCTGGAGCTCTGGACTTGCCCAAGAAACAACCCTCTTTCTTTTTCCGAAAGCCCTCGACGATCGCCGAAAATTTGTGCTCACTTAATCAAATTATTACTAATTAATTATTTCCAAAAAGATAGCCAAGACGAGAGAGAAATATTCAAACTTTTAACTGGCGGGGGAAAAAAGGAAAAGCTTTATTTCATTCCTATAAATTAATAAAAGGAAAATATCCAGAAACCACTTAGACACTTGGGACGATCCAGTAGGTTTCTGTGCGATCCCCTGAGATAATGCGAAACACAAATGTTTAGACTGGAATTGGAAATTTTAATGATTTTCTTAGAAAATCTAAGAATCAGATATTAAATCTTGACTCTTAGCGGAGATGTTCAACTCGTTTAGCAGACCCGTGCCACGTCTTCGAGATCGAGGACATCTCACAGAAGTGAGTCAGAGAAGGAAGCATCGGTCTTTGGTAACCAAACGAATTGAACAGCGGTCAAGTTGCGACCAGTCAAGAGTTACCAGGGCGAATTCAACCTCAAATAACCGGAAAAAATCCTTAGTAGAACTCATCTGTTTGTGTGTGTGTGTGTGTGTGTGTGTGTGTGTGTGTGAAGTAAATCGAATGCCCCAAGAAAATCCACATGGTCGGCTGGGGAAGAAGATCATAGAGAAGTCGTAATAGGTGCCGCCAAACTGAGCCGGTCGAGACGAGAAGCTGAACTAAATACGTCAATCATAGCAGTCTACTATCGAACCAGCAGGCGCTACCAGTGAAGTTATAAAAGTGCGGCTTCTGTCTCAAGAATGAAATTGAAGCCAATAAGCGATAGTTTTCAGAATATACACAATGAAATGTTAAAGGCACAGTTAGTTTTATGATGTCCGTATTCTCAGCTTGTCAGAAATTTTAAGATGCAGTAAAATATCTCGAATAACATTAAATGATGGTTCTGAAAACATCGGTTATAATTTTACAAATAGCGCCATATTTATGCCGTAGATTTCCCTATAAAATACGATACTCTGCAAAATTATGAAATCATCCATGTAATATTTTTTTGTCATTTTATGTCTGTTCATGTACCATGATGACAAAATGTTGGTCACAAACAGATATATTTCCAAGCCTTCTATTTATCAAAGCACCCATCTTTTTCTTGTACCGCTGTTCTAGATACGGGAAATTTTATAGGTTTTCCATATACTTCCTATCTATTTTATACAACTCAGATATTTCCAGAGCTCTTGCATTTCGAATTTTCTACGTCTTCACGGGACAAGCTAATTCGTCCAAGACGTTTACTAGGCAACAGATATATGTGGATTAGCTGAGCAGTTTGTATTTTCGATTTTCCAGGCGTTCTGTCTGTAGAACCGCTTCTTCGTAATCACGGTCGCAGCATTTCGTAAGCTCTTGCCCATTTTATTCTGCCAGTTTGTTTGTTTTCATTCATTTAAATAATGAAGTTTAAACTGAGCAGTATGAACGTGAATTCAGAGCGTGGGGGTAATTTTCCTTTGTTCAGACTGAGGTGCTCAAGTATTTCGATAACAATGGGAAAATAAAACCGTATTTTTTTTTTCTAATTATTTATGATCAAAGATTTAAAATTTTTTGCAAAGTGCAAATTTTACCTCAATATTTATTTCTGTCAGATCTCCGCCCTCTCGCCCGTCGAGAAATGACCCGGAGTTTTATGGAACCACTGCTTTTCTATCAGGAATCAAAAGTTGGCTTTACGTGTTTCGCTCACACAGGTTAATCGGACCCCTGTCGATACAGGTAATCTTATTTTCTTTCAATTAGCTAATAAATTTGATTAATGCTTTAATTTATGTAAACCAATTCCAAAGACTAGCTGGTAAGCTATAACGGTAAATAAATACTCCATAAATACTTATTCTGCTGGCATTTATTCATTGTTTTGATGAGACAAAAGTTAAAAAGACAAAAAAATAATTAGTAAGAATTCTTTACTGGTAGACGTAAAAAAGAGCGTTTTTTAAAAATAATTAAACACTAATAGTAGTTTATTTTTATGATACTTCTGTAGTGGGTGGATTTTTTTTATATATAAACACAAACATTTATAAAATCTTGTGTCAAAAACAGCTGTTGCCATCAAAACTTTACAGAATACGTACCTGGGCTAAATATTAATTGATTTGATAATTTTAAAAAAATGAATAAGAATATCGACTGAGAGTAGTTTGCTGAAACGTAACTGTAGGAATCTGTCAAACAAAGACATTAAGTACTTAAAAAAGAAAAAAGAATTCAGATTAATTTGCTTTTTAGTTATGATGTCTGATCTTTATTTACATAAACTGGCGCTTCTGGTATAAAAATCAACTTATTAGTTCATACATCCGCTTGTGGTGGTGATGCTGCTTTCGACAACTTGACTGTCAGAGTGGGTGCTCTGGTTCGAACCCCGGGCGGTACCGGGCCGATTTGCATATCTCACTGGTGCGGTTTCTTCTCCTGTTCCTATATGCCAGCAGGCCATCTGCTTTTAACCCGAGCTCCCTTGCTTTCTCCCACATCTTAAAGCGAAGAGTTCCAGTAAATTCTTGTTTTTTTGGCACACCGGCATTCTTCAAGAAAAACAACAGGAACCCCGGGTAGTCCATTGATGAGATAGTTGTATGTATCTTGCATTTGTTTATCATAGTGTTAACACATCTAATAAAGAGTATATTTTCAAATGTTTTCTGTGCCGGTCCTTTTCCAGCCAAAATATCTACTTTTATCTTTGACGAATAATTTTACTGGTGAGCCATCTAGTTTGGCCTTCAACACATACCAACATACATGTGCAGAGAGAGAATTTTACTCTCAAGGAAAAAAACATTGGAAAGTTCTTTCATTACTTCTGAATAATGATTAGTGCTGCAGAGGAGAATTGCTTCTGCATCTGTGGGTTGTCACTAATTCGTGACTATTCAAACCGAAAATTAACTTCGCATCAAAAAAGCTCTTTGTCAGATCTGTGTATAGTGATCGGATAAAGAGAAACATTCGAAGACCTTCCGCTTATAGACTTCTCCAAGAGATAAACGACATTCGTAGTTGGTTTTATATCATCCACAAATCCCACCTGTACTTTCCAGCAAATATCAATTTCGTATAAATGTGTTTTTCGGTTGGAATCCTTTGTGTATCTATCTCACCATCTTTGCTAATCTGTTTCCATTCCGGACAAGCACTTTATGTATTGTCGTTGTTTCTGTCGCCACGACTACGCGCTTTGTATTAAAAAAGGAATATAAAATATATAACCATGGTAATGAAATATCATGATATGTGTCGTATTTTTTGCTTTAAAATACGTCAAAGAAAAATTCTATTGTACACATCTTTTCTCGCACTTTGATTTTTGTGTTACCTTTGATGTTAACGCACTCACATTGAAAGTAAACTACAGTCCGAGCGCTTTCTGTAAATGTATATTACACTTTGAATAAATCAAGCTCATTTGCCGTTTAAGATCAATAGTAAAGCCTAAAGTTAGATAAATGTAATAAGTGTAAGTGAACACAAATTTAAGTTATATTTATTATTGTTAAAGCTTAATTACAGGTATTAAAATTGACTTTGTATTTGTTGTCTTCATCCTTGAGAACGTTTCAAATTGCTAGAATTGAAAAGTTGGAAAGTGCATACTATATCATTTCTATACACTGGCTACCGTGATTAATGAGTTACCAATAAAATATCCGATATATCATATATAGTCAAATTATTAGTTTTTTTTGTACGACTATGAGCTTGACAGGTACTATGTATGAAAAAATGTATTTAAATACGTTTATGTGAAAAACTGGATTAGACAAGAATTTTTAAGGGGATATCTTATTGACGAGTCCTCATTTCTGGCGACCAGCTTATACATTTGCTTTTCTAGAGTAGGGAACGAGTAGCAGTGTAATGAGAACGAGTCTAAAGAGAAAGATCAAGGAGGATGGCAAATATACTAAGTGTCATAGAAAGCGCGTTTGTAGACTACTTTGTTTCTAAGCCCTTATAAGAGATCGGGCCCCATGACGAGGCTGTGAGACAGTTGATGCAATCATTTTTTTTTTTAATTAATATTTTAGCTATGTTTAAGAACTTTCTTTTCGTACTCAAATTCGAAAACCATATGGCTTACTTTACTCCGTCCATGACTTTACACCAGCCTCTGAACGCGACAATTCGCGAAAACAAAGTCGTGGACAGAAATATGTCTCATAAAATTAGCGCCAAACAAAGGGCAGAATATTACAGATAAGTACGAACCGTAGAAAGCTAAATATCCGTTGTTGTTGTTGTTGTTTTGTTGTTGTTGTTGTTGTTGTCTTTTAAGAGGGAATCTGAAACGGGCCTGCAAAATAGGAAAAAAATTGAAAGATTATAGATGTCAAAAGAGTCTTGAAAAGAATAACGGCAATTCTTTTAGAAAGTGTAAGAAATTACATTTAGAATTACGATAACCCTTGCTTCTTCTTGAGAAAGTCAGTTATTTCGTTTCGGTAACTTTTGGATATTGCAGAAAAAGTATTGAATACGTGAGTACTTCTGTATAGGTTGATTCTCTCTTGAAACAGGGACATCCGACAAAAACTAGCATTTTTTTAAGCTTCAGAGAGAAAATCAAATAGAAAACTTGCTTAGTCTACTCTAGTGCGTACTCTAGCATAATATCGGTGTGTAATTTCCTTAAGACATGCATCCATTGCGTTACACAAAGCAAGTTATTACGAAATGTTTTTGTCTCCAACCTCGCACCAGTAGTCCAGGTTCGATCTAGAGATACAATAAGTGCCGCGTGCATAACCAAATAAATCACAAATTATAGACATTCAACTTTCATGGTAAATATTAAAGCTGCTACTGCGATGTCAACTGTTATATTTAAATTTACTGTATTATGACTCCGGATGAAAATTTTTTCATATTTTATCTTTGATTAATGAATAATAAACATGATGATCGTTTTTATATGACATCCACTATCTTTCTTATTTAATGTCCAGTATATCTCATGTAAATATTGTGTTTTGGTTCTTATTTCAGTTCTAAGGATGTTGAATTAATGGTAATTCGTAATACCCGGACTCAGTAACATTACCTCAAATATTTTTTTTCAAAAAATGTTTAGATATTTCTTGTTGAATTAGATTTCTTAAAGAGGTAGTAGGAAGGCCACATCAAGAAATAGTATATTTAAGTAGCTCCTTCTAAAATGAAAGAAAAATATATTCTAATATTTATCATGCAGCGGTTTCCGATGTTTATGCCTTCTGTTCTGAAACAGAGAGTAAAAAAGTTAATGTCTACCTGGACAATCAGACATTTAGCTTGAGAAAATATGTGTAAATCTGTACTTAAACGCGCAGAACTCGTTTACTGTAGGTTTCAATGTTGCCTACCAAATACCTTGCTAATTAGCCAGCGATCCGAAAAATTGCTTTGGTCAATTGAATTAAAGCTCTGAGGTGAATAATTCTGTCGCAGCGTATTTTCGCAGGTAGTGGTTTGAAACCATTTCGGTTGGAATAGATTTTTCTGTCCTCCAATATCTCATGAGCACTCCAGATTACCCGCTTTGACCGAAAAAAAAAAATGAAGTTCAGGAGACGGTTCCAGTCGGGAGGATCTAGTACGCTACTTTCCAGTCGATATTTGGCGTATGAACATTTTTCGGCGAGTTACGCCATGTTGAAAGCCATCAATTTAGGTAGCCTTGTTGCGCTAATCGGTAATGGAAGTTTACTTTTTTCTGCTGGCTAAGTTATGAATTTATTACCATGAAACTTTGGTTAAATGTATAGCGTTGTCTTTTTGTCTTCATGCTGCTCCACTATCATTATGAAATACTTTTAGGTTGTTATTAAACTGTTCTTGGTCAGATGGCTTTATTTACCCAGTGTTTTTTTCCCATGCTCGGTTTCGATGACATAAGACTATTCTGGCATCCTTAGTTATTGACTCTTATACTGTTTCCTTACCTACTAAACTAAGTTAATGAGTTTGCCAGCTCATAAACCACTGCTTTAAATGCTCAATTTAGCTAAAGGCAAATAAGTACTCGAAATTTTTAGTTTTTATGTATCCCTTCTAATTCCGTGACTGCAAAGGTTATCTGTGTTGGTGTCCCCTAATGGAATCTTAGGAAACAGAGCTACCAAAGAGTCCGCACCTGATCGGTCATTGTGGAACAGCATCCGCAATGCCATATCCTTTACAGTGACTCGTAGTATTAATTTTTTTTCACTACTGGCAAACTTGCTCATCCATCTTAAACTTAAGGTGCTCCTGGCTAATCATAGTTATCTATGTTTTAGCTGGAGCAGCTGCTGGCCCTCTCACTAAGAGATACTTTCTGTCAAGTATCACCTATACAGCTTAACCAAACAAAGCGGTCGTTGGTCTTCTTGCTCGGCTCTCTGTAAGTAGGGTTTTGAAGTGGATTATCAACATTAGACGGATACAACGTGAATAACGTGTGGATAAAAGATATATAGGCTTGATGCGTAGAATAGGTCGCATGTAGTACACATGGTAATAAAGTTATATTCCGGTTTTAATCTTTAAAAATGTTAATTTTCTCTTGGTACAAATTATGTGGCATGAACCTTTCAGCTAATCTGGACATTTCCTGATATTTTAGTAAATTAAGGAATTAACAGACATACTGAGTTAATTTAGTGTGCTCATTTTAATTTATGTTAAGAAAAGGAAACGAAAGCGACTTTAGATCGGAAACAAAAGAGGAAATTGTGAATTCATGAAGTCAGATAAAGTTTCTTTACATAATCAACTTGGGTTTTCAATTCAGCTCAGGAGATCGAACTCCGGGAACACCGTTTACCATGCTCAGCTGAGAAGAATGTAAAACGAAGCATTTTTTTTTGTTTTAAAGTCACGTTTTAGTCAAATTATATTTAATTTAAAAGTAATCATCTGGCCTAATGACAGTGTTCCAAGCTAGCTGACTTCCAGAGCGGCTTTTAATATATCTTTCCTGCTTCGGTGCGTATTCCACCAGAATGGTGCTACGACTTTAATACTGAGATCATTTCTTACACTACAGAATATTCATTTGTATGCGGGGAGAGAACAGACTTTCAGACGGAAATTTCGAGAGCAGATTTTACTGGTTCCTTCAACTCAATAGTGCCTCAAAGATCTGGAATATACAGACGATCTACAGGTGAAATAAACTCATTTTTTTCATATTTTATCATCAGTTATTTCGGATTCTGTGGTAACACAAAGTACCACAAAAATATCCGAATATTTTTTTCTGGAAACAGTACTTTCCCTTTTGAGTTCCTCGAAATAGCCATTTCCTTTACAGAAATAATGCAAATAGAGAGAAAACCTCAGGAGTTATTAAAATAGCAACATAAACAATTTATCAACCAAGTATTAAAGCGAGTACTCGTAATTTGGGGAAAAAAATACTTCAGTGATGATTAAGATGATCATGGGGAGCTGCAGCAATTTCCTCATCGGCTTCCTGCCTTGCAAGAGAAGTTTCATGACATGACATCTGAACTGAACAGCTCTACGCTGGAGTATTTATCAGTGATGCTCTGTCTTATGGAAATTGCTTAAACGAATGGATAATGTAAATAATTGTCAGAGTATCATTTGCAGTGAAGGTTACTTTCATTTTCCTTTTATCTCTCTCTCTCTCTCTCTCTCTCTCTCTCTCTCTCTCTCTCTCTCTCTCTCTCTCTCTCTCTCTCTCTCTCTCTCTCTCTCTCTCTCTCTCTCTCTGAACAATATTGCTTCATTTATTTTTATAAAAATCTGAATAGACAAAACATTGTTCTTTCACATTATATCTTCTTTATATTACTTAATATAACTTATTGTTGGCTACTCAAAGTATGTTATTCCAGATGCTTTTAGATATGCATCACCACCAAACATAAGAGATTTGTATACATTTGATGTGACAGAAAAGATAGTGTACTGTTTTAAAATAACCCTTTTAGTTCCGTTTATTTAAATTAAAAAATTACTGAAGAAAATTGTGTAGGTGTAAAGTGTTCCTTTATGTTCTGTTTATAGTATTTTCTCATCTGTTTGTTATTAGCAGGCACTTTCCTACATTGGAACTAAAAGGGTTAGATAAATTTAATGAACAGCATTGCATAATTCAGATTGTTAAAATAAACTAATTATAAGTACAAAAAAAAAGATATAAGTAGAATATTGGATATTCATCGCCATTACAGAATTGGCAATTTCTCTTAATAATTGTGCTAACGTTTTATTTATGTCTTCAGTTTTACCTCACCATAACTCATTTTAAATGATCTTTCATAAATGATTTTTTTTAAAAAACCGAAAGAAAATCCATATGCGGAAGTTGCAGAGCAGTATTTACTAATTTTTATTTAATGTTATGTAATGCTGTGTCTGTGTCAATATAAAAATGAGATGAAAAATATCGAGTTCACAGGTAGAGATTTTAGTCTGTTATAAAAATAAGATTTCTGTTTCTGATAAGATAATTGAGTGGAAACTTTAATGAACGTGGAAGATAGAATGGAAAATTGCGATTTTCGAGGAACTTTTCATCTGTGGGAAGCCTGCAGTACAAATGTCAGGCATCCCTGAAGCTGAAACAAACTTGCAATGCAACGTTAATAAACGGAAAGAAGATTTCAAATCTGATGTATATTCGAAAGGAGTTGAGGCCGTAGACAGGCGTCCAGTCGGGGCTGAGCTGTTATCACAACGCCGTTGAGCAACTATCGAAGCACATCGAAAATGGTATTTGACACATAGCTTAGGATCGGGCAGATTGGAATAAACTACATATTTAGATATTCGTGGATAGGCAAGAAGTCTGAACTGCACAGTACTATACACGGCCTTTTAGGTACCCTGACTGTACTGTAGTGGGCTGTACACGTATGGCAGGAAGCCGTTCCAGGCATTCACTACTCTATTAGTAAATGTTGTTTTTGGAAAGTTATCCTACTGCTATTACTGAAATGCACAAACTAGTATTGTACCTTAATAACAAAGCCAAAGAAATAAGTGGCCCTTCCCACTTTAGAAGCAGTGTGAGTGGGCGTGTCTCAAAGTTATGTTAAGTCCTATCATATCATCAGCAGTAAAATAGGGTACTGTCTTTACCAACGTCAGCTCCAGCTACCATCACCAAACCTAAACGGATGAGACCGCGGTCTTGATACAACACCGCGATCGGTAATCGTTTCTGAGAAAAGTTACACGTTTGCTGCAGACCTTCGCCCTCCCGTCATCACTTACCTGTCTGTTTCCGCGGGGTCGTGCAGTACTCAATAATCGACGGATGAAGTTATCAGGTTTGGCTGAGTTTGGATGAAATGCCGTAAATTCTATCCCGATTAACACCATTTCTCTGAACAGTTGTTTCGTGGGATGGGGGGTGCTTCTTTGAGTACTACACATTTTTTGGCTATCGCTTTACGTGTTTAATTGTCAGCTGATGCAAATCTCCTGAAGGGAGAAAGCGATGTATAGAATCCCGACCATTTATGCAGTATCCTGCGCGTGCTAGGCAAGTGGAAATGCTGGCATTGGGGGGACACTGTCAAACGCAGGAATTCTCGTTTGGCTGCGATCCAAGAAACTCCTCGCGTGAATAAATACCTCGCTCCTTGGGGTGGATGCCCGAAGAACCGTAGCCAAGCAGACGTTGCGACAGGAACTCACCGAGATATCGATCCGCTTACAGCGCCCTATCGAACGTATTGCACGGATAAAAACACCCACAGTGGTAAAAGAGACAGCAGTTTTCTGCTTGGACCGGTAGAATGAAGACAGCAGTTCGCATCTCTCATCACCAGAAACTCATTAGCTCTTGTTTCCGTAGCTGGTCCCCTGTCGGCCATCTCGGTCAGCTCAGAAACTCCGCTGCTTTGAAAGCAATGGTTGTTGTTGTTCATCAAGACCATCTTTCGTTCAATGACTCGGGCAAGTGACCTATTGTAGGGGTATCCCCGCATCTGGACTTTTGATTTTAAAACTGGATCACAGATCCAGAGATTTTTTTGTAGTATAGATTTACAACCAAATAGTAAACCTGTCGCTGTAAGCTGTTAGGTTTACCTGAGCTACCTTATCGGTTTCCGTGCAAAATAAATTTTAAAGTGAAAACAAATTACAAAATGATCATTAAAATCGCTTTAGCTTTTATTTGAGACGCTTTTAATTCTGTAAGATGAAAAGAATGAAGTTGAAAGATAAACACACCTTTAATTAACGTAAGTCGCTGTATGGATTTATCAATAGTTGGCCTCTTATTAAGCATATCTGCATTCAAAAATAACCGGTAACTTAAATCAGTCTTGTTAGTAGTACTATGAAGGCTGCATTACTTAACTTCATGGTTAAACAATTTTTTTGTTTGTTTGAAGATTTTATGGTTGTCTTTCAACAAAATCTGATGGTTTTATTGCCAAAACGCTTGTCTCTCCGCATTTAAAATTAGTGAAATCCCCCCCTTTTTTTACCCGTCTCGTGTTTACTGACGGGGAAAGGGTGAAGTCTCTCGTTTGGATTTCTATTCACAAAATCTGACGACGACGACAAAAAAAAAAAAAAAAACTCGTTTCCAAATTTCTCTGAATTACGGTTTCCAACAACAGCTTAGAACCAGAGAAGAACGGTAAAGGAATAACTCATGTCCATTGGAAAGAATAATAAGTCAAAATATCCTTTAGCTGCATGAACCGAAGACATCACAAACTGTTGGTTGTTTATATAATCTTTAGCAATAACTCGACAGCACACGTGATCAGACTTATAAAAATTAACCTTGATCGTTTTTGTTATGTTTAGGGATTATTCTCGTTTTCTCAGGTATATAATCCTCATAACAGTAAAAAAAAATTATATTATTAATTATATGTCTGTATCTGTTTATGATAACAACTCTATACGAGTATATATGGTACTTTGCCTCTGTTTATGTTGTTATTTCTCTCTCATATACACGTGTGTGCAGTTATTTACGAGAGATAGGGTAAACCTGGGAGAGTTGTCACACTATTTAAAACTTATTAAGAGTGCATCATATTTAAAAGACAATAATATCAAACACTTGTTGCGAACCGCAACAGATGCGACGTAGCTGTCACTGTGATCGATAAAGAACTAGAAGCGATTTTAAAATCTTTCACACCGTAAATAAAAATTATGTATTCTGTCTGTTATTTCATTTATGCAGTTTTGTGTGCTCTTGTTTCAAGTAATTTATGCGTTGAATAGAGCATAAAGTAAGTTACTCGCACAGTAATAATGCAATATTCGATTACGTAGTTTCATGGATGTACCTGTTCATTTCCAGGTAAAACTTACTGTGGAGCAGGTTGTCACGTGGTGTTTTGACATTTGACAACCAACCCTTAATTCATGTTCTGTCGGGAATCAGTAAAATATTTGTCGACATTTGAAAAATAGGCTTATTTATTATTTAAATGTAAATATAATTTACAATTTTATATCCAGCAATGTTGTTAAACATTTTAGTGTTTGCATAAATATGTAAAGTTAATTAAGTTAAATTAGTTTTCTACTACAAATAAAACAGCGTCGCAACTGTATACATGTTTGTTATAGCAAATGTCAGATGGGCTTGCAGGGTACAATAAGTTGTATTAAAAATCGGACAACCAGCACCTCTCTCTGAGACGATCAGCTCCTTGTGTTGGGTATTCGTGAACATTTTAAAAAGTCTTATTAAGAATGTGACTATGCTAGGACGAAAATGAATTTTTATTCTTGAAGTGACATTCTTCAATTTTTTTTTGAATAAATTTTTGTATAGAGTCTAAAACAAATACGGTCTCATCATATATCAAGCGAAGACTAACTGAGATTTCGTATGACTTATGTTCGCTTGCACTTTCACAAATGACTCGGATGCCTTTGCTGATTAAACATCTCCCTTTGGAACCAGGAATCATAGTGATGCTACTCATGGTTTCGAACCTGATCGATACCCACCAGTTAGGTTTTGAAACAACAATGACAAATCGATGCGCGAGTTTACAGGCGGGGACGAAGCTCGTATCGGAATAAGGCGGCTCGTAGGTTTGCGAGCTTTATACCAAAGGAAGCGAGCAGTCCAATCTCGTACTGTTTAACTATGTAGAAAACAATCGAATTTTAAATTAATCACGACAAAATCGTTGATTGATTGCTTACGGGAAAAAAAATGTATACAAATATCTGAAATTGATACAGCACCTAGTTACATGAATTTCAATTTTTCACTTTGTCCTGTAAGTCAGCGTAGTTATTAAGAAACCGGCCATTGGTCTATATATCTTGGTTACTTTCCAAATATAAGCATTAATAATACAATTTCTAATTAGCGACTTTAATTCAGCTATTTTTGTCACCTTTTTGTGATGTTTGGAAATTAAACCATTTTATTATTAACCGTTTTGATGGGAACTATTCTAGAAAGAAAATGTTTCGTGAAAGAATCTATTAAAGAAATGTCATTGTTTACGGGTAGGGTACTTGGAGAATCTGAAGGAAAAAAGAAAAAAAAAAGAGGTCGCATCGAATAGTACTCGTAGAATTAACAAACGCGTTACCGTGGTTACTTAGTTCGTTAAGGGGGCTTCAAATGGGGAAACATCTCGCGTCACCCTGACGCGGTCTTTCATTTTGACGTACACAAAAAAAAAAATTTTGCTCTTCTGTACTTCCCCTTAGATACAGATTAATTATCTGTTTGCTGATGAAAATGAGTACTTCCTTAAAGGTATATTTTCGATCCGTGCGCGCGCAGCCATTTCCAGTGCTCCGGTGTGTTTTAATCCGTCCCTTTGAAGCTTCATTTGGTGGCGAAATTCCTCCCCTGCTTAACGTTTTGAAAAAAATCGGCGGTGCTGAAACACATGATGCGGTGAAGATGAGATGAAGAGAATGCTGAAATTCCCACTGCTGAGAGACAAAATTAATTCGCTACTAAATTATCACTTTAGACATATCTTGACACAAACCCCCCCGGAATGCCACTGCGATTTAAGTTTCACGGAAGTTCAACTGATAAATATATTGATCTCTAGGAGTTAAGAGCTCAGCTTCTACGCTTTACCAGAACTGATGATGAAGTACGAGTACTATAGACCCAGCAGACAACGGACTTCAACAACACCGAAAATCTGATTGATTTAGAGCAAATCAGATTGTAAAGCAAACAAATATGTAAATGCGATTTCGACCGGATAGGTTTACAATAGGGTTCGCTATAAATACACGACACCCTTTTTTGTGGAGTAGATACAACAATTATTATTATTATTATTTTAAAAAATATATACTCTTTAGTTGATGCGACATTGCAGGCGAAAGATTAGAGAATCGGTAACCAACTGAGCACAGGGATTTTTCCAAGAATCAGCTGCATCTTCCGGATTTCGCTCTCAAATTTGGCAGATCGAATGTTCGTGATGCCTCGTTAAAAATACAGAAAATAGTCAGTTCTCTTAGCAGTCAGCATGCTTTTGTTTCTTATCACTTTTTCTTCTTTCAACGAGGCCAAATCTGAAAGAAAAAATAGCTTAGCTAATCCGTTTAACGTCTAGTGGTTAACAAAAGACTAGCACACCTGAGATTATTAATTCTGAGTCTCCTGACGACTTTCTAACCAGCTCGAGTCGTTTTACTGGCTCTGTTGACGTAAACCTCTGGAATTATTGGTAAAATCTTTGGCAACCTACGTACATAATTATGCTTAATTTTAAGAAATCGGTTTCAGGAAAAATGTTGTTTTTTTATATCTTTTATTCATTTTTTAAAATAAAAATTAATTATTTTATGAATTATCGTTTTTAATTATTAGTATTTCATGTGCCAGAATGCAAAGTGCCTCTTACTACCGGGTTATTCATTAAAACTGTATACAATGTATGGACGCCAAGTGGCTTGCAGTAGCTTAAGGTCAAAGTCGAGTACGCAGTGTGGCGATCTTCTCTTAGCATGGGTTCTTTCTACTCTCCTGAAATAGAGAGCACCGCGCGTACCCTACTTTACTACCATCTGCTTTACAAAGAAGTTATTTTATAAATTATCTTTAGATCGGTCAGCGTCAGAGTGCACAGAACACTATCGTGCCAGACATTATTCCATATGTATTCACACACATTTTTTTTTCTTCCCCGCTAATGTTCCAGGTTCCAGAAGAGTCGGGTAAGCATCAACAATGTCCTATAATCTATGACAGTCAGTGAAGATTCTTCTGATATTACTGTTTGCAAAACAAATTATGCTTATCACCCAAATACAATCCACGCATTAAGTAATTATGCATTTTACAATTATTTCTTTAATAACAGCTTTAAAGCCGAAAGATTGCAAAATTAAATATACATTGCAATCTCCCATGAATCACATAGAAGGGAAAAAAAGTAAATAACAAATGTACAGATAAGCACAAGTTTTCTTTTCCAATCATTTATTAAACAGAAATGTATAAATTTTCGATTTAATTGCAAATAAATATTCATCATGAAATAAAATATTGTATATATATATAAAACCATACTGTAATAACTTAAGCTACCTGTTATTTTACAATATGCTAGTTTTGCTGCAGATTAAGCTAAAAGTGAAAGTAGAAAAGTAATAAAATGAAATTAATTCTTTATATTAGTGCTTGGCCAGGCCACTTTACGCTGCTCAAAGACTCGGTAGTTGTAAAGTCGAGATATCATTTGGCTCCATTCTTTTCATAGTCGGCGTTAGCAGGAGAATCTCGACGAGAGCGGACGTGATGAGCAATGACACGTGATTTTCGTAATGTCACCTTAAAGGTCTATAGGTCGTTTTCCCGCAGTAGTGGCGTTCCCATCGTTTAACTCGGCGATAGGTAATATTGACCACCGCAGGTCCTTGAGGAGTGTCGAAGCTGTCTGGTCGCACTCTACACCCCGGGACATAGCCCCAAGTAAAGGGGGAAATATATATATATACATATATTAAGATCTATCTACATTTGTTATGGTGATAATGAACAGTCGTCGTCTACACCCCTCCCACACACACACGCACACACACACGTAAACGTCTTCCATGCACATAATCACTCTTGGAATATGTAAATTTCCGCCAAGTACATTAATTTATGGAGGTAGCTGAATTAATATGGCAGATTTCTTGTGTGTGTGTGTGTGTGTGTGTGTGTGTGTGTGTGTGTGTGTGTGTGTGTAAAAACTGAACAAAATGAACTACTATTGAATATAATAAAATTTGGAAAATATAAAGTATAAGAAATGTGAAATGTATAAATTAATTATTTTAAGTTAATGGGGTATAAATCAATTGTTTTAACTGAATAAAATGTGCACAAAAATTTTAAAAAATAAAAAGGTGATATCTGAAATATTAAAGTACATCTGAAAAAAATTTTTTTTTATTCCTTGTTTGAAATTTTTATTGCTATTTTTTATGTTCAATGTAAAATAAATTTAAAATTACATAAATATCAACGAAAACATTCGATTTTATTAACCGAAATAAATCATAAAAGGTTTTTTCCCACAAAAATAGGTAATTATTTTTTTACTTATCTGTTTATTTTATAGAAAACAACGGTCTTGGGTAGACCTTTTATTTAAAGATCTTATGCCAAAGTTCGCGCGTAGTGTTAACCTATAATGAAAGATCAATGAGTAATAAGAAGAGCGCCACAAGGGAATTAAATCTAATCTGTGCAATAAAGACATTCTTGGCACCAGCACAAGAAGAGAATTACACGGTACAGGTCTCTAATTGAAATCCCTCAGCTTTTGCTGGAAGTAATCTTTTGTTATTAAAAGTATCCAATATTTATGATAAGACGTGTACACTTTAGCGAATATTGTCGGAAATTCTTTGAAGACGTTGAACATGTGACCGGATCGTGCGCTTTCCTGTTTAAAAAAAAAAAGAAATTAAAGAAAGTTATACTTAAAAGAATAACCAGCCAAGCCATAAAAATAATGAGAGAAGTCTTATTTATTTATTATTTTTTTTTAGTAAGAAAGTTGATATTATTTTTCTTTCTTTCTATTAATGGGCAAATACTTCATCCACAGAAAAGGATGAAGAGCTAAAATGATTCCACGGGCTCGTACATAGCGGCACCTAACTCAGCCCACTTACAATTATGTTAGCAGTAAATAAAAAAGAAAACATAAACTTTTGTCACCACATTATTTCTCATCGACAAACTGCTTCGGTGCTGCTGTTTTGATTGCTCGACATTAAAACTAAAAGATATAAAATGACAAGCCTATGTATACCACATAACGATAGTCTTCCGGGTCGTTAATGCAGTCATTATAGAAATAGGCGAGCGAACTAAAAAAATGATGGTTCCTATGACAAGGGACTTACTGTAGACTGAAGATAGATTCGATACACAAGTTTGGAATCAACGGGGCGTAAGATGAACAACAAATAAAACTGTATAAGACCGTGGTTCTCTGAAATCCAATGTATGGCGCCGATACAGGGACTTGCTACAGACGTCACATCAAGAACCTGGAACAGTTAGACACCTTGATAACAAGTGATTTTATTTTGTCCGTAGCGCCGTAGTGGTGCGAAGAACAAATACGTCGAATCGAATCCATGATAACTAAAACTCATGTAATTTTGAATGGATGATCCCAAACACCTAATAGTAGTTCTCGCTGATACTAACAGCTTTAAAACAAACAGAACATCAAATCTAAAGGCAAGCAACAACAACAAAAAAAATATCACAAAAGAATTACTTAGTAAACGTTACAAGCAAAGCAAAAGAATTTCCTGAAGTATGAAGCCCGATCTGTTCGCCGCTCGATGTAAACGTAACTATTTTACAATTGGTACACAGCGTACTCTTTCCGTTAATTAGAATATTTAAATAAATGAAATCCTGCAAAGACATACTGACAAAATGTACATAGTGAATTTTTCTTTTTCTTATACACAAGCTGTTGTTAGCCTCATTTTTTTATGACCGAGAATTGAATGTATTTTTTTTTTAAATGCTGAATTTAATAAAATATTTAAGTACCAATTAAGCTTAATTTGGTGGTTACGTAGAGACATGAATTTATCAAGGCTTATGGAAGAGCTTAAGGGAAAAGAAATATGTGCATGAACACGGTTTTAAAATCAATTTATAGTGTACATTTTTACTATAAGTAACAGGTAATTTATTTCATGCATTAAGAGTTCTACTGCTGAAAGAAAAAAACAACTTTTTAATACCGAGCCATTCGAAAATCTTATCCAACACGTAATTAAGACCTCTAGTAACTGAAGATAACCGATACAAATTTTTACTCTCTACGCACTCGGTTTCCCTAATTATTTTGTAAAGCTCTATCTGGTTTTCTTAGATATGTTTTCTAAACTAGATAAACTCGTCTATTCTAGCCGCTCAACCTTTTCCAGCAATAAGTATTCTTTTGCTTCGCTTTTATGCCTAAGGTACCATTACCGATGTTTAATTTTACTTTTCGATAATATGACACGCTCCTCTGTCCGAGTTGTACATTAATCGCATAATAATATTATCGCTGAAGAACGCTGAGAATTAAATATATCTCTATTCGTTGCCGTTGTGTTAATTCCATAATGGCAACAAAAGGGCATTTTTTTTTTGCTTTGTCGACGGTGGTACGGAAGTTGTCACTACCCATCTTTCCAGCACATCTGAAACACTGTGAATACGTTCGTTACCAGGAGAAACGAACTGTTCTAGATATTTCATCTGAACGATACTAACTTACTTAACATTATTTATTATGATCCATTTGAGAAATTTGTATTAACCAATTTATTAGAATTTCTGGAAAATATTAGCTGTAACTTAAACAATGTTTGATATTTTTTTACGTTAATTTTTACGAAACTTTAAAACGTTTGCACTTAGATATTTGGTATAGAAATGCAAGCTATGGCTTGCATAGTTTAGAACCTTTATAGAATGAATTGAATTACTTACACAATGGAATTTTGAATTCTAAATTCAACCAGTTTGGTACTTCATGGTTCGGTTCTAGTACCTATTTTATTATTGTTATATATGAAGGTATCAATACTGGAATCTTTATGGCAGGTGTGATTTCTTTGTTATTCGCGTAATGTTTTGCCAAACCAGGTATTGAGAGAATAAACAATAGCTTTTTTATTTTAAATTAGACGTGGACATCTAAAAAAAATGTATCATATATAAGTAAACATAACCAAAAGTTACGTTGTCTGTTTTATAGCATCAGCTACATTAGTTATAAAATAAATAGATAAATAAAATAAAAGGCCATTCAGTGTTATTCATTTTCGCTATGAAAAAAATAATATGGAATTATTAGTTTTAGAAATGAAAGTTTCAATATAACGAATTTTATGAATATTTTGTTAGCTTAACGCAAATTTAATTTTTTAAAAAAATAAATTCTGCACTAATAACGATCAGGATGAACTGTACGGGAAAAATAAGGGGTTGAGTTTAAATCTTGGGAAAGGAGTATCCGACTGACTTAAACCATCCTTCCATGACAAACTTACTGCTCAGAGGATTGAAGAATGCCAGAAATGAAAGTTCAGACATGTTTAGAAATATATCAACTGTTTTCTTTTACATACATAGTGTATCGGGATAATTATCCATCAGCTGTGAAGTACTTTAACTGCTCATCCTAAACCCTACCCACGAACACGAACCACGTTCATTCTCACTGATGGGGCCAGAATTTTCGCGCTTTAAAAATAGTTAAAATTGGTTTAGTAAAGTTAAAATCTTTAGTCGAAGTGTGTTTGCTCGTTCCTGATAGAGGACTCCAGGTGCATTATTTTAGACGGCTAATCCTATTATTTCATTGTTTTCACGATTAAATTAAAGACAATTTTCATCCTTTTCAGCAACCCCCCTCTTTTCCGCAGCACAGTCACGTGATCACGCGCCAGCAGAAAGCATCTAAATTGGTGAATTGCCGGTAATAACAAAGCTTGTGGAAACAGCTGCCTTTATAACCAGAGAGAGAGAGAGAGAGAGATGGAGAGAGAGAGAGAGAGAGATGAGAGAGAGAGAGAGAGAGATGGAGAGAGAGAGAGAGAGAGATGGAGATGGGGAAAGAGAGATGGGGAAAGAGAGATGGGGAGATAGAGAGATGGAGAGAGAGAGAGAGATGGAGAGAGAGATGGAGAGAGAGAGAGGAGAGAGATGATGTCAGAGAGAGAGAGAGAGAGAGAGAGATGATTGAGAGAGAGAGATGGAGAGAGAGAGATCGATTGGAGAAGAGATGGAGCTGCGAGTATCGAGAGAGAGAGAGATGGAGGAGAGAGAGGAGAGAGAGAGTGGAGAGTCTGACCTTTCTATTGTTCGGCAAAAAAAATTAAACATTGATTATGCGCTTAGAAAGACATTTCAGGTTCGTGCTTATATTCCACCACGCTACGAACATAGAGCGGCCTGCTGCTAGCACCTGTCGTGCAAAAATTATTACTCAAGCGTTGGCGGAAATGGTAAATTGAAGACAATGTGCTCGGCGTGCGGGGGAGGGAGGGAGGAGGGAGGGAGGAGGGGAGGAGATGTTACTTGGCTAAACCCCATGAGTTCTAAATCGTAAAATAATAGCCAAGTCCGCCTAAATGGGCATGAATTTAACGTGGTGATTGCGTAATAAGGTGATCGTACCCAAGTTCTTTGTTACTATTCATTTTATTAAAACATGTCGTAATATTTATTCACGTCGAGTTTCTCTGGTTTATAGTGAAATATATATACAGATATGCACTTTTTAATTATGACCTCACAAGATGACATTCCGAAATGTTTGGCTGTGGGATCGGGGCTCTCAACTATGAAGATTATAACAATCGCAGCTTTGTTTTCCTCTTTGTTCATCGCTTTACAATTCACTAATCGTCACTAATTGACATACAGGGCAAACACAGCCGGAAAATGGTCAGTAAATTGCAACGGCCTCTCGTTTAAATATTAACAAAGATTTGGCTGGTCAGGCACTAACAAATTCAAAGAACCAGTCCGGGTTAATAATCGTGTTTCAGCCTGTCAAAGACACACCGATAAATCTATGCACGGACAGCCATGATCGCGAAGTAGGGGACGTCAACCGATCGAAGCGCGAGCGTAAAAAACTGGGGGACGTGCAAGAATATTAACGGAAGATAATCGGACTCAAAAACTCTGCTTGATCAGCAGATTTGTGGTTAATAACGAACGCGCTCATCATTCTCCGAAAATTCCTCATCAAAAGTCTCGAACAACATGGAGATTGGCGTCCGCCAGGGTTCGAACAAAATTCCAGTCGATCCAGCTCGTTGAACAGATATCGAACGAGCGACATGTCAACTAAGGTCATTCTTTAAATCCTGAGCTAATCTTCAAGCAGAAACTGATGACATGCAGGCGAAACATCGTGCAGAGAAGGCAATCACTGGTCAACAAGTATTTTTCATCAAGCATATGTCAAGGTGTACTTAGTGTAGCTTTTAATGCTTATTTCAAATATACAATTAGTTTTTTGACATCACGTACAGTTTTCAAGATGAGAAAGTTTTTTGGTTTTAGCTCATGCATTATATAGAAATTCCAATTAATGACGTGTATGCATGTATTTCATTTACATCATGGAAACATACCTTTAAAATAAACTACATTATTCATTGCTGCATAGTTCAGATGCAATATTTCATCATCTTAAATTAACCAATCAAGTTGTCTGATGAAATAGGTATTTCAACATCTCAAATTGTCCAGTCATAATTGGTCTGATGAAATATTTAATCATCTCAAATTCAATATAAGTATAACCGTTTGTATCTATTTCCTTACTTGTTTTACAGTGTTAACAATGTCAAGACTGTGTAGAAATCCTCCTGATGTGTTTTGTTATGTCTGTGGACAATTTATTGTGAAAGCTCAAAAACGTACAATAACACCAGAGATCAAGAAGATTTATAAGCTATACTTTGACTGTCCTCTTGGAGATCAGGACAAGTTATGGGCACCACATTTTATCTGCTCAGTTTCCTCAAATGGCTTACGTGACTGGTTCAATAAGAGGAAGAAGTCCATGCCTTTTGCCATTCCAATGATATGGAGGGAACCGAAAGACCATGAGAATATGGAATTTTTACTTCATGCCATTGCCTATGAAAGATACTCATGGAAAATATGTGGAGATTTAAAAGTCATTGGAATGTTAATGGGAATGCAGTCAGGTTTCACAAAATACTGTTGTTTCTTGTGTCTATGGGATAGTCGGGTAACTGACAGACATTATTCAGAATCAAACTGGCAGACAAGAACATCGTACCAGCCAGGACTGTCTAGCCTCAAGAATACACCTCTTGTAGATCCATCTAATTTCCTATTGCCTCCTTTGCACATAAAGCTTGGACTGATGAAACAGTTTGTAAAGACACTAGGGAAGAGAAATGCCAGAGGGTTTGAGTATATTGTAGAAAAGTTTCCCAAAATCACACAGGCGAAGTTGAAAGAGGGTATCTTCGTCGGACCCAAATTAGAGAAGTACTCAAAGATGTCAACTTCATGACAACACTGGATGAACTGGAACTGCCTGCTTGGAATGCTTTCAATTGGATCTGTGAGAATTTCATGGGCAACAAGAAGGCAATGGACTACAAGGATGGCATCAAGAATCTTCTGAAATGTTACTCAGCAATGGGTTGTCGCATGTCACTGAAAGTTCACTTCTTGGACTCCCATCTAGATTTATTGGCAGATAACCTTGGAGTAGTGTCTGATGAACATGGTGAAAGATTTCACCAGGACATTAGTGCTATGGAGAAACGGTACCAAGGCTTCTGGAATGACAGTATGCTGGCTGACTACTGCTGGACACTTTACCGTGATTAACCAGATCAGGAACACCGCAGGAAATCCAAATCACAATGTTTCTAACTCTGTTGTTCTAACTTTGTCTGTTTTGTCTGACCCATTTTTTGTGTATTCACTCTTTGTAGAATGATAGTGATGATTTTTAACTCAATAAACTCATTTACTTTTAAAAATAATATGTCCTTATTTATTACGTTAATGATTTCATATATACAAATATGTAAATATTTGCAAGTATCTACTGAAAAACTGATACGTGCTGCATACAAATGGAGTGAAATTTTGAAATCAGCATGAAAAATTAGTCTAAAAAAGTTGGTTTGCATTCATAATGAGTATAATACATTTAATTTTGTTGACCAGTGTTATCCAATATTTACCAGAATAAAAGGAATTCTTTTGGCTTTTGTCAGCTAACGTTTCGCAACGATATTCTGATTACTAATAAAAAGTAATAAAATTAATTATTGGACCAACATTTCGCTTTATCGACTTCCGAACATTCACTGAAAATTAAGGTAGCAAAAATCTCGAAGACATATTTGAGTCTGGAAAGTTACAGAAGCTGTTTTAAACGTATGTGGGTATGTAGTAAACAAACCCGTCTATTTTCGTAATATCTGGACATCTTTGCCTATTTTAGTTTCTTTTGATTTGCCCTTCAAATTTAGTTTTTAGAGTAATTCTCTGACAGGGAGAAAGTCCACGGTAAACAGTCAAAGCTGAGCAACTTTCCCGCCGAAACCCTCCGTTCAACTTAAAGCTGTTTGTGGATAGAGGCCGAGGTTTAGATTGGATTAGCCTAGTGTGTAGTGTTAGCTTCTCGCCTGACCATCGTGGGCTTGGTATCCTTTCGGGGAACCATTCGATTTGACATTCTCTCTCTTGCCCTAAATTCAAAATTCCTTCAGCAACCTCTTTCTGTAGAATAAAGAAATACTTATCGATGTTTTATAAAAAAAAAAATTTGTAATATTTTTATAACACAAAATGTAAATTTGTGCGTGTAGTGTTACATGGTTACCGCGTTCATTCCGTGGCAGGCACAGACCGATAAACGGGGCGCAGAGGTACCAATCAAGAAAAATTTTCTATTCCATCACTTATCGAACAATTTTTTTTTCTCACTTATTTTTCACTTTTCATGCTATCGGTATATTTTTGGTTATAATCAGAAAAGTTTTTATACAGTATTCAAGGGCACCAAATGGGAAAATTAATCCCCCCTTGAAGCTTCTTTATAGAGAACATTTTTTCTTTGTTCTACTAAAGAGAAATTTTAGTTCATATTCTGAGCAGCTCTCTTATTTATATCGATACCGTAGTTATGTGGATAATGAATTTACTGTTTTCCCATCTCTCACATCCGCCTTGGGTTTTTTTCTTAAAAAAATTGGCTTCTAACTTAAAATTAATTTTAGAATTGGAAAAAAAGATCGCCATATCTGCTTTCTTGACTATCTTATCTAAGATAATGATTTAGATTGTATTAATACCTTCAATTTTTGGAAACCGATATTTATGAGGTAGGTTCAGTCTTAGGTTCTATAAACGTAGTTTTTATCTGTCAATAACCAGAGCATATAAAAACTTCTTATATTTATAAAGTCCATTTTATTAAAAATGGTCAATACAGAACTTTAAAAAAAAAACTGTTTATGTTTCCGCAGGGTGCTATATAAAGTGTATTCGTCTCGACTTTCTTTACAGACTTTACCATCCAGAATTGTTTGCAAGGTTAGACCATGCTTTTCGATTTTTATATCGTACAATTAAAAGGCAAGTTAATTAAATTATCTAAAATCTTTCATTTATTGAAGGTCAAAATTTGTTTCGGCAAATTCTAACATATTTCGATCTGTCTTTTATTTTTTTTTTTCTTTCGAGACAGATTTTCAATGTCAACCATCAAGTTTGTATCTCGTGAAAAAGAGATCGCTATCTCCGTCCTCGAGACTGATGTACCACAACACCAGTAAATACCATTCCCGAATGTGAACTTTGTGTAAATCGGGCTTCCTTCTCGTACTCAGTGATTTTTCTAAATGCTTCCATCTCCAGAAATATCGATAAACATTATTTCCGGCGGCGAGAAATAATTTGTATAAATGTTTTCTTGAAAAATCAATTGTAATTTGTGTAACTATTATTTTTTTTAAAAAAAATCAATATTAAGTTAATTCTAAAAGTTAGAAGCATTAAAATATATTTTTATCTTTTTAAAATCGATGTACAAAACGAAAGACACATTTTCAGAAGTAAAAAAAAAAAAAAAAACAAACAAAACAATGATATAGCGCTAGATATTTTAATAACTTTAAAAAATATATATTCTTATTTATTTTTTTTTTCCAAATTCTTTGTGCTTTTAGTTTTGTTTTAGATTAACAAAAGATTCCAAAATTCTCTGGAGAGATTTCCTTTCTGTGCAGTCACCGACTTTGATGCGAGCCGAAAGCTTTTTTTTTTTTTATGAATGTCGAAGAACGGCAAATGTCCAACTTAAAACGGAGCAAAGAAATATAGCTGCTGATTTTAATTCCAACAGCAGTTCTGCCGGTTTCTGATCGTATTAGACTAAGACCTGCTGCTGTTATTAACAGCTGAACCTCGAAGTACGTTTCCGCATGGAATTTACCGTTTCATGTCGTCATCGCGCATCTTCGCTGTCTTCCACTGAGTTAAAACCAGTTTCAGAGAAATATAAGAAAAATGTGATAATAGCGGGGAAACAAATTATCTCGGTGACAATAGAAAGTATTTGGACGTTTCGAACATTGTAAGAAATTCGGCCAAACAGTTCAGTGTGGAGGGAACCCCATAGTGCGCTTTAGTCGCATATGAAACGATCGGTTCCTCTTGGCCACGAAGCTTTCAGTGTTGAGAACACATTTCGTCATGAAGACAAAGGTACTTTTCCAGTTCTGCTCAAAAATTCGAATTATAGAATCTCTTCAAAAAAAAAAAAGATGCTTTTAAATAGTTTTTTTTTTTAAACAAATCAGTTCCGCTAATTTCACACTCCGGTCGAAGGAGACATGCAAATTGAGGAAGGAAATCCCAAAATTGGCACTTAATCTGCAGCATCGGATGCTGCAGTTATCTTCTCAGAAACCGAGCGGCCTTGAAAATTAGTGCGGAAATCACTTTTTTCCGATTACAGTATTTTGTGCATATCCCTGCACTCGGACCCGTTGCCATTTCTTCTATAAAGTGGCCGAGCACGGGGCGTAAGTCAGTTCTAAAAGACCACCGGTGGCTCCCAATCTTTACAGTGATATGACACGACGAGACAAACAATTCCACGGCACATCCATTTTTTTTTTTTTTTTCAGCTGAATCGATCGCACATCTACTACGGTGACGGTCTTATCAGAGAGGTCTGCAACATAGCGCGCACAACCAGCTGAACAGGGATCGAATTTATTAAAGTTCCATACCAACCCCCCCGGAATACAACAGCGAGCGCAGACGCATTTTCGTCAACTATTTCTTACGATTCTTCGTAACCCTAAATCTGTTCCACACCCAGAACTCGGTTCAGGCGTCTGAATTTCGCCCTTCCGAGTTATGCATTTCATATTTGAATAATTTAACCGATAAGTAATTGAAATTCAGTGGATCAGAGCAAAACGCAAAGTAGAATAAATAGCAACTCACCGGGTTCGCAGGGAATTTGATCCTTCCGGTGAGCGAAGGACACTGTTGACGCGGAGAAGAATTGACGAGGCGGCCGCCCGCGCGCACCCCTAGCTGGTTGACGATGGTGGCTCTCACAGGTACGTTGTCGGAAACGGCGAGAGGACAGCAATAGCAAGGTCAGGGATCGTCGGATGTTCACGCATCGCGAGCCAACCAAAACACACCCGAAAACACCTCCGAACGTCCGCTTCGTCGGCGCTCTTCGTCCGAGGCTCTGCAAGTTCCTCCTTTTCTTTTTAAGCCAGGAAGTAAACTAAACGGATCCACGTAGTCCGCTCATAATCTTCTGCACTCGTAGAGGGGAAGTAGCATTCGGACGTCTCTTGCAGCGTTCTGAGATGTTTTCATATGGGGCTGTGCGCCCTGACAGCTGGGTCTGCCGCTGAAGATGTTAGCGGCAGCATCTCGAGTGAGCCCCGCCCCGCCCCACGCCCGCCTGCCTGCCACTGCTTGCTGCCAAAGGCCCAGTTTCGACCTGGAACCTTGACGTTTATCTGTAATGGTCAGGATCGTCTCGTTACTTCTGCTGCATTTTAGTGTTCGGCTCATTCAGATGGCTGAAAATGTCTGAGAGAAACGCTAGCTGAGCCCACCAGTAATCATCAGACAGTAACTCTTTATAGGACAGTTCATGCATTGTTGAAAATCCTGTCAGTTCTCCCCAGAGCTCACTAACAAAACAGTGAACAAACGAGATCCCAATGGCCGTAAGTTTATGTAATTCACAATTTTCACCGTTTGCTCTAATACTGCAGCCAACCCTGGTGGCAGTGTTTTGACTGCAAGTGCTTCACGGTGGAGAATGCAATGGTTGACATGAAAGTCAAGATTTTTCTCTTTCGCCTTACTGACAAATCCTTTGACTTCCCCCGTCATGGTGGCTGCTCCATCAGTGTAAATTCTACAACACATGACCCAGGTTAGTTTGTTTTCCTTCAAGTAAGTATCTGTTACCCGAAATATGTCCTCAATGGACGCATGACTCGGTAGCTCCTTATGAAGTAAAAAATTCTTCTGAATGGAGTCCTCATCAACATACCGAACGTCGGCCAGCAGCTGGCAGTATCCACCTACATCGGTGGACTCGTCAGTCTGCAAAGCTATCTTCCCACCAGTCGCTAACTTCTCTTGCAGCACGTCCTCGATATCAGTTGAACTGTCGTCATTTCGCCGTTTTCTTTATTATTAGAGAATGGCATTTTGTCGATCTCTTTTGGAGCATCAGCTCCTTACATTACACCTACGATTTTCTGAGATACAGGCATGATTATGGTTTCAGAAATCATGTGGCGATTTGATTTTCCTACAAGCTCAGCCACCAAGTAACTAGCCTCTGGAGCTTTATCCGATACCCGCACACACTCTATCAGACGTTGGGCCTGTTTCATGTTTTGTTCTTTAAAGCGCTTGAAGTATTGAATGTCTTTTTTCGCAAAGATGGATGTTTTGTATGCAATAGACGGTTTAACTTACTTGGTACCATCGCTGCGTTTGCCAGATTCTTTCTGCAGACGAGGAATTCAAGTAAGGGGCAAGTGGCATCTCCTGTCCATTAAAATCCTAAGGCCAGTAGCTCTCATTATACTCGCTGAACAGTTATTACTTTTTTTTCTTCGGGTTCAGATGTTTCATAAACGACTGAATAAGCAGAGGAATCGTTTCTTTTGACAACAAACTTATCCATTTCTCCTTAGATTAGGGGATATAACATAAATCCAGCAAAGAAATGTGGACACGGTCAATTTCTCTGCGTCTACTATCACGTCGTCTCAATTTCGCCCGTTGGCCACTTACGTTTAGAATGTTCACGTTTTAGAATTGAAAGACCAATACATCAATTTTAACTCTTTGAATCCTGAGCTCCTGAGCAGTCCAAACAGCGACGATTTCCAGGAAACTGGCTATTTCGATTGATTTGCCGTTTGCAAGAAACTAGCCTAATGCCATTTGTAACGAGCGTGCTTATTGGCCAGTAGAGTTGTTTACATTTACCATGTGTTCAAAATCCCAAAATATCGGCGTAATGAGATATTGTACATATTTCTCGTACCCAGAAATATAGAGATTACGGGTTCTAACGGTTAAGTATTTCAAGAGATTTATGGGTTGTAGTTTTTGTTGGATTGAATACCGTTTAAGTTGAAACAATATGCTTGCTTTACATTGATTTTTATTACCTTTGTACGAACTTTCACGGCACACCTGTACAGCTCCCTCGGCACACCGGTTGAGAAGCACTGGCGTAGACAACTGAGATGCTTCAAAGAGAGATGACGATTGCGAACTGACGTTGCTTCCCGCTAGACTGTCCATCGCAGTGTCATTTCTAGGCACTAACAATGTATAGTTAAATTGGCCATTTTATGGACAAATGATGTTTAGTAACACAAAATTTATAATCCTCCGTGAAGATTAACTCGTGATTTTTGCCATAATGAACCTTTTACCAACAGAAAAATCTCTTGAGAATGACCTCCAAACCATAGACTTTTGACGCAGTCAGTTTGCAACAAGCTCTATTAGCCAGTTGTGTGCGGTCCAGAATCCCACTCATGCGCATCTCTCTAACATTGTGCTATCGACACATACGAATGCATGGAGAGATTCAATATTGTAAATGAAGGATGAACCATTAGTGTTGTATTACTTTCAACGACAACCCTAGATTCTGCCTGTGTCTGGAAACAAGATGAAGAACATTCTGCTAACTGTGCTATTAATCAAGATGATCAACAACTTAATGGAGGGACTATGAGCTGGTGTATTTTAGTTAGCCAAATAACTAGTCTTGTCAACATTTTAAAGGGCGATATGACTGGTGTCAAACGCAGAGGGGTTATGTTTGTAGTCGTTCATCTGGCCCAACGGTAACGTTCCAATTTCATCTTGACGAATGACGACGACTGTCTGTACGGTTCACGTTGTCAGTATTTTCAAATCCACATCATCACTTGCACGTTGTGACCGGAGAAAATCCGGACGTTAATGTGAAAGAACATTTTCGAGCATCCTATGAAGGCGTGTTTGTGATCGCCAAGTCAGCCTACAATCTTTTGATCAGCTGGAAGTGTCTCTAGTAGAATGTAGAGCAACATCCAACACGACCGCTGGTTTGCTTGATATTGCCGATATCACGAAGTGTAAAGCTCGTATTAGTGTCAGTGGTAGTCAGAGATATTATTAAAGCCATTTTCACCAATGTCATTTTACCCGTGATCATTTTATACTGACGTCGTTGCCATTTTCCATGCTCATTTCACACAACCATTTTGTTTCCACTCCATTTAACTTCGCTTCCATTGATATAAAGTATTTTTTTAATGAGGACTTTGGAAGTGTTTTTTTTTTCGACAAAAATATTAATATCCATGTACGTGCCCCGACAAGCACTGCGGATTTGGAACGGTTTTGCTTGTCACAATTGCGAAGTTTTGTATTTTCAGTTGGCAGTTTCTTCCATTTGACAATGAACAGTTTGTTTTAAATATCCAGGTATATTTTATGTTCACTGTTACCTTAGTTCGCCGCCACTTTTACATTTTTGTTCAGTTTAATATTTGTGCTGCTAGGTATTCTGTTAATGTATTGTCTTTTTTTAATGTTCTATAATTTTAAAATGTTAGGTTCGATTAAATGTATCTATATAAGTATCAGAAAAGAGAATTCATCTAAAATATGAAATTTCTTTACTTTTCAAGTTACTTTTAAAATTTTACTAGACTTATGCAGTGCCATCACGCCTTTTTAAATCTTGATGATCTTTTTCACTTTCCAAAATCTGAATTTCTTTGATTTGATCATTTTTCTTCCAACATTTTTAATAACTGTAATTCTAATTCTTTGATATTAAAAGTTGACTTCGTTAGATTGCAATATTGAGATTTTCAAACTAATTTATGTTTAAATACGGTCAACGTTAAAAATCCAAGTTTGTTTCTCTATTTTGTAGGTATTGATAAATTTTTTAGTGAATGTTTTTTTTAAAAAAACTGACTAAATTAAAGAATTTGACTACATTCAATGCATGCTTTTTGGCATGCTGAAACGTTTATTCAGTGAATTTTAGTATAAATTTTAATGGTTTTTTGTTTTGTTGTCAAAAACATAATAATAAAATGTTAATTATGTTTTACGCTGAATTCGAATCTGTTTTTAGAATTTTTCTATATCGAATGGTTTTCAGGTTACAGAGTGTACAATAGTACATTCATAAGTAAGGTTTTTATTGCACTTAGAAGAGATACAAAGTTAGTTCAAAAATGTACAATGTATGTTTTTCGCCTATATTTGGCCTGTGGAACATCCGTCTTTAGTGTCCAGCAATAGTCCGCCAACATGGAGGGTCTCCACTTTTCCTGGTACCGCTTTTCCATGTCCATAATGTCCTGATGGAATCGTTCTCCCTGCTCATCACTGACTGCCCCGAGATTTTCGGGGGAAAAAAATCAAGGTGTGAGTCTATTAAATTGATTTTTAGACTCATTTTGCACCCGAGATCTTTGTATGAAGCCAGCAGGTGTTCTACAACATCGCGGTAGTTTTCTGCCTTGTGATTCCCCAAAAAATCGCTGCAAAATCTTTTAAAGGACAGCCATGCAGTTTTTTTCACATTTATTAAGCTGTTCATCGAAATGTTCATCACGAATAAGTTCCCTGATCTGGGGTTCTACAAAAATACCCTCCATTTTTTTTTTGTATCACTGATCTTGGGGAACTTCTTCGTCATGTAGGTGAATCCAGGGCCAGTTTTATCCATTGCTTTGACGAAGTTCTTCATTAGCCCCAGTTTAATGTGCAAAGCAGGAAGATAATTTTTTTAGGATCAAGAAGTGAAGGGTTTATGACATTCATCTTCCCTGGGGTCAGTGATTTTCGTTCTGGCCACACTTTTTATTCTTAATCCTTTTTTGTCGCTGCTGTCCGACTCGCAGAGGAAACAGCAGTACTTGGTGTAACCAAGTTGCATTCACTGCACATATTCAATTTAAATTCCCCATACTTGTTTTTTTTCAAGAGAAGCTTCATGTTATCGTAGGATTCCTTCATGTTGGCTGCGTGAGCCACAGGAATGGAAGGGAACTTATTGCCGTTGTGGAGTAGAACGGTTTTTGTGCTTACTTTCGATGAGTCGATGAACAGGCACCACTCATCTGTGTTGTATTCATGGCCGAGTTCCGACCATATAGAAAAATAATACCATACACACACCACACCATTTTCAACGGAGAGAAATAATCTTTAAAAACTTCATGCCGACGACGATAAAAACAAACATTAGTATCCTTATGGAGATAATTCCAGCCTTTTCACCTGGAGGCCAAATGTTCGGCTTTCTGCTTAGACAAATTTAAATCGCAAACGAGATCATTAAGTTCTCTTGAGTCATGAAATGTTCATTTGAAAAATGGCTTGGTTCGAATGTTGAATCCATATTGTCCTCTACTTGGTGTACTTTTTCATCACTAGACTCATCGTCACTCGGTGTCATGTTGTTTTGAGGCTCTGGCACAGGTAATTCCTGACTGTGAGGTACTGGCCTCATAGCAGATGGTAAATTAGGATACTTCACAGTATGTTTGGTTCTTGATGATATACCCTTTATATCTGTCAGGCAGAAATAGCAATCCGATGCGTGATCTTTGGGCTCTTCTCCAAACCATAGGAACGGCAAAAGTCATACGGGATAAACCTCTTGCCCATTGTGTGAGACACGTGACACATTGATGAAAACAAATATGGGACGCCCAACTTTTATCCTGGTCACCAACTTTACAACCAAAGTAAGGCTCATAGCATTTTTTAATGAGGGGTGTGAGAGAACATTTTTGGGATTTGAATGTCACGTTACCACAGATGTAGCAGAATATAATTCGGACTATTCACACAGTTTATCGGCATTATAATGGTGGATGAGTGTTACTCACAGCACGGCAAGGATCTGAAAGTACGACGGATATATTATTATTGACAGGAAACGGAAATAAGTACAAAGATACAAACCAGGAGAGGAAATTGGGGGGCTTCCCACTCCTCAGCCCTGGGGTACAGACAAATTCTGGAAACATATTTGAATTCAGCGTGCAAAAGCACATATGAAATAGTAATTTGTGTGTAATTAAAAAATCTTTGTTGACCAGTGTAATTATTATAGGAACATTTATTAATGTCAAAAATTTAACTGAATTTTTAATTTCAACGTTCTTTCTTGACTTGTAGAACAAATTTATTTTTCTGGTTGTCCCAAGTTCAAATATCGATTCTACCTGTGCATGAATCAACTCATCTTGAAATTTTATTAAAAGATGCACCATTCAGAAACTAAATCTCATAATATTCACTATACTGTACATATTCTTCACATGAAGACATTAAGCCAGATGCTCAGCGTAGATAAAATTAATAAATGCCAAGAGAATCGATCTACCAAAAGCGATCATAGAGCTATCAGAAAACTGACAGATCTTTCGCTCTATCGAGCTTGAGCCTCTCATCCAACAGCTGCCACCATAAGGTTTACTGAGTGGTAACAGAATTTCGTACGATTGTCTATCATGGATCTCCAAAGTTTTGTGTAGTAAATCTTAAGGCCTCCGTAATTCCAGCTGTCATTTTCAGCTTCACAGAGAGGTAATTAGTTTTTGATACTCACTATTAAAGTCTCTATCTCCACCCTCTGTCCAAAGATCTTCATTTCACTATTCTTAAATCTTTCAGCGTAATTTTGTCAAGTTTTCATTCGCTTACATGTTTTGATCCAATTATAATTCTTTCCTTATTCTTTTGGTGATTTAGGTACGACCTATTTTTTAACACTTTAGTAAACATTTTATATCTCAGACTCTGAAATAAACAAAAAAAAACTCTGCTACAATAAACAAGAAATTCAAAAATCGAAAATAAAAGTAAATAAAGCTGAATATTTTATGCTTTATCACGCATATAATCAAAACAAAATATATGAAATTTTTTTAAAAAATTGAAATAGAGATTCCGGTAAAATCAATTTTTAAAATTCTGGTTTCCAAGATTAAACGGCAGAATTTATTACCTAATATTATCATGTATTAAAAAAATGTATTCATTTTTTTTCACTTTAGTATTTATTACCATTTTATTTAATTTATATTTCATTTCAAGATTAAAGAAACATGATTAAAGACCCATATATAATTTCCTTTATTATAAATTAAATTAAATTATTCATCTGGAGCAGAATATTTTGAAAAATATTGTGTACAGAATTAATATAATACAATGTTCTCTTTTAAAAGTTTTAGATGAAAGAAAATTTAACCAATTGCATAAAACCTGCGCAATTTATTGCATCTAATTCTGATTAATAAATTCTTTTAGTTTCGCCTATTAACTTTTATATAAAATATGTAAAAGTAGCATTCACTGAAATCTATCTACTCTGGTAAATCTGCATTCCATATTGAATTTAACTCCTAATGTCTGTGCCATCATATAAGCTTTTAACAAATTATACATTTAATCTGAAGTGAGATATCTAAAGTTTTGCAAGGTAGTTGTGTGTACAGTAATTTTACATTCCATTAATCGATGTTTTATGGATGTTAGAAGACTGAAAATTTGGACATGCTATCACTAATGACGACAAAAAACATAAATTAAAGGCAGTGTATTATAAGAACATATGTTGTTAATATCATAATATATCCATATTTTCATAAGAAGTAACATTCATTGTTAAATAACAAATTGGTCACTGAATGATTCATCTTTACGGTTTGAAAAAGCATTTCCTAAACGAACATCTTGAGACGTCGAAGACTTGCTAATGCTAGAAATATTTTTTCACAAGTTATAATTATAAAATCTGTAAAGTGAAATAATGATGGATGTAATTTTAAAATCGGCTGATTAGGTGAAAATTAATTTAGTTTTTTAAAACTCGTATACTCAGAGATATCAGCTGGTAAATAAGTGGAAAGGGTCGCGTAGCTAATGAGAAAATACTGGCACAACCTTCGGTCCGCGGAACTAGTTATGGGGAGTTGAGGTGCATTATCCTTTGAGTTGTGACATTTATAGAGCCGCGCAGTCGTAAGAGAAACTTTAGAGCTAGTTTTCAAAACTGAGAGTTATAAATGAAATTTCTTTGAGGCTTCAAGAATTGGCTGCTTCTTCGATTGCTAGATGGTGAGTGATGCAATCACGATTTCAAACCATCTGAGAAGAGGTTGTTGAAAATTAATTTCTATTTTGTGACATTAGAAATAAAATTCAGTTGACTGTGTAATTCAAACCAGGTACACTTACTAGGAAACCACAACATGCTAGATCGGCTCTTTAAAAGAAGTTACGTATTTTATATTAACTTTAATGTTGTTGCTTTCCATCACAAATTCGGGTTCTCATAAAAAAACAAATTATACCAAATCCAATAATTTATTTCCTTAGCAATGCAATTTTTCTCATACAATATTGTCGACTCGTCTCGGGCCAGTTTAGTAGTAAACAGTTAATATTTCTGTCCAACACTAATGAATGGTTGAAACGGTCTGGTCCTGGGGACGGACCATTACGTATAGATGGCGGGTATTTTCAGAAGAGTCTAGCTTTTAGAAAATCACCTATGAACCCGCACCTAGCTTCTAGAAGATATAAAGAAGACTATCAAGACCAATGTTTTCAGCACGTGGACAAGTATGGAAGCAGAAGCGTCGTGGTATGGGCTGTCATCTGGCATGATGGAATGACAGATTTAGTGAATGTCTAAAAGAATCCCACTTCTGCCGGATAGACCAATGTCAGTGGCGCGACTCTTACAAATGCACTAAGGATGCATACTGAGATTCTGTGCCCATAGAGGGTGGCGCTACATACCATATCAGTTGAGTGATTAAAGTCTGGGAGAGAAATCAGTGCATTTAACTTTTTTTTCCTGTGTGCCACAAAGCTCAGATAAAAGCCTAATCGAGCACCTGTGATCAGCTGAGGACAACTCCATCCACTTCCCACCAATAAGATGAAATTAAATGGGGCCTTCTTGCGTATACGGGGGAGCTGACCAGAGACCGTGACACAAAATCTTGTTGATTCAATGCGAAACAGAGTGGAGACTTTTCATGTTTTAATAGGTGTCTACACTGATTTCTAACATAAAGAATTTCACTTAAAAGCTTGTGTTTATTTCCGGGGTGTGTGTGTGTGTGTGTGTTGCTTTTGTTTTTGTTTTTTTTTTTTTGCAACAATCTAAAATTTTGTAATAACAATAGCTGTCGATATTATTATATCAGAACACTTTATCTTGTTTTCCAAAAATATTTATGAGTTCCGGAAAGAATATTCGAAAATATTTTTGAACATTTAAAATTTGTGCTGATTTTAAAACCGCGCACTTTGGTTATTTTTATCTGAACTTCTGTCAAATATCTACGGGATGAAATACGTGTGTTCCAGTTGTCCACTCGTTCTAATTAATCATGCCGTCCACTAAGCTTTCTTCTGAATCTCTGTGATTACTGGATGAGCTTCATACAACATTTTCTTCATCGTATTGTTAAACTCATTTTTGTCAACCATTGTATTTTTGGATACAATTTATATCCACTTCAGCAGAATTATTTGCATAAATAAAAATTACGAGACAAAATAAAATTGTATGTTTTCAAAAGAGATGAAAGAGAAAGCAAAGTGTGGCTAACTATACAAAACGGAAAGAAATATACACCAGATTAAAATCTAAATTATTTATAAAAATATAACAAATTTTATTTAAAAAAAAACAATTTATATTTATTGGAAATCGATTAAAAAGAATTTTCTTTAATTCGTTTTATATATTACTGTAACATTGTTTTTGACCTTTTAATTAAATTTAAGGAGATATAGAGATCTCCATCATACTAATCTAAACAACAGATTTTAAAAAAATCCTACATTTATTTTTCTATGTAATAATTGTTTGAAAGGTTTATGTTCACCATTTGGTAGAAACATGCCTTGTACTATAGAGCTTTTAAACGTCCAGGCTTGAAATCTTTCAGATTATTAACGACAACCTAGTGCAGGATTTCCCATAGACTTTTCAGATGTTCCTTAATTTGTTTCTGTTGAATTTTTTGGCCCTTAATTTTTTTTTTTTTAAATCAGGATAGGTGCCTATGAACTTCATTTCCGACTTGTAAGTGTATTTCAGAAGCATCTGATGTTCATTCAGCATCTTCCAAGCTGTAGTGATTCTTGACGTATGGCATGCTGCTTTATCTACCTGCTCGACGTCTTGATTACAGTTGAGGAATTCTCGAGGAAATCCTGAAAAAAAGGTTATTCCGCACAACATATATGAAACGAGTGAACTTTACTAATACACCATGGAATGCAAGATCCAATTTGACTCTATGCTAAATGTCCACGTATTTTATTGATTCAAATCCGCCGTACCTGACAGTTACAGAAACATTGGATAAAAAGATTCAGCCAGATCTTTCCCCAAAATTCATTTGTATTCACGGGATGGTGACGGTGAATTAGTAAAACACTTGATTCATGGTAAAACAGTACTGATATTCATGTTGCACCAGCCAAACAGAAATACGGCGTTTTATTCAAAAACCTGTCACCGCTACCTTCCGTTGAACAAACACGTTCAGCTTATCTAACTCTACGCCGAATTTGCTGCACAGTGCCTCAGCCTCCCTGGGATGTCTACTTGCAAGAACTTAAGGCGATCGCTGCCGGTGACTGTGGGAAAACAATCGTTCTTTTTCTTGTAGTGGCAGAACGACGAGCAGTAACTACGCCAGCCTCTTGAACAAGTAGACATAAGTGGGTACGATGATTTAAAACCTAGTTTATCAAAATATTACTTTAACCTGGTTGCATATTTCCAAACTAACTATAAATTTTACAGAATGTGTCCTTTGTTAAAATTCGTTTAGAAAGCCATCATTTAAATCCAGCACATAGTTCTGAATAGACATAGAAAATAAGCTAAACTTCATTTGTACTTGTTCCTTAATTGCTAGTCTGAAAGCAAGTTCAGATTTATAGGGAATGTGTGCGACATTTACCAAAATTAAAACGACCGATAAAATCGGTCTGTTTCCCATGTCTAATAGTGAAGAGGAAGGAACTACGTCCTTCCATCTTGCACGTTTTTTTTTTTTTCATTATGGCGATTTATCGATAAAATCCGATTAAAATCATGCATTGTTTAAGCTAATTCATTTTTCCATCGTGTTTATGACCTCTATCGACAAATGGCAGGCTACTAGGAAGGAAAAGGTTGATTAAAACTTCTATTGGAAATTTGTCCGATAACTTATTTAATTACAAATAAAAGTTATATATTTAATTTTTTTTTTCATTATTTGTGTTTATCTTCTGTTTCATCAAATTGATCATTGCCCTGGTTACTTAGACTGTCACTATAGGTTGGCAGAGAGTTGCACATCATTCGTCTTCTTCGGTTAACTCGCGCTAAGAAATTAATCTAGAACAAAGGTAGTTTTATAAACAACGATTTATGATGATTACTTTCAGCTCGATGGTCGACGGACAGTGAAAGTACGTGAGCAAGCTCACGAACTGGGAGTCGACTAAACAATAAAGGAAATAAATGACAGTCATCAGTAAAACCGAACTCGGAAATGAAAGGAACATGTTGAAGATGTTCTCTGTTTATCAGCTTGTAATTTAGTTATTCTTCTTTTTATAGATGTTTTAAGTATATAAACACGAGCTTATGAAGTCTTTGGGTGGTTCCGGTTTTGATGATTGTTAGAATACAGAGAAAATGTATTAAAAGTCCATACGCTTAAAGGAATTAAGTCAAGCAGTGACGAGTCCTTACACTTCCGCATTGCCGCTGTCTCTAGCGATACAGCGTACATTTCTTTTTTGCTGATATTTTGAACACGTCCTCCAGCTTTTGGAGTGTGATACTACTGATAACTGCTTCACTGTTACCTCGCTCTCGAAATTTAAAGATCCGCTGGAAAGGAAATGTTCAATTCATGTGGCGTACGGCGAAGAGATTTCCGCGGGCCTCGGAATAAATGCTTTTTGGAAAGCTGCCGTGGTCTCTGGACTGATGGTGATGGTTAGCCGAAGGGCTTTTTTGTTTTAACATTAACTCATCCTGTTTCTTTCTACTCCATCCCACTTCTAATGGAGTTGTCGGATGGCGGATTCGTGCCGTAGTGATCGACTTCAATTCAGCAATGGTTTTCAAGCAGTTGCGCAACCACCGAGACCACTTGGAGCTAATGTGCATCTTACTTTCCTTGAAGAATCCTTGACAACCGTACTCGCAGCTAGGTCGTTCTAAGGATCGCTACGGACTCGTCACCTAATGCGTGGAGAACTCGCTCTCGTTTTACAACAGTCTGAATAACGAAACAAAAAATAAACACTTAAACTCTGAATTACTTTATGAACACAATATACACTGTTTATCTATTGGTTTAACACTGTTTAGTAAACAAATGCAAAATTTGAGGGCAGCCTATTTTGTGGCCTGTACCATTCATAATTACGCCTATAGAATACACAGTCACTAATTTAGTAAACGCCTGTTTTACTCGGTGTTTTTGTGTGTTTTTTTGGTAGTTTTCCTCTCTAATATTAATTTTAAATTCTGTTAAAGGGACTTCAACCGAATGTCCAAAGTACCCACAGTTGGCGCTTTATGAGATATTTAAAGAGATGGCATAGATCTGTCATGATAAAAAGAAAAAAATTGATTCATTTCGTTGGTTTTCTCTGTACAGCTAAGTAAAATCATTTTAAACTCATTAATGTATAAATTAAGGGTCGAAAGGGAAAATCTTTTGAAAGATTTCTGCAATCGCCTGAAGGATACAGCTTCAACATCATTAAAGATCAGTCGGACTGTTTGAATGTTTCGCCGTGGGAAAGGCTTTGCAAGACACTAGTGTTCAACCTATCTGGTAAATTAACTTTCTCATTCACACTCTTGCACATTATTTGCGCCAAAAGGGAGCAGGATTGAATTCATTAAAATGATCTATTGTTTAATCTTTAAAGGGCTAATCGAATTGAAATTCTTTGAGAAGGAGAGAGGAAATGAAAGAAAGAGAGAGAAAGGGAGTAAAGAGGTATCCGCCATGAAGGTTTAGGCACCCGTCTACGATCGGTTCTCTATGGAGGGCTTACGGATCTACTAATTGGTCGTTTGTTTTGATAGGTTCATCAGCGACCTATCAATTCAGAGATGACGATCTTTTCCCGCTGAATATCCGGCCGCAAGACGATGTTTTTTGGTTTTGTGAACTTTTCGTTTTGTTGGTGGTTTTTTTTTTTTTTTTTTTTTTTTTGTTTTTTTTTTTTTTAAACTTAAAGTTGCGACATTAGTTCCGTTCTGGGGGATTACGTGAAACAGTGGCGGCCTCGGTTTGGTTCCCGTTCGTCCCGCTACTACGGTTAGTATCCGGGCCGTAACTTTTTCCTTTACTCTATTGAAAGGATACGATGATGAACTTCCGCTTTTCTGACGCCCATTTAAAATTTCTTAGCCTCTTCTTCTGCGCGTCTCACGCTACCAACAGACCTGGATGCGCGTTCTGTCCGAACTATATTTGTCTAAATTAAATAAATAAAATAGTTGTATGCGACAAAGGAATTTGTTATTGGAAGAACAAAAGAAACTGAATAAATAATTGAATTTAAAATATTCCTTTATATTCCGTTATGATAGGCATGAAGGCGAGGCCTTAACTTTGATGTTACTGATAGCTGTGGTATAACGATGGCTGTACCGCTCCACTCTTCGCCTTCGAACAAACTGCCGCTAATAACTTTTCCAAACAGCTCGCACTTGAACTCATCTGTAAAAAAAAAAAGCATCTTCCAGGTTTGGTCATCTCAATGTTCTAACTTATGCTGCTTATTCCAACCTTGTCATTTGTTTCCTCTCCTCCAGCATTGGTTTTCAAGCAGCTGCACATCAACTGATAACACTTCGAGCTAATGTGAACCTTGCTGTTCTTGAAGAAGCCTTGTCAACCGTACTTGCAGCTGGGTCATCATAAGGATCGCTACGGACTCGTCATCTACTGCTACTGCCTGAAGAACTTATCCCGAGATACTTAGCAACACTTCTGAAGAGTTTGGGATTTCTTCCTTGACCGTGTCGGTTGTCAACAGTACCATTTTTATATATCCACTCAGAGTCTTGCATACAGCTCCCTCAGAAACAAGAACGGGGCTGCAGTCTCTCGCATGGAGCAGCCAACCGCGTGTATGTGTGTGTGTGTGTGTGTGTGTGTGTGTGTGTGTGTCACAGTATTATACGTCTAAGATGGATTTGTATTTCTTTTAGAATTGAGTGAAACAATCAGGAACGAAACGGGAAGTAAACCAAGAAGCTTTAGGGAGAAAAAAGGGTCATTGTTACGTTCCCCCACCCGCCCTCAAAGTTACTAAATATTTATTTTAAAATAATGTGACAGATTAGTCAAGAACAGTCACAATTTTGTTTATGCAAATGAACGGTTTAATCAATGACGTTACCAGGGTAACAGTTACCTCGTTAACCTTATTGTTTGATATGCGCAGACGTTCTCACAGGCCACGCCCTGCTATTTTGCAGATGCACACCTAATACGTCAGATATTCTTCCTCAGATGAACATCCGATAGGTCACAACAACAAGCTCACAAAATTATCCAATATTTTGAAATTGTCGAAGTTATGGATGAGGATAAAGTGAACTGATATGTGAATAATTATTTAAATAGCATATAAATGGCAGTAATTATTCGTTCTTGCTGACTGCAGACGTTTTTCTCCCAGTATCTGGTTCATGAAACAGCATCCAGTTGCGAGGTATTTCTTCCTGATATTTCCAAATATCAAACAACAGAAGGAACATAAGTACACTGTCTCCTGAGTCGTGCGTGGCCAATTATTTTTTAAATTTAATTTTATAAACACATAAACTTCAGTTTAAAAGAAGAAAATAAAATTGGAACACGTGGAATAATTTTATGAAACCGGAGAAAGATTAAGAAACTTATTATGAAAGTTTCATCTTTATTTAAAGTCTGCATCTGCTCTAATGGTGATAATTCATGGATGACGTGATGGTACATGAACAATTAAAGCTGTGAAAAGTCGTTTCTAAGTTCAATAAAAATGTTATGTGTATTAGAATTCACTTTTAAAATGTCATTATTTTGTGACGCACAGTACATTTTATTTCGCCTGCTCTGTTTGCCAAAATCTTTTGGCAGACTACCAGAGACTGAGTCTACATCTAAGCTCTGCACGAGTTCGCAACAATAAGCATTCTGTCGACGCTGCCTACCGACTGAACCTGGCCTGTTCAATCTATTTGTCAGTTTAAATCGGCATTGGGTGTTTTTATAGAAAACATGGAGGTGTGGAAAGGGTTACACGAAAACTCTGACCACCATAGCAAATATCCCGAAGGCTTCCATAATTTATGAATAATTTAAATCGTGTGAGTATACTTCCGCGAGTGCTTAGGGCGATGTTTTTTTTTTAGAAATTAAATGTTATTCTACAATTACTGAGAAAATATTTAGAACGAAACATAAATGTGTGGGAACAACTCACAGCCATCGACTGCATGGTTTCATCTGATTCAGCTGTAATTAAGTTCCTGGTGTAGAAAACTAAGAAACGTGAAAAATCAAAGACAAAGAGATTCTCTCTGCGATGCGTTTAGCAACGATGGTTGTCTAACGTCATTAGTCGCGCGCGCGCACGCACACACACACACACACACACACACACACACACACACACACACACACACCACCTTCGGTGCGAGATAAACTTTGACCTTACTTTCTAGAAAGATTTCGCTCTTTGTATCCTTTTTCATGTAACAAAGAAAAATAAAACTTTACATTGGAGATTTTAAAAAAAAAAACAAAAAAACGATACATGGCTGAAGACAGTACACATTAATAACTTAGTTACAGTATATATTTTCCTGGTCCATTTCCTTTTTATTCCGTGGGTGATATCGCGCTCTGCTAACTGAACGTTTTGATACTACGAAAAATTGATTGGTGTTCACAGTAACAAAGATTCTTGTAATAGTTTTACTTGGATCTCGCGTGTAGGCCTTTAACACAAATATTTTTAGAAAAATGTACAATACTTGCCCTTTTATAGGGGAGGTATTTTCACATAGTGCAATAGGATAGCTTAACTAATTTATTATTTATATTGTTTATTAGCGACGCTTAATTAGTACGTTAGTTTGTAAATATGAGGGCAAACTTCGTGCTCGGTACCGACAGTTGACTGCGGTGCGTCGATTATTTCCAATTTAGCAAGCAAAGCTATACTAGTTTTGGCAGGAGTCTCCGCCTTCGAGACAATTCCCCCATCCCACCCCCCTTTTTGTTACGCTGCCACTTCCGTGTACACGAAAGCCCTCGAGCTTGAAGATGGTGATTAGCCGTTTAAAAGTTCAGAAATGCGGACTCTTTTTCTTAATGAAAACCACGAGTCCGCGGCCAGGCTGGCTGACAGCTGACGTGGTTCGGCGAGGGTTCCCTAATCAACGAGAACAATCACAGGAGAAGCATTCCCCAAAATCAATCACCTGTAGTAAAATCTTTCCAACTCCCGCTTCGTTAGATGTGATAAGATCGTAGAAATATAATGATGGGATTTCCCAGAACTTGCACATATCGGTTGTCACTGATCGCGACTTTGTGCAAAAGATTCCCAACTTTCTATCCAGCGCATCATGGATTAAGTTTCACTATCATAACGTTGATTGGATTTCTTACTGGGTGCGTGTATTTTCTTTCGCATCCTTAATTATCGTCGTATTATTCTATAGGTTCTGTGACACTCTGGTAAGCAGTCTCTGTATCTGTAAAAGCAGAAAGAATCTAAAAGATAATTAACCCTTTTTTTTAAATTTTTCTAGCCACTTAATTCAAATTTTCTCACATCATGCACGATTTCCGCCGTTCTCTGACCAGTAACATGTAGCGTGTCTTCCGCAACGGACTTTTATTTCAAAAAAAAATATCCCTAAACATCTCTTTACAGACCCTTCAAGTAAACATGCAATCAGTCGGTATCTTGAGCACAGGTGCAGAATTTCAGAGCACTAAAGTGTCCGTTTTATACTAACCGATGAGGCTGGTAATTAAAGAGGAGTGAATAACTGATTTAATCATCTGCTTGAACTTGGTTTCTTTATATGTGGCGCACACGACCGAAGTAAACGGAGTGTTCTGCCATTCACTTCGGTGCGCCAAAGAACTCTCTAGGGTCAACGGGCGGGTTTCCACCGTTCGCGTAACTGCGCTGAATTGGGGTTCTGGAACGAAATCCTTTTGTTTGTCAAAAATATTGAAATTAAAGAGCTCAGGAAAAGTAGAACCGCCCACTCTCTGAGACGTACGCGCAGGGATTTTGGAATCAAAAGTGTTATATACGACTATTAAACATCGTGGATGGGAATATGCGGGGTTTTGGCAAAGTGTCTGAGACGTTTAACTGTTGAAAAGATATTTCATTACATAAGATAGAGGGGGGAATAAACTGTTTTACAAAGTCCAAAGACACGTGCTTGAACTTTTTGACCGATGCAGCGCTGAGTAGTCGTCATCTTTAGCGATGCCATGGTTCAGTCCCGTTTGCCGGTGCCTTGAACGAATCCTCTCCGCCGGGTTTGGGGTGCGTCCGTTGTCGCTTCAGTGTCGTCTCGCTTTCAAGACCTTTACGAGCTGATAGAAGGAAGAACGTTCGGTTCTTGTGAGGCACTGGCGGGGCCTTCTTCGACGTTTGCATTGGTCTCTGGGACTGTTGGTGGTGGTGGTGGTGGTGGTTGTAAATCCGAGCAATTTGTTTTTTTCTAAATCTTAAACTCAACCCGCTTCTTCAAACTTCCTCATCCGGCTTTTAACCGAGTTATCGATGGGCGGGTTCTAGCCTCGGTGTACCCTGAGCTTTTCTTCAGCGCAGTAACCGAACGGAATTCACTAAGTCACGAGATCCACTTCGCTTTCGCTTCGGTCGTCGCAATTTCGGTTTCATGACAGAAGAAATACTTTTCAGAAGCTAAAATAAATGGCTCTATAATAAGTTTATCTTCTTTTTGTTCTATCTTATGCAGTTAAACAATTTTCAAACATTTTGGATACTGAATTTGCCTGGGCGGCCTTGAGTGATTATTGGAAAGCAGGGCAACATTTAAATAAAGACATGAGGTGACCGAACAGTATGATTTCGATAAGTTCGTTTTAATGCAGTCTCGTGATTAAGATCGAAAAACTGATATACAAAAGTAATAAAAATAACAGGCCAACAAAATATATATATATATATATATATCATTACTCATGTAAAAATTGTTTTTTTCCATTGCCCAAATAGAATTTATCTTAATTTCAAAATGCATTGAAGTAATATATAGATTACATTTCCTCTCCACTCAATTATATATTCAGTATTCCTCCAACAGGTCCAAGCAGTGCTTCATCGGCAACTATTGGCGAACCCCCAATAATTTCCAAATGTCAGAAATCCGTCAGCGCTCGTTCTATCGCAATGAACCGTACGTCGTCGTGTCCGCCCGCTTTGAGCCTGCGCCAAAGTGGTAAGATAACGATGTGTAACCAGTTAGAAGAATAATTTTGGTTAATTAGCTTGCCATGACACAGCTGGGGGGAAGGAGCATCTCCCTAATAATGACAACGCAAGAGAAACATCTCTGTGGAGAGCACCGCCTGTCAGCGATTTTCGTCTTGATGGTATTCTGTGGAAAAACGTATGCAAAACAAAATTATCCTTTGCGTGTGAAGCTCTCTCTAAAGACACGCCGAGAGAGAGAGAGAGAGAGAGAGAGAGAGAGAGAGAGAAGGAGAGAGAGAGAGAGAGAGCTGGAGAGAGAGAGAGATAGAGAGAGAGAGAGCGGGTGAGAGAGAGAGATGGAGAGAGAGCGGGAGAGAGAGAGGAGAGAGAGAGAGAGAGAGGGAGAGAGAGAGAGAGGACAGAGAAGAGAGAGATGGAGAGAGAGAGAGAGAGAGAGAGAGAGAGAGATGGAGGAGAGAGAGAGAGAGAGAGAGAGAGGAGAGAGAGAGAGAGAGAGAGAGAGAGAGAGAGAGATGGAGAGAGACAGAGAGGACAGAGAGAGAGGAGAGAGAGAGAGAAGGAGAGAGAGAGAGAGCGATGGAGAGAGGACAGAGAGACAGAGAGAGAGAGAGAGAGAGAGAAACTCAATTCGCGGAGCAAATTGCGGATCCTATCACAGAAGATTTATAATCTTCCCATGAGAGTTTAGAGAAGAAAGATGATTGAGGGCAGTTTACTGTGTTCTGATATTTCGTCGTGTATAATGGAGATGTTTTGATCTCCGGATGCAGGAGAACATAAAAACACTCACGGAATAAAAAGAAAATTGATGAGGAAAATATATAAAGTAACTAAGTTATTAATCTGGCTGAACTGGATAAACACAGCGACAATAAATGGGGGAAATAATAATTGATAATAAGAAAAAGAAAACCAGCTCATACGCGTGAATTCTTTTATGGCAGTTATTGTTATTTTACTTCTGTGAAGATCGAACGGAATTTAATCCGGTAATAAAAATGATGGACAAAGAAACAAAACGACAGCGTTGAAAACGGCGTAGCTGTGTGGGGTGTTGTGGACTTCAACAAGCTTTAATGTCGCTACAGCAAGTTCGGGACCAGCAGAATCTCGTTTTCCATCTCGAAAAGTCTGGGCAACAGAATTCATCTCGAAGCCGCTCCGCTGCTAGCTGCGTCGCGCAGAACTCGGAGAAAACCGTTTGCGGAGTCGGTCGCGCGCGTGAAAGGGTAGGGGCAAAATAAGGGCGTAAATATACTGGTAGCTCGCTAAAACTATCCTTTATCTTATGCGCACGGTGCTCCAGGCGGCCTTCGACCGGAAACCATTCCAAAAAAAGTAAATAAATGATTTAAAACACTGGTCCGAAATTCTACGGTTCGATACTCTGGATTGGTATGGACTTCTTGGAAAGTGGGTCCAGTCTTGCCGTCATGACGTTTTCAGCCCGAAAGTCAGGGCTTCTTAGCTCGGCAACCTTAATTACTGCTAGCTAAGCGAACCGACCTCTGGCACGATTAAGGGTAGAGCCCGAGTAATGTTTCCTACTTCGAGTAAATAACGTACTTCCGCGATGATATCTGTTCTTACTTAAACAAAGACCTATTCGTAGAACGATCTACTAACTAGCATGTGGGAGGGATTTAATCAGTTGATCCGTTACAGGTATATAATGGTTTTAATATGTATTAATACATCTATAACAATTTTAATGATTAATTTCAGACCATCGCACATGCTGAGAAGTTCTTTTTTTTTTTTTACATGAACAGTGTGTTTTAAATTATGCATAATAGATATTACAATAATACTGTTGGACAAGAATAATTCTGCAGGGATGATGTAAGATATTGTCAAATAACAGTAAATCAGGGAATAATAATACATAATAATTAATAATAATATAATAATAATAATAATAAATAATAATAATTAATACTTAATAATAATAATAATAATAATAATAATACTAATAATAATAATAATAATAATAATAATAATAATACTAATAATCATAATAATAATTAATAATAAAATAATAAAATTATTATTATAAATATTAAATTTCGGAATAACTGAAATGCCACGAGTAGTGAAGACATTGTTTGCATGTATTTTCAATAATTCTGAGATTGGAATTGTTTTTGAAATATTAGATAAAAGAAATGTAATTCATATATGCAGCTTCAGGTGTCTTCGTGACCAGTCAGGCTGGCACTGTAACAAATGCTGCTGCCAGATAAAAAGGGGTAAATCAGGTGGACTCCAACTATTAGCTTTCCCTAAAACAATAGCAACGACAACAACAGGAATTTTAATTTATCTCAAAAAGAAAACTGTATCTGTAATACGGAATCGCTTCGCAGCCACGTATAAATAATTTCCATATATACTAACAAAACGGTGTTTCACTTGTTTCAGAAAACTTTTCAGATGATGAGAAAAAAGAAGAAAAAGCACGGTAGGTTAGGGGAATTTTTAATAACGGAACGGCGACCTGTCAAGGGGTACTTTAGATTTTCCTTCTTTCGTTTTTCTTTTTTTACTAAGAAAAACAACATAAATAAATAACCAGTAGAAGAAAATAATGTGAGTTAATACTTAAATCAGGTAATTATATCTATGCGGCGACCTTTGGCAAGTCGGCTAATTTTGTTGCTTCTGATGGGCAAAGATTACAAGACACGATGTGAACAAAGTTTAAAGAGGTTGCTTTTGAAATTATAGAATGCGAAGAACGTAGAGCCACTGACTAATATAGAAATTAAATAAATATTCCAGCTTAAGCGGGTGCTTTGCTAACAAATTTAAATTATTTCATCTTTTAGATGCAGATACTTAAATAAATAGGTTTCTAACTTACTATATTCTATATTAATTTTTTCTAATATTTGCTTTGTACCTTAACAGATTGGGTAATTTTCAGTAAACGAGTCTCATTCACACATTCTCTATGTTCTTTTATTTGTAATGACCTTACCATTATCATTTCTAGATTTTGAAATATATTTTCACGCCTCAGGTATTGGCGTCTACGTTTTATACAAACAAGAAAACATTATAAAATGACAGTAATTAGAAAGTTGGGATTATTTGACAAAGACGTAATTTTTATTACAAATCAGACGATTTTCTAAATCCCACCTCTTTTTTTTTACCTCTCACAAACGCATGTTTCCAAATATAGCGTGAGAGAAGGAACTAAGTAAATGTACATTCGCTCTCCGTGTTACACAAGTACGCTGAGTATACACAATCCCTTCTAACCGGCTATCTGTTTCTATTTCCGCTCTTTCTTTTACCCATTCTTCTTATCTCTTTAATTTGTTCCATTCATGTCTCTTTTCGATACAGAAGCCGGAAACCATCCTAAATGATCTGCGCGCTAATGCTCGCCAATGTTATTAGCACCGACTTTCATTAGCAACCGGATGTTCGAGGATGCAATCTCTCATCCGAAAGAAGACTGGTTTCTATGAACATTATTTCAGCTGCGCTGCAGAAAACCGTTTTTTGCTTTGTCTTTTTTTACTATGGATGTGACTGTTCTCAGTGCAAAGCTTGAGGCACCGACGGACGAGGTGTCTCGCCGCTGTTCTTGGTCTAAACCAACTCTTCGTGGAAAGGAAGATCCTTCGAAGGCTGTGAATTATTTAAGCGTTGCCAACACGGGAAATAACTGTAACGAGAGTCCCTGCTGGAACTCTTTACTTTCAGGTGCTGGGGGGGAGGGGGTAAAACTGGAGTGGCCGGGGGCAACCGACCGACGAGGCCACCTGGTGAAGAATAGTAATAGGGAAAAAGTCAAGCTGCTGACCTCCACCAACCTTACCAGTCCAGCAACCTAACCATCGGACTGCCCAACTGTCTTATATTGAATACAAGTTCAGGATGAAGTAAGACTAACAGGTAAACTCTGCTTAATCGCTTTAGGAAATAGAGGGTTAAAGAAGATTCTGCTTTTGCACTTTCTGATGATGTTAAAGATCTTAAAGCTGATAAAGAGTTAATTTCTGAACCTACTAAATAAATGTGGTTAATTAGAATTTTTAATAATTTAAAATATAAAGTACAAATTTTTACTACAAAATCAAAATGTATTTCGTCCAAAGCATCGTAGAAACTGTATTTCTCCATCAACTTATTGCCAATATCCAAGTACACAAACACGGTTGCTTTTATAATTGTCTCCAGTTTTTTCCCCTCAGAATAATAGATTTTTTTTAAAAAAAAAAACTGCAATCAATTAACGAACTTCTTTAAATACTGGAGTCTGTATCCTTACGCAGCAGTTAGAACCCAAGTCTTTTTTTTTTATTATTATTACCATTAATTCTTCAACAGCAAACATTTATTTTTCAAAGTAATTTAGCGTGTACGTATGGATGGTCAGCGACTGAGTACAGCGAAACGTTTCACTTATTATAAACAACAAATTGCTTTTTACTGGTTTTGAAACAAGAACAATGCAAAATACTAAACGCTAGCTTTTAGTTCTGACTCAGCTTTTGATAATAGATCTGTCATTCACTTTATTTTGAAAAGGGTACGAAGAATTCGGGTCTCCTGGCTGTTCTTATCACAAAGCCAAAAAAAAAGAGTTTATCAGCCATTACGGTACTGGAAAGTTTTTAGGACTGATAAATATGTTCTCCATAATACCGAGTCGTTTGGGTTAAATGTTTCCAAATTATAAAATAGGAAGAATATTAGAAGGGCAATCGGTTTATCCAAAAAAAAGTTATTACTGTTAGATTTTTTAACGATCTCGTTGCATTTATAAAAATAATAATAATTAATTCTGATATAGAAAATAAAAAAAAAATTTGTTCTGTTTTAGAGAAAACTGTTATGCGATTTCTGTTTTTATACTGATAATTTTTATCTTTATATAAAGAAGCAATGTCATTTTACTGTATCACCACCAAAAAGACACCATATTCATTGAAGATAAGCTTTCAAGTGTTTACAGGGCTCTGCCGCCAGGTTTCTACATTAGCACGAGATATAGTGAAACGTGTACAGCTAGATTAAGAATAGAAACGACAACTCTTTCTTTAGAAATATATGGCGGCCTTAGTCAAGTCGTTCTTTTTATCAAAATAACCATATGTTTGTCCAGTGTGGCTATTTCCATATCAAAGCGCCATCTGTGACGGCGCCTCGATAGACTGATTTGGAAAATTGGGCTTATAAAGTCTCGCTCATTTAGTCACATTGCAGGTGATTTAGTTTGCTACTATATTTTAGTACTCTCCAATAAAGAAGAGCAGATTCGTCGCAAATATGTGATAGCACGAAAAAGACTTACAATAGCCGCCATTTACTATGGCTGTCAGTTAATTTTGTTTCTACCGTCAACAAGAGGAACCCTTAGCAGAAATATGTTAGCCGGATTATCGCATTTTCTGCCTACGTTTGGATATTAATATTTAGGCAATAGAAACTAGAAGATTAATTCGGGAACTTTTATTTAAATCGTGTAGCAGTTGATTTAACTCCCCCAAAAGACCTACGTCTCGCAGATCTTATCCTGCTGCCGTTATCAGGTTTTAATTTAATCGGAGAAACAATTTCTAAATGTATAACGTTAATGAGCAGCAAGCTTTTCTCTGCAGTTGGAGTTTCTCTTTCTCCATTGTACATTTGATCGAACTAATCCTCCATTAAACCCGCGCGACAGGGCTTAATCTCAAATTTCTATCTCTCGCCGCCAAAAATGAGCCATCTCCCCGAAACATCTTTAAGGCGCCGATCCGTTCCTCGTTATTGTTTTGCCCGTCTTCCTTTTAGAAAGTTGAGATACTGTTGACCGTCAGTGTTACGCATCCTTCTTGTTACAAATATAACGCTTCCTAATCAAAACTCAAAATAGTATGAAAGAAAAACTAAAAATCAGATTGAAATTGATTTTCTAAACCCGCTGAACAAGTCCACGCTGAGTTATCTACCTTGTTATTTTTCTTACAGTAAAACTCTCTCTTCTGGAAATTTCCCACTACTGTAAGTGTTTCGTACACCAGATTTATACCTACCGTTATTGTTGTGCTGTCATTCCGCATATATGAGAGAGGAGGATTTTTCAGTGGATATCTGTCAATTAGCACTGAAATATTTCTCACCGGGTTCCGGCTCACAAATACATTTACGTGCAAACGCTATATTAGTCAAAACGGGTTTCCTCCATGCCACTCGTATGAAGCCAAGTAGAAAAAAAATAGCTTCCTATAATTACAATGTCAAGTCTTCGATTATCTATGTATGACGTGTACTCTCGTCTCGTTTGTTACCCTGGTAACATTACATTTTAAGAGAGAGAGGAAGGGGGAAATAGAGATATCTAAAAACGAAAGTCCAATATCGTACGATATGAAATTGGATGCAGAGATGAGCACATGTTTTTCATCTGAAAATCCGAACTTTAAACGATCGAAAAATAATTGCTTAAGTGAATTTATTAACCGATGCGAAAAGGGTTGTATTTTTAAACGACGGTAGCTAGTTCAAAGTTTCTCTACTTTAACCTTCCTGGAAAGAGATCTACAATGTTGCTACTACTCTCCTTGTGGACTGTCTATGAGGCGTGACAAGATAATAGTTTTCATAAATCATTTTAAAATACGAACCTCGAACAGACATAGATCTCTTAATGTTTATGATCCGAAATCTTATAAAAACGTTCTAAAATCTTTTACCCTGTTCATCGAAGCAGGTAAAATAGCATTTAGTTGTAATCTCTGCCTCTTCATTTGACCGTTGCCGTTTCATTTCAGTAAATGGGTGACTCTTTTCTTTTAATTTCATTTTCGGCTGACGCACGTAAATAAGCAACAAATAATGAGTACACATGAAAAGAATCAATTTCTTCATCCAAAATTTCAAAAAAAAGCGTTCATACTGTGTTTTTAGTGGCTGATGTTTAACCTCTCAAAACTGCTTATTGAAAATTTACAGGCTACATAATTATTCGTCTTTATTATTTCCATAATTTAAAGAGCAACTTGCAGCAGAATTTCGCTTTGGCGGGAGATCCGTCCATGGTCAGGTCACAAATAGTTGGAACTCTTTTACTGATTATATTTATTTACTTACTTATTTATTGTTATTTTATCATTTAAAAATAAATGTTTCACAACCATCAAAATGATTTGAAGCAAAACAATTTCGTAGGAAAAGACTGTCAACTATCGCGTGTTGTACTGAAATTATTGGCTATAACAACGTTATTAAATAATGCATAAATTATAATAAATAATGGGGAAAATTGCTTCTCATACACCTAAACGTCTAGCACTGAGAGTCACCTCTCGACACAAAATGGTTAGACAGGTAAAACTTACGTAAGACCGCCTACAGACGCTAAATGGGTATCACCGGATTTTAGTGAAAAATAGACTAATGACGTAACGTCACGTGTCTTATCTCAGTATAAAGCAACAGTGGGCTTGTCTCGGGTGTCACTAAGTCATAGTAAAATCGCCTTCACTGCAAGCTTTGATCGTCAGAACGTTTTATCTGCTTGAGCTCGAGACGTAGAATATTTGTTCGCCGACCTGACAGAGAATATTTAAACGATCATGTGTTACTGATACTTTGAAACTGAGGGGGGCGGTCTGGCTGACAGGTTGGTAGCACGCGGACGTTTTGGAACAAATTCGTAAAGTGACGCGCAAGAAAGAGAGCCACGTTACCTGGCTGCGACAGGGCAACGGCGTCTGGTGTCTGAATTACTGGAAGAAGGTTCACTCTCCAACAGAATAATGGCTCTGGTCGTTTAGCTAAAGTATCCAGACAGTGTTCAGCGGATATTCAATTATATACGATTCGGCAGGCATACTTCGCAAACCAGTCACCTTCAGAATTTCTGAGGGTTGAAACTGACAGATAATTAAGACAAATAAGACCACATAATGCAAAAACAGTTTTGGCGTTAACCTAATACATCTTGGAATTCAGTAATGTCAGGTCGTTTATTTTTTTAAAAAAACACTCACTTAAATGCTTAAGTCTTGCAAGGTAAACAACATTGCTCTACTGTTTCCATGAAAGCAGTGTTTCAGTATACATGTATTGAAAGCGTTTTATTTCGATAAGCAGCTTCAATGTTGAACGCGGAATTTTGTGCACGCTTCTGAACTTCTGCCCAATAGAGTTTATACATAAAACAGAAACAAAAACAACAACAACAATAAGAAGAAGCGACCGGAAGCTCAGTGATTAGGCTACTGACCTTCAAAAGCTGCGTGTCTCTGACATGAATTCTTCTTCGTCAGCCATTCGTGTGAGTTTCCTCCCACATATAAAATTGACACGTTCCAGTAGGAACCTATCTATAGAAATCGGAAATACGTGGCTCTTTGTGGCGCAGAATCGGCAACGCTCTCTAGCGGATAACTTCGTCATTAGACTCCTCCCCCCATCAGATTAGTTCCGCCGCGGAGACTTGTGGGCGACATTTTTCTTCTTCTTGTTTTGTTCCCACCAGAAAAGAAAACTGAACTACGATTCGGGGATTACCTTAGAAATTCTGAAGAGTTTATGTCATTTCTTCCTTTCTTTTTGTTTGTTTTCAACAAGAACCTGGTGAATGAATGCAAGTGGATGCTGTAAGAAATAAGCATAGATTATCGTAACAAATATTGTTTAAAATAGAATCCAAAGAGTGCACAAAAAAATTTTTTTTAAATTAAACATTAACACTGAGATTTGCATATTTTAATGAAATAACGACAAAAATTCTAACATTTGTTAATTACGTTTTACCATATTGCTAAGGGAAGTACTTAGCACTTAAGATGGAAAAAACTACTCAAAATGTAAAAGAGGGAAAGAAGTCATATTTAAACATCAATCTGAAATGATATTCAAGTCATTAAATACAACCTAATTTTTTTTTTTTAAAAAAGTAACTAAATTATCTTTTGCAACGCATTGTTTTATTATCTCCGCGCTTCCTTTTAGTCAGTTCGGGATTAGGTTACGATCCATGACGAATCGCGTGCATCACAGACTTAATCGCAAAACAAAGAGGTCGAAGTGAGCCAAACAGACTAGCTCCAGCTAGCGATCGACGCAATCTGACAAGGTTCGTCATGATTTTCTCTTTTTTTTTCACTTTAGAGACATATCTTGATTAATGAAAAAAATGACGGATACCCATCGAACCATACAAAACCCCTGGAAAGTATCTGTCACTGGCAATACGTTACTGCCAGCCACAAACGACCGAGAAGTTATCTCTCAACGTCGGCCGCTAAATAGCCTCTTCAGTCATACTTTGCCCCATTAATTAAACTTTCGTCTCTTTTATGATTTTAGAAATTAAATGACAAGAACAGATATCGGAGAATCTTTCCGGTATATTTGTGGCAAATGGCACGAGCGAGCAGTGTTTATACGCATATCCGAGACTTGACGTGGATTTCACATCGTTTCTGAATGATTCTGTATGTAAATCATTTAGATTTAAAACAACTCATAACGATAGGCATTTGTCGTCGGATTCTACATGTCACTGCAAAACAATTGATATACTTTATATATATTTTTTTTTATATATTTAAAAATCTCTGAAAAGGAGAAAAAAATTTTTTTAAAGGTAATTGTACAAAAACCATAAAGTATCGACTTAAATTTTATACGTAATTAATTTTTAATTCTGTTACTTTATTAGTAAGTAATGTTTTGATAAATATTTTCTCATTTGCATATACAGCTGCTGATTGCCACTAACTCGTAGATTTTAAATAAAATTTATTTATCTCGCTCAGCTTTTAAAGATGAAAATATATGCATATAATCCAACGTTAGGCTAATGGAATTTGTCTTCAGACGAAACTCGACAATAGGACTGCTAGCCGTTTCGATACGTTATTTAAGTTCTGCCTACATTATTTTATATGTTGGTACTCAGCGCTTAGTTAATAGGCGGAATACTTTTCAAAAAGTAAAACTATAAAATCTATATCGTCTGTTAGTGGATTAATTTATCCCTATCTTGAGTTAAACGCAGAGATAATCTTCCCACTTTAGATAACAGGTTTTGTGGAAGCAAACAAGTCTTTTGAATCGTTAGATGATTATCAATTTAGAATCAAACTATAACAGTGGTAATCCCGCCACTTCACACTAACGATTATGTACAATCCACTACTGTAAATGAGTGGATTACTTTCGTAATCGAACTACTAATCCCACCGTTTCACACTAACGATTATGTACAATCTACTACTGTAAATGAGTGGATTACCTTCGTAGTCGAACTACTAATCCCACCGTTTCACACTAACGATTATGTACAATCTACTACTGTAAATGAGTGGATTACTTTCGTAATCGAACTACTAATCCTTCCACTTCACACTAGCAAGCTTTTCGACAGGTCCAGCACTAACTAGAGACTTTCCTCTGGTGTCATTAGTACCACTTACAGCCATCTTTAGAAAGGATGAAACTAATTAACAGGTTAAAACATGGCCATAAATCAACCTGAAAAAATAAGCATTTGGTTTTTTTTCTTCCAGACAAGTGTAAAACATTGCTCAAATAACAGACGTCGAATAATGAATGCAGTGGGAGAAGTGACAACATTTTAGACTAATATTTGCTGCATGAATAAGCAAAAATCTATTAATTACAATTTTTTTTAAAAAAATAAAGTATGTGCGATTCCATTACAAGTTTAGTGTTTATTAAAAGTTTACAAATCTCGCGGACCTGCACCACCTGAAGATAGGCTTTTCTCACCTGACTGAACGACGCAACTATCCTTATTAAAAGACGCCGTTGTTTAACCCTAACTGATGTAAGTAGATAGAAAGCAAAATAGGATTACTCCATGATCGAATTATGGATTATTAAGTGGCCACGTCTTTGACAGCCGCTATGATCTTTCTCGTTGATTTTGCTAAAACTCTTACTCGTTTCGTCGAAAAGTCTAAGTTACATCAAGAGAGGTATTTGACTCCAGTTTCCATTTAAGGACTTCAAATCAGAAAGAAAAAAAAAATTGTCAAAACAAAAAGATGCAAAAATATTAATTGGATGTTTATGCTTTCAAATTCCTTTTTTGTTGTTGTTGTTTTTTTTTTCAAAACCTCTGTCAAGTAGACAGGATATCTAAATATTTCTCTGCCCCGCAAATCTCTTTTGCTCAGTTTCCGAGCAGTCTTTTACTTGAATTGAGATTGAATCGCCCTTCACTGCAGTTTCCACCCTCCCAGAAGACAATCAACAAACCGACAAATTCCTATTGCGCCAGTCTCGAGAGATTGCATTAAAAATCAATTGTCGTTATTGCTACATTTAAGAGCTGCCGGTTTGGACCAGCCTCTAGTGACTAATATCCGAAAACTCGTTTGCGACTGCCACAAATTGATAAGTGGCTGCTGAGGTGACTTTCTGCCCAGGCCGACCAGTCGCTCCGGAACTTACGAATACAGCGCGTCACTTTCTGCGGCGGATGCTGCTTTTCTAGTTCTCATTATTTGTAAGTAGGGAAAAAAAACAAAACAACAACAACAGCAAATGCTTCCTTTTTAAAATCCGGAGTCGTTCTTGCAACAAAATTTTCCAGACATTCAAACCAGGTCTTTACCTTATTTATTTACTCATCTTCGTTGTCTCTTTTTTTTTACTCTGGTTTTATGTATTTCCTTACTTCCTATTACACCAGCTCAGCTTTTGCTTCTGAAGAAAACCTCTTTTCTAAACGTTCTTCCAATAATTAATACAAATCAAACACTCATACTATTTCGAGTTTTCCGATGTAAAATCTCGATATCACGAAATATGGATTCAGTCTGCAGATCTCTTTCTCTGCGAATTAGTTCACCATGACAGACAAGGTTAAGTTGGTATATTTACAGTATTGTGTAAATTAATGTGAACATGAAAAAAAAATGTTTTTTCATCGTTTTTCATTAAAAACAATGAAAGCTTTTAAATATGATATTTTATCAATAAGCAATTATTTATTGTATACAGTGCATTATTACATCATATTTTGATATCGGGCTGCCATTCAGTTTCTGCCTATATTCTTGTCAGTCATCAGAGTCAGAGGCGGGTTATCTGCTATCCTTTTGTGTTTAAGAGATGACTGTGGACATTACATCAAGGAAAAGAACTGAAATAGTGTCCTTGAATAAACACACCTCTCATACAAAGAGAAATTCTCAATCAAGTCATAGTTAGTGTGGAAGCGGTCAATATGATTATTAAGAAGAAACAGACCACGGGCTCACTATCCCCGTCAAAGAAAGGCAAATACTGGGGAGGGGAGACTTCACTCAGAGATTATGCAAATTAATATGAATACAAGAAGGGTCCTCTCCCGAAAAACTAGTGGCGTAGTTAAACAGGAATTAGCAGCAGTAGGTTTCCAGCTATCATCGTCAACTGTAAGACGTCAGTTGCTGAGTTTGGACACCAAACCAAGAAACCTATGAAAAGGCAATTGCTAACAAAAATAATGGAAACAAAATGCCATAAATGGGCATGGAAATATACTGGTTGGTCTACAGAAGATCGATGTAATGTTATTTTCGGACGAGAGTAATTTTGTTGTTCAAAGTCAACATTATCAATTTTTACGCCATTAATCTGATGAATCCACGACCACGTTTCACTAAAACAAACTGGGAAGCAGCCGTAAAAAGAAACATGTGCCGTAGTTGTTTTCCTACACGAGGAACTGACACGCGGGAGTCCACGCAAGGCATGGCAAATAGTAAGAAACACACTGAGGTTCTAGAACGCCTTCTCAAACGAGAACTGCTGGAGATCTCTTCGAATGTAGTTTTTCAGCAGGATCTGGCTCCGTGTCATGCATCAAAATGTGTTGAGGATACTTCTGGATGAACAATATCAACTGTTTAGACAGGACAGGAAACTCGACGGAAATAAACCAGATAGAAAGTCTATGGGTTATACGTAAGACTTGACTTCAGAAACTGGATTGGGCCACTAAAGAAAAAATGATCAGGTCTGTCATCCAAGTTTACTCTCCTGACGAGGAAATTAAGAAAAGCTGTGAAAAGTTTGGTGCATTACACGCCCGAGCCCGTTCAAGATGTTTTCACAGCTAAAGTGGATCTATCAAATATTAAAGTTTGTTCCAGTATTCAAAATCTATGCTTTTATTTAAAAATCTTTGTCTTTTCATCCTGTTCATATTCATTTTCACAATTCTGTACAAGTAGACATTTATTAACTTCAATTTTAGAGAAAATAATTTATTATTCTAACAGTTTTTTAAGTTCTAACTATGTTTCAGGTGCTTCGAGACGGCTTTATCAGGGAGAATTACAGGGAACAGAAAGGTTTTTTTCCTTTTTAAACTGTAGTTACGAAAGTCAGATAAATTTGAAAATATCAGAAACACAAACGAATAAATCATCTAAGTTCACTGCATGCGATTATACTTAAGAAAATAAAAGGCGTTTGCATACAATTCTCCCGAAGTTTGAGACGGGGGTGGTAGAAAAAGACGTCATTTTATTCGACATTACAGACCGCAAACCCAGGCTATTTTGGCTGATTTAGTCTAAGAAAGATCCTTCTTTAAAAATAAAAAAGTCAACATGTGTCTTTATCTGTCAATAGATTCATCTCTATCATTTAAAGGGAGATAATGTGTCCGATTCGCATCAATCTCCTAATTAAACGTTCTTACGATACAATGATGCAGAAAAGACTGATTCTTTTCTTTTCAATCTCGCAACCAAATAATATTTTAGTTGAAATAATTGGGATCAGCGACATGAACTAAAGTCAGCTTTTTCTGAAGTCAACCTTTAGCCAAGTAGGATAGAGAAGTTGGTGGGGAGAGAATTTGTCAGATTGCATTAAATTTGTGAAGGGCGCATTATGTTGATCACACGACATCAGACATTCGCTGCGGACCTGCAACAGTTACGATGTAGTCGCGATCGTAGTTAAAGAGCTGGAAGAAAATTTTGAATCTTTTACGTCGTAAATAAACTTTTTATATTCTGTTGTTTTTTTTTTCTTTATTCAATTTGTAAATTTTTGTTTACTTCTGTTTCAAGTAACTTATACGTTAGACAGCAGATAATATAAGTTACTCTTATAGTAGTATTTAAATTTAAATATACTTTATGCCTTATATGAAACAATATAATTAAGTGTTTTCGTGTTTTCATGAAAGTTTAACTTTGTTAGATTGGAAATGAATGTTTGTACTTGAAAGGGTATTCTTCTGTTTATTTGAAGGAAGCCCTTATATAAAGTTTTTATGCAGAGATAGTATGTAAGAGCCAGCCGCGGTCTTCCCTACTACTAAGGTACGATGGGAGAAGAAAGCTCTAATTCCTGGAAATCTACATTCGCTGCAATTGCTCGTGCAAGGTTTCCGAAACTTTCGAAACGGTAGCTACGTGCATATCGATCTTTAGATTTCTGGCTTGAAATATAGCAAAAATATAATTGCCACTCTGGGGTTCCACCTTTGGGCCTTATTGTCAGCCGTGGGGTCGTGGAAGTAATACCCATGCTAATTTTTTTTTTTTTATTTCTATCCAAATAAATAATGAAGACGATATTTTTTAAAAATTGAGGGAGTTAAAATTTTATTGAGTAAAGAATTTTTTTTTTTTTTTTGTTAAATTCAAAGTAAGTTTAATATCACCATTATGTTCACAACTCGGGCACACAAACACTTCATCGCCAATGGGCAGAGAAACCCTACACACTCCTCACGCATCTATGTATAGCATTCGGCGCCATACTCGCCTACTTATCCCACATCTTTAGCTAGAGGTCAGCACCATGCGACTCTCAACGTCTTTTTAGACAGACCTTTCTTGGTATTCTTCTCACAATCTCACCTCCTGTCGTCCGTGTTTTGGCCCCCTTTTATCTTTCTCGTCGTTACGGCCATTAACTTTAATGTGAGAAGAAAAAAAGCTCCATTTGGAATTTTGTGCTCGAAATTAAAAGAATTTTTTTCTTTATTAATTTTTTTTTTAACGAATTCTGGAGAACTTGAGAGTTCTGAGAAGTTGATGTTCAAGTTCGTTCTTAGACCGCTGGGTATTTTTGTTGCAGCGGGACAGCTGTGGCGTTCAACTGCAGCTGATTAGAATTTTCCTATGAAGAGTGAGTTCACCCAGTGCAGAAATCCGCACGTGGGATAAAATTTGAATTAAATGGATCGCTCAAAACCCATTCGCGGTGCTGCTGCTGAGTGTCGATGACGCGTTCCACGGTATGGTAGAGATTTTCCCAAACTGTTCTCTAGCAATACTTGGATCAGGATGAATGTGACGATATCTGAAAACTTTATAGTCCCAGAAGCGCTCAGAGATTCAAAAGAATCTGTTTTATGTGCGGGCTGGAGCTCGTGCGTTGTGTTGGGCGGCACACAAAAGAAATTAATATTGTACTCCCTTTGCTTTCTCGAATATGGTAAGATGCTAATTTGCAGGAAGCGTCATAAAACAGAACAAAACGTTACCTTGTTGTTTGAATCGATTACAACGTTGAAGCCACTTCATAAATAAGGCTGTGTTCATACCATCTCCGTCCGATACCCCTCACCTGTTGAACCTAGTCGCAAGTCTTCTACGAAAGATGGGCTTCTGCTATGCCTAATGCTCTGACACAACAAACAACTGTTGTTTTCACCCTGTCGGGACAAAATGTAGGCACTTGCGCGCGCCCCCTTTTTTTTCAGCTGAAACCTGTTGTTGCAATGTTAATGTTAACCGACAGGAGGCCTTTTCATAATAGCTGGAAATTAGCTCTCGTTCATCAAGCAAGTCAATCACGGATAGAAGAAGTGCTTCCCGGTTGTTGGAGTAGACGTCGACGATGAAGCAATTCATCTTTTGCACTTTGTCTGGAACTATGAGCTTCGCCTCACGTTAAGCTACGTCAGGGTGGCGCTCGGAAAATGTTTGTACCCATGAGCGACCAGAAATCTCTTTAATTATTAAATTGACGAGAGTTTTTGTTTTTTTTTTTTCGGTCGACAAATTCGTAAACGCGAGAATGTAAAGTCTTCCTTGTTACTGAAAGTCCAACATTACAGAAAAGTGTAATTTGTTTGACCAATTATTTGTTGTTGTTGTTGTTCTGCAGTAAGTCTCAATGTTTTGTTTTTTTTTGTTTTCTTTGCCGAAACCACATGGTTTCGGATTGTTCTCGGCATGCTAAGCACTTGTCATGCTGCCCTATAGGATATAGCACCTTTAATTGATTTTAAAGCGTCCCCTAGTTAATCTGAGCTTCACGAAGCTCTGGGTCCTCTTAATTTTTCTGCTCGTAGCAAAAGCTTTTCTAAAAAAATGAATGACAGATAATAAAAAGGATACATTTTTAAAACTTGTTTTATTAGAAAAAACGTGAAGTGTTTATTCATAAGATGTAGCATAAATTTCTAACAATTATAATAGAAAGTATTTTGAAAATTCATTATTTTTTGTCTACAAAAAGAAGCAAATCAATAGCCATAAACTAAAGAATACCTTAGCAAAGGAACTCACGTCAGAAGTTTCGAGTGTGCTTTAAGACCTACCTCTACATGTCATGCGCACTGAGCCGCCTTCTAGGCCTTGTTTCTTACAGCCCAACAAGCCACTAACGAATACAGCACCCGCAAGCAGCGGATCCTGAAAAGAGGTCTAAGGGAAGGACACGCCATGTAGTTAATAATGATCAACGGTATTGCTTTTAAAAAAGAAAAACACTAGAGGTGCAGAAAAAATTACCTGCCTGTAAACTTTCAACTGTGTATTCGCCGCCATAGATGAATAAGCAAAACTGGTGATTGGATGTTCGAGAAAGATGTCTTGAGGAGCATTCATTGTTTTATTTATGTCTTAAAGTACTAATTTCAGCCTATAAGTTTTATTTCCCGCGGGGCCATATTCTGCAAGTTACCTTATTACAACTTAGCAATATGTCAGCTTTAATACCTTAGCATTGTTGGAACCTTTTTTTCTCTTCTTCTTTTTTTTTTTGTTATCGGCGAAGAGAAACTCATTTCAAGCATCAGGCTACACTAATAATTTTCCATTCCTTGTCTTTGCCACTCCGTTATCTTATCAACCATTATATCTTAAATATTCGAATAAAAGTTTTTAATTAGTTTTGTTAAATTACAACCCATTTACTTTATCGTGTGCAACCATAATTAGCAATACAAAGCACCGTTCTAGAAAACTATTTTTGCTCTCAATTCGCTACGCAAACGAATTTTGTAACATTTTATAATTATTTTTAATTTGTATTAATCTGCAATTACATTTTGCTTTGTGTAAAAAAAGCCAACGAAATAATAAATATCTGCTACCATTTTATGAGCATGCACTCACAGTAATAAGATAAAAGCGATCAAATTCAATTAGAATATTAGAATCGATTGCATCTCGTAATACCAAGTTACCGCTACTAATGTGTCGCGTTCCTTACTCCAACTTGCATTGATTTTAAAGGTTAGCAACTTCATCCGCGTTGTCTGCACAACAAACAGATGGCTAAGTGCGTACCCAGTGTACCGACCTCTCTCTGGCAGAGGGGCCGTGTTCTGTTCGGTTTCTTCTTTCTTTGTGTGCCAGTTCGTCAGCAAGGTATTTCCTCACACAGTTGGACAGATAAGTTCGAGGAAAGACTTTCCGTGTAACATGCCATAAGGGAAGGTAGATCTGATAACATGTCTGACGTAAAACCGTACTGCTTCGGCCAGATGTTAGCTGTTAATGGCATTCCTCGCCAGTTCACGGGAGAGGGGATTCCTCGTGTGGCTATTGAACATCCATCTATTTCTCAGAGTAATGTAAGCCTTTATCTGATGTGCGGCCCGCATAAAAGGAGCTGATTCCAGTATTCTTGACACACAATTATCTCTGATGTAATAAAACCTGGAAGGAAAATATTACCTCCTCCCTTTTTGTAAATTTTTTTAAAATAATCTTAAGAATGTTAACGGCAATCTGAAGATCCTCCGGTAGAGTTTCTTTAAATCGCTTGTTAACTACATTTTACTTCTGTGATGTTTCACTACCTGTATAATTTCAGTTCTTTCATTGCAGGTCTGTAATGTTAATTTTTTCTTCTTCTTGGCGAACCTTTTCTCTCGGTTCCCTGTGCGTGATGGCGTCATCTCACGGCAGGGAGCTAGAAGAAGATGGTGACGAGGAGTAGCCCAGGTAATGCTCCGGAATCCAGACCCCACAAATGACAAGGACATATCTCGATACTATATGGGGAGGGGGCCGCACTTCAAGTTTATTCCAGGGTCTGCTTCGGCCCTTCGCGGCTTGCGGTATTGGCTTTAGCAGCAACAAGTTACCTAAATACGATTTGGGAGCTCTAGAGCGGAGCCTTTATCAAATGCACCCGTAAACCCTAATTAAATGTCTTCATTTATAAATGTGAGAAGCAAAAAGAGGAAGGGTACTTCATGCAGAGAACGTAGCAGCTGGTTGGCTGGACGAAGACCAACAGGCGATTAGTATGGTTTATCGGCATTTAAAATATAGAGTTTGCCAGTTTATGTTCACAATGTCTATACTAATTCAATATATTCACTTTCTATGTGTGAGATAACAGCAAAAATATAGTTTTGAACCTTTCTTTACATTGACAGTTAGTTAACACCGGTAAGAATATTTTTAAGTTTATGAACTCGCAATGACGACATAGTAAACCAGATGCCAATTCCTCTTTACACAAGAGAATTTCAGTTGAACAAATAGTAAGGAGTTATCCGCCTTTGTATGACACTGCTTCAGTACCCAACAGGTAAACGTTTTGATGCTTTCATTAAATAAATGTCACTACCACTTTTTTGCCTTCGGATATCAGGTAGCCAGTTGCATTTAACTTGATTTGGGATTTCAAACTTTGGATTGCTTGAGTTCAGCAGAGCTGTTGCATCGAAAATCTGTGGTCCATTTCAGTTGATTTACTTCTGTTGAATGTTTGGAGTTTGTGGATGCTAAAAAAATCCGTACTCTCGTCAGCAATAAGAACAGAGGATTATTATATAACTTTAACGTTTGTCACTGACAAATCAGTTGCCTTCGGTGTTCGATAAACTTGATAGTGAGTCCAAACCAAGGCTTTAAAATGACACAGAAATGTTCATTTGCAATTGGAAAAGTATTCTTATTGTTTACCAATTTATGTTAGTTTATTATAGTGATACGAAATATCTAGTGAAAATCGCTTATGCACTCCTTTCTTTTTGAGTAAAACTCCACCCCATTTCTCACACTACGATTCTCTCATTGTTGCCTTTATTGACCCCCAGCCAAGCGTGTAAGAGCGCATGCGCATTAATTGGCTTACTGTTATTTAAGTAAGAATCTAACTTTCAGGAAAAACATTTTTCTAAGTAAATACGAGTGGCTTTCTATTTTGAAATTTAAACATTTTACAGAACAATGAGTGGATGACACCAGAAGATGTAAAAATTCAGTGACGATTTTGAGGAATGGGGTGTTTGACTATTTAAATTCTAAATGTTTATTCTTCACCAGCCGGCACCTAGGAAAACCTGTGTGATGTTGTACGGGTTGCCATCAGATGGCAGTAACCCTGTTGACCGTTTGAAGGAATATAATTATCGAGATTTTCGAAGTAAAAATCTGGAGGCGTGATTTCTGTTATGTGCTGCGAAGAGCAAATCGTGGCTTTATTCCGAGAATTATCGTTGCCGACTATACGCTTAGCTGACGGGTTATGGTCCTGTTTAAAGTTCAGGTTTAGGCTCTAAAATGGAGAGAGAGAGAGAGAGAAGAGATGACGTCAGTACAGAGAGAGAGAGAGATGGAGACAGTGAGAGATGGAGAGAGAGAGAGAGAGAGAGAGAGAGAGAGAGGAGAGAGAGAGAGAGAGAGAGAGAGAGAGAGATGACGTCAGTACAGAGAGAAGAGAGAGAGAGAGACAGAGAGAGAGAGAGAGAGAGAGAGATGACGTCAGTACAGAGAGAGAGAGAGAGAGATGGAGACAGTGAGAGATGGAGAGAGCGAGAGAGAGAGAGATGGTCAGTACAAGAGAAGAGAGAGAGAGAGGGAGACAGTGAGAGATGGAGAGAGAGAGAGAGGAAAAAATTAACTGTCATCAACTTTCCTTTCCTAGGCATGACCAATTTGGATTATCGGCTGCGAAAGATCGAGAGATCTTACACCCAACTGATTCTGCAACATCGCGTGCAGTCGTGCTCATGCTTTATTAACGACAGATACTGGGTACAAAAGTTTTGCACTTGACAGTTATATGTCAGATGTCATAGAGGACATCTTAAACCGTTCGACTTAGGCGCACAGTACACCTGTTTTCTTAATTGCTCGGCAGAAGCTTACGAGAATTAATGGCAAGGCAATTTTTTAAAACCTATTTCTAGTGAAGAAAATAATTAATCTAAAATATGGAGGGTTCCATTAGAAATTTACGGAAACACCCGACTGTTTGGACAAAAAACTATCTATGTTTATTGTTTAATCGCTGCCATAAATAACTAAAAATGCCTGCCGCCTTTACGCTGCATTTACTTAAATATAAATATCAGTGTTGGCGTCATATAGAAATGCTTAGTGTTGACTTTTAATGTGGGAATTGAAGAACAGTTAGATGAGTTCTGTAAAGACATTTTCAGATACCCTGACACAAAATGGGAAGAGTAAAGGATCACGTAACTGACTGACTGTCTGTTCCGTGAACGAATTTCGTCAGTAAACTGTTTTAGGTGCGAGTCGTTATGACAGCTTCATGACTATTTATTGTAATTAGAAAACAAAGATCACATCGCGATTTCATCAACGAAGTATCGCGCGATGCTCAATTTCCAGATCAAGTTGACCAATAAAAGAGTTATTGGCAAACAGTCTTATTTGCTAAGACATCCATTCTCTCCATAGTTGTGGCATTATGTATATCATGCACAGAAAACCTAGGTCTTAGAATCTCAACTAGGGCCAACCGCAGAAATTTCCAGGATCAGGCCGAACCAAAAATTTGGGTTTTGAGGAAGAACGCTGAGCGAGAACTGACCAGGTGAAAATGACCAAACTCTTCAAACGTCCGTATAGCGACAAACTGTTGTTTGTTTTGGGGGGGCCTCGCAGTGTGTGAAGAATCGTTAACTAGATGCTGACTGGCTCCACTGGAAAGCTTTTCCTGAAACCTCTCCTCTTTCTCTATGGTCGGTTACTGCCAAAACGGTGCACGTAAATACCTGAAGCTAATTGGTAGCGACGCGCCCTTCTCGAGCTGACGGACAGTAGACGAAACCCAATATATAAAATCAGTTTATCGAATCTAGTTCATACGTTTAGAGGATCAGAATTAACCGACGATGTAGAAACGAGATACGTGATGCTCTATCAAATATCTGACTCTAAGTGGTGGAAGGAGCCGGTGCGTCACTCGAAGTAATCCGAGCGCCGATCAAGGTCTCAAGGTCTGTTTTTTTCGGTTAAATCTCGAATTGATTGTACAACGGCTTCTTCCACAAGAAAAGCTCCTTACAGCTTCTAACACGACTTCTTGAACTACTTCTCCCTTTATATTGACGGCGGTACCAGGTGCCGGGCGAGCTTTTATTGTCCGGCATTAGCAAGAAAAATACGCGACGAGAAGTCGGCTTAATTTGTTCGACACAATGGAAACTTTGCATCAAGATGAAGGGACTCGCATCGCAGTAAACGGAAACGAGTGCATGTACGATTACATCTGATATCTATTTAATGTAACTCTAAATTTATCAAAGGGGAGTCCTTAACTCGTTAAAGAGAAACTTCAGAATGGAAGCGGAATTTTCCCTAATCTTTCCTAATCAGTGCCAATCTCGCCGTCTACGCCGAGATTGATAGCATTATAAAACTCGAGGATGGAAGAGAATTTTTCCCTCATTTCCAATCACTGCCGGTTTCGCCGTCTACGCCGAGATTGATAGCATTAAGGAATTCGATGGAGATAAAACGAAATTTTGGGGTTTAGAAATGCCTAAGAAACAAACGCGGGCTGCCAACACTCAGCTGATTACCTGCCAATACTTACAGCAAGACAGGCGTTTTCAGCACGGATCTGTGTCGCCGACAGGCAAACACCAGTTCGCTCGGTACATCGATCAAGAAAGATGCGCTGTGACTGGAAGTACCTCCATTTGCACCGAGAACCATCACCGCGTGGAGAATTCGTGGAAATTTTGGTAGAAAAACAACAGCAACAACGACAACGACAACAACAACAACAGCCTTTTAAACGCTTTAAAAGGTTTCTCCGTCGACCACGTGTGGCCTTACTGTTTGTATTTCTCGTTGTTCCGATTGCGAGAGATAAGCACGAACTCTATCGCCAACCGGTTTGAACCTCGACCCTTTGTATACATTTATTCATTTTGGCGCCGGAACGTTTTTCTTTACTCCAATATCGAAATGTTTACGACATATGTAATTTAAGAAATTAAAATAAATGTTCACCAACTCGAGCTTACATTTAAACTTGTTCTTCCTCTTCTCTGAATGCGCGATTTGTTTCGGGCAGAAAGCCAATTTAGTCAATGCGTTGTCGCATGGACGTCCTGCGAGCCGATGTCCGGCACGTAAGAAAAAGAAACCTCCCCTAGTTTTAGCTTTTCTTTCTAAACCATGGGTACAAGGAAGGGGTTGAGGGGCTAGTTATCTCGTAAATCTACTACTAGAACCTTTTATTTTAGTTAGAATGAATTTCCCTCATAAGAAAGAAATTAAACACAACAACGAGTAACTGGAAACGGTTATCGATGACTTCCCCTCACGCTCATCACTGTGCATCCACCAGTGAAATATGCTACATTTTTTTGCATAAATCGATCTGTTGGTAATAAAGTTACGTGTACATAAACTTATGCTAGTTATAAAATGTATTAGCATTAAATAATTATCATTTTTCCTGTCATTGTTAAGCAGGATCTTTTTCAGAATGTAAATGTTCATTGTGCTTTATGAGTGAGACCACGGCCACCATTGTAAATGCATCCAAACACAGTATTCGGTCGTTGAATCGAACTCCCCTTCCCGTCTGACATCGATCCACACGCCCAAGCTGTATCGGGGGGGGGGGACTGGACCCTTCTTCATTTTGCCGCGAATAGGAGTTTAAAGTTCTCTATAAACAGCATTACTTTGTTTTCTTCCTGTTTTTTTGTTTGTTTTTTTTTGTTTTTTTCTCAAGGAACTGAACAAAAAATTTTGCACGAACTCGGCCTAAAGAAACCTAATTCTCGCCCCCGTTGCAATTTACGTTTCTGTGTTGTTGTTGTTGTTTTTTATTATTTGTGGCGTCCGACGACAAAGAAACAATCACATCTCAGGATCGAACGGCATCCGCCGATGTTTCTAAAAACCGTAATGTTTTTTTTTTCCAGCTCTTCCCGCTTAATGTTTTGGTCACCACGATGACTTAAGCAGAGAGAGATGGCCATTAAAACGATTTCTGAACTGATTAATACTGTCTGTCATTCCGCCTGCTGTTAACTCATCGCATTCGTTAGCACCTCTGTGACTAAAAAAGATCATTTCTGATATCTAACTGCGCTAGAATCTGGGCTTATATATATATGTGTGTATATATATCCAAACTTCCAAAACCCCTAATAATTTGAAAAACCAAGTACGTCCTGAAACGTCTAATATTCAAACTAGTAACTCTACTTTTGATCACTTAGCATGTTATTTAAGAAGAGATCTCATTGCATTTCTAAGATGCACCACTTTAATTCTGACATCGTTTCATATTGACTAAGTTCTTGAGATTTTCTTGATGCTGTACACTATCACCTTTAACTGGTTAAAAAAAAAGTCATTACAGATTTGTTGTCACGGCCTCTCTTGTTCGATCGGACCGGATGATTTTATACTTCACTTATGTTCTTTACCTAACGTTTCTTCGTACAGTTAATCAAAATGTTTTAGATTTCAATAATAAATTGTCATGGGAACTCCGAAAAGATTTTGTTGCATTTGTCACCGCCAAAGTATCCTGTCGCATAACGTAGGAAACTTATCAAAATTACAAGTTTCTCTAAAATTTTGGTTCGTTCATGTTTCTTTTAAATAATATCTAAATATGATAAATCTTTTAAAGTAATTTTCCTTGTCGTTTCAAAAAGATATTTGTCTTTGAAGAAACACAATTTCGATTTTCTCACTAACGTTTGATTGGCCACAGAAATCTTTTAAATACTTCCACTTCAATGACTTCGATTTCCTGCTTCGATTAACTGTGCTCAGATCATCACTATTTTTTTCATCTCCGAATATAAAATAAAATAATTTGCTTCCGAATTTAGTTTAAATTCAATCATCTGATAAGCTTGGACATCCGAACGACGCACTTGTCGATTTCTTTTTTTAAATCCGTGTTAAGTCTTTGATATCTCCAAGCCAGTACATCATTTGACGATTTCTCAAATGAATAATTTGTTGCTGAATCGCACACAACGAAGGTTATTTGTAATGTGAATCTTGAAAAGATGAATCTTCTTTAATCATTTTTTTTTTTTTTAAGAAGAAAGATTAATTGTAGAGTTTGTATTAAGAGTCCCTTGTTAGTGGAACTACTTGGCAGGCGATACGGGCAGTCGATAAGCCGTGGTGTTCGACCAACGACTGAATTACTGAAACGGTAATCGATAACGTCAGAAGGTTTTGACCGATTGCTAACTAGCACGAGACGTGGTCAATAAGTCTAGCCTTCGAGCTAAAAAAAAAAAAAAAACGGTTGAAAACTTTTCAAATAAAATGAAAGCCGCAAATCACGAACAGAAGTGTTATTTTTGCATTAACTTATCGAGATAGAAGACTCCGAAGTTTAACGGGGCGCCGTCAATGCTTGCATCACTGTTAGACAGATCGGAGACGCGGACGCCTCATCGCGAACATATCAGATGTCTGAAGTGATCCCATTTGGATGGCTTCGCTTAATCGCCAGAACCAGATGACAAGATGAGATGGGGAGCACAAATCCTGGAGAGGTTTGGTATTCCGGTGTTAAAACGTTACTTGCACAGGGCTGGTTCCGGTGGATTAGGCATGCCTTAGTGGCGTTAGGCTGTTTTATGTTGAAAAATTTTTTTTTTCTTCTACAGCCGGCATTACACAGGCTATCGATCACGTGGTGGGTCGGGCAAACAGTGCGAGGATACACTTAAAGCAAACTTTAAAGCCTTCCGTATCGACATAAACAGGTACCCATGCACCTGCTGGCTTCATCTGCACAATCTGTGGTAGAGCCTGCAAATTCCGCATCCGCTTCCACTCAAGCTAAAGAGTGCTCAACTAATGTCGTGCGTCGAACCAACGGAACAGACCATTATCATCACTGATATATATATATATATATCACTAAAACTCTCTCCTTTTATTTTTCCAGTAAAATGTTGCTTGGTTTCAATTAATCCACGTTAAAAGTCCATGTTACCATTTAGTTTACTTCAGAAAAACAATTTTGCTTCAAGAAATGTCATTACATCAAAGGGCTTCGCATTAACATATGCGATGAGCTACCGATAAAAGACATCGACATTTTAATTAGTGTAATAAGTAGTGAAGAAATACTTTTGAAATCAAAATGCCCTGCGTAAAACACTTTCTAACCTTCAACAAAATCCTTGGTACCACACAGCTAGATTTATATTGTACTACTGCAAGCAATGACATTACGTTTTCTCGTTAAAGTCACCGATCCGAAAAGTTTTAGTCTTAAAATATTTACCAAAAATCAACTCAACAAACTAACTAAATCACACTGGCTTTATGGCCAACATTTCCGGGTGGTACATCGCTACCTCTCATGATGATGTCATACTGGTCCAGATTATTTTAATAACGAGACAGCCGTTCTGCGTGAAGCTGCAAATTATTCAATGTTTTCAATTGAAATGTTTACCTGCTAAAGGTAATAATACTCTTTTTTGTTTGGAGTTTAACAGTTGTGGTGTGAATCTGAAATATGCATTTATGTCTACTCTTTTTTAAGACCTTTTATGATGTTTGCTTGCCTTTTTTGTAATGAATCGTTGAACTAGAGACCAACGAATAAATTATTAAAATTATTACATTATCAATAAAATTATTCTTTACAGGCTTTCGTCTAAAATCAACAGTAGAAAATAAAGGGTTAAACCGGTAGAATATCTCGAAAGTAATTACTATAAAATTCAATTATTTGTCTTCATCAAGAGAGAAAAGAAAAATTCACTTCATCTTTAAGTAATAGCATCAGAAAACAAAAATAATCTGTACGTTCTAGTTATATGTTTACTTAATTTCGTGTAAACAATCTGAAAAATAATTTCTTTTTTTGTTTGTATTCAATAAACATAAGGAAAAGTGGCTTTTTCTTTGTCAGAAATTTAGCTAGCTAGGAATTATAAGGAAGGCAGTCCATTACACTTATTATGCCGTGTTGTTCCAACTTACATTCTCCATTATTTTAATTTAGGAATAAATTGTACGACAAGAGTCGTAATTGATTTGCGGATACAATTTAAAACTTAGACATTTCTCATCACGTTATTCAATGTTGATTATCTTTCTCCTCGCACAAATTTTCAAGTTTTCGATATGACTGATTACTCAATTGGATCCTTATGCTGACCAAACCGATAGGACAGCGTTCCATTATTTTTTTAGACATTCAATAAGGAAGAACTTGCCAGATCTTTTTCTTTTCTAAGCTTGATGAAACTGAATTGCAAAAGGAAACTTGTTTTTTTATGGCAACCAATATTTAGAGTTGTACGAACCACTATTTTTACAGACAAAGACAACTGCAGAATTTTAACTCAGCGATTGTTTTCGCAGTCTTGCGAGTCTGCCTAGGCATAACATACATGTATTTACCTGAGAAGATACTTATTATTATTATTATTATTATTATATATTATATTATTATTATTATTTATTATTATTATTATTATTATTATTATTATTATTATTATTATTAGTTATTATTATTATTATTATTATTATTATTATTATTATTATTATTATTATTATTATTATTTATTATTATAACTCAGAATTTTCTTTGTTATTTTATTTATTTCTAATTTCTGCAAAAAATTATTCGAATTTTGCTAACAGATTTTATTAGGCTTCTAAAACAGTAAGTGGTTAAGTTCAACAAAATATTGAACACAAAATAAGCAAAAACAATTTTTTTGTCTTCTAACAATTCGGTTCTTTTTTAATGTCTTTATTTGATTTCTTCGGGTCTGTGAAGATATACAACAGGAAGTAAGTTCTCCTATTATTGTAACATAGCGAGCATTAGGATAATATGCTGTTTTGGAGGAGGATTTAATCAAATGGCAGCGAATATGCCCCCTATAGTTTAGAACACCGGCCTGCGGTAGCAGAGGGGTCCGAATTGGATCTCCATCGGGGACGGACACGCTTGGCTTGGAGAACTTCTTATACCACGTTTTCTTCTCGCTCTTCCGTACCAGTCAGTCACAGCTGATTCCCATCCTCAGCTAAACGGAGGTTAAGACAATTCGTCGAGATTTCTCCCCCATCATCTGCTCTGCGTGCGGTGAACATTTCCACAGAAGCTGCGCCAGCCTGTCTCGATACCAAAAGCACACACAAGGCTTCGTCTGCAGCCAATGTTCAGGAAATAATGTCGCCAATCCAGCTAAGCAGACTGTACCGTTGGGGAGAAATCGGATGTGCTTCGTCTGCAAAACGAAGTTTCGTCTAATGTGCCATCCAATTAAATGCCAAGCCTGCACAAATGTCTGTCACAGGGCATGCACAAAGCTACCAAGATATGAAAGGAATGTGACCTGGCGCTGTGACACCTGCTCAGACACACCTCCGCATTTGCAACCAATTACGCCACCAGCACCTCCGCCAAACAAGCTCTTCCCAGCGTGCCGATGCAGAATCGTTGCATCAAGAACCCCGTTAATCTGCAAACACTGCAAAAGGGGCTTCCACCTTAAATGCGCACGCGAAACGCGCACTGCCCTTGAAAGGCTCCGATCACTGAACATTTGGGCTTGTCAAACATTCCAGGATTCCCTTGGCAGCCAGCCAAATCTACCAGCTCCCTGCTTGCAAATAGCCCCCAAAAAACACCCTCAACACTCTGACCATTCTCAAATGGAACTGTAACTACCTGACGTCAAAAATCACAGAATTGGGTTGTGCTGTCAGGAAATATGACGTTGACATTGTGGCCATCCAAGAAACAAAGCTTGGTCTCGAGGACCCAACACCGGTGATCGACGGCTATGACGCCCTGCGTAATGATAGGAGTGGCAGTGGCACCAAATACCATAGAGGCGGGGGTCTCCTGATATTCATTCGGAAGGGCCTCCAGTACTCCGTCGCCACTACCAACTCAGTCGCTCCCGTGGAGACAAAAAATCTTCCTCCAGATCTCAAGTAGACGTCAAATTTCCATCTCAAACATCTACTATCCACCAGAGAGATCAGACTCCACGACCAGAGCGTCAAACCCATCACATTGGCTCAACAGTCTACCGACCGACCTAGGTCTCATCTGTGGGGATTTCAACACTCATCATCCGCTCTGGGATGAATATGCCCACGCTGATAGCCGTGGTGCAGCCCTCCACCAATGGTGTGAAGAGAACTCAAAGCTCGTCCTCAACGACGGAACCCCAAAGAGAGCTTCGCGCTGTCATCAAGGATCCGGTCTGAGCGCCCCAAATATCACCATCATCGACGCACATTCTGCGGAAAGATTCTACTGGGAGCCACTCAATGAGCTTAACCCTGATCACCAACCAATAATCATTAGGTGGAACCAGTCCATCCGGTACGAGCGCCAGAAGCCCCGACTGCGTCCAAACTTTCGTAAAGCCAACTGGTCCCAATACCAGCAGCTTCTCACAGACGCCCTGCCGTCAATCGCAAATGAAAAGGCTCCCTCAAAGAAACTCAATGCCTTCATCCGTGCTTTAAAGAACGCAGCCACTATTACCATCCCACTGCGAGTCTACAGGCAGAAAGAGACACCTTTGATGAACAATGAACTAAAGTCACTCATCAAGGAGCGTAACCGGTTACGGCGGGACCTGACAAACAACAGAATGGCCTGGGTATAAAAATGCAAGCAGATCGCCGAAAAAACATACGAGGCCAAAAGGTCGGCCTGGAGAACCCATCTGACCAAAATTGCCTGGAAAAAGACACGGCACGGACATGGCTGACAGTCAGAGCTCTCAAAGACAAGAAACCACAACCCTCCAGCAAAGCAATCAAGTACCGTGAGAAGGAATGTTTCTGTGACCGTGCGAAAGCAAACGCCTTTATCCATGCGTACGCATCTGTCAGTGGTCGAAAAAGTGACCAAACATCCAGATGGGCAGTAAAAGAGGCGAGGAAAGGGCTAAGAAACCTCAACACGTGTCCGAGGCAGCCCATTGAGCAAGCATTCAATCACGAGGAGCTGGAAGTTGCACTTGCACAACTAAAAGCCGGGAAAGCTGCAGGCCCTGGCGCCAGACCTTCTCAAACATCTACCTACCGCTGTATCAGCAGAAATGCTGAAAATCCTAAACCACAGCTGGCTATAAGGATGGTACCCACAGTCGTGGAGAACCGCTGTTATCGTCCCATTTCTGAAGAAAGGGAAAGATCCACAAGCACTAGAGAGCTATCGCCCCATCGCACTCACATCTACCATCGGGAAAGTGCTAGAGCGGATGATTGTAAACCGTCTCTCATGGTGGCTAGAAGAGCATTCGTTGCTGACCCCGTGGCAAGCTGGCTTCCGTAAGGGGCGCAGTACTGCGGACCAATGTCTCCGGTTGTCACAACACATTTCCGACGGCTTTCAATCGTCACAGAGACTCCGGACCGGGATCGCCCTCTTCGATTTCAGCAAAGCTTACGACTGCGTTTGGAGAACGGGGCTACTGCGTAAGATGATGCGGTTGGGTGTACCGCAGCGCTTCCTGAGATGGTTGTCCGAGTGGCTGACGATCGCATTGCCAGAGTTCGCATAACCTCCTCTGAGAGCAGACCGCGCAACTTCAAAGAAGGTCTACCACAGGGATCGGTACTATCACCTCTCCTATTTATCATCTACATAAACGACCTCTTAAGTCGCTTCGAGGAACCGACCCTTGTCAGCGCATATGCCGACGACTTGGTGATAGCGTGCAGTGCCCAGAACAAGGAAGATGTCAATCACAAACTGCAGACAGAAGTGGATAAAGTGGTTTCCTGGAGTGATGAAGCGCGCCTCACCCTCAACACGTCAAAATGTGGGGTGTCATTCTTCAATCTTGCATCCAATGAGGCACGTTGGCAGCCGAACACCACCATTAAAGGCTCACGCCTTAATCATAATCCGGCTCCAACCTTTCTTGGCGTGCGCTACGATAGACAGTTGTCCTTCAATGAACACGTCAAGACGACCTGCCAAGCGATGTCAAGTAGAACAAACCACCGCGCCCTCGGGAGCACAACTTGGGGATGGCGGTAAGCGGATCTACGCACGGTGTACATTGCAACCCAGTGCAGTCTCGCCGAATACGCTGCACCAGCTTGGGCACCCTGGATTTCCAAAACCAACTTGAACAAGCCAGAGAGTGCGCAAGTAAACGCCGCACGCGCCATCACTGGCCACCTTCGATCAACCCCGGCAGAGTTTGTCCTAAAAGAAGCCAACCTCACTTCCCTAGCCACTCGTTTTAGGACCCTGTCCCTTCTGAAAGCTGACTCTTGGTTCACCTCGCCGTGACAGACCCAAGGAGATGGATGGAAACGCGCGACGTCAAGTGTATCCTGGCCTGACGGAACTCAACCTCCTGCTAGACTCCAGAGTCACGCTACCTCCTCCCCCACCGTGGGATCGTCCACCTCCAGCGCCCATTTTGCTGACACCGGCTGACAAATCGATACCAACCTCCATACAGCTTGCAAGAGCTGTCCAGACCATCAAAGATGCCGGCGAAACCGACATTCAACTCTACACTGATGGATCCACTATGGAAGGTGTCAGGAACGGCGGGGCTGTGGGACGAACCTCATCCACCAATGGCATGCCCCAGCAGGTGCACAGCAGTTCCTACCTGTCCGAAAAGGTGGCACTACAAACCGCCCTTGAATGGTTAGAGAATCAAGATGACTGGCATTCCGCGACTATCGTCTGTGATTGCAAATCATTAGTCGAAGCCGTTGGCAATCTGCTACAACCAGATTCTTCCGTGCTGGCGCTGCAATCGACCATCTCCCAACTACTAACAACCAACGAGGTACACATAGTCTGGGTACCCGGTCATTGCAACCTGATGGGAAACGACATGGCAGATAAGCAGGCAAGGTTGGGCTCAGCCGCAACACAAGTCGAAAAGGGTGTAGATGCGTCCACACGCCACGCTATCAACCGCCGACTGGATCGACGCCAGCCAACCCAACACGACAGACTGCAATCACTGCAGACAAGTACGCCGAGCGAGGAGAGTCTACTGGGAAATCAGAACTAACGGACCTCATCAGGTTTCGGTCCGGGCATCATCCAAAACTCCGACGCTGGCTGTGCCTCACGGGCAAAGCCGAGACCGACATCTTCCGGTTCTGCGCGGAAGAGGAAGAGTCATCCGAACACCTTTGGATGCGCTGCCCTGCCTTCCTGGTGGACTGTCATCACCATCAGCTAGGTCTCTCCTACGACGAACTCTCTCGACTTCCACGTGCAGCCACAGCGCTACTGAGGACTATCCTCAGGCGCCTGAGGTGATGCACAACAACAACAACAATAACCAGCAGCTTCACCAGCTGCGCCTGCATTTGTAATTAATGAGGATCGTAAAAGAAAGGGAGAGGCGGGGAAAAAACGAGGAAAAAAGGCATTTAAGTTAAAGAGCTAACGCGAGAAAAAGTGCAAGTTCAAAGAATACACTTTTGGACGGAAACTTATAATGGCTTTTTATTGATAATCACGAGATGATCTGATTAAGTGTGTGAGGGGGGGTTAAAAATTCGGAACTGAGTTTCACAGTTGTGAGCTGTTGGGGCGGGGCTAGAGAACGGGTTCGTGCTTCACGGTGGCATACACCGCTTGGTTCCTAATCTATCGTTTACTCAGCGCACAGTGTTGTCGTCCCTGAGGACATCGGTTTCTAAGAAGTGGTCCAGCATAGCACATAGGTAGGTCATCTAGAATGCCAAAGATACCAGTACTAGTGATTGGTGGACTGCGAACGAACGAAGATAATTGACACTATTCTTCTTTTTTTAAAAATCATTTATACTCCTTTTTTTATCCTAATTTATATTGATGGGAATAAGAACAATTTTTTCCTCAAATTAGTAATGTTCCCGCTTTAAACGTTTTTCTGTTGTTGTTCGTCTTACGTTTCGCGGAACACGTAGAACATCGATAAAAGATTATATATTAAAAAATTACCTATATTCTGTTCTAAAGAAAGAAAGTTCGTTGTAATAAATATTCAGTGAATCCAAATCCCTAAAAAAATAATAATATAATGATAATCTGAATGATTTTGGAAGGTCTAGAACCCAAGGCTTCCAGGTCTGGTAAGCATACTTGCTTTGAAAAGTCAGAACAGATTAAACTCTAATAGGTTTTATAGGAATAAATGAAAACTGTTTAACAGCTAATCTTAGAAATTAATGTGCTCTTGAAACTTGAAAAACATTTTGTAGATGAACTATTCAAATGTTATACATAGTTATGCATTTATTTTTACATTTTTAAAACTGTAATAGATATCAATTAGAAATCAAGTAAATCACACGTAAACACTAACTGATTTATATATACATATGAACTTTAATAATTTTTGCTGATTTAGTATACACAGAGAGAGAGAGAGAGAGAGAGAGAGAGAGAGAGAGAGAGAGAGAGAGAGAGAGAGAGAGAGAGAGATGGAGAGAGAGAGAGAGAGAGAGAGAGAGAGAAGAGGAGAGAGAGATGGAGATGAGAGATGGTGGGAGAGAATAGATAGAGAGAGCGAGATATGGAGAGAGAGATGGAGAGAGAGAGCAGAGAGAGAGAGAACCGAGAGAGAGGAGAGTCGGTTTAACACTCACTACAGTGAAATAACGTTTAGGCTGCATCCCAGAAAAAATCCACCATCCAACATCTATTAAAAGTTTTAAAACGGGTTCATTTAATAATAGAAAACACTTTGCCATTTGCACCAGTCTAAAAGACCATTGCAGCTGTTGAAGAAGCACTTTAAAAAAAAGTATGTACAAATCACTTTGCTGTACCTCCCAAGATTGAACATTATTTTTTAAAGTTCATGCAATTCTGAAGGTGTCGTTACACCATCGAAGCAGTTATCAGTCATATTACACCCCATCATCTTGATGTGTTCAAGGCCTCTGAAAATGCAAGTTGTATCGCTGGAGATTAAAACTATCTATATAGGAGTCTAAGCAGTCGTTCAAAGTTAAGATAAGTCTCACTAAGTAGAAGTTTTTCACTGTGGAGGATACTTTCTAGTTGAACAAGATCTATTTCGAGAGAACATTTTACTTTATATAAACATCGAGTCTATACTTGAAGTAAATTTTACTTGTACTATAATGACTACGTTAAAGACCCAAACTACTCTTTTACAAACATAATTTACTTGAGATTTATCATCTTTTGCATTAACTTTCAAGTGGATGGCGCTTGCGGATGGTTCCTTGATCCTTTATCAGTCGAGTGTAAGTGAAAATGAATTTCTTATAGTGTGCCTTATCAAAAATTAAAGAGGTTGTGAAGCTGAACAATTACAACACACTTTCGATTCAATTTTGTGGGTGTTTAAATCTGCTACTTTCTAGTAACCTTTTAATAAGGTCTTGCATTTCTGTCTCCAGCAGCTATATTTTAGAAATGTTTATCGCAGACACATGATCATTTTTTTTTAAATTATCCGTTTAAAATCTCCGAAAATCCAGAAGTGCATTGAGAAACAAGTCCTGCTAATTTTCTACAGTTCCGAAATTAGGCGATTTGGTAAACACGTTAAAATATTCAATAAAAGGGGGTTTGTTTTCGATAACTGTTATTGCTCCGGAAGAAAACTGTTTGTCTTGGAACTCGACGAGGCAAAGCTGCTGCAGAACTTCCGATCAAACCGAATTGCTGTGGTAAATGTACAACTTTTTTCAGGCGTATTTACCGCAAGCTCCCCTTTTTAACGATAAATAAATAACAGAGAATGTCTAGAAGACGTGAAAAAACTGAAGCTTTAATGTATTTTCATCACTGAAAAATTAAAGATAAATGAAAAGACGGTTTTTCGTGGCGTGAAAACAGTTTAGGAGGAAATTAAATAAGTGCTTCAAAAATTGCATTGATCTGAAATGAATATATTCTATTTACCACATCTGTTAAAAGTTATTGGCATACCATAAAAATCATTGGTATCTTTTTTTTCAAAACTTTAGTGTTAATGAAATAAATTGAAAGTTCGATGAACCATTTATCCAAATTTAATTGTAGCATTGTTATCGCGGCAAACCAAAAATGGACCCAGCAAGTTATTCTTCTAAATTTAGATCATACCGACAGCATGCTGCCATTGTGTTAATCCGCTACAGTTTCTTACTACTATGCTTTAGTATAAATTGTAATGGAGCAGAATGAAAATAGCACCTAACAAATGAAATTCCATAAGAAACAATCATCCCCATTATGGTCTTTCATATGGCTGGTTACTTCCAAAAGAAGATTGTAGAGAAATTTTTCATTTCTTGGATATTTCTTCTTTTCTATCGCTAGAATAATAGTTTTTCATTAGTGAACGTGAAGGTAATTGCTTGGATGAGTTTTTAAATTCATAGATGTAAAAGTTTGTTCTGGAACTTTTATTGCACAATACATTTACATAAATTTTTTTTTTCTTTTATACTTAATTAATTATATTATTAATGGTCTGCAGTTAAGCTTTCATACTTTTTACATATTTTTATTCTTTAAACTCGTGTCAACGGAAACCGTATAGTTTATTCTTACAGACCTCTCATTACTTCACATAAAGCACTTGTCACAGTTCATTTAAGAAAACAGCATTCATTCCGACATAAAAATATACTGATGCTAACAACCATTAAAAAACAAATTTTACATTCGTAAGAAAAGTAAAGAATACAACCCTGATAAAATTGGTTTATCTACTCTTTATTCTTTAGCTCATATTAAATGGTGTTTACACGTTTGTATTTAATAACATCTACATACGATGAAAATTTATCCTTTGGTCTTTAAATAAACATTGTTACTATTGTTTGCCTCATAGGCATAGTTTGCGTTGGTTAATAAAGGGACCTGAAATGTATACTTCGTATCTTGAAGGAAGATTGTTATACTTTAAGCAGTTGAAAAAGACGCGAAATTATCATGATTTATTAAACAATTTCCAAGGAAAATAAATGGCTATCAGTACTATAAGTAAATTGATTAATACCATCACTATTAACTATATCTGCCTGTAATATATCCAAATCATGCCGCGAAGTGAAATAGATAATTTGTGTTATGACCTTTAATATTAGGAATTGTAGATAGACAAAAGATTGTTCCTGTCCACACGCGAAAAACTCCTAATTATTTTGAAACATTTTATTAGATCTCTTCGTAAACATCTAGATTCCCAACTTGGTTAGACCGAAATTTTATGGTTCTGTATATTCCACATTTCCTGGTTTAGAACTTTCCTGCTGAACTCTAATGAATCAATGCCCTTTTAATAAATAGGCATCTTTTATAATGCTTTTAAAGAACATGTCAATAATTTGTATTTTTAACATTAAAGGATTATACGGTTTGACTTGTTTATTTTATATGATTATAATTTTTCTATATTAAATAAATATAGTTATAGTTTCTCTTGGTTATTATAGAATCATTATTGTTCGTGGTGGTCATTGAAGGAACATGGTTGCGTTATTGAAGAAACGGTAATATTTATCATTTTATTTATTAAAGTTTATCTTTTTTTAAAAAAAAACACAACTAAGTAATAGTAACTTATTTCTTTTAGTGATTCCAGAAACGGTGGAGGTTTCGCAACACATTTTAATTTTTTTTCTACTATCTAGCTACGGTATGTACTCAACTACACAGTTGGCTTCAAATCTATTCTATTAGTTAAGATGACAAGATTAACTAGGGTGACGAAATATTTTAAACACCGGAAAACAAGAAAAATTACTTCAATTAACGTAATCGTGATCTTATTTTACTTTATCTTGTGTCAAAATTATAGGCTAAGGAAATCATTAATAAACCTTTAGCTTACCCAATTCTTTTGTGGTAGAATACCCTTATAGAGCTAAAGTGATACTAATTTGTAGAAAAACTTGCTGGCTGAAAAAGTGAAAGATAAAATCTGAGCCTTGTAATCAATAAAACAGACCGATTATTATTATTAACCAGTTCCCACAACCATCATTTTAATTATAATCTTTTGTAACACACTTAAGTTTTCAGAATTCTGAAGTCCTCCAAACAAAAGAGCTTTGTGCGTATAACTTAGAGTAATTTAGGTCAATTATTCAAAAAAAAATGTTTTATTTTTCCATGTGTAGTTATTCTCTGTTTAAAAATTATTTAAAGAAGCAAATATTGATTTATTGAATTTTATGTGACATTCTTCTCAGCCATAACAGTATTTAATTGGACAATCTGTAGTAAGTAATTACGATGAAACTGATACAAATAATTTGGCTTCATTCGTGTTGGCACAGAAGAAAAAAGTACGACTTCAAAATAAATAACTTGAGCTTATATTATAAATAATTTGTAAGGTTTCTTAATTTGGAGTATCTCTGAAAATCTTATGCCAATAATTAACGATGCGTGGTCATCTAAAAACTTCTTGAAATTCTTTTTTTTTTTTGCTAAATTAAAATAATTAAGTGCACTTTTTAGTTAAATTTCATCTTTTATTTTTAAACGGATTAAAAAAATGTTATTACATCAATTTTTTAAAAAAAATACTCTCTTTACATCCACCCAATGAGCAAAACTGATAAACAATTCGGAAGACCAAAAGGCATTCATTCAATGTCTTTAATCGTATTTTAATTATCGCGAAAATTTTTTTTTATCTATTTACACGAAGATCGAACACCTCGTAGATACAATTACTAACCCAAATAAGCACATTGCATCTTTAAAAAGATCGACTATACAGTCATATAAATAACTACAAACGCAAATATGATAACTTGCGAAATTCAAAGCACCGGAGTCACCTGTTGTAAGTTACTGTAATGATTAAAGGAAAAGAATAGCTACACTCTAAGAAACACCATAAGTTTCTGGAATAAAAAAGAACGAGCTCTCAGGTTTGATATTCCAGATTGATGAAGATAATTTCAGATTTTCGCTTTTCTGCTTCGTTCTATCCTCGTTTATAACTAACTCTTTTTACGTGTTTCGTAATGAAACCTGAAAGAATCTAAAAGCCAAACAATGCGGAGATCATGTTTTCGTACAAAAATAACAAACTTAGTACAAGACTTGACAAAGCGAAATCGCGTCAGACTCTCTTTGTGCAGCCTTATTTACGACCAGGAGCGGTGCTCTCAGTGCTGATGGCTATGATAATGATGTAAAAGAAAGTTTTGTTCCATTCATATGTATGGACTTTATTAAAATCCTGGACACAAATTCTCTTAATGGTAGTAGATTTTAAAAACTGCATTTTATGTAATTCTTGAGAATCACCTATAAAATCATTGCATTAAATTTTTCTCGGAGTGATAAAGAACTCAATTGATGTTTTCAGATAATTGATACTTTACACAGAGATTTAATCGCACAAAGAGCTGCATTAAATGTGTTTGATTTTTCCTTTTAGCTGAACTCTCTATTCTGATTGCTGCCACAAAAACAAGCTTAACTGGAGATTGGCTTTGTTTTGAACGAGTTCTTTTTCCCCTAGACATTATTTCTAATATGTTATTAAGGCAAATCTTAAAACTTTGGGATTCTATCTACTTTGGCGAGCGACATTAGAATGAACTCAAATTGAAGTCAATGGGGCACAGTGGGGTGAAGGTAATTTTAGATGTTGTGAGAAACGGTTAAGGTAGGCTTTACATACCGATTTTAAAGATTATCATAAAAGGAAGAAAAGAAAATCCATTTCTTTAAAGACGCCATACAAAACCAACTTATTAGGTACTTAAACAACTATGGGACGCTATCCATCACTGGTTGAAATCATTTCAGAAAGTCCAGTTAGCACACAAGTTGCCGCAGCACTCCGCTTTAGCTGAGATGAAAGGCCTGTTTACATGCTGGCCAAAACTAAATTAATGCGAGATGTTTTCTCTGTGGTCAACACAATCGAGCATCTTTCCAGCTCACATGTCTCAAGACCACTGTTCAAACAAAGCGAATGTCTAGAGGGCGCTCTAATCTAGAACAATCTGCCAGTCAAACTACCACAGGCACCAGCGAGTCTGTGAGGTTTCCGAAATTCTTTCAGTATCCGCAGTCTCTGTGACGCCTTGTTTACCTCGCGTTAATATGGTAAATCAGATAGTTGGTGCAAAGAAAGTAGATACTCTCAAAACAGGTCTGACTCTTTTATTTTTAGCAACGAGAGTTATATAAGATTTATTCTCTGACCCTCTGAATAAATCTACAGTAATACATACTTTTATTTTTTTTCGCAACCAGTGGTAGTGGAGAAGGAAATTGTTCTAAATATCTAAACTTATATATATATATATCAACTATAGTAGTAGAAGCTAGTATGACGTATTAGTAATTTCTCATTAGAAAGAAAATAAAATGGCCAAAACCCTAAATTATAAAAATGTTCACTGTGCATTTTTATCTTCGAAGAATTTATAGTACCTCTCAAACGTTTGAAAAGAATTTTTACGTGGAAAACGAAAGTTAACAGACTTTTAGTTAATTCTAGTAGCTATTCTTACATGATAGGAATAATCAAATTACATATTTTTTTTAATTATAAGAGAAAATCATCTAATTTTTATTTTATGAAAATAACTACGTTTGGTCTTTCACAAAAATGTGGATGTTTGTCTTTTTGGTAATTAATTTATGAAAATGCTAATTTTTAGAACAATCAAAGCTGTTTTGTCACATTGTGTGACGCCAGTGATTTCATATTTCTGTCTTTTGCAGGCTGCATAACTTTGAAGACAGAGATTTTGGCAACTGTAATGGCCACACTATTTTTTGCAGACCATCGTTTTGTTTCTTGCCTTCAACATAGCCTATATATATATATATAAACACTATAGCTTCCACCTTAACCATTAACAATAGCTTTCAGTTCGGCTATGTAAACATTTAATCCGGCACATCTTGTTGTAGCACTAGACACTGGGTTTTATCAGCTCACTCTGCAATGAATCCAGGACGGTAAGTTGTCTTGCTTTTTTTCCTAGTAGTAATATTGATGATTATCTATCCTAACCCTGATCCTTTTGTTGCCACAAGTGTAATGCCCTGCGCTTTTGTCATTGTTTCACTCTACGCGTTCCACTGACAGTTAAAAGATTATGTTTCAGTGACTAGTTTTCTTTGACTTAGCCAGCCATATCCGATACTGCCTTTTCCACCCGATGCACCTTGTGAGAACTGGACGTTCTAGGGGGATGACACTTTTCATATTAACAACAACCGGCCTATCAGAAAACCGTTTTTTTTTCTCCTTTTAAAGCTGTAAATTATTATTACAGCTTCATTATTCAGAAACTTCATCGTGAATTATAGCAGCTAATCTCGAAAGTTAGCTTCTATCTCAGCTTTACTATAACTGAGTACCATAACATGTCAGCGTCCGTAGCGTTGCATTATGGGAAGGTTTTCTTAATTACTGGCGCATAGCATATGTTTTCACATTGCATAAGCCAATGCATTAAATATCATTCGAAATACTTTTGTTTTGGCAGGCATTTATGAGATGAGTTTAGGTTGTTTGTTTTTCTCTCCACACTTCTATAATTTTATTTATTTAAATATTCATATGTAGTGAAGTATTTTTGCTAAAGTTGTGATTTCTTTTTGCATTTTTTCTCATTTCCTTTACGAAAAATAATTTTTGGATTTGTTTCTTTACCATTTCACGTCCACACGATATCTAGTTAAATAATGAAGAATTTATATGAACAAATTTGCATTTGTTTTGCAAAATTTGTATGACGAATTTACATAGAAAGTAAAATCTAAGCGTTATGTGTCCAAAGAAAGTGAAATACATAAACTTAAATTCTAAAATTTGTGAATTTGTTTTGGGAAAGTGGAGAGCTTTGCAAACGTGAACGTTAAAACTAATCTTTTTTTAAAAAAGGATTAGCTAAATGCAAAATAATCAACTCTGTTTGAAAAGATGGAGAGTTTTTAACAGTCAAGCAGTGAAATATTTCAAAATATTTAAAAACATGTTTTCAAAAACAGTATTATTTACGAAAACAGTTTGTTTAGTTTCGTCATTATTTCATTCTCTGGTAAAGAAGACATCAGCAGCATTAAACTGCATCGACTGTGATTCGAAATGCTCACCGACGATTATACCAATGGCTTCTCTTTTCGGAGCAAGCTCTATAGAGACGATGTACATCTGAATACTTCCCTAAAAAATAAATGCCTTTTTTTTCCATTTTCGTCAGCTTGTTTTCTGGGGGGAAAAGAGAGTTTGGTGACGATGATGTTGGCTCGATTACTTGCTTTTTTTTATCAGATGGGTAGACGAATTCCAAAAAAATTGATATCAATGTTCCGCAGCACTTGTTATTGCTTCGGTTGATGTTTTCAATTTAAGGAACTCTTCAGTTTACTTGCTCTGTTTTTAAATATCCGACGTTTTCTTTTTGCTATCAGTAAAATCTGTCGTTGGTGATAATTCATCCCAGCGATCCGCGTCCTGGTGACGTTCATTTCTTCTGAAGCAACAGCTGCCACTGATACACTGCAAATAACTAGACAACGCAGAATTAATGTTTTTGTGCGCTTTCCGCGAAACAGGTTTTCTCCCACAAACAAACGGAGGAAGTTTAGTGGCGAGGATTTTATTATCCGTCTGCTGCATTTAGGTGCAGTATCTGGTCTCTTTCCCGGAATCTGCTGGTGGACTTTTCAGCGTAAGACAGACCCTTGCCTCGCACGAAGAGGCGGTCAGATACTGAAAATGGAAATAGGCTCGTTTCCTTCTCTATGCCTTTACGCTTGCGACGAAAGGGATTATAAATTTTATATTATTTTAGCTGTACCATTTGGTAATTTATTCTTACATAAGTACTATATATGCTTTCATTGTTGTCCTTTACTGTTATTGGATTTTAATAGTTTTTTTTGGAAAATTTAAATTTTATGTTCTATAATTTTATAAGGGGTGAAATATAAATTTCAATAATATTTGAAACATTTTTTAAAATTGCAAAACGTCATTTCACTTTTATGCTAATAAATAATCGCTAACTGACAGAGAGAGAGAGAGAGAGAGAGAGAGAGAGAGAGAGAGAGAGAGAGATAGAGAGAGAGAGAGAGAGAGAGAGATGGAGAGGAGAAGGAGGAGAGAGAGATAGAGAGAGAGATGAGAAGAGAGAGAGATGGAAGAGAAGAGGAGAGAGAGAGAGAAGAGAGATAGAGAGCAGAGAGGAGAGAGCAGATTAAAAAGATATAGACGAGAATTCAATTATATAGAGAGAGACAGAGAGAGAGAGAGGAGAGAGAATCAGAAAGAAACAGAATAATTATAGACGTTATTTACTAAAACTTGAATAACGAATTTGTAAATGTTTTAATGACAGAAACTGAACTGAATTTAAGAAACAGATTCATAGCGAATGTTTTGTATTGTGATAAACCATTCAAATGAAATACCTTTAAAATGACATAATGGCTTAGACCTGGTTCCATAGCAAAAGAAACGGCATCGAACTGCAAATGTTAGTAAGCATTTGGTTTCTGAACGTTTGACGATCTCAGTCTACTTTTTTGCGTTAACAAACTTGGTCTTTGTTAATTTTAATGTTTTTTTTTTAAGATGAGAGAATTGTTCAGTGTCACATTTACTTCCCAGCTTAAGCTTATTTTTCACAAAGTAGTGTAACACTTCCCGTCGAAGTGCTTAGCGTTTGTGCGAAATATGACTGCAGACTGGCTGAATTTATCGCCTTTACTTCCTGTTCGTGTGTGTGTGTGTGTGTATTTTTTCCTTTTAAATTTCTGTCAACGCAAATTTCAGTTCTCGCACGTATTGTGGCTAAAAATCTCTTGGCTAAGTCATTGGTAATATTTTACAATTCTATCCTGTACTATTTGGAAAGTAGTTGAGTTGTTGTTTCAAATGGCATAGAATGCTGCTCGACCTTGGCGTGCCAGACGTGTAAAGGTACACGATACTGACACCTAAGTGGGATGACTGTTTTTAAGCAGATATTCTATCGCCTTTTTTTATACACAACGCTCCACACATACTACGAGTTACTTTTCCGTGAAAGACACATGGCAGTAAAAAAAAAAAAAAATCTAGGATGGTTCTGTGACCAATAAGTATTATGGTATATAATCATCGGTGAAACTTACTCTAGATAGACTAAAAAAATCGACATTAACGAAAACCACTAGCAATTCATTTTTTGCACAAAAATCGTTATTAATAATGTTTAATACGAAACCTTGCAGTTTGCAACGTTATTATATAAGTGTGGCCTTTATAGTTATGCATACAAACCTAATTATTTTAACTATTTTTTCTTTACTTTCGTCAAATATGTATTTTAAATACGAGCTGATAATGCAAACGCAAATGATTTCTGTAGAATGAAATGAAACGAGCCTGATAAAATGCATTCCGATTACCAGACAGTATTGATTAATGTGGATGAGTTGATTATATCATATAGTATTTATTCTAAATCAACCGGGGTTTTCTCACATTTTCATATATGTTCCGCTGAGCGCTGCTTGGCTCTTATTGCCAGTAAAACCGATTAGAAGTTAAGGAAAATCCCAGAGAATATCTGCTCGATTATCCTTCGAAACGTGTACCAGTTTCGTCATCTGGAATCACATCGCGATCACATTTTTACGGTTATCCTCCCAGGTGAAGAAACGGTGCAAGATCTGAATGTTACAGTGGTCATTTAATATCGCTCAGCCTATGTAAAGTTATATGGGATAATGAAACGTTAACCTGCCAATAGATGCCGCTGTATGAATCAAACAAATTGCTTCACTGTAGCACATTTTTATTGAGTAAATGCGAATTTAGAAGTTGTGTAGTCAGTGATTACTTGGATAATACCCTACCCATTCAAGGACGATCCCATACTGAGAGAAGTAAAGAAATGCTTTTAAAGCCTTCAAAAAACGGCGATTTTGCTTCATCAACAAACTAAATGCGAAATGGAATGCGACTCGTTAAAAAAAACGAGTTCAATAAGGATGATTTCTCTGCAAAGAAGCTGAACATGTAGAATGCTAGGCTGTAGTTTCCTAATGGCAACGCAGCTGACAGCTAAGTACAAGTAATTATTCATCGCAAGCCGGGATCTTTTAAATCTGCAAAATGTCGTTACTACTCCTGTACTCGTTTCTGTATTTCTTAGCGACAATCCCTAGAGTTCATTTACCGTAGTAATATTTATGGCTCCTGATAACATTTTTTTTTTAGTGCAGTATTGAACAAACGTGCATTTGGTATAAATACAATTTTTTCAGTTACTTTTTCTAGATAAACTGCTTCTTTTATTGATGTTCTTTTTTTGCATACAAAGACAAAGTAGATAAACAACCAAGGACTCAAATAGACCATTCCGGTCTCTTAAAAGACACATGATTGCATTCTATCAAGTCGTTACAAAAGTGGTCTGTTTTTTTACCGCAAAAATTAGAATCCATATTGTTACTGAACGTAGAGTTTATTGATCAAAGTAAGTTCCATTACAATCAACACACTTCTGCCAACGAGTTACAAGCGTATTTATACCATTTTAAAAACTGGATTTCTGGATCGATAAACTGTTGGAAGGCAGTTTCAATTGCTGCTTGGTTGGAGACGGATTTCATACGGATGAAGCTGTCGAGGTGTTTGAAAAGGTGGTAGTCTGTGAGAGAAAGGTCTGGTGAATGGGCTGGGTGAGGGAGAAATTTGTACCCTAATGTGTTCAGTTTCTGAAGAGTCACTTTTACAACATGAGGACGAGCATCGTCATGGATCAGGATTGGGCCTCTTCGATTCCCGGCTGTCGTCGGGAGAATTTCTGATGAACAACGTTTAATTCATGACACCTTTCAGCTGTGATGGTTTCGACAGGTTGCAAGAGCTTATAGTGGATGGCACCAGTTGCAGTCCACCAGACAGAGTGACAAGACCTTCTTTTGGTGGAGGCTGGAATTTTGGAATGTGGTTAGGCGCCTTGCCTCTGTCAAGCCACTGTGCTGATCGTTTGTGATTGTCGTAAAAGATCCATTTTTCACCACACGTAATGATTGGGTCAAGAAATAGCTATTTTTTGTTTCTTCTGAAAATCGAAGAGCAGATCTCCAATTGACGATTTTATTGTTCATTCAACTCATGAGGCAACCACTTGTCAAGCTTTTTCACCCGGCCGATTGAGTCAAGATGCCGGGATACAGTTGCAATGTTTTCGTCGAGTTCTCCAACAATTTATATCATTACTTTTCTTGAATCGGCTTCAACTGAAACTTTCAGACGGTCGTCATCACAGCTGGAAGGACGTCCTCTAAGTTCCTTGTCTTTGAGGTTCACATCTTCTGATCCAAACTTTGCAAACCATCGTCGTACCGTGCGTTCATTTGCTGTGTCCTCGCCCCATGCCTGCTTAATGTTACGAGTTGCTCCGCTAGCTTTTGACCTCATTTTAACTCGTGAAGCAAAATGACACAAAAAACGATTATATCCACGCTTCACTCAGAACTCTGAAACGAATATCCATTTTATGATTTTTAAAAAGGTAGGTTATGCATAATGTATGTCGAAGCACACACTACAAAACGATATATAACTTCTCCAAATTAACAAAATTTTCTTGCAAACTCTCAAGTCTTTGCAGTTGCTCTGTCTGATAAAGTTTAAATATTCAATCAGGTTGCAATAAATTGAACGTTTTTATTATTATTTATAATTTTTTTAATAAATGAGGTATATTTCGCATTGTTTTTTTTTTAGGGAACATCAAAAGCTAGAATTGATAAGAGCAATGTTTGAGTTACTGTGACATTGAATAAAGATTAATTAAATTGTCATTTTGTTGTTTCTATTCCAAGATGAAAAATATACAGGTGACAAAGTCAAGATTTTGTTCTAAAAGTTAATATGTCGCAAATGAGACAAATGTCGACTTCTGTTTACACTATTTTCTGGAGTGGTTTTGTCTATGGAAAAATTTGACAAAACTTATGGTGTTATGAAAATATTCCAAACAAATAAGTTTTTTTTTTTTTTAGATTTAATGAAAATTGACAAATTTCTAAGGTCTATTTTACCAACTCTAATGAATATTTTAAAATCTATTATAAAATCTTTGGATTCAACAGTCGCAATTGTTTTAAGGATTAGCTAATGATTGTGGGGAAAAGTTGCAGAATAAATTTGTTTTAAAACTGAAAAAAGTAGATATGTTGGTTTTAAAATATTGCAGCTGTAAGTATTAATATACTAAAGCAAAACATTTACACTTAAGTTTTAAATACGTAAAGAAAAAAATATATATTTGACTACAGGTTTATTTAGACCAAATTCCTCTTTAGAAATATCTCAATAACTGGGTGCACTCTTTGAATGTTAAACAACAAAATCATTACACAATTTTAATATTAAAAATACGGCAAAATTTTTTAATATTTTAGAGGTATTATATCAGACAGAATCCTGGTAAAAATAATAAAACAGAATTTTGAGTTTTAAATTTAGTTTCGGTTAATAATTCTATGTATTAAGTAAAATGATGTTTTTAAAAAGTTAAAGAATGAGCTATAGAACAGTACAACATAGGCTAAATATATTTTGTATGGTGATGAAGTAAGCAACAATCGTTACACAGGTAATATGAATTTTGATCAAATAACTTACCTAGGTGATCCAACTAACAATAATGAGGCCACAACTAAGAGGTACATTGATGATAGTTTAATAAATGTTGTTTAAAAGGTTTCAGCTGATAATATAAATCTAAACAGTAAAGAAATCTGAAATTTAGCTGCACCAATATCTGGATCACTATGTTGATAACTGGCGCATGGCCATATTTCCCGGGAAACAACTTAAGAATGGGACCTACACATGAACTAACCTACTAAAAAGAATTTTAAAATACCCTAGAATCAAAACTATTGTGAGTTAGATTAACTGTCAGTCGTTGTCAAAGTTGTAAAAATGCGTAGGTCGACCAATTGAATCCTAGTGATGTCTATCAATTTAACCAGTTTTTACTTTTTAATATAAAAATTAGGTCGTAAGATTAAATAATGAAAATTATGCATAAAAATTAAAAATGTAAATTGTTATGAAACCTAGATCTAGTATAGTATATTTAATGTATTCTATTTTACGGGGTACTTTGATGCAAATGCAAGCGACGGTCAGTACCCACTGATGTAGGACCCACACACACACAAATAGCATATACTATTTTACATAGTTACTATTGCAAAGTATAATTACCTATTTGTCTTAATAGCTATCGAAGAGTTGGCCTTTACCATATTTAGAATTTAAAAGGCATTATCTTCTTTAGAATTAAAATAAATAAATCAATTAATTTCTCACAGTTTATCAGAGTAATGGCAGCCTCTTTTAGTATTTGTCGGAGAGGGTAGAATACTTTTGTTAATCAATCAGCATGAAAAATTCAAAACTAAAAATTTTTTCTAGTTTTCTACTGTTTTTAAATGAATTAGAAAATTTGTCGATCAACCAAAAAAATCCGATAATTTTTAAAAAAATATAATTTAAATATTTGTTTAAATAAAAGTAATAAACGATAAAAAATAATAATAACGCCAATTAATAAATTTAATGGAAATTTAAGTAATAAATAATGGAAAATGATTTTCGACCTGAGACTCTTCAACAGAGTTTTATTAGACTTCTAGTATGGCTCAAAATGAGAAGTTTTAGTTTATTTTGTGTGTTCCCAGAACTTATCGACTTCTTTATCAAAATTAATACTCTTCACGAATTGATTCTCATCACTACTAGATTTTTCAGTTTTCAGAATAATTCATTTTTTCCGAATTTCTTACCATGAACAGCAACACTGCTTCTGAATAGAATTCTAGCAAATAAGCCAGACGTCTTGAACCGGAATCTGCTTCCAGATCTGATATCTTCGGAGAACTATACTTAACGATTTAGTTAATTAATTAATTGATCATAATTTCTAAAATTTATTATGATTTAATAAATAATGTAACTAATATATGTTGAGCTAATTACATCTTTAAAAAGGTGTATTTTGCCATGAAGCTTTAAGATTTTCAGTTCAGCAACAACAAAATTACTGGAGTAGAGAGATTTGGACAGACTTAGCCCTCGTCATCTACGTAATGGCGCTATCTGGCAGTTCATCACTTTTTAATTAAATGTAGCTGATACTTCACAGTAGATGTCATGCAGCTGATATTTAGAAGCTGACTTTTTCCGAGGGAGTGGAAATCCATCTGAAAGATAAATAACATCGTAATACTATCTGAAATTTTTTTTTTCTATGGAATCTCTGTGTACATGTTTATTATAAAAGCTATCAGTTACTTTTAATGAAACCCCTGTTTTCATGGTCGTGATTCTTTTAAAAATATTTTTTTTCTACAAAAGTGTGTTTTATTTTAAAGCTGCTCTTTAAGAGAGTTATCCGAGATTTTCTGTCGTTTCATCTATTGCGGCCCTGGGTAAACCTGTATAAAGCTGATCTGAACTCTGAACAAAGCAAACATATTTGTCTTAAGTAGGCACAAAATTGTCTTTAAAGTAACAGAAAATATTTTCATTTTACTTGCATGAACTTCCTCTCCATCTTCTTCTTCTATGGATCGTGTCGTTGTTAATTTGTCTGCGTATGCGCAAGAGTAAACTGTATTACAGAGGTTAAATGTTGAAACAGATTTTGAACATTTTTTGTATATATTTACATAAACTCAAGTTTTCTTTACATGGTGCATGTCTGCTGATGTTCTCATTTATCGAAAACGTCGGTTCGAACTGCCAACAACTTCAGCCCGTCGTTTTAGTATCTGGAAAAATGTATTAATTTTTGTTTATTTGTTTATTATTTTAATTAATATTTTATCATAATTTCCTTTCTCTCGTAGTATTACATAAAAGAAAAGAAATACATTAACGGCCATAGTTATTGCATCGCCGAAATAAATTCTGCTTTTGTTTTTTTCTTAGTTTAATTAACCATAATTAATGTTTAGCTAAGTTTTTGTTTTATTTATGAATTCCTTTATTGAAATAATATATTTTTAGTGAGCACAAAACTGCAAACGCGACAAACTGCTATATTAAGGAAGACGAGTACAGATTTCATATGAACAGTTTATTTTGCTCTGTTATGTTAAAAATGCAATTTTACTTTGTGAAAAACACCTGTTGTTTAAAAACATCAGGTAATTCTCTGTTTTCTTCAAATTTTGAAATTTTTCTCGTATAACTTACATATATATCCAATCTTACGATAATTAAGCAAAATTGTTTTTCAACTATTAAAGGGATAAAAATGAAAATACAAGTTTTAAAGTTAAGATTGGCCTCGTCTTGTAGCCGAATCTTTGTGAACATAGACTGGAATTTCCAGAGTTTTGCTCTTAATGCCATTAAAATTACTAAATTATCAGTAGTAAGTCACAAACGTAAATAATTTGTCTACTTAAAATATGGCATAATAAAGATAGACTTAATACCGTCTTTAGAAGGTAATGACATCTATGCTACTTCTAAAACCTATTTAAATCAAAATCTACATTAATTATCTTTGCGATCCAAATTTACTGACATAAGTTAGTACGTACATAATTATATATATATACACAAAAAGTTTTTAAAAATTTTAATTTTGGCTTAACAGAAAAGGTAATGGTATTGCAGGGTGTCAGTTTATTTGTCTACAGAAAATACTAAAATTATGCAAAATTAAGTAACTTATAAAACATAAATCAATCATTTCTGGGAGGTCAGGTTACTGAGAAGTCATCTTTAGCTTTAAATCACAGTTTTAAGCAAGTTAAATACACATTTAAAAAAAACTGTTTTGATTTTTTTTTCTTATTAATAAAAAAAACTGGGCATTAATATATCTAAATTGTAACAAAAACAAACAGGTCATTCTTTGATATCCTCTGCAGCTCCAGTGATAATTATATGACCGGTGTTTTTGTTCTCCATAAACCTACATTTAATGATGGGACTGTTTCATCTAATCTTCATATAAATGTAACTTTGTTTATATTTTGTTTTACAGAACTTACAAAATCTGTTTATTCTTTTTTTTATTATTTAAGGTGTACTTTTTAAAAAAAGAATGTTGTAGACTAACGGTTTTCCAATGCATATTAATAATAAGAATGTGAGTAAAGTGCTATCAAGACTGTATCCTCTTTAATCACCTGAACAGTGTTTAAAAAAAGGTTGTAAATTCGACTACTCCCTTTATAATTAACGAATTTTTTTGCTTTTTTTATTTCATTTGTTGAAGTTCCGTTCAAGTTTAAGTAATAATTAATTATTTCTTGTTTAACGACCGTATTCTTCTACCCAGAGAGATCGTTCGTAGCTTACTATGAACAGTGTCGGTCATGTCAGGCCATCCATGTTGGCAAGATCGCCATCCGGTAGTCCACATAGGGTTAACGTCGCACCTGTATAACAGAAGAACACTGTTTTAATTACAACCGTCAACTTATTTTAACTGACGACAAAATAGTGGACATTTCTTCTTCGGATTTCCAACTTAAAATTTTAGAATCTGTTTATCAAACATCTCAGCTCGCTAACAAACAATAATAGGACTCTTCTGTGCTTCTCTTTATTTCTGCAATTAATTTGTATATTTAATATTTTTCCAATTTTTATTTAACCATGTTTATTCTTGTCTTCTTTCTTTTGAGATTTGTTTGTTCGGTTGATAATTAATGGATCCAGGTTACCTTGAAACATTGCAATCGTGTTGTTTCAGTTTTTAAATAACTTGTCTTAGCGTGTTCAAGATATTCAAAATAGCAGTTATCTGAATTTCTACCAGCTTGGTTATCTTTCTCTCCTTTTATCAGCAGCAATTCAAAGCAAACGTGCTTTCTCGCAAAACAACATTCATAGTAGAAACAAGCCAAACGACGTTGACAAATCTCCGCAAATGAAAACCGTCTGCCAGATAACGGTCAGCTGCTAGGGAAAATATTTAAAACAAAACAATCTTTTTTTAAAGAAAAATCGTCCACTAACCGTACGTCATTTCTTCTTCTTCTCTCCCTCTCTCTCTCTCTGTAGTGACATCTTCTCTCTCTCTCTCTCTCTCTCTCTCTCTCTCTCTCTGTAGTGACAACATCTCTTTCTTTCTGTAATGACACATCATCATATCTCTCTCTCTCTCTCTCTCTCTCTCTCTCTGTAGTGACAACATCTCTTTCTTTCTGTAATGACATCATCATCTATCTCTCTCTCTCTCCTCTCTCCTCTCTCTCTCTTGGTTGTTGTTGCTGTCTTGTCATCTTTCTCCTCTCTTAAATACTATTTTAGTATCTTTTCCGTTACCAGTACTGGTGAAGCCTTGGTAAATAAAAAATAAATAATTTAGAAATAATTAAACGAATCTTATTTTAACAAGGAAGTTTATAGGAGTAATCCTTGTCTTTTAATAAGCAGTTTTCGTACGATACAATAGTTATACGTTAACTGCCTATAAAAGTCAAAATGATATATTTTTTCGAAGAATCTCGACGCGAGCATAAGAGGGTGTGTTAAAAACAACAACACAACTTTCCACCTGCCGTCAGTTGGTCTGGGTTTTACGACAAACGTCCAATTCACGAAAACTTTTATACATTACTCTGAAGCCATAAACTGACTCGTTCTTTTCAGTTTTCCAGGCAAAAGAAGAGAATCCAGCTAGATCAAACGCGTTTGCTTTATTTTTAAACTAGTGACGAATCTTCTGCACGCATAAAGTCAGCGGGCGGTGAAAGTTTTACGCTTGTTTGTGGTAGCGGGTGCGCGGAGTGCGTGATGCCTAACGTAAGGACGCTCTGCGCATGCGCGCACAAAAAAAGAAAAAAAACTGCTAGAACTTTTCTGATTGAAATGGAAAGAAATCTGCATGGAAGGAGCCGGTAGAGAAGATGGGAGAGAAAACTGTCACCAGATAGACGCCAAAATACGGCCAAGATCCGTCGGGCCACCTGGGTTGCCACCATAACGATCGATTGCGCTACATACTACTATATCCCGCTGATGGAAGAGCCAAATCCAAAAGCAATTTTTTTTATGTTTTGCACACTGGCAGCCACATTTTTTTTGGATCGCTAATGAAATATCTCAGATTTTGCATAGTATAAATTAATTAGAGCGAAAGTATGGATTATTATCTTTAAAATAAAATGTATTTGTAAAATTTAACACAAGAGACGGTCATTGTTTTGTGTGAAAACGTATGGTAATGTAATAATTTTGACCACTTCGTTACTTTCGTTTGTCTTAAGCATATGATCGCTGGTAATTATAGACAAACATTCTCCAGGTGTGTTTTGGCCATAAAGTTCTTTCTGTCTACAGGTAATGCTGGACACCTTCATCGTTTAGAAAATAAACTATAGGTCATAATAAGAAATTAGAAAGCAATTAAAAGTTATTTTTGCCCATAAAACATGAACAACTTTTTGATAAACTGCTTTATTGGTTCATTTAAATATAAATGGATTGATGGATTGGCGTCGTCATGGTAACGTCCGAGCTTCGAACCTCGCTGGAACCAGGCCGCGTTTGGCGTCTCGTCAGCTGCACAGTGAATCTCGCGATTTCTTTACCGATGTATTACTACGCGCGCGTTACTCCCCGGTTGTTCGGTTTCGTCCTGCAACCCAATCGGTTATTCTAGTAGGTTTATTTTCCTCCGGAAAAGGATCGGTGGTATTCGGCTCGTGCGCGAGTGGAGGAATCTTTGCCCGGATAACGCAGAGGAACTCTGCTCGGTCAATTTGCTTCCCCCAGATCGATTCTGCGGCGCGAATGAAAGCTGGTCCGGGTTTTCATCAGCACTGAACTCCGATGTTTCCGATGTTATAGCCGTACGCAGAAATAAAGATGTTCGGTTTATGAGCAGTATAAACTGCATCTCTTTCTCTAACTGTCTGGTGCACATATTGCAGTCTAAAATCTTCTTTATACTTATATTACGTCGCTTACGTAAGTTTTGTCCGATGAAAGTCGCATGAAAGTTAATTGTTTTAATTTTTAACGGTAGTAAAGGTGATATACTATATTTTTTTAAGTAAAAATGACAGACATCTTTTGGCTACCGTCCCCGTCAGCGACACTGGGAAATATTTTTCATTATAAAATGGCAACGAAATGAGACATTGTGTTACACGGTGTGCAGGAATGCATGTTTAGCATAACAAAGCCAATTAAAATATGTTTTCATATTCGCGTGACCTTCGTACTGTTAATGAACGATTGAGTAATGAAGCAGTAAACTTAAATAAATTAATACTTTGCAGTATTATTTTGATTAAAGAATATCGATTTGATAAAAGGAATGCGTAAAGCCATAGAAACCAACAACAAAAAAAACTTAAACAAGTGTTTGAACCTTTGTAGTAGTCACGTATATGACTGCACTTAGTAAATCGAAATGACCTTTGATGACGTAATCGGGTTGACTATAAAGGTGTAGCATATGTGAGCACGACTTAGGAGACAGTAATCTAATGCTTCACTTAAACAAAGGTGACACATCCGTGTAAAGACTATACCCATTTTCCAAATTTTATTCTCTAAAATAATAATTTCTACTCTTGTAAGTTAGAAGGAAGGTTGGAGATGAATTGTAAGTTAATGACAAACAAAAACAATACTTTGCTTGCTGAATCTAAGAACTCTGCTTGCTTTATTATTATTTACAACCATTTGATGCAGTAATCGGTTGTTTGCAAAATATTTTTCTTACTTTACACGAGCTGGGAGGCGCGCGAGCTTCTCTCGTGAGCAGCTGGTGACGCGATGTCACCATAACTGCCAACCACGAGTGATTTCTGTGCTCTTGGAGCCACACAAAATCCGCTCTTCAGAAACAATCTGAAGCATTAAGACGATATAAAATATCATTATGATGTCAGAGACGAGTTGGTGCCGATTCACGGAGTGCTATCGTAAATTTTTGTTCTGCAAGAGTAAAACATAAGGATAAAAAGGACTCTGGTTTAGCAGTTATTTTCCGAGAAAAGATTAACATCAAAGGAAAGATAGCAAGTGAGGAGGGCGTCAACCCGGATCACTGCTTAGGTTCTTTCAGGGCTTGCTCGACTGCCGGAATATTCCGAGTAGTTCCAGAACCGGTTAACTGAGGCAAACCATAAACTGTCGAGGTAATACTGCTTGCAACATTACATGATCAGCCTGTGATGTTATTAATTATTTTAGACCTACGTCTGAAGAAGAATTCTGAGATTCTGATATATTCATTTGCATAAGGAAACAAGGAAAAAAACCTTATAAAATAGAAATAACATGTGATAAATCACTTCTCTTGTGTAAACAAATTAAATGAATCCATAGTGGAGTCACGTGTTGACACACTGCACTGTGATTGGTTGGCATGCAAGCAACCAGAAAGTGACACACCTGTAGGACTATTAAAGTATAGGCAGTGATATCATTGTAATGAGGTGAATGTGTGGTGAATACTATGGTTTCTAAGAATGAAATAGCACATTAAAAGCTTAAAGAAATAAACGTCTTAACTACTGAAGTCTGTGATCTTTGTGACAGACTGTACCCTGACTTCATGTTTTAGAAGGAGCTGTCTGCAAGACTCTGAGGAGGATACGCCAAACCAGTATTGGTGACAATAGCCGCGGTCAAGGGGGGAGCCATAACTCTACAAAAAGTAGTGTTAAGTAACTCAGGGTATTTTCCTCTCTACGTGATAAAAAAAAATAGAGGTCATACAAAAGATCTTGCTGGAAGTGCGGGTGTTAGTGGCTGTCTCAATGGATGTGTAGCTGCCTGAACACCTTTGTTAGGGAGAGTAACCTAACTGCACGTCGGAAATGGGCAGCAGAAATGAAAACGTGAGATGACCAAACCTGGAAGAAGCTCCTTACAGAGGAGTCTGCAACAGCAGTTTGTTGGAAAGCGGACTAGGAAGCGGTAGAGCAGTCAACGAACATCAGCTAGACGGAAGCAGAAAGGTAGATCAATATTACGAGTGTGGAGCTGCGTATCAGCCAAGGGGTTCAGAGATTTACATACAATCAAATGTATACTGACTGCTGACAAGTACAGGCAGGTTTTCATCAATCATGGCTTTCCCTCAGGAAGACATCTCATTGATCGGGGATTCATCTTCAAACATGAGAATTAACCTAAGCATACAGCCAATGTGGTGGGAAGCTATCTGAAACTTATGGAGGCTGAAGGAACACTCACAAAGATGTCTAAGCCTGGACAGAGTCGTAAAATGAGCATACTCGAGGTTATATGGACTTAATATTGCTACTGAGAAAGTCAGACTTAAACCAAAAAATGTAGATGAATTGTGAAAAGTGCTTCAGGGTATTTAGAATAACATTCCACAGTCATACGTTGATGGTAACATGGAATCAAGGTGCTATGCTCTATATGAAACAAAGGGCCCATTCCAAACACGAATGTACTGTACAACTTATTCATTTATTGTATATTTTTGTAATAATGCATTTGTATGTAATAAATACGTCTTTCAATTGCAATTACTCATTTGTTTTGCATATGTTTTGTGTGTTTCCATAATTATCTCTAATATTATAAGGGATAACTGAAGATTCTCTTTAATCTTTAGGTAAATGAAGAGAAATATTTTTAATACGTCATGCGTGATGCTTTGCTATTTATTTTCCAACAGTCATATTGTTAAATAAACGTATCTATACTGTATACTAATAAAATGATCTATAGGATATATGATTATTTAAATTGTGAGTTCACAATATTGGCCGTTTGCGTATTACCAATTTTCAGTACCTGTAGACAGCTGTTAATTTCTGCTTCATGTTTGAAGCTCTGTATCTGTTTCTAAACCCCGACCAGTCATCTCATTCCAGACAAATAAACCCAAAAAAGTCGTTTTAATTTGTCACAGCGACATTAAAACAGAAAACAAAGTAATCTCCAAGGCTTCTATTTTTGGTTTGCAATGGCTTTCCGTCGAAGGTCTCTTAGATGGTAAGACAGTTCATTATGAAAATGGGGAATAATCTTCTGCATCCACCAGCTGATTTACCTGCCCACGGTTATTTTTTGGCAACCAGAGTCATCGTCTACTAAAGATAAGGGAGTCTAATATTGTGAGCCCATTTTTATCGTAAATAAAAATTAGTATTAAAGTAAGTTTTTAATGGTACTACGTTTGCTAAACAGAATTATATATATATGAATTCTTAGTAACGAGAACTTATTTAGGGTTTTATGCAGACGATTGCCAGAATCAAATAACCATCCATGAAAATAGCGAAACCGTCCATGTTACTTAAAATGCCCGCACTCGGGTTCTAAATGACACGTGTCCGTGTCACAATAAAGCTGTTAGAATATTCAAGATGCTTCGTGCAGTTGACTCGCGTGATATATCAGCATTTACACGAGGTCGCGTGTTTAAATGTCAAGTAATGACCACGTGGACATAGACTTTGTTTTTTTTTTTTCGTTTTGGTATTCATTAAAGATAATGAATAATTGACTTTCCGTCCAGTGCGACTAACAGTAAATGTTCTGATTACTTTGCACACACACACACAGACACACAGAGGTGGCCTTCATTATTATTTTTAAATACTTTAAATCGTAACGATACCCATTTCGTTTCCTGAGTGGACCTGCGTATGCCACAATGACATACTATCTTTTCGTAATAATTAAAATAAGCTAAACACTAAACTAAAATAGAGAAGCTGTGCTTGGGGCGTTGCGGGAATTGATGATTATTATAAAATAACAGCATCTGTAATTCTTCCCAAGAAAGAGTGAACTTTTATACAAGTATTTTCTCAAAGAAAGTTATACTCAAAGGTGTTACCACTAGGGAAAAGACTTTCAACGCTCTACGATTAAAAATATCTCAGCGGAGTGATGTTCCACTGGTGTTATTCGAGGTTGTGATCTCTGGGGCTGACATTAAGGAAGAGGATTTCTCCTTTGGAAAAAAAAAGAGAGAGAGAGAAGGAAAAGATTATTTTCTATCGTCTTTCTAACCGTGCGTCGATACCGCGTCTCTCATCTCGCATTTTCTCGTTTTTTTATATTTTAATTTTACTGTCGAAATCGATAAAAGAGTAAAAGCACATGTTTTAGTATATCGACCTAAAGACAAAAGAAATAAGGAGATAAGCATTATTATTAGTATTTCTAACATACCGCAACGATTTTATAGGTATCCCTTAATAAATATTCATAAAAAACCGTAGTAACAAAAGGCATGTCCCCACATCCTTCCTTTCGATGTTTTTCTGACTCCATGGTAATAGATAAATCAGAACCTACTTAAGTCTTTTTTTACGGACACAAGACATGCCGAATCGATACTGTAAGGGGCAATTTTAATGGTCAGCAGACAAGACCAGAGATGGTTTTCTGGCCCTGTACCAGATCCTGGTTTGTTTTCAGTGCTTTGCTATCTTTACATCCTCGGACATCTTGAGGAAACCATTTACTGCCGTCATTAAAAGACAATCCAGGTTTCAAACCATTCGTCACTTTCCAGGATTTATTTACCTATTGAGGTCGTGAGAGCGGGCGGGATCGTATAGGACAAAAATGAACACGTGATGCGCACAGCGGAAACACAAATGACGTCACCAGAAATGCGAGGCTTGTAACCGTTTCTCGTGTGGAGGAGAAGAAATGATACGTGAGATCCTTACTGATACAAGATAACTGGTAAATACTGAATGTTTGGTTTATCACGGTGATCCACGTAAACTAAAGTCAGTTTTAATCACGCGCGCGCGCGCGCACACACACACACACACACATCGTGGGCGCGGTAGACCGCGCTTGCGCAGTGCAAACCGAATAGAGTACGTCGAGCCCGGCGGTCACGTGATGCTCTGCGATGGGTTAGTGGGAAAATCCGAACCATGCGAAGGAAGACAAGAAACGTGTGAAACGAAACCTAAACACCGGCATAAAGCTAAGGCGGGCATTAACCTCGGGATAATCGAGCAGCCAGAGATCGCTACACACTGGATTAATTATCACTGCGTATCACGATGCAGATTTGTTATTCGAACTACAAATCTAAAGCTCTTTGATTTTATTACTTCGTAGTTTGTTTGTTTTTTTTTTAATTCCTTTGCCGTTTGTGATGCGTTGGTAATTGTATACCCTTCGAAAATTTCAATCAAAACTTCAATGAATATTCTCGGTTTTTTTGGTTTTTTTTTTACACAGCATATTATTTTCTATTTAAACAAATATTAAAGTTAACACTATTTCATTTGATACATGGATACCCCTCTCCCACTCTACGTTAGATTCTCCCTTCTTCTTTTATTAATGTTTTCTTAATCGACGAATCCGTTATTAAATCAACTTTACACAAATATTTACCGAACACCGCACCAAACATCGGGCGATGGTAATATTGCGGCGTTTTATGTCAAAACAAAGTGGGGGGGAAATGCATATCAAGCCATCATGCGTGGTCTTCCGAATCAAAGGTACCAGCAGAGGTGAAACAATAATCCAGGCGGCGATCTTAACACAGCCCAACTATTTGGCCACCAGCAGCGCCACCACCAACAAAAGAATTCCTCAATTACGCATCAGTCGGTTCACTGTGGTCCCTCTTTTCTGTTCGGTCTCCTCTTAAAAACTTTGAATTTTTATAAACCAAACTAGACCAAAGTGATCTCTCTTTTTATTTGTTGCTTTATTCGAGGATTCATGCTGTAAAATTAACCAGTCCCCTGATCAGTTAGATTAGAATCTCTATTCGGGCGAACCAAGGATTTTACACGGTACAAATACGACGGGTATCTACTCGCCAACGCCGGCAGTAGCTACGTACGACGGCAGAATGCGTCTGACGCCGTCTAACGTCGATTAAGCAGGTGTGAAACAGGGGGAATCATTACATTTCAACGATGGAAACAAAGCCACGCGAAGGGCAGGGAGGGGAGGTCATCGGGTGACGTGACGTCTGAAGATGAAACAAAGCGACTCTTTTTTGGTGAATGCTCTGGTATTTCCATGAGGTACTAATTACACTGTGTGGGAATAAGATCACCTGTGTGTTCGGACAATGGGAGAGGGGATTTATTTAGCAAATAATTAGGGCTCAGTACCGTCAGAAGAACCTCCATTCAATATAAATCGTTAAAAACATTCTAGAAACTGACGTCCATATATACTGCATATTCTTGTAAATACTGTATATAAGTAAAGCAATGGTTGCAGCAGAACTTGATTGCATTAATGTTACTGTTCTCCAAGACCTATTGTTGTTTTTTTTAACTTGAGGTGATTCTCATGTAATAAATACGCAATTCCATCATAAATTTCTTCGAGCAGTTTTACTTTTAAAGTTGTAAGCACGAATGAGTTAATAATAGAGCTGCTTGCGGGGCTCGTTAACTCGTCTAATCAATCAGTATTTTTTTTAAATATTCGTCCACAGGGAACCTATTAAATCGAAAAACCACAAATTGATTAAAACAACAAAATTTGTACATCTTAAGATAGCTCTTTTAAACGATTTCCACGTATCACGAGATCCATTCTGCCGATTTTTTTGACTCGATTAGCTGTCCTGCACAGTTTGTCAGATAGACTCTCTCTCCGCAAAGCTGGATATTCAAATGTTGGTTTCCAATCCTTAGTTCTGCAACTTAACAGCAGGAAGAATGCTTATTTATCTTTTCTTGTTCGTTTTATGCATTTCTATGCTGCAGAGTCTCCTTAAAGTAAAACAAATAATTATTTAGCTTTTATTTATGGCTTATATGTAGAACAAATCGAAAAGAACAAGATAAAATATCGAATTTACACATTAGAAATAATTTCTGTTCTAAGATGACTATTTAATTATTTATTACAATCATACATATAGACATTTACAGTGATTAATCAATATCATGTAGTTATCATGAGTTAACGACGTGCCATATTCATATTTTACAATTCCCAAAACTTCATTTACTGCCATTTAATTAAAATTTATTTTAAAATTCTAGTTAACCGTTAATGACTTTTTTTTAATGCGTGAGGAGAAGTACAATCTGTTATTTTTATTCCATTAATAGACTGATACAAAAAGTCCAATAGTCTTTTGATAGTCTACGTTTTACTTGTGAACCTGATTCAAAATGTTACCTGAGAAGAAAGTGAAAGTCGCCTGAGAGCTAGACGATAGCGGATAGAGTACGATAGACGGCCAACTGAATTTCATTACTTACATTTTTTTTTTTCTTTCTGTCTTTAGAAAATTTATTCGTGAGCGAAATCTTGTATTTTCCAACTCGTTATGCTCAGTCTTTTATAGTTACTGTCACGGTAGAGAAAAGATATTTTTGGTTTCGGTGTTTTTGAAGTTCTGCGGCTTCAAGAATCTCGCCCTCTACAATACCGTTACGAGACCGAGTTCGTGTATTACAGGAAAGTGTGTGTGTGTGTGTGTGTGTGTGTGTGTTTTGTCGTTATGGAGAAATCATGGACAAACATTCACCCAGGCACAGGTTTTCTCCCATTGGAAATCGGGTTGTCCACGATCCAAAGCAAAATGACGCATCATCTCTGCTATTCAAATTACAAGTATTGCCTCTTGTTTACTTTAAGAATACCAGGGAAGTGTACGATACTCTTCTACTGCTGGGAGTACTGCGGGACGCTGGGCGAGTCGAGTGCGAAAGGTGGAGAAACTAAACTCCATGACAGACCTTGCAGCAGGCGGGTCGGAAACGGCTGTTGAGGAAGGCTCGGGAACCTATGTGCGGAAATCGACGTGTCACACGGCGATCATCGATCATCTCGGTTTATCTAAAGACTCGCGAACGGCGGATTCCGCCCCGCCCTCAGCCTCACGCGAGCTCTGGAGAACGGCAGGAGCGGACTGGGCGGAATTATGCTGCTGAGGACGCTGTTTGTTAACCGCGAAGTCACGCCATTTTTACCCCCTAACGGCAGCGAGTAGAGTCGGCGGTGACTTCGTGGAGAAATAACCGCAATGGCACGTTTAAAAACTTGTCCGGATAATTAGGAGCAAAAGTAATCAGTTGACAGGTAACGTGAGGGTTACTGTACTGTTTTTATTTTTTTTTATAGAAGCAGAACATCACTATTTTCCTAGGACAGTAGGTATAAAGTAACCCTTTCACTTACGCTTTTCATACCGTTTCCGCGATCGTGTTCATTTAGAAAAGGATTTGGTGATAAAGGTCACGCAAAGGTCGTTTGTATATCGCGCATCCCCATCGGACAGAAAGCCAATTATGCATCCCAGTTTTGCTTATGTTCTCGATCGCTTGGAATGAGCATCGACCCAGAAGAATGACGTAAGTTCAGCGACGTTCTATCCGGTGGCGCGGAGAAGTCAATTAACGAGGTACACTCAGGTACGTTTCTAATGGCGCTGGGCAACCTTCCATCGAGGAAGACAACGTACACTTGTGCTGAGCACGGGCTTCAGAACTCGCCAGAAAGGCAGATAGCGGACGATGGAGCGCTGCTGCGCCTGGCCTGTATTGATTGCTAGCCACTGAAAACTCCTTTATTCATTATCTACAGGAACTTTTATTTAGAATTCTAAATATATTGAAATATCTACTCACTACTGATGATGACCTTGAAACTATTCCGCTCACAATTACATGCAAAAAGCTTCTTCTCTGTCTATCTTAAGTTATGATAGTTAACAGTTCCAGAAGGATGAGAAAATGAAAATGGTGCTTGCTTGTTTGTTTTACCTTCACCTTCGAGATCTGCTGCAAATAGTTATGCAGCCATTTTCAGACGCTGTAGATCTCTGCTCTTTCCGAAGACCGGTGCGTCTGTATCGATTCTCTCTCACCCTTGGTTTTTACGGTCTAAGGAACAGCCACTTACTATAACTTCTTTGGGAGAGAGCTGACAACACGAACATTCCTTGTGATCACTGTATAACAATTACTTTACTGAGTTGGAAAGAATCCAACAACCGTCTTTACGTAGAATTTACGTAGTATTTTGTGGGTTATCTCTGGTAGTTAGCAAACAGCATAGTAAATGAGAGCTAGGTGTCGGCGCAATCAGAATCTTAGTTTGGCACCTCAACCGCAGTACACTTGCTTTCCTGGACATAAGATCGAGAAACAAGGTAGATCAGTGGCAAATAGTGCATCCTAATTGACCGTCTACCCACCATTAGAATTTAGTAAAGAACATAAAAGTGGCATTATCAGTACTAGAACTAGTAATAGTTTCTACATTTCAGGGATCATTCCCCCATCAGCGTCAGGTTTACACACGAAAGCATAGGTGTTTATCTTATTTGAACCTGATATTCTCACAGGGTGAAGACTGTTATCGAATGCGAGACATTTTTAAAATTAACATTATTATCATTATTTTACCTGGCGATAACAGCGTTCGTTCGCATCATCCCAACCTGACTGAAAGTCCCATGTTACTAACTACGATGAAAGAATCCTAATAACACCTTTAAATGATTCAACATGAAATGTGTATGACGATAAATGCCAATCAAATACAATGCAAATATGGTCCGGTCTTTTGGTTTGTTGAAGGCTAGTAAAGATAATCTGTTGTCCAGTGCGTGCCAGGTAAGACTGTCTTTAAAGTGTAAAAACAATGGGGCATGGGGCGTTAGAAGGCTACACGCTTCAGTGGCTGCAGAAATTGTTCGTTTAGACAGCTGTCCCTGAAGCTGCGTTAACCGAGTTCCGTATTTATTAATGATAGCAATTCCTAAGCAGAATATAGAGTACTGTACATGTAATCCTTTTCCTCGGCAATCACTACTCGGCATTTAAATAATTATTTGTTTTTAGTTAGTTTAAGATTAAATTTCTTTCTCTGTTCAATTTAGAAAAATTAGAACACCCACACATCTTTGTTTTAAAGTTGTCGTATTTTTCTCCCTGATACACTGATTTCCTTTTTAAATACTTAAATACGTTTACCTTTTCAGAAGTACAAAAATAATATCGGCAATTTACAACACCAAAGCAGAATTTAAATTTAAGACAGTTTATCAAGTATATTCTACCATTATTTCAATTACCGTCAAGCTAACTTGATGCTTTAAAATTTTAGCATGAATGCAATAATTCCCTACCAGTGAAATCCCTTGACGGCTTTTTAAAGATCAGGTGACTTGTTTGGAGCTCTTATGCACCGATGCGTGGCGCCCAACGTTAGTTCTGATTCAGTTTGTAAGGGAGGCAGTGTTAAGGAGAATCTATTCTAATTACGCACAGTGTTACTGCGCGACAGAGACGAACTGGCATCATCATCAGCAGCAGCCCAAAAACGAAGGTTCACGACGAACTGTCGCATCGTTGTAAACTGATATGATCGTAAGTTCTCCTCGCAGCTTCAACATAACGCATTAATTCCGGGATGAGCCACCCTTAGTCGGTTTTGTAAGTTAAATGTCTTTGTTTGTTTTTTTTTAAGTAATATTTGCACAGCGAAACGGTCTCTTTTCCCCGCCGATCTTAAATTTAGACTTAGTTTGCTTTTTTACAAGGTACATTCTCGGTCTGCCCCTCCCCTTTTAATAAAATAACGGTATAGAAAGCAATCGCTGACCAGCGCATAAAGCCAAAAGGCTGTTTTTCACGTGCCTTTCTTTTACTTCGGCGTCTACTCTCATATCTAATGTCAAGTCAACACCAATTACAGACAAAGGTGTGTTTTGTTCGAAAGTATATTTCTTTAATGAACTCCATCCGGTGAAAGATAATTTCTCGCTCTCTTTAATTGCTGTTAACTGTTTCTAGGTAAATCAATACAGTGTGGGCTTCCGTCTCGCGTAGGTCTGATGAACCAGAAGTCAACCAGATGTAGATGAAGATGAAGATCTCGTTGCTTGGTCTCATATGGGTAGTTTTCAGGTATAGTTAAGAGAAAGTCTGTGGAAATTAATAAAAGATAACAGCATTTTCCACGTATTCTTAAAGATCTTTTCTGAAAAAGTTCTTTCTTATTTCAGCTTAAGGATAACAACTGGTATCCAAAACAAATCTCGCGGGATTTAGTTATTGTCTTGACGGCAACATAAATTTCCGCGTGCACCGGAACGACAATCCGATATAAAAGAAATTCGATCCATCGATCTGTCTACTTATCCGGATTTGTCGCTATTCTCCACGGAATTTAGCATGCTATCGAGAATTCCAGCTGTCAGCATTTTCAAAAGTGCCATTCTGATTACATTCTAAAAGTCAAGCGATCGTTTACAATTACTCTATGCAATCCCTTTAATTCCCTTACGACATACTTGTGTTTTTATTTCCAAATTCAAACTATTAATTTCAATGCAATTTTTCTTCTGTCTCTTTTACTATGCGTAATTATCTCGCATTAATTACTCTGGCCATTTGAAGTCACCTTTTGAAATTTTATTCTGATGTTTTGGAAGTTATTTTAAAAGTTGCCTTACTACTTTCGTTTTGATTCTCTTCTTATTACAATAATTATTAGTATTATCGCTCCTTTATAACGGTTTTTGAAGTTGCAAACATTTACGTGCAAAATCCTCCATTGAAACTGACCATTAACTAAGTAAGTATTTATCTTTACTTTCCTGTACGCCAAAAAGTAACAAATTTAATTAGAAGGGAAAGAAATTCCTCTCCATTAAAATAATTCAATTTTTTTTTTTAAAAAGAGGATATATTAAGAAAGTCTTGCTTGAAAATAAAGCTCGTCATTAACGAATATGGAATTCTTTAGTCAGAGTTTTAAATAAGCAACCATGTATGCTAATCAATTAGATTATGTACAGAACACGGGATAATGCACTAGTGACTTCGTACTTACGGTGCCAAAAATATAATTGAAGCCATAATATCTGTGAGCATCTATAGCAACTGGTATTACCTACTCACAGAATATCCACGAGTTGCGCAACAGACTTTAAGGGTTAATTTTGTTAAGTTTAATTAGATTCGAGAATGGAAGAGATGACTTATCAGAAGCTAACTCCGACCTTAAACTTCTCCAGACCATTAAAATATAAAGTATTTTACCCGGTTTGACAAGGAAAGGCAATTAGTTGTTTTTTTAAAAATGTTTTGCCTCATTAAGTTTTCTGTCCACGTTTTGAGATGATTGACAAGATATGCAAAATATTTTTTTTCTTTCTTCTATTAATGTCAGCAGGAAGCAATTTTCTCGGCATCGTGTTTGCGTGAGTCAGCTGATGGTGTTGGGGGTGAGAGTTACGTAATCAGGTGACATTATTATTTTCGAGAGTAAATTTCTAAAATAGCGAAATAAAAGGCCTCCATATCGGGTCTAAACGATTTTATGTTGATTCCTAAAGCTTCATTAGAGTAATAAGTTAGTAAATTAAACTCTGGGTCCTACCTAGATTTGATTATCACAGCGGTACCTCTGGATGGTTCCTAAGAGAAAGTTCCGCTTTACAATTTTTATGAAAGAATTTGCTGGGCTAAAATGAAGGAACTGAAAAACCATCTTTAACTACTGACATAATAACCCAAAAGATCGCCTTTACTCGAACTTTAATGTGAAATCAAGGACAAGAATATCGTCGTTACACCTTCACGATGTTTAATAAGAGACGGTGTTTCATTCTTAATAAATACACAACATATATGTGAGAGGTATACCGTATACCATACTTTGTTTCTGTAATCAAACCTAGTATAGAAATGGTTATTATCATTACTTAATGAAACTTGTTTTTTATGCTGTGCAATGGATTTTTATGTTCGATTTTTATATAATGGCTCAAAAATCGCTATCATTGGTAGCCAACAAAATGCGTCGGTTTGTATATCTAGAATTTTTATTGGCAAAATGTCGGTCCTTCGGCCCTTGTAAGCTAGTAGTCTACCATTGGACTGTACAGCCGTGTCGTTAATGGTTAAGGGAAATTTTTCGTCAACCTGTTTTATATTTTAGCTTTTAATTTTTTTTAAATTTATTTTAATAATCATTTACGTTTATTTAACGGTTAACTGCGTGTTGTCTACCCCTGAATTATTTCAGCGCAAATTTTAGGGTTGTCCGCAAGTGTCTGTTTATTTACCTGCCAGTGTAAAATGAACACCAGCAAAAATAATGGCGCAGTTTTCCTGTCACCTAGAAGGCAGAGCACTCATATTATAAATAGCAAGCGCTAGGAAACACCAGTTGGTAAAATATTTAAAATGGCTCGCTCAGTTGGCGCTCGTGGTACATCGCCATTTAGACGAGGTTGTGTGATTGGACGATCAGATTGTGACCGAAAAAAAAGCGAAACGCAAATAGCGGGGAATTTTAGGCTCCCGATTGGAACAGAGCATAAATCACCGTTAGTTTTTCGTCATGCAAACGAAAGTACTAACCACTGACCAGAACGGGCATCAGTGTTTATAGAGCGAGCCAAAAGAGACCTTGTTCGCCAGATGGGGGCAAATAAACACATAAAAAGCTGGTAAACATCGTCAATACCATAAACTGTGCCACAACGTACTTACATTAACTTGATTACAGATGGACGCGTGAATCGGCGAAAATCTCTATTTACAAAAACCAAAGAAAAGCGGATTCGCATGGATCCAAGAAATGATACGCAGACCAATGGCATCTTGGACATCGTTCTGTTTTCTTACAATTTTTATTTTCGTCAATTCACGATGAAAGGACGAACATGATTTGGAGAAAAACCGGCCAAGGATTTCAGGAAGCCTGCTTTCAGTTCATAGATCAATATGGGAATCCTAGTGCATTGTCGTAGACTGTGACTTTTTCTTACTCTGAATAGACTGGGCGGATATTTATTGAGGGCCATGGAAAAGTCTGATCTGGTGTTCAGTGAACTGGTGCTTGCACGTCCATTCTCGATAACCGTCTAATGCCACTTTTACAATAAATAATTCTGCTGTTAAGAGCATATCCCCCTGTGAGAAGATTGTGTCGCTTTAGGCCTCCAAGGCCACCCACCCTGTGGAATAATCTAAATAAGGCTGAAGTTTCTTTCTTTCCTGGGCACCCAGGAACCATGACCAAAAATCCGACCGAACACTTGGAGGAGCACCTTGATTGCCAACTGCCAGAAAACAAGACTTCCTCCTTCATCTGAACGAAAAACAGATCAAATCTTGAAAAATTCGTGGCCATGTTATCATAGAAACATTTCCATTGTAGCTGCGCCACAAAGCGTCGCGGCGTGGAAACGTTACGATATATTATTTTCATGCATTCTGATATTTTGTTTGACTCTTAAATGTATACACGCCACAATAAAAATCACTTATGATTCATGAATGCTCATTTTCCCTTGACAGGACTCTGTATGAATACAAAATTATCTAGATTATCTATCTACGTCAAAAAAAAAAAAAACACTGGGAAAATGAAGATGACACGCCATGTGCATTTCAAAATGGTTGCGATACTTGTGCTTATATACATGTTTGCATGGTTTACCAAAATCTAATTAGCTAGCCTTTTCTTCGCTTTTCTGATAGATTATCTGATTTGCATAATTTAAATATTTTGTTAATATTGAAATCCATGCTGTAATTCTATCAAAATATAATCTTTATAGACGGCATATTGCTGGTGATGGATGGACTTGCGAATGGTATCCATGATGCTTGTCTCATCAAATGTATCTACGCTTGTGGAGAGTGGTGACCGAGAAAGAAGGCAGAATATTAATTGGTCTTTAAAATATGAATAAATGTAGAAATTAGTATTAACCTTGTAAAGGTGATGAGCAGCGAATACACGATAAAAGGCACGTTTGTAAGCATGCATAAAAATTGTAGAAAGGGGGTTTAAATCAATAATATATGCTGCCATTCAGTGAAATAATGGAAACGTAAAAACCCTGAGCCATTAATGGGCGTACAAACTAAGACTGATGCATCATAAAGTCGGCGATCCGTTAGATTAATGTGAGGAACCGCAAATCGAAAGAGCTCGCAGCCCATCGACATCGGTACACGAATCTTGGCTTTTATTCAGGACAGCATCTTCTTTAAAATCCTGATACGACTAACCTCAGAAGACATCACTAGTAGCATTTGACTTTGGGTCACCATGTGTTCAACGTTGTAACTCAAGGCAGTGAATCTTCAAATAGGTTCCGGACTTTCTGCAGTATCTCTTCGGACTCCTTGTACTCCAATCCGTCACGCAGTAAACACAGACAGACTACTGGGCTGTATGTGTTCCTTGTCGTTTTCTGAATATGTGAAGTGAAAAAAGCATGAGATTTTGGAATCTGTTCATTACCTAACATAACATTTACAGTAGTTAACTAAGGACTTCAGACCCTTGCCAGATTGAAGCAACACACAGGATTTCATCTTAAAAGGCCAGAAGCTCAACTCATCGCTGTACCAACAGGTAATACTGCAAGGTTGCTTTTCACTTGTAATAATTATCTTCATATGGTTATATTCAAAATGTATTTTATTTTATATTTAACAACACGTTTTAATTATTCACTATAATAATATTTAATCATTGCGTAAGCTCTAAAACAATCCTCTCATACATTTAGGGATTTTGTGTTACATAAAACCTAGTTGGGTAATTTGGAGAAATGCTTTTAGGATTTATTTGCTTTGTTTTTCTTTTTTTTAATAAAAAAAAATAAATAAATTCTACTTTCTTTGAAGCATAGTTTTCTCTCAGTTCAGGAAATTAGCTGGACTGAAGTTATTCTGTTTATTGCCATTCTTGGCTATCTCCAGGAAATTATTAGTGAGAAATTGAAATACCATGACGTACACACGCCAACGGTTAAGTTTGAAATCAAAATGAACGTTTGTTGATGCAAGTTATTTTGAAATTTTTTCACTGTATAGGAATTTTGTCAGTTATGGTTAAACTATTAGTATTGTTTTTATGATGATGTTGTCATAAAACAAGAAAAACCCTTGTTTCCGTTCTTGCTTTAGTTATGTCTGCCTGGATAAGATTTATCGATCAGAAAGCATTTGAACTTCATTGTACATAGATTATCAGAAACAAATTAATTAGCATAAGAAAACTATATACCGAATAAGCTTGAATGGAATTTACCTAATTTGTTATTTTGTTTGTTTCTTTAAAAAGAAATGCACATTTAAAATAAATAATGTGGCTGTTCATCACCTGTCACTTTTATTCCCACTGTAGCATTTTCCACATAGCAAAAGTCCATCCGACTTCGCTTAGAGCAGCATCTAAACATCTTCGACGATAACGGCCTCTACTGTGAATCGATATTCGCTGAAGCATTTGTTAACGGAAATGAGGGCTCGATAGTCTTACGTACTCCAGGCGAGTTATTTACTCAGTCAATCTGCTTTTGAGTCATTTTCTAAAAATATATTAGATAAAACTATTAGCCGAAACAAATAACAAATAGTGATACATTTTGTCAGGAATTACAACTATTTTTTTTTTTTTTGTAAAAGGAAGGTTTCCTTTATCTTTTGTATTAAATTTGTCAAATATGAAATCTGATTTGGACTCTAATGCAAAGAAACAATTGCATGTCACTATAATTCTCTTGGAATTAAAAATTTTAAAAACAAAATTCTGCCTATCTTGAATAAGTCTTGACTGTACTATAGGCGTCTGTATCTAAACACAAGTTTATTGACTTCATTCGATAAACTCAGTGATGTCTTGGTTACGTGCCTACCGCACCGACTTGTCTGCTGACTTGAATAACCAGCCAACTTCTTCCACAACCTGTTAGCAACAACAACAACAAAAAACTGGTTCTCTCAAAAACATCAAGAAAAGAAACAGTTGCTTTGTTTTCGTGAAGAGACACAAACAGCAAACAGTCGTTTATCCCTTCGGAAACTGCTCCTGAAAATTACGAAATAATCCAATTCCTATTACAATATTCAAGCTTAGCTATAACAGAGTACATTCGCTGTATGGATCTTCACAAAATTTGAATTTTCTTTTTTTGGTGGCTTTCTCAGATTAAAGGCGACAAACTGTTTAGATATATACAGTATTATAAGCGGAAGTGAAAACTACTTATGAAGAAAGAAAAACGTGTATGAGAATATTTCGCATGACTGCCTTTTGATAAAAACTGGGGTGTATTTTTTGCTTCTAATCTTTTCACGAGATTTTTTATTATTTACGAATAACTTCTTTCGCGCTGCGAGTTGAAAAAAACTATCATATAACTACAGCTTTGTGTCGTAAATGAATTAGTATACGTAGAGAGTTTTTTGGGGTATCAGTCAGTGAGTGTCAGAAATCTGGCACGTCATGCATTATTTGGAGAATAGTTTGCACGCGGTGTGTGATGTTATTAAATAAGCAATGACTAAAAGAAATTAGGTAACTACAGATATTTAAATTTAAAACGTGCTTGCATAATCGAAGTATTTCCACAAGTCTTAGAGATTTCTCTAAGAGGTGCATCCAAAACTGCAAAAAAGATCGAAGAAAGGTGGCAGTGTTGGCGATGTAAATGGGGTTGATGGAAGGTAAAATTGTTTAAAAATTGATAAAATGATAACCAATACAAAGAGTACATTCTAAAGATGCAGAAGAAAATCGTGTAGCAGTTACATCGATTTCTATTAAGTAGAGGCACGGTCATTCGAAATTTGTTCCATTGACCCTCCCCCCCCCAGGTAAATGGGTTGGGAAACAGTAGAAGAGGGCTGTAACCGAGATAGTTGGAGTTAAATATCTTAACCAGAGCGTGACGCCAACAGTCAGGCAGGGAAGCGGAACTACGCGAATCCAAGGTTTTCTTGGGCAAATATAAATATGAAATTTACTCAAACTCACTTTAAAATGACTGCTAGAAACGACGAGAAACATCGGGAGCCGCGCTGTTGATTCTGGAACAAGATTAATACGCATAGATTTGCTTAAAATCGCAAATAAAAATCCCAAACGCTGCTCAGACTGCCTAATATTTATAAACCGATGCAGTAAAGGGGAGCACTTGCTACCAATAGAATGGTCTTCTTATAGCGTTAATATAAATATTAAAAATTACGGAAATACAAGAGTCAGATGCATTAGACAGCTTCCGGAAGCGCTAGAAGCGATCCGAGATGAAAAGCGCGCAAATTAATTTGAAAGCTCTTAAGGAAAGAGTTTCTCATCTTCATATAAATGAGGTCATGTCAAGTATTGAATATCAGTTATGCGTGGTATGAAGATACATACCTATTACACTGTATTAATAAGGCTTTCATTAACTGAATAAATATTTATTGCACGCTTAATCTATGTTGGTATTCTATTGGTGAGTCCGTGTCCATTCCAACTACTACATATAAAGAGACATTTTTTTTTTAAAAAAGTAAATCAGAAATAATATTCCCCTTAATCAACAAATTGTGTCGCAAGAAAAAAATGTATATTTTAATTTGAGCTTTCGCATCATGTTAAAAAAAAAAAAAAACTCCTGAAGATTTACTTTGTTTTCTTCTATCGCTAATTGTTTTCGAGTCAGCCCGGGAAAAGGCAGAGGAAACGCTAAATCCCTAAGTTGGTGGGTGGCGTGAAATACTGTAATTAACGCTACGGGTTTTCCCTGAACCGGACATTATTCGTTGCACTGTAAGGTCACCCAACAACACATACCGTCTATCCGTCTCCTCCCCCCCCCTCCCCAAAAAGAAACTGTACAATTCAGTTTGGTGATTTTCAATATTTCACTGGGAGATTTTGCTAAAACGCGCACCTGTTCTGTGGTGTGTCCAGAATTAGATTTTTGTAAGAGTCCCTATAAGTTCCCTAATTGCACAATACGATTTTAGGGACAATTGCAATGTCTTCATGAAACATTTAAAAAGTTTGTTTGTTTTTTTTAAAACCAACTTGTAATATATACTTATTCCAGTTTTTAGTGAAACACGTGGACCTTCACGAGAAATGAAAATAAATGGTGAATTAGCAGGGTAATCGCGAATATTTAGTCAAAGAGGAAAAATATATAAATTGTTTGTTTTTTTCACATTTATTTCAAAGAATCTTTTTAAAAGATTTTAGCTTTATTAATTTTTTCTTGCTCTCTCTGGAAAAATGTACTGACGTAAAATAATAATAATAATAAGAGATGTCAAAGATTGTGGAATGCGAAAATCTTATAACGTCAAAGACAGTAAAGGTCGAGTGAACGATTTCTGATATCAAAGAAAGATTTCACGATCAAAAATTTCTTGTTTTCCTTCAATTAATTCGGCTACTGAGTCTCTTCGAACAAAAAACGTTTCAGACAAAGTATAATAATAAACTGTATTTATTTGAAGATCGAGAGAAGATCTTTTGTGATTTTTCAGAATACATATTTCACGACAATTGGAGTTTTGTGAATATTTCCTACACAAAAAAGTTTAATTTCGGCATGTATTCACGCCCTTTCAACCAACGAACGTCGCATTTCTGTTAGTATAAAACATTCTTCATGGACTTATTCCCAATTCTGGCTTTTACTTAGTGCGGATGTGAACTATTTGTATAATTTATTTTGGAGTATATATTTTACGATTTATTCTCTGACAAAGTACAAAGCATAATCACTTAGTTATTGTGTAATCCATCAAAGCCAACTGCTCGGGTGGTTCGGTATGAAACATCAAAATGCATTATCACCTATAATTTGATATTTCAGCTTTTTATCTCATCTATGCTTTTTGTGACATCGAAAACATTTACAAGGGAAATAACTCGTTATTATTTCTTTAATATTTCTTTGACATTTTAGCCAAGGACGCTTTGAAAATATTTCCCTTTTGATGCTTCAAGAAGTGGCATACTTTGTTTTTATTTTTAAATCATGCATTTTATACTAAAATCGATATTTATTCTGATGCGAGTGAAAAAAATGCATTTTTATACATTTTTTCTCTCCATTAATTTGGATTTTCTAAACTATTTTTTTTTTACACGATATTTAAAACCGATAATCTTGTGATTTATTTTTAATTCGCATTTGCTAAGAAACAAATTCAACACAATTTTATCTTTAGAATCATTGGAAAATGGTTCACTGCTGCAGAGTTGATTCATCTCATTTAGAAAATCTCTCATGAAATTGGAGTTGGCTGGGCAGCAGGGTATAAATTATTAAATAAATTTAATTTGCAAATGCAATCCCACTCACTTTCTCGATCAATTTTTTAAAAAAATTATTCTAGTGGAATGACTGGAAAGGGCGTCAGAAACAGTAATTCCGCTTTCAAAGATGAATTAATCGTGTAAAGAAACCAAAATATTTGAAAATATTTAAAACGAAATACTAAAATGTTGCTTACCGAGTTTAAGGGAACAGAGTTTAAAATAGAGAAAGAAAAAAAAAGAATTTATTTTATCCGAGAAACTTTTCTATAAAATATAACTTTGAACAGAACAAAAAAATTAATAACGACGGACTGTTTTGCAACAGAAGATTACTGTGTTCATCACCAATATAAAAATTAACTTCCAACTGCGTAAATTTTAAATTAGAGAGGATAAATTATGTTTTCCAGGTCGTGGCAGAATCAAAACCTTCACAGTACTCTTAACAACGATGATGACTATGTTATCTAACTTGCTTCTTTATTTTTATGAAGAGTAACAGTTACAATGTTGCTTTTATTACAGCAGAACAATGTTTTTTATATTTTTTTTTTGTATTTTCTATATGAGTGCAAGACTTAGAAAACAGTTTTGAGGATTCTTTAAAGCTATTCCAGTAATAGGCTTTTTATATGTATTTTGAAGGCTCAGAATTTCTATAAGATTCCAGAGAACCTAGTGTATGCAGTTACTATTAGATAATTTGTTGTCTTATATCAATAATGGACAAAGGGACATATTTACTTTATCTTTAATGAATGCCAAAAAAATAAAGAAACATCTTTAGGTGGTACTTACATGACATGCGATGCGACAAATAATAAATGTTATGTAAAAATGGTTTTGACGTCATTATATCTATCACTGATGTTGAAATAACGATGGATTTTTCTGCTGTTTCAATATCTCCAAAGGACAGGGATCATCTAGAGTACTTGAAGAGAAGGGATATTTTAACGATATTCAACAGCAGTAAAAGAATCTTTAAAGATGGCGCACACACACCCTCCAAATAGGAAAAAAGCTATTTCAAGCACTGATGCATCTCATGTAAATAAAGATGATTTTTTTTTAAAAAAAAAAAAAAACCGTCAAACCATTTGCTCGAGAAATCAGTTCTGCTTTTATTCCATCTGAAGTTGTGTTCAAAATTCTGTTAAATTTAGCCAAATGTAAAGGCCTCTCTGAGTTAAACCAACAGAACTTTCTTTTGTAGACGGACATTAGTACTGCGCCGGTAATGTACATACAGATCGGCTGTTTTTGAAAGCATACAGTAAAGGACCAGTCTATGAATCCTTTTGAGCACATATATAGCTTTCCAAACTCGCGTGGAAATTCTCGTGTCGAGGAACCACGCATGAATGCTTTTAAACTATCCGTACGGTCAAGTGAGCTGTCAGCGGAACAGCAGGTTTGTGACCACTTAATATAATCGTAAGTTAAAATTAAGGCACGAGACTGATCAAGAATCTAAAACGATTTCCAAAACTTGCTGGAACGAAAACATTCACTGGGCGCGTGAAACAATTTTCCGTTTCGCCTGAGCGTAACCCGATGGACAAGAATCTATTGAATTCTACCACGTTTGGTTTATTCAGAATTTTTATTGACCAAAAAATTATCGGCCATGGAAAGATTGGATCTCTGAAAGAAAGTCTCTCAAAGGATTTCTAGTCCGTCGCTTCATTCACTCGGTTTTCCACGATTTCGTTATCAACGGAAGACTGCGTGGTTTATAAATCTTGGTGTACGATTAACACTGTAATTACTCTTTTTTTCCCTCCGTTAAATTCAAAACTATTGAGAAAATTGTTAAAATATGCGTGGAATTACGTTCAACATGGCGATTTTTTTAAAAAAAAAATTATATGGCATTTTCTTGGACGATGTGCGATGATGTAGACAAAAACAGGTGGCGTTTATCTTAGTTCGGGCATCTAGAATTCTTTTTTTTTTTTTGAATATTTGCCAGCATCTACGAGATCTGCATCAGCAGCAGCTTTGCCCAGACTCGCATCCGAATGGTATTTTCGCTCACCGCGGCGCCTTTCCACTCAAGAGACATCGCAAACCTCTCCCTCCCTCCCAATCACCACCAAGACTCTTTGGAAATTGGTTTTCTTATGTAGAACCTCGCGCGGACAGACACACCGAGTTTTCGTTCTTGACTAACGAAGCATCGGCTACAGCGTTTCGCGTTTGGTGACTGACCGCTACGTTTCAAAATGCGCACGAGTAAACAAGAAGCATTGATTGACGTGTTTTCTCGCAAGTGATGTGTGGGCGTGTGTGAAACAAAGTGTCGCCAACAAACACCCGTTACGAGCAGCACGTCCGGCACTAACCACAACCCGGTATCCATAATAGACCTTCTTCAGAAAAGGTAAAAGAAATGAACACGAAGAAGCCCAGGCGGACAGACAACAAAAAAAGACATGAGATCGATTCTATCTGAACGGGTAGACCGTCTGTGCGATTAGAGGCGTAAAGAGAGTCCACAAAAAGAATGTGGAAAAAGAGAAACAGCTTGGTGGTGTGCGATTTAAAGGTAGATGGATGCATGGCTGGAAAGCCAAGATCTTGCGAACACTTAAAATATCAGTGCTGATGCAGAACTCTCGAAAGGCGTAAAATATAAATCAAAATGAAATTATGAAGACGATTTCGATTTCTCACAGAAAGCAGATGTGATGAAAGAGAAACGAATGAAGTATGGGACGAAGACTAATAAAACCAGTTTGGGAAATCGCTTTGGTGATAGAGGGGAAAAGGAAAACAGAAGGCCAAGACAGTAGATTTTCCCGTGAGCACGAAGAAACAGATGTAAAAACCAAAGGTAACGGCTTTCAAAGGGGTATAATGCGATGAAGTATGCAAAACAATCTAGAAAAACTTGAGGAAAAGTAAAAAAAAGAAAAAAGACGGCCATGAAATAACAGACAAAACTTAATCCTCCAAATAATGCAAGAATTCGCTGTAAAACGTCATTGGTAAAGCACCAGCAGTATGTATACACGAACGGTCAGACGACTCAGTCTATAAAACTACAGAGTCACACACAGACTGACTGAAACACTTAGTCAGGAGGGAAAGGTCACTACTCATTGACGTCATCATGGAAGGAAGACATTCAACAAGAATTCGCTAAGCGCTGCCAGGATGTTTAAGAGAAAAGAAAATCCCTTGGCAATTAAGAAAAATTCTTTATGGTCATCCTCTTCCAAATAATGGATTACCGCTATAAAACTCCTATTATCAAACTCTGGCCACGATTCCCCCCCCCAAAAAAAAAACATCCTAGACAGAAGTAAACATAAAATGGCGAGGTTTCAGAAAAGATCACTTACTCTACAATAGATCATGTTCACACAATTAACTACCCGAGATAGAAATGTCTGGAATATAATAAATACATTTATGTGTCTTTCGTGGAATACAAAAAAGTCTTTGATTCAGTCTAAGTTGATTCCGTATTAAAGACGTAAAACGGAATTCGCAACACATTTGTTTCTTGCGAGATCTATTTACAAACACAAAGCTAAGCTACCTGAGCAAAGTTTCGGGAAATTATTGTGACGATACCAATTTAAAGAGTCGGACAAGGTGATGCCATCTCACCAAATAATTTTACCGCCTTTCTGGGAAGTAAAATAAGGATCTATTCCAGGAAAAGAAAGCACTCGACATCACGACATCATTCTACTGTCGGGAGAGTTAAAAGGAATATCAGCCATGTTAACAGAACTATAGATGTAGAAGCCAGCAGAGAGGCCTAAAACTGAACATACAAATGAGAAAAATAATGGAAGAATCCTATACAACTTCCTGTCCAGTCGCAGTTTATGGAAAATAAGAAGAAAGAGAGGGAGGGAGGGAGAGAGAGAGAGAGAGAGAGAGAGAGAGAGAGAGAGAGAGAGAGAGAGAGAGAGAGAGAGAGAGAGAGAGAGAGAGAGAGAGAGAGAGAGAAAAGAGAGAGAGATAGAAGAGAGAGAGAGAGAGAGATAGAGATTGAGAGATAGAGAGAGATGAGAGAGATTGAGAGATAGAGGAGATTGGATGAGAGATGAGAAGAGAGAGAGAGTAAACCAAGACCAAGATTTGGAAATAAAAGGTTTAGTTGGATGGCGAGCCTTTGAGAAAACGTTGTTTAACCTTAAAAATTAACCTACCTATCTGAATGAAAAAGCGTCCTACTAGTTATTACCTGTGGAGCATTAACTTGGACTTTAACTGAAAAAAAAACAAACAAATATTCCCATCAGTTTAACACATGAACGCCGCTCGTCGGCATCATCAGCAACAAAGACAGGAAAGCGAGTAAAGAAGCCAGGAAACTCAAACTTTGGGATATCGTTCAAAAATGCAAATGCGTAAAATGACTCCGGACTGGATAGACACTGGTGTAGAAGAACGGACAGCAGGTGGCTAGTGAAGGCAACCATCGGACGATCGGTGGAAATCAGGAGAAACGGGGGGACATGTGAAAAGCTGTAGAGACAATTTAGAGGGATCCTGGGGGCCACACGGAGCGCAAGAGGAAAAGTCCTGGAACCATGACCCTTCAGTCCAGAGGAGGGCAGACACCGGCTTGCTTACTGACTGCTTGCCGATTGTAAGGAATATTTATTTTTTTAAAAAAATAACACGCATCTATAATTAACTCAAAATTCTATATTGTTTAAGCAAAGTTTTGAGGGTAATATAAAGTAATTGAAAAAAAAAGGTAAATTTTGTATTTCATTAATGTTTATCAAAACTGTTTGTTTTTTTTTTAATTTGCTACAAAAAGCGATAAAAACATAAAACTATTATATGTTCAAGAATGCAGCGACAAGCGATTTTGTTTCATCGTATTCAGATGACATCAAACTTTGGATTTATTTTAAGTTCTTGGTGTAATTCATCAACGAAAACAACACAGTTCTCCCATGGAAATACAAAACAGTCTTCCAGTCCGCAATCTGCACTGAAGTATATAAATTCTGAAAATGAATAAGTTAATAAAAAGAATTTTTTACCTTTTCCTCACCTTTTTATGCCTGTAGATTTGTCTGTTTGTTATATTTTACATTCCTTTTTTAATGTTCTTGATATCGATTTGTCGAAGTCGAGAGATTGCAAATATGTAAAATAACCATCGATTAGTTTTCACTGAAAGAATAAGACCAATTAATCTGCATTCTTTCTACGACAGTTTACTATTCATAATTTGGTCTAATAACAGTTTCTTTCCAGTCGAAGTGGCTCAAATCATTTTTTTTTAAATTGTTCTTGTAAAAAATTTTGTTTGGTTATAATTTATTGTTCCCCCCCTTTTTTTTTTGTTTACTAACCGTTAATTATTCTTGTTCTTGTGTTCAGTTTCTCTAAAGAGTTACATCAGACCTTTGACCTCGTGTTCATTTACTTAATAACTTTTACAAATTTTCTCCTCACTTCGTGATTTTATACTTACTATTAGGTATTTGAACTTTGTAAAAAATTCTTAGAAAAATTTTAAATAGTCTGTTTGTTAGTAACAATTCTTGGACGCCAAAGAGACAAAAAAAAACAGTCTTTCTCAGCTCCTAATAGACATACTTAGAAGCGCCAATATTCTTAAGAACTCATTACCGATCGACACCGACTGGTAACCGGTGAAAGGGCATGGGAATGGTTTAACTTGCGGCAAAATCTAATTAACTAAACTGGTATACTTTGATGGACATCGCCGATCGGCTGCGTTGATCCATTTTCTCTCTCTCTTTTTTTTTTTATAACATAAAAATCTACCGGTATCAATCTTTCCCTTTCAGGAAATAGAAGATCAGCAAGACAGTCAGGCATTTAAATCAGCTGACCGAGCCCAACACAAGATAGCCGGACGTAAGCGTTTGTATTCGAAGAGCTGTCACAGTTTGTTTTTTTTAGCAGAAGAGGGTAATATTTATCCTGATTTATATCGACATTAGCTAAGTACTGTCCGCCTTGCATGACCATAGAATTCTTTTATTTTATATTGTTGCTTAACCAGTTCGCTACTGCTGTGGAATTCGTTGCAATTAATGTCATCTGCGCACGCAGACGTGAAGAATGTCAAAGGCGTGCGATTATTTCGCATTTACTTCTGACAAAACTCTCGCCAAAAAAAAGACAATTTGCTGTCCTCTATCGTTTATTAGGGTTGGCGTTTTATAAACAAATTCTACAAAATATCCGTATCCGTCCATCGCAAGAGTCGACTTATTTTTTATGAACTAACGAATATCAACGGCCAACGCTATTTTTAACCTTCTGGTAATTCTTCTTTTTTATATATAAATCGAAATAAAATTACCAAAGCTAATCTCATGAATTCTAAGACAACGTCAAGGGATCTTTCGGTCTCGAATGTTCTATCACCGTAAACCGTTTGGGCTTTAAATATAAACGTCGGCTATAAATTTTATTAGATGCCAATATAATTCACCAAAGAGACTGATTTAAAGTGAAGCCGCATTATCCAGTAAGTATCCACCATTTGGTCAAAGGTTTTACGATTCTCAAGTTGATGAGCACGAAATCGAAACGACTTTCCGTTGATATAATTAACCTGTGATGTCATAAATTATTCTAAGTTCAATTTCCCGTTTGTCTTTCTAAACGGAAAAAAAAGAGAATTTTTTTATCAAGATTGCAAATTTCTTCATATTTTACATCTATCTTATGTAGCTTGTTAACGCTTTGTGTAAAGATTCCTGTTACTGCAAATTTTCTTCAGTTTCACAAAAAAAAGCTACAAGTCGGAGCCGATGGTTTACCGTTTTTGCCAGTTTCTTTTCAATAGAAGAAATAACAGAAAAAATAGGGTAACATAAAACTGCTTTGAACCCTTGATTCATTTTTGAAAAAAAAACTAACAAGCGAAGCAACAGAATAATACATAATTTCCCAACAAAAATTAATATGAAATCGATAAGTTTCCAGAATGGATTTATGTGTATATATTAATAAAATAATGGTGTCTATTATTCTTCATTCAGACTTCTATTTTTTTTTTTTTGTCTGCTTGTTTATTCAAAATGTCTGGTCTACCGATGTAACCTAACATTTTTACAGATATCGTCAACTGCAATTGATTTTAAAATACTTCTCTTGTTTTTGCTCTTAAAGGGAACAGCTCATCGCAGTGAAATTTAACCTAAGATCTTCAAAAAGCAGCCAATTAATCGAAACCTTATCTTCTCTATCTGTAAGGGCTGTCACAGTCATAATTACATACTATACGAAAGAGAGGGGAAAATCGAAAATCTACTTTGTATATTAAAGGTATTCTTTGACTATCTTAAAATGCATTTTAAAAACTACTTACCGTTTTTAAAAAATGGAGATTTATATCTGTTTAAGCCAAAAGTAAAATCATTACATTAGTAAAGTATATGGGAGACCATTATTGTTATTATATTTCTTCTTCTTTTTTTTTTATCACTTTACAAAATCCGTTTTTCGCTTTCTTGGGGAATGGATAGTCAAGTGCGTAGCGTATCAGCCTGTTACTGCGGAGTGCGCTTGTTTGATTCCATCTGAGGACCGACTTATTTTGGCGATAGCCTGATTTCTTCTCGGTTTCCTGTGCCAGCTTGTTCGCGTGAAGCTTTTCCGCGTGCTCCGATTTTCATAGACAGCCAAACAGAAAGGTTCTAGTAAGGGTTTTCCACTTTCTGCACCAGGCCCCCCCCCCACCACAAAGGACAGAAATTATAACCCTTATCACAGGTAAGTTCATCGAGTATGTCCACGGCTTTAAACAACCATGATAACAACAAAAAAAAACAAAATTCGTTTCTTTGTTATCCATTATTAACGAGATTATAGATTTTAACCTTTCCTTTAGAAAATTTAGTTTTAATTATACATTCATTTTTATGGCATATTTATTTTCTATTTGTTAAAATTCTTTTATTCTAATTTATTAACAATATTTTTACGCTGATTTTTCAAATTTAACCCTTTCTCTACATTATTACAGCAACAACAAAAAATAGAAGTTTCAGTTGAGCCTTACCGGACAGCTGATCAAAAATCAGAGCTTTTGGTTCGCAATTTATCACCGAACAGATCCATATTTAAATTATATTAGAAAAAAAACAACTTCTTTTTGCTTCATCGCCCAAAATAGCGATCAATCTCAGCAATCCCTTAGGCAACGAATTGGTCTAACAGACTCAGTCTACCATTCGACATATTTTGTAAAGCTGAAGCTCGTTCTCTTTGCCTCATTAGCTCGATTTTTAAGACACGGAAGAAAATACGTAAAAATCCATTAATCAAGACAGACGCCAACTTGAAAGATCCCCCCTTGACTGCACCAAGGCGAACCACATGTGCACCCCTTCTAATTTATTTTCTTTAAACATTTTCTGATGGATCTACTGCGTTATAATGGGATTATGGATAATATACAACTTTTAATATGAAATATAACTAAATAATTAATTGATTAAATTAACTAAAAATGCAGTCCAAATTATACGGCATAGACAACATCAGAACATTCTCTCTCTTTCTATCTTCGATGATATAATTAGCATATACTTTCAAACCCTGCATTACTGATTCTATATACCATTTATAATAAGTCATTAGCGTAAGTCGTTATTTTTTAGGCTTTAAAATTTAAATTTGAAAATATTTTGGTGAGTTTTCAAAAACAATAGTTTTAATAAATCACTAATTACTTATTATTATTATTATTATTATTATTATTATTATTATTATTATTATATATTATTATTATTATTATTATTATTATTAATTCTGAGTTTTTTTTGGGCGAAAGTGATTTCAAAATCCAGTAACACTGTTCAAAATTGTATAGATTTCTACGACTCCCTATTTATTAGTCCACGAGTCTCATTAACTATTACAGCAGGCACGAGTTGACACTTTGTAGGCCAACATACACAGACTCTTTGGTCTTTCTCTTGTCTTCTACCATTTGAACAATAAAGTTGGCAATTACAGGGCTAATCGCCACGACCAGTTAAAGCTAGTATGAGAATATAATGTGGTCATCGTCTTCAGAATATAATTTTGCAACAAAACATCAAAACAGTCCTGAAGACAATAGCAGAAAGATTTTGAAGATGTCCTTCGAGACGGAAGTTTGCTTTTTTATAGTTCCATTGTGTAAGTCCTTCAGTTTTCCACTTTTTGGTTCTGTTTTACGAGCGCGGAATTCTTACTTGAGAAAAGACGCCGACTTACTAGAAAGTGTCCAGCTTGGATTTAGAGTGGTTCCGTGTTCTAGACTTTTAGAAAACTGCTCAACGACAAAAAATATTAGGTTTTCTAGTTTGGGTAAAGATTTATAAATGATTAAAATGATAATTTTGTAGAATAAGTTTTCAAATATTTGCAGTTCCATGCGATAGGTCATAATTATAAGTTGGCTAAGGAATAAGCACGTCTCGATATCAGAAACAACTTATAGAACAAGTTAATCCCCGATGTACTTGTAACGATGACAGTAATCAATTTGAAAATTGCGTTTTTATATATGTACTTTCCTTGGGAGTTTTCTCACGTCATCATGAATTCCGTTCTGCGTTGTAACTCATAAACTAGAGCAAACCAAACTAATAGGCCACTAGGAAGAGCGAATATCTTCCTATTTTGCATTTCCTCCTTATAAAAGAAGAAAGAAATGAATTCTTAATAATCTTTGGCTTTTTAGGTAAACGTTTTGGTTTCATGAACATTTTTAAGTTTCATCAACAGCTTCCATTTCTACAAAGACTTTGGCTACCTTGATATATGGCGCCCATCGCTAATTTCTTCGACAGGTGCCGACTGGTGAATTTTTATCGTGCATTGTCAGCTGGGAGAAGGTTATTGGAATAATTAATGGCCACAACAGCATAAACAACAACGGCACTCCGTGTTTATCTTAACGTTAATCCCTGCTCGACCGGTATACTGGTCGTCTTGTCACATCGCCGGAATAAATGCTTCAGATTTGACTTAACAACCGTTCTAAATAGAATTTATCGCCATCTAGGAAAACAACAACAATGGCGGCAAAACTTCGGGCAAAGAGCTTTTAAAGATAATGAAACAGCCGAAAAATCTGATTAATAATTTTCCTTTTATGTTATTGTTCTAATTTGCTTCTCGGACGTCGTCCTCCGCTTGAGGGCGATTTTTCATCATCAGGATAGCTCTCACAGCTCTTCTGTAGATATACAGCTGGGCAGGGAATGTAGATTTAGATTGATACGGCTGTGAAAAGTTGTCACTGACGATGTCTCCAAGCGCTCGCGTCGTAAAGAATTACCCAGGCAACCAGATTGGGTGGGAGGAGGAAGAAGAAGGGGCTAC